>OX438839.1:1215000-2415000 GCA_949315975.1 Eudonia truncicolella
TCAATAAGATGCTTGGAAAATCACAAAGAAGCGCAGTAGCATATATGGATGACCTGTTAATAGCTGGTCCCACCTTTGAGATATGTCTTCAAAAACTAGAGCAAACATTTATATTATTATTGGAGGCTGGCCTCACATTAAATGTTAAGAAATGTCGTTTTTTCGACACTGTAATAGAATATTTAGGATATGAAATAACAGCTGAAGGTGTCAGACCAGGCAACGCTAAGATTGAGGCAGTAAAATCTTTCCCTGAACCAAAAAATGTTCACGAAGTTCGACAATTCGTGGGCCTCGCAAGCTATTTCCGAAAATTCATCGAGAACTTTGCGGTAATAGCTAGACCTCTAACAAATCTTACACGACAAAATGTTCCTTGGGAATGGGAGCAACGACAGAAAGAGTCATTCCAAAACTTGAAAGAAAGATTAGTTCAACGTCCGATTTTAACGCTGTATAATCCACAACATCAAACTGAATTACATTGTGATGCGTCAAAAAATGGGCTAGGTGGTATTTTATTTCAAAAAGAATCTGATTCTCTAAAATTAAAGCCTGTGCCGTACTTTAGCCGAAAAACTACTATAGATGAAGAAAAGTTGCATGCCTATGAGTTAGAGACTCTTGCTGTCGTCGTCTCTTTAAACAGATTCAGAGTATATCTATTAGGCAGACACTTTACCATTGTAAGCGACTGCAATGCCTTACGATCTACTTTCGCTAAAAGAGATATAATCCCTAGAGTAGCGCGATGGTGGATAGCGTTTCAAGAATACGATTGTACAATCGTTTATAGGCCAGGACATTCAATGCAACATGTAGACGCCCTTAGTAGAAATCCTCTACCCTGTGTTGACGATAATGATAAACTTGAGCATTTATCTCGTGTTATGAATATCACTCAAGATGACTGGTTATTAACTTTACAGTTAGCAGATCATAAGATCCAACATATTCGTTCTGCTCTTGAGGACCCCAAGTATAAGGAAGTTGCAGATATAAAACAAAACTTTGTATTGAAAAATAATCGCTTGTATCGAAAGGTAGGAGACGACTTAAAATGGGTCGTCCCAAAAGGCGCTAGATGGCAAATTTGTCAACGCAATCATGATGAGATTGGTCATTTTTCTACGGAAAAAACATTAGAAAAGATCAAGCGAGATTACTGGTTTCCGAAAATGACGAAGTTCATTTCCAAGTATGTAAAATCATGTTTACACTGTGCATTCGCTAAAGAGCCGGCGGGTCCCAAAGAGGGATTTTTACATAGCATCCCTAAAATAGACATCCCATTTCATACTTTGCACGCGGATCATTTAGGACCGTTTGTTAAAAGTTCTCATGGTAATCAGTATCTTTTATTAGTAGTGGATGGGTTCACAAAATTTTGCATTATTAAAGCTCTACGAAATACAAAATCCCAACCTACCATAAAAACTCTTAAAGATATATTTTATACTTTTGGACATCCACACAGGTTAATTACTGATAGAGGTTCGTGTTTCACTTCGGGGGAATTCAGGCGTTTCTGTACAGATTCTGAGATTCAACACGTGTTGAATGCTGTGTCTGCTCCAAGAGCCAACGGTCAGGTGGAGCGCTATAACCGTACCGTTTTGGATGGACTTAGGGCTTACTCTGACCGTTCAGGCGAGAACAAATGGGACCAGGACCTTGGAAAAATTCAATGGGGACTTAATAATACATTTAATAAAGGAATAGGCAAAACTCCAGCTGAAGTTTTGTTTTGTAGGCGTCCTCTAAATCGTGGGGAAGGAATCTTAGGCGAAACTATTGTTGAAACGAGACAAAATGACAAACAAATAGAAGCTATTAGATTGGAAGTAAATGAGCACATCGAAAATGATCAGGTTAAACAGCAGACAAGATTTGATCAGAATAGAAAGAGACCTAAGGTGTATTCAGTTGGAGATTTAGTAAAGATTCTGAAATGTCTACCGTCCAATGATGGCAAGAGCCGTAAACTTCTACCAAAATATACAGGTCCATTTCGAATCACCAAAATATTACCAAATGATCGCTATGAAGTATCAAGTATCCCAGGGTCAAACATTTCGAGAGGAAAATACACGAATGTCTGGTCAGTAGACCGCATTCAGCCATGGATTACAATAGCTAATAATGATAGTGACACATCAGATGATGAGGCAAATGTGGGTTTAGCAGGAGATTGAAGTTGATTAATTTAGTGTGATTCGTTAAAGCTATAACTTAATGAGTAAATAAGGAAAAACTGTGATTATATGTGATATTAAGAAAAGTTAAAGATATATATATATAAATATAATTTAAAAAAAAAATGTGTGTTGTCAAAGTTGATGTTGATGATAGATATATGTAAGTTATTATATATGATAAGTTATCAATATATGGTCTGTTGATTAATAATGTTATGTTGATGTTGTTGATGAGTAATACGAGTATTTGGAAGGATTGACATGACCGTGAAGTCTTGCAGCTCTATGAGTTTCTGATTTTATGGTGAGGGGTCAACTGCAAATCTCATGTTATATGTTGAGTTGTTAAATGTTATGATGATGTTATTGATGAGTATTTGGAAGGATTGACACGATCGTAAAGTCTTGCAGCTCTGTGAAGTTTTGTATTTGCGGTGAGGGGTCAACTGCAAATCTCATGATTTGGAAGGTTTGACACGATCGTGAAGTTTTGCAGCTCTTTGAGTGTTTGACTTTGCGGTGAGGGGTTAACTGCAAATCTCATGTTGTTTTGGAATGGAAGGCGAAGGTGGCCCTAATGGTAGGGTGAAGTCTTCGATGCATTCTTGATATTTGTATGTTGTGATGTGCATATGATTAGTATTATAAGTTACTAATTATGGAATGGCAGTCAACTGCCAATCTCATGTTGTTTTGAAATGGAAGGTGAAGGTGGCCCTAATGGTAGGGTGAAGCCTTCTATGTTTTTTTTTTTTGAGAGTTTATTGTTGTTTTCATTTAAATTAGCTATAAATAGAAAAGAAAGTTTAGGGACAAACTTTGTGTGGTCAGGATGGCCGAATGTTAGAGTACTATTTTATTATAATGTGGCTGTTACCTGAAAGCTTAATAATTGAATACTTAATATAATTCATCAATTATATTAAGTGTTCAAGATTAACAATTATTTCATAAGAGAATTAACATTGATTATAATAAATGTTTTCCTCAATATTATTAATATAATAATCTATGTTATCCTTTTTGTACTGGTAATATTACTAGGTTGGTAACACTTACTACAGACACTTACGATGGCATTGTGAAATAAAACGCCAATCTGTCAATTTGGTCGTGGGAAAAAGGATAGAAATAAAGCGGTGTTAACTGAGACTTTGGCTTTTAATGTTTAAGACTAAATAAAACTACACTTAGCTATTACTAGTTATTTAAAATATTGAACCTTTTGACTCACGTATATTGTGATAAGATTTAATACACGTCCCTTTTTGATTGTGTTAATGACATAGTTTTGTGTCTGATCTCCTAATTTCAGTATGAAGATGGCACTAAATGCTGATCTAAAAGTAAATGGTCTATATACTGACCCACTGCTGGGTCTGAGTATGTCTGACTGGGTATGACTAGTAGTAAGTAATTGCTACAATGGGTGGGTAATGGGTAAATGCTAATGGGTTATGATTTGTAATTTAACATGAAGTACGAGTATAGTAAGAGCGATCCTAAAACCTGGATGCGATCAGCTCAAAACAGAAGGGAATGACGTAACATAGAGGAGGCATATGCCCAGCAGTGGGCAGATACATGCTGAAAATGAAGATGATAATGTTGGTGATAGTAAGTGCTGCAATTAACATGTTTAGTTAGCGTTCGCTATCAGATAGCAAGCTTGTTATCTTTTAAGACATTCTTAACTTTTATATATCCTGTCCTTAAGATCATTTCGGTATTTTATCTCCTACTCCTGGCGTTTATCATATAAAGTCCTAATCACGGTTTCATTAGTACCAAATAGATCATTAGCTAAACATGTTTCCCTGTCTATCTTGTTTGTATTGTGTGATAATGCCAATACCTGACCGATAGAATACGCAATACGGCAATACCCACCGCACAGCTGAGTTATCACGCGTTATCTGGACGTCCAAAATGTATTATATTAATCGAAATTAATCGGAAAATGTTGTAGATATTAACTGATATTTTAAAGTAGGTACACGCTATTGATGTTTGCTTACTGGGTCAAGCATGCTTCTCGAATAGGTGACCTTTTATGAAGGTTACCTATTCGAGGAGCTTGCTGTTGTTGGTTTTTATCGTTTTATTCGCTGTCTGGACGAGTTGATGACTTCCCACTAAGGTATGGGGAATAAAAGTCAAAGCTAAACTCATAGTCACTTGATCACTTAAGTAAGAGTAATAGACTTAAAAGTTACATTCTAAGAAAAAGATACTTAACCATGACATGAAAACAACAAAACAGCCAAAAGACGTCCACTGCTGGGCAAATGCCTCCCCCAAGTATCTCATTTAATAATAACAATTATTTATTTAATTTTATCAAAACATCAATACTCGTTAGGTCAAAATGTATGGAACAGCTGAATTTTATTTTTGAGTTAGGGAGTTGGTCCATTAGTAAGAGTTGTTCGTTTGTATCACGGGAGTCATCTCAGAAGGTTTGGTCGGTGATAAAAAAGTCAACCTGTATTTTAATAATTTTACAAATACACTTGTGATAGAATTAAATGTGTCAAATAGAGTTATTGGTAGGTATCAGCTAGATTACTGAATTCTAAACATAGTCACTACTTGTAGTCTGAACTCTCATAAATTAGGTGTAAACTTTGCTCCAATTTCTGGCAGCTCGCGCCGGCCAGTTATTAACGACCACCACTTTTATTAAGGCAATCGGCGTTTGTACTGTCTGCGCTTGTTTATTCAATCATTTCGATTCGCTACCTAATAGGTTGTAAAGACGTTTTGCACCACCATATGGCTTGTAGAAAATCGTGTCGGTGTGGAAAAAAATTGAATTGAATTTCGAATAAAGTTTTAAAAAAAATCCACTTATCCAGTTTGCTAGTTAGGCAGCTGTTCGCAATGATGAATAGAATAAAACACTCTATAATTGTACACAATAAAATAAAATAAACTGGAGTCGTATACACGCCTGCGCATCAGACTACCTCAAACTGTCAAATTTCCTCAATAGACTTTGAACTTTGTATACAGATTGGCTTTTTATCACCGTCCAAACCTTCTGAGATGACTCCCGTGATACAAATGAACAACTCTTACTATAGGACCAACTCCCTAACGCGAAAATAAAATTCAGTTGTTCCATACAAAACGTCAATATTCATCCGACCAAAATGTACGGAACAGCTGAGTTTTATTTTCGAGTTAGGGAGTTGGTCCAATAGTAAGAGTATCGTTTGTATCACGGGAGTCAACTCAGAAGGTTTGGACGGTGATAAAAATGTCAACCTGTATATATGTCATTTGGTTGAAGAATTGTGTCAGTTTTGTACAGGTTAATGTGCAGGCGTCTTACAAAGGGCGGCCTTATCACTTAAGGCGATATCATCCAGGCAACCTCGGGATGAAGAGATAGATAAATAATCACTGCTAACTAAAGATGATTTCGAAATGTTAATTGCAATTAGATAATTTGTGGCAAATTTTGTGAATGATGCGTTGGACTTTGACTCGTATTTGTAATGGATGGGTGATCAAATTTAAATATTTCGAGAAGGTATTGGTATTGATTCGTCAAAACCCCCCAACCACCACCACCACCACCACCACCGTTAACAAAAACAAAACGAAATTGTATGGCATTGAAGCAGCGCCTCCTGGCGGCATATGAGAAGAGTTAAAACTTTGCCATAAAAAAATCTCGTTTTCGTTAACTAATGGTGTTGTAATCGTAAGTTTACAGCTCTATTGCTTTATTACAGTAAAACTGCATTATTTAGTGTTGTATCTAACTGAAACCGGTCTGGTGACCTAGGAAATGTGAAAATGTGCGAGAAAGTGCGCGTCTGCGCGTCTATTTGCGTCGGAGGTTTTGCAACGCCCAGCAGGTTGAACGTACGACATAAGTAATACAAATAAGTTTCACTATTTTTATTACTTTGATTGTTGCATTTACAATGACATATTATGTATAGTAACAAGATAAAATTTTACTAGAAAAAATCATCCAGTTTCAGGAAGCTCGAGTGGGCCGAGTCTCGGTAGCTCAGCGGTCAGAGCATTGAACGGGCTATCCAAAGGTTGTGGGTTCGAATCCTACTCGAGCTTCTTGAGACTAGTTGGCTTTTTCTAGTATTTTTTTTAAAGTTTCAAATTCGAAAGAAATGTGTATTTTTTTAAAGACAAATACAAAAAAAGATAAGTTTTGAAGAAATTAAGCCAATGTCGAAGCGTCTCTAAAATTCTAACCTATCTCATAAAATGTGAGTCATCATCATCTACCTAGGCTTTCCCCACTTTTCTCACAATTAGTTTCCAATGAAAGTAAGTTTAATAAGTTATCTTTCTACTACTAATGAATCGAAGTATTATTATAACTAGCATCTAAGCCGAAACTATTATCTAACAGTTACACCAGTACCTACTTCCCACATCATGATTCCGTTATAACTATTATAATACATTACCCAAGTGATCATGAAAGTCTAAAAAGTTATATATCTACTCCAAATTAATTGAATATTAACATAAGACTACACTATTACTAGTTACACCAGGGAAAGTCGAATGCTCATCCATTCTCATAAAATGTCATTGAGATTATAATCTCGAATTAGAATACAATGCGCCGAGCGACGATCAAAACTATTCACACTGTAGTTTTTGTTTCTGTTACTAGGGGTTTCACTTTTTATTGTTCCAGCTGCTGTCAGATTGGTCGTGAGCTTTCTGTAAAAACTTTCTATATAGTTGTCTTTATTAATATCATATACCAATCAACGTAGCTGTTTTTAAAAACATACAATTCTAAATGTTTTTAATTCAGATTTGCGAGAACGAGTGCGGAAATCTGCGAATTAAATATTTATAAAATACAGTAAAAAATTAAATGACTACCCGACCCAGCCAGGAATCGAACCTGGGCCTTCCGCAATCCGGGTGACTGACGTAAGCATTGAATTTTTTCACTGCTTTTTGATTTTCGACTGCTTTTTAGCGGCAGGGTGCCGTCTATTCAACGGTTATTGCAACCGATGGCCATGCAGATTCATCTTTACAGATGAAATACCAGAAATTTGATAACACAAAGTTGCATATATACTTTTATAAATATTTAATTTAGCTTCAGTGCAGCAATTAGCACTTAAAAATAAAAAAGTAAAATGTGACTAGTGCGAATTTAATTCGCCATTTGTATGGCAATATTTTAACTGCTCTCGTATGTCGCCAGGAGGCGTTGCTTTAATGCAATACTAATTTTCGTTATCGTAAACGTAACAATAATGAATATGTCCCGATCCGATCCGAACCCTTCGGAGAATCTAGTAGGGCACGGGGACGCGCACTAGTGCGCGATGCCGTTCCCTCTAGATAACCTCTGAAGGTGATTCGTTTCACACGGCTTGAGGGACCCTTTACGTTCCTCGCCGCCCCCAAAAAAAAGCCCGGTGAAGCTGAAAATGCCGCAGCGGCAATCAGCAATCACTCTCAAAAAAAAAAAATGAATACAGATAGTAAACATAACTGACGCTAGGCACCCTCTGCCTTATGCGAATTCTTGTGTCGTTAACGAAAACGAAAATATGGATGGCATTTAAGCAGCGCACCCTGGTGGAAAACGAGCAGATTTAAAATTTTGCCATGCAAATTGTCGTTTTCGTTTGACGTGATCGAAATACGAATGAAACTCGCACTAGTCAGCCTGTACCGAGTGCAAGTTTTATTAACTAATAACTCCTAATTGTAAAATAGAAGTCACTGTTTCCTTCTACCTATAAGAATTGGTGTAATTAACTAGGTCACTATATTTGCACTGGACCCAATGTTTAATAAATATTCATATTGAAAGCGAAAGCATAGCGCTATCGGGCTGATGAAGCACCTTAATTAATTCGCGGCAATGCATCCATGAGCTGTTTAACTAACCTCCGACTCTTAACTGTATGCCTTGAACTTTCGATCTTAATATATGAGTATGCATTAAAACTTGCTTAAAACAAATCACACTAAACAAAATAAAAACTCTGCCTTTCTTAATTTCGAAGTTCAAATTCACACCATTCATTCAGAGTAGCAAAGTTGGGCTTAGGTTCTAAACTTAATCTTATAGTTGATACTGAAATACTACGGTGAATAGGACCCCGCTTAGCTAGTTTCTAGAAGTTGCTGATTTTCAGCTTTAAGCATTGGCAGAAAGTCTTTTTTAACTTTGATTGATTTGACATTTAATCTTTCGAAAACGCAGTCGACCGAAAATCTTCCACTTAAAACAGTTGCAGAAAATCTTTTCAATTTTAAACATTAGACTGGAAATGTATTATGAGCTGTTATAAACAAAAATCCCAATAAACCAAGGGAAACACCTAAAGTCATATCTGTAAAGGAAATTAAAAACGGTTTTTCCGGCTTTACCAATTATGCAGAACGAGAAACGGTCTCGCATAATTTTAATAACACCGTACACAATGTACATATACGACTCACGTGGCTTACATTTCAATATAAATTAAATAACAGTTTTAATGGCGACATGTTTCTGTACGAATGCAATTAGCATAATTGAGATCGCAACTCATTGGCGGCCTCCTTGTGTGCGCTGAACCGGGCTCTTGTGATGGAATTAAGTACACTAGTTGTCGCCCATTGGTCCAAATTTGACCGTAATTTTTATATTAGGCTGCACGGATTGTATCATAAGCAATGAAAAATTAAAGAAAGATAGAATGTGAGTTTGGATTGGCATTGACAGATGTAAGCCGCATTAAAAGACAAACAATATTAGCTATTCTCAAAAGAGTATATGGACTTCTTGGCGGGAAAGTGAAGAGTCATGTCTGCGGTTTTGTTTTATTTTCAAAAATTTGTGTTATGTCGAATATTAATGTGAAATAATGGTGGATTATTAACCGTTAAGTGTTCGTAAGTGTGCATGAGTGTTGGCAAATGAAACAAAACAGTGCAACTTTACTTTTCAAATTCTCTCAAGAAGTCCGTCGAGGAATTAGTAAAGCCCCACATCTTTACTGAGATACTCGAGGGGTTGGGGGGTATATCATTTCTCACTTCTCATTTTTATTATCATTCGTCATCATACTGACTGGAAGGAAATATTGTATATTTATGTATTACTTGTAAGAAAAATTACTTTGACACTGGCTAAATGTGCTAATCGCACGAAGCCATCAACTAAAAGAAAGAAAAGAAAAGAAAGAGTATATATAATATGCGTGTGTGTCAAATACATATGCGTGTGTGTCAAATACATATGAGTGTGTGTCAAATACATGGTACCTAGTGTGTGTAATGTTGTTTTTATTGATTTAATGTATTTTTTATGCATAATTAAAAATAAAAATCTATACTTCTTCTTTATATGAACTATAAGTGTGTGAAATTTCATACTCCTCCGTCTGCGTAATTTTCGTGAAAAGGGGTACAAAGTTTTTGGTTTACGTGTATACAGATAATAATAATGAAACCTTCCTTTTAAACATGATGCTCCCATTCCACCTTAGGCTGGAAGAGATCTCTTTTAGAGATAAGTCCACCTTTGCCAACCATTGTTTGTAAACTGTTCTCTGTATGTGTGTTTTTTGTACAATAAAGATAGTTAGCGTTTCACTCGATATATTATACACATACTTAATATACATAATATACATTGTATACATAATATATATATAGCTACCTTTGTAGGGGCGCCAGTGTTCGAAACCAGAGCCAGGAAGTAAGAGGTCTGTATCCCTTCCTCCATAGGAGTTACACCTACTGCTCTCCTTTTCTTTTTTTTTTTTTTTTTTTTATTTTTTTTTTTGATAGAGATTGCTGATTGCCGCTGCGGCATTTTCAGCTTCACCGGGCTTTTTGGGGGCGGCGAGGAACGTAAAGGGTCCCTCAAGCCGTGTGAAACGAATCACCTTCAGAGGTTATCTAGAGGGAACGGCATCGCGCACAAGTGCGCGTCCCCGTGCCCTACTAGATTCTCCGAAGGGTTCGGATCGGATCGGGGAGCGGAGCAACCCGAGGGCGCCTCTAAAGGCACGGACCTCGGCTCGGGTTGACCGGGCCGTGGAGGAGGAGAGAACCGACCAGGTACATGTCTGTACCTGGTGTGGAGCGAGTGTGAACCGGTTCTTCGTACCCTTGTTCTACGAGTACGGTGTCTTGGGCCTAAACTGGTGTGCATGTTTAGTGTATTCTGTAAATGTGTGCTGTCATTTAGAGGATCGGGCGGGGACTGCTCTCCGGAGTCACCGCTTCACTGTCTCAAATATTCCACCGCGCACTAAGAAATTTGGTGACTCGTTTCTTTATCGCACCTCCAAAACATAGAACTTATACTTATACATATACTATACTTATTATACTTATTATACATATACTTTGCCAGCACACGGTTTCCCTCATTCCTATGATATGGGGGTCCTTCAAACGTGGCGTGAAGAGGCACTTTGTGGGCCGACAGTGAGGGTAACCGATGCTGCGTTGTTTTCACGCTGCACCAGTTGTCGTCGCATCTGGATTCCATATTCACTTAATATCAGATGAAATGGAGTCATTTGCCGTGCTACGTATAAAAAAAATAAATAATAATAATTGCTAAATTCCAAAAATGCCCAAAAATTGATCATCTCGAGCTCTTCCGTGCTTCGGAAGGCACGTAAAGCCGTTGGTGCCGGCTGCATTAACAGTCGTTAACAACCATCAACCCGCACTGGGCCCGCGTGGTGGTTTACGACCCGTTCTCCCAATCCATCCATAGGGAAGGCTCGCGCCCCAGCAGTGGGGACAAAAAATGAGCTGATGATGATGAAAACTAAGTAAATAAGTGACAGCATGCAAAGAGATTTCAAAGGTTGCGTTTAACTTAACAGGCGCTTCACTGCAAAACTCCGGCGCATTATAGATACTTAAAGTCAAGTCGTATTAGCGCGGCGTCTAAAGTCTGATATTAAACAGGTGTTAATTCTAACAGTTTATCGCGAAATGCACCGGCGGCCTTGCGGAACCGGTTGCCAAGCCTTACGTTGCCCAATTGTTGCTAAAAATACTACTTTTGATAGGCATCTACCTACTTCTAACAATCTGTTTGGTTACTATTGGATGTTTAATCTGATGACATGTATAATTAGAGGTTAAACGGTTTGTAGAATGTATAAACAAAGTTTAGTAACACCAGTATCTGTTTACACTATTATATAATATAACATACCTTACTATACAAATATTTGACATTGATTTTTTTTTTTTCAAATAGTATATACAATTTATTAATATAAGAAATATATACACAACAAAAAGAAACATAACTCAAGTGAACTTAAAAAAAAACAAAGAAAAAAAAATAGAAAATGAAAAACTAAATACCTATAAATAAAAGATGTCTTCCAACTGTGGGCTCATGGGAACGGTCCCAAGAATGCTGGCAACATTGCCCCTCTGGATTGCCAAGCTAATACGCTGGCAGAGGTAGCTGCCAGCCTTCCTGTAATTAATTGTAACAAACATTTAAAGTGAACGTAAGAAATATAACAAAAAAAAATCAAATCTATACTAATATTATAAAGAGGAAACCTTTGTATTTTTGTATGTATGTATGTTTGTAACGAATAAACTCCAAAACTACTGGACCGATTTAAAAAATATTTCACCATTAGAATGCTAAATTAGCGCTGAGTAACATAGGCTATATTAAAAAAAAATTAAAAAAGTTCACCCGTGCAAAGCAGGGACGGGCCACTGGCCGCTAGTCTATCTATAAAGTATAATCGCCGTGAACATTTTAGCAATGTTAGCAATTAAATTGTTATTTTATAAAATACCAAACAATCATTTTACTACAATGATGCTATTATGTACTAGACATATCCAACTACAAAGGCAATGTCCGTACTGATTTAATATGACTAATTTGATACCAGTCATCATAAAAATTGGTGGTCAAAGCCTTAGAAAACTCTTGTATCATTTGGATTCTCAATAACAACTGATTCACAAGTATTCCTTAGTCTTTAACGGCTTATCACAAATGCGATGATCAAGGTTGTCCGCTTCTGGTTTTCTTTGCGTCAGAATTAGTCGTATACTTAGTTAAGGTTACAAATTGTTTGATAATTTAGTATCCCGACGCAACCTTCGATATACACAAAAAAAAAATTGTTGTACATATTTTAGTTGAACTGTAAACAACACACGACGACCTAATGGCGGGTCATCTAAAGCGGATTCCCGACAAATGGCTGACGTTTTATTGATAAAGGATTCTTGACAAAAGCACCTCAATCCGGGTGATCAAAACAGCGTCAGAGGTTTCTAGAAGGAATGGAATCTCGCTAGCGTGTCCCTTTCCCTACTAGATCCCCGAGGAGTTCGAATTCTGATCGGACTGACAAAAGCACCATGTCACTATGTAACTTTACGGGTTTCCTTAAGTTTGAAAAAATACTGCTGTTTCCAATCTGTTGCCTTTACTATAACAGAGTTGTAGCGAAAAACTTTTGATTCATCACTCTGCAGTGATCGAACAATTCCCGGAAGCATGTCCCCGTGCCTAACTTGAATCTCCGAGACGCTCGAGTCTGATGACAAAAGCGAAAAACCCGAGAGCAGATCCAGTTGACCGTGTTATAGGGCGAGGGAAACCCAGCACCATGACCCGGTCAACCGAGGTCCTGACCTTTAGAAGCGCCCTCGGGTTGTCCGCTCCCGAATCGATCCGAACCCTACGGTAATGAATCTAGTAGGAAACAGGGACACGCATTAGTGCGTGATGCATTTCCCTCTAGGAAACCTCTGTTGGTGTTTCGTTTCACACGGCTTGAGGAAGCCCTTTAAGTTTCTCGCCGCCCCCAAAAAAGTCTGGTGACGTTGAAAATGCCGCAAGAGACAATCAGCGAACTCTCTCCAAAAAAAAATAAATTATAAAGCGCGCGTCTGAACCTGGGTATAAAAGAAATAAACTTGGGGCCTTACCATAAGCTCCTAAAGTAGTATTACTGCGATGTTATTGCAGTTGTGAAAACGAGACGCATGTATATACGCCGCTACACGCGTCTCGTTTGCACAACCGCAACAAAACTGTCATATTATGCCATTAAGAGCACCTGGGAGTACGATGTCTTTAAACTATGTGGGATGTAGTTATCTATGTGTGTAGCTTCTAGGTTTATTCTAATTTTATTTTTTTTTAAATTTCCAGATGCAAACCATTCTACACCATAACAGCAGCGGCGCGGCGGCGTACACCGGCCGGCTGAAGAAGCGCGAGGTGCACCGCGCCATCACGCTGCACCCAGTTAAAGACCACCGGCAGCTGTACCGGCTGCACTCGTACTTCAAGGTATATTCAGCATGGAGATCGATGGTGTACTTAAACGTACTTGTTTGCTCAATGTTTAAAAAATTTGAAGTGTTTAAAATATTGTCTTTAGACTTACATTTACTAAGACATACGTAGAGTAACTTAAGTTTCCTTTAAATGACAAAACTGCCTTTTAATTCACGGAAGACGAAGCTAAGTATATTTATTTATAAATTCAATATAAACTTTTTAGCCAACGACACAATTATTAAATATTAAGAACCGCCTCTGTGGTCTAGTGGCTATGACCATCGGTTTAGACCCAGAGGTCCCGGGTTCGATTCCCAGCGGGGGGTACATGTTCGTGTACTCGGTTTGGTTGGTGGTAGGGCTTGTTTGTCCGCCCGGCTAGCTACCACCATCTTATCTAAATATGTCGCCATAACATCGATGTTTGTAGCATTGTTTTGTTCCGGCAGCTACAGATAGCCAGTGCCTCACTAGTTGAGGATCCCGGGTGAAGTGCGCTTCCATCATTGGCCTTATCATCACTTAACATCAGGTGAGATCAAGGCACTGTGCTTACCCGTAAAATCAGCCAATACGCAAGTATCAAAAGGGACCATCAAGCTGGCAAAAGGCTGGTATCAATCTGCCATAACGCTAGCACCAGGCAGGTATTGAGCTGTCAAGGCATCGCGAACGTACCGGGCTAATCCTAAAAATAGGGAAGTTAGTTAACTACCGGCCAACCACTCCAATTTTATATCCTCTAAATGCCACTACGCATTTACAGATATTATTATGATATGATTCGGTAATTTACTGTTATTCGGCGAATACGAATATTCATATTCCCTTGAAGTTTCTCGCCGCCCCCAAAAAAGTCCGGTGACGCTGAAAACACCGTTTGAAGTAATCAGAAAACTCCAAAAAAAAAGATCTCTACACATGACTTTAGCATACAAAGTTTAAATAATATTGAACTTTAAATTAGTATGAGACATCGAAATTAAGCTTTTAAAACGATTTTTGAATAGCCTATATTCTGTCCCACTGTTGGGCAAAGGCCTCCATCATTGAAATCGAGTCATCGCTACAATTGATGGGTTATTGGCTTAATCACCACGCTTGCCAAATGCCGGTTGGTGATCGATCAAAAACGCTATGTGTGTATCGAAAAATCCGAAACACACTATGCCTGGCCTGGGAATCGAACCCGGGACCTTCGGCTTTCGGACCGAGCGCTTTGCTACTCGGCCACCGAGGCGTTTTTAAAACGATTACACCTGTTTATTGCGCTTGTGATTAAGACGATGAAGTCCGAGTGCGCACGAACAAGTTGTTTACGTAAAAGAATTTTCTGTGAATCTTACGCGAGCGACGTCTTTATATCCATTCCACTAAATCACAAGTTTGATGTTTCTCCGAAAGTACTTACAACAATATTGTTGTGTTAAATTATTTATTATTACATATAATTCAGTAAATAACTAATTATATTGAAAAGTACATCTACACGTAGAATTGAAAGGTGTCGACACGTAGGTGTGATTGTTGTGTTTATGTGCGCGGGACCAAAATAGCGAGTACAATTTTTTGTTGAATGTACACACGCCTGCACATCAACCTATCCAAAACTGACAAATTTCTTTAATCGATACTGATATCGATAAAGATCAGTATCTTTATACCCAAATAATAAGGTTCAAAATTTATTAAAGAAATTTGACATTTTGTGGTAGGTTGATCTGCTGCCGTCTGTACATGTTTAAAAATAACAGTGTTGCAAAAAAAAAAGCCTACATAAAAAATACTAACTTTTCAGAGCACAAGATGAAATTCTTTACTTCTCTTACTATCTCTTCTTTTAATATCTTTTATTTACTTGAATTCATGCTAACGTGAATATTGACATAATAGGTAATTTCTTACTTATTACTACGACTTCCGTAGCCGAGTGGCTTGCACGCCGGACTTTGGGCGGCGGTAACTCTGAGCTCCCGGGTTCGATTCCCGGTCGGGTCAATGTCGAAAACGAACTTTTCGATATTGTGTCGGGTCTGGGTGGTTGTGGTACCGTGGTTGTTTCCGATTTTAATGAAACGAGTGCTTTAGCTACTTACTTTGGGATTAGAACAATGTATGTGATGTTGTCTCATATATTTTTATTTTATATTTTTGTTATAACTTATTTAAAATTAGTTATATAATAAGTAAAGTTAATCAACATCACTACAATCACTACAATTGATGGGTTATATGGGATAAAAAAATTTGCAACAAATTGTTTGCAAGGTATTAGAAGAACTCAAAACTAAGAGACGTCAATTAATGAGAATTTTTATGACAATTAAATGTCTTTCCTTCTCTATTTAGCACTATACATAAGAAACTGACATCAAGAGCCTTCATTGTCATTAAAACATAATTGTCGTCTCTGATTACGGCAGTTACAGGCTTTACTTAAAAACGGCGAAACATACAATAATCTTAGTCGAATCTAGTCTAATCTTAATAACAAAAGACAACGTTAATAAAAAACATGATCGCATCAACAACCATAAATCCGCAGTTCCGCAGCTTACGGCGTTTATAACAATGATTCGCAGGTGTGTTTCATCTTTATGATTTCAAGTCTGCAAGGGTTTTAGTTTACGACTTAGTATTTTTAGATAGAGCAAAGGTTGAATGAACAACCTGTGGAATTTCTTGGAATACATAAAACTCGTAGGAAGTCTCCTAATAAAGATAGGAGGTTCGAAATAGGACTGTAAGATTTGAGTCTACGTAAAGCGTGTAGAAATGAATATGTCTATGATTTTTATGAGTTCAGTGTTTTGTAAATAGCTCAGCAATTTAATTTATGATGCGTTGTATTATTTTGGCTTGACAACTACTTTGAAAAATGTAATCGTTTTATACGGAGCGCTATTAGCCATTACGTCAATGTCAGTCATAGTTGTGTTTCGATCGATGGCCAGTTCTGAGGACAGGAATTGGAGTGAAGTGCGCTGCCATCTTCGGCTTTTCGGTCACTTATCAGGCGGATAAAGGCAAAGAGCTTCCCCAAAATGCCCGAAATAAAGAATAAAAATAATATAAAATATGTATTTCTAAAGGCAATTTATTATATAGTCTGCAAAAAGTATATACCGCAGACTGTAGGCATTTATACACTAAAAATATATTTTTTTTAGTTTAAACTAGCATGATTAGTTAGTAGGTTTCATATTTTTTGCATCGAATGTAAACAAGATAGCAGGTAAGTGCAATGCACGTTTAACCCTCAAACGACGCAGTTATCTGTAGGAGCGTAGAGCCGTAATAAAATTGTTATTGCTGGTTCATTCAATACAAGTAGATCGTATGTGTTGTATGCGGCTTCTACAGAAACAATGGATGAATATTATTCATCCATACTCTCACGTCCTTCTCACAAAGGTGTAGACAGGGCTTGGAAATCGCAAATTTAGAGTATACTCGCTCGCCATAGTGACCCGACGACGCCATATTTAGCATAAACAGGGTAGGGTTCCGAGGTGAAATAGATAGCATCAGTGATGAGGTGCTGACTGATCACCTGACGTGCGAGCATCTTGGAACCTTATATTGATGATGCAGGTCTGGGGTGTCAATATAATGTATATTGACATCCCAGACCTGCATTTGATTAGCTTCTTATAATAAGTGCATATAAGCGCGATAGGTTTTTATGGCTTCCATCTTACGACATCAACCGGGACCACGTGTCCTTCTAGGCACAGAGAAGTTTGGTGCACTTCAATTTTGTTTTGCGAAAGTTGCATAACTTGCAAAATTGTAACCCGAACGCGCTAGCCTTTGCTGTGCCTCTGCGCCATCGAAATCCACGGAGTAGGAATCAAGCATAAGTCGAAGATTTCAGTTATTACACGTTATCACAAGTCTTCACATTAAGTATTATAATATATTGAATGAGATATTAAGATTATTTTATTATATTGGCCATAACTGTCCCACTCCAGGACAAAAGACTTCCCACACATTTTCCACACCTTCCGGTCTCCTGCAAAATCATGCCATTCTTTCATGAACCTATCAAGGTCGTCCCGTCATTTTCGTCTTGTTCTACCAAATGGCATAGAATGAATGTTTTTCTACGTCTATTTCTTCGTTTTTCTTATTATTTGTGTATGTATTTAGTGGACACCAGTAATGTTTTCATTCATAAGCTCATTATTTACAATAACGGCTTATTCCTTTCAGAACCTCCGCATTCAGGAGCTCCGAGAGCAAGCCCTAGAGTTGCACTCGGACATCGCGGCGGCCATGCGTGAGCTCGAGGTCCCGCCTGAGGACATCGCCGACTACCAATTGCCGGGAGGGGTGCCGCTGTTCCCGGCCAAGGTCGGCGAGCCGGGCTACTTGGGGGACAACAGGATTTTAGGTGAGGGCTCAGGAGAAAATGCTAAAGTTAAAGATGTTTCAACCCGCATTAAGCTAACCATTACGAGTTATGACCTGACCTCTCCATTTACTATTGTCTCGTTAAAAAATAGCCACTCAATACTTGGATGAAAAGCAATTCTATTTTCCATTTTCCAGGCGCTCCCACGGACCTGAACCGGTTCAAGGCAGACAAAATCGAAGACATCATTCCCTTTGACTTCATCAGCAAGTCCATCTACTCGGTAGGAAACTCCAACCCAAAGCGGCGTATAGAAGCGCCGCTGAAGGAGGCGCTCGATGACGTCATAAGAGAGGTGACTTAAATGCGAACTACATATTTAATTTTGTCAAAATAATTATAATAATATCATCTTTTGCGACACCAAAAAACTGGTCGCTCTGAAATATTTAGATCGTTACATTATGCTTTTTGAATTGTATCTAAATAAAATAACCTTTTTGTCGTTGTATCCAAGACAACAGTTTGATCCCCATGATTCATACTGAAAGTAAGATAAATATCTACTTACATCAAAATGTGGTTCTGTTTGTTTAGTAGTTAAGGTGTGTCATTTGATTTGTAATATACTCTACTAAATAGAATTAGTACCTAACTGTAACATAGTGACAACAACACAAGGAAAAAGGGATTCGAGCTCTAATAATCGAGTCGTCGTACCGAGTAGAACCGGTAAGAAACTCGGCTAAGACAATACTTACTTATTTTTAACCTTTCTATCATAGAAGGACACTTTCCATTACAAGCACATAACATACAACATTTTATAGAGAAAAAAAGAATACGAGCTCTAAAATTTTACCATCATCATTATCACCATCATCATCAACATCATCAAGCTATAAAAGTCCACTGCTGAACATAGACTTAAGGAAAAACCTCATCATCAGCTCATTTTATGTCCCCAATGCGGGGGCATGAACCTTCCCTATGGATGGATAGGGAGAACGGGCCATAAACCACCACGCGGGCCCAGTGCGGGTTGGTGGTAGTTAACGACTGCTAATGTAGCCTGGACCATCGGCTTTACGTGCCTTCTGAAGCACGGAGGAGCTCGAGATGATACATTTTTGGTCAGCCATTCGATGACCGGCCTCTGCGAAAGTTGCTTAACATCAGCACTCGTAGACCGGGCGCGTTAACCACTGCGCCATCAAGCTCCTCCATGAAAAAACCTAACATAAATTTTTCAAAAATCCAGGTGATGGAGATAATCAACGCACCGTCCCGGCAGCGCGGGCGCGTGATCGACTTCAACGAGCTGCTATACGGGTACACGCGGCTGCAGCCGCTGCACGGCGTCGACCACGTGCTGGACCTGCTGCTCAAGTACCGGCGGTACCGCGGCAAGAAGATGACGGCAGCGGTACGGCGGCACGCTTATCTGCAGCAGTCCTTCTCAGGTGGGTCTGGCTGCGGTCTGAAGACAAATTCAAAGCATTTATCGACGTACCACAATTTATTAGCTTAGGTTCTAAACTGATGTAAGTGCAGAGGTTGACGGCGCCACCGCCAACTTCCTTAGAATGCGTGCCACTGTTCCACAGCGGTGGCACGCGTTCTAAGGAAGTCGGTCTAAAGACAAAGCATTTATCGACGTAGCACGATTGGATAAGGTTCAAATCTGGATGTACCAGGGCTATTGTGGCAAGAAGATGGCGGCAGCGGTGCGGCGGCACTCCTACCTGCAGCAGTCCTTCTCAGGTGGGCTTGGCAGTGGTCTAAAGACAAAAGCAAAGCATTTTTTCCAAGTAGCACCGTTTGACTTAGGTTACAAAGTTAATGTACAGAAGATGACGGCGGTGGTACGGCGACGGCGCCACGCTTACCTTCACCAGAGTCCTTCTCAGGTGGGCCTGGCTGCGGTATAAAGATAAAGACAAAGTATTTATTCCACGTAGCACAATTTGGATTAGGTATTATCTTAATGGTACATTGCTACGACGAAAAGGACCCCACTCTGCGTATGTTAGACCACAAGAAAAAGAGAGAGAAAGAGTCGTAGCGGGGGGAATTTATAAGTGTAGACTTGATGCTGTTTTCTTGATGTTACACGGATTATTTTAAGCTCACTTGGCTAGCTGATCTAATTTAGTATAAAGGCTTTGTCAGACAGCAGGCGCTTGGTTAGCTACCCGCTTGATAGCTAACCAAGCGCCTGTATCAGCTATATAGTTTGACCTGTTGCGACATTATGTATAGACAAATCGAACGTAAGGATAAATATTTTGCTGACTGATCACGATTCCTGTACAGAATTGAAAGAATCACAGAAGTTTTAACTGTTTTAGCCATCGTTTTTACTTTATAAGTTTACATTTACCATCAGATGAATTTCCTTATTTAAAAATACATTTATTTTTAATTATTACAGGAATGGAAATACGAGAATTGCCCATGGGCGATCCACCACCGGATGAAGATCTTGACATGCAAAGCAATTATGGGGGAAAGATTGATGCAAGTGATTACGACGACTTCGACGAGTCCAGTCCACAACAGCAACAAAACGGATTCCTAGACTTTGGCAAACTGAATGTGAGAGAGGCTATAGGGAACGGTCTCGAAAAGTTACATAAGAATCTGCCTAAAGTACTAAAGTGGGGCGATACAAATTCCCAAGAATACGCGGTTTATGGCAGAAGAATTCATTTCATCCTTCCTCTAGCGGGGAGACAAGAGGTTTTCGGTAGATTTATGAAGAATTATGAGGACATAGTATTAAAAACCGAAGAGGCTGTGACATTGATAGTCGTACTATATTTAGACAGTAAGAATCCAATGGATTATCAAAATGCGGAGAGTTTAATTAATTACTATAAAGATTTGTACGCTAAAGATATAAAAGTAGTTATGATGGGTTCAACAACTTTTTCTAGAGGAGCTGCTTTAACAGAAGGACTGAAGTTAGTAGCAGATGACGATCTAGTGTTCTTCATAGACGTCGATATGATGTTCAATTTTGACTCTCTAAGAAGGGTAAGAATTAACACAATTAGATATAATCAAGTATACTTTCCAATCGTGTTCAGTGAATACAACCCAGAAGTGGTGACCGGTGAAGACTTTAACAAATTCAAAGGCGAAGACCTTGTAATAAATACTGATCTAGGCAGATACGTGGTTACGTCTGAAAGTGAAGTGAAATCTGATAGGGAGTTAGCTAATTTAAAATATAGTAAAGAAATATTAGATGATTACGGCTATTTTAGGCAATACGGCTTCGGTATCCTCAGTATATACAAATGTGACTTCCTCAGAGTTGGTGGTTTCGATCTTAACATTAAAGGTTGGGGGTTGGAGGACGTGCAGTTGTTTGAGACGCTCATAAAGTCGAACTTGACAGTGTATAGAATTGCTGATAACAGTTTGGTTCACATTTTCCATTCGGTAGACTGTGATAAGAATTTGGAGAAGAGTCAGTTCCTAATGTGTTTAGGGACGAAGGCTTCAACGTTCGGCAATGAGAAGCACATGGTGTATTACATGTTAAACCACCCAGAACTGCTGTGGCCACAAGAGGAGGCAGAAAAGGGTGTTAGCTAGTACAGGGTCTTATGTAGGTTAGGATTTAGAATTTTATGAATGAGATTCTTTTTAAATAACGACAAATATTAGATTTTACACTGAAAATTATAATAAAATCTTTTTAATTTTACAGATTAATATGATGAGCGATCGATTGTAACAACCTTATACCTTATTTATACCTTATTGGGTTTTAGCTCTCTCGATGTAACTTTATAAACGTCAAGGTATTGTAATATTGCGACTTTAGTCAAAGATTTTTATAATTTGTAAAATGTAACATTAACATTTCCATTTTACAACCTATGCATTTTTATACAACTTTGATTGCATTCTTTTAAGTTTATCGTAAGTAGGCGGTGTAGAGGTAGGTGCTTGGTCTCGAAAGTGAAGTTGATTGTATGAAGCATTTATAAATATTATTTGTAGTAATATTATTTTAAGTTTAGTTAATTGTAATTTTTTTATTGTTCCTAATACGTACGTTAAGCAACAGATCAAGTTGAACGCTTTGAGCACCATGTCACAATGACTAATATAGCAATATCGTTATTATTAAAGTGCTACCGGGGCGAAAGTGTACCATACACTTTTGCCCCGGATGCAGATATGACAAAGTTCTAAAAGTATTCAGAATCTTTTGTTGCTTATTATTCTCGTAAGTAGTCGTATAGTTGTTGTTTCAACACTCATCTGTTTTACAGGATAACCTTGGATCAAGCTTTAGATTTATTTGGTGGTAAATGGTTGTATAGAAACAAGGTAATGTATCATACAATGTTTTAAAACTTTCCATGTAGATATATTTTTAAATGTAAATGTTATTTTTCTAAATTGGAACAGTTTATTCCAAAAATTATTAGGTTAAAGCTTTGTTCTAGACTTTTAATTAATTCTTTGTTTTTGATTGTACATTGCATTATTTGCTCATCTTGAGTTTCGTGTCTCTGTCTTCATGCTGGTACTCATTGATTTTTCGTTATTAGGAACAAGGTTAGAAATGAAACAAATATTATTAGGATAAACGTATAATACTCTTTGTTGACATAAATAAGGTTGTGAACTCAAACACACATTGTTAGTTGTTTAAAATAGACTTTCACTTAAAAGGCCATTTACTTATAACTATTTCGTTATTTTCATTACAAATTTATTTATTATTTTACGGTTTTCCTTGTAATTATACAAGTATACTCTGGAAATTATACATTTAACAGCCTAAAACAGAAGAAATGTATAAATACATTGGAAGTGAAATCTGTTGGAAATAATTTTATTTCTAACAAGATCTAAAACTGTATTTATGATACCTCAAATGCATATTGTTTGTCTAAGTAATATGCATTATTAAGGTGAACGCACATATAGCCGCACCGCACGCACCGCAGTCGCCGCATTCGAATTATGTTCTTCTTCGAAGTTCTGTGCAAGTGTGCAACTGTGGCGCGGGTGTGTGTGTGTGTGTGTGTGTGAACTTCATATAAGAATTCGAATGCGGCGAATGCGGTGCGTGCGGTGGGGCTAGATGTGCGTTCACCTTTAATAACTAGATTTTTCGAATGCTTGTGTAGAATTCAGCCTTTTGCAAATTCATAAGTCTCGGGAGAATAAGATTATTTACCTGGATCCTGAATGTTAAATTACACAATTGAGATCCAAATCCGTTTAAGCATGCTTAAAGAATAAATAAACAACTATTTTTTGCATTTATAATCATGTAATTTGATAAATACCAGATATTTTAGCGGCAGATTTTACTAAATGTTAAATGGCAACTTTTATTAAATAATCATTTCGCGAAAGGGTTTAGGAGAGACATTTTCTCAGCAGTTAGAAAATATATGCACTTCTTTTGCTTTTGTATAATTTTGTGAACTGTCGCTTTAGTCAATTTGCAAGTATTACTATGCATCAAGAGAAACTTTTTGGTGTTTACTTTCGCAATATGAAGCATTATATTAAAAACCAAAATACCTTTTTGTCATAATACGTTAACGTTACGTTAAGATAAAAAAAGTTCAACAACTCAAACGTTAACCAGACACATGAAAAAGCACTTTAAGAATTGTACTTCGTTTTTAAGGTTATATTACACTTAGCAAGCAGAACAGTGAAGGATTCGATATAAAAAAATAAGAATTCGATATAACTTATAAAGCAATTGGTTATTTTATTGTCTCAGTCACATGACATCCTAAATTGCCGAATGTAATGTATTTCCTGACCGGTCTAGCAGCAAAAACACATCCAGCGGCAAATCTCGACCTTCAGCGGAGTTATCATCAAATTTAAATGTGAAACCCAAATAAATATTGATAGTTAATTATAAAATATTATGTCACAATCAATATGATCCAGGGTTATTAAGGGCCACAATGACCTTTATTACTGTTTTAAGCCCAGGAAGAAAAACGATCCCTTGTGGATTTTGCCGAATCAAAATACTTAATAATTGCTTTATTTCATATTTTTGTTGTAGGTACAGGACAAACACTAGGTTTATTTGTGTGACTTGTGACTTATTACTTACACTAATTTATTTTAAAATAAAATACCTGCGCCACTCCATTTCACGCGACATAGACATATTCAGATAAGTCCCACAGAACATATAATCATAAATTTGTTTCCATAGAAGTTCCAGGAGCTGTATTTTTCTGTTTGATCGAGTTAACAATTTGTATGAGTTCAAAGTTTCCTAGTCACAAGTTGGTTTACAAGTTTATAACTAGGTGGCGTATTGGATAGTCAATAGCAGCTAGTGGCAATGGTGTCCGTGTAACGAAACAGCCTAAAAGTTATTAGACTATTGATTTATTTATTTAAGAGCAATACACATTACACATTCATAATGGTCATGCTGGTTTTAGTTTCAATATGTTCGCCGATTACAGGTATACACAGTATTAGCTATAATGTAGTTACTCCCGCAATACATGTTATTCAAATGGTGCATAATTATTATTAAAAGAAAAATAAAACTTAAAAAAGTATTAAATACACAAAATAATTGATTAACCCTGATCTAAAATCCCTGGTGGAAAGATAACACACAAGTACACACATTAGGTAGAAAGATGGCACGAAGAATGTTCATTAACACCATTTTATTTCGAGTAAAGTTGTGTTTTTAATATTACTAGTGGTCGCCCAGTGGTCGAAATTCGACCGTAATTTTATTGAAGTGCACGGATTGTATCCTAAGCAATGAAAAATTAAAAAAGATAGAATGTGAGTTTGGATTGGCATGGACAGATTTCGGCCGCTCCTCTTCCATTATTGAAATTTTTGAAAAATGTATCAAACGATGTTTATTTAATTTAATGTATTTTTTATGCATAATAATTTAAAAAAATAATAGCATTCTGCACTCCTCCTCTACATAAACTATAAGTGTGCGAAGTTTCATACTTCTACGTCCGCGCAATGTTCGTAAAAAGGGGTACAAAGTTTTTGCTTCACGTAATAATATATAAACTAATAAACAAAATAGTTAAAGCAGTGATGTTTGTTCGCTTCTTTATTTCAAATAATGAAACTGCCTCGAAAAACGAGTCTGGTTCACGTTTGACTTTGTGTAAATAAGCTGTAAATTATTATAATGTGCTCACTAAGTGCCAATTACTAGAGTTAAGTAGCCAATTATCGAAACGCAAGTTACTAGAGTCCGTCTCGATATAATTTGGGGTTGTCTTAAACACGCCAATGTGATTTGAAAGTGATGAACATGAATGAATATATTTTTGGGCAAGATGCATTGGTTTTATTTTTCTTCCTATTTTTTTCACAGTTAAGCGTCCGGCTTTCATCTCATTTGAGTTTCAACCGAAGTCCTCAACTCTTTGAGAAGCTGGCTATTTTTCTCTGAACTGCCGGCTCACAGTAATGCATTTCAATGTAGCATGCTCGCAAAATCTTTAGAAAACCATAAAGTTTTGTTGGTATTTTTCAAATAACCTTAATACTAGCCACAATACATGGTACATTACACGCCTGCGCACCAGACTACCACAAACTGTCAAATTTCGTCAATAGAAATTGAGCTTTATTTCTATTTAATACGGTTGAACATTTACTGAAGAAACACAGTAGATAGTAGTGCAGGCGTATTTACTTGTATTGCTAAGTAAATATAAGATACATGCCAATGAATGAAAGCGTCTCCGTTGAAAGACGTGATGGCTGGCAACAGCCTCTTGAAGATTTAAATACGTTGGAAATGTAGGTATTAGGTAAGCATTTTGTGATTTACTGCGACCGACGCGAACGGTTAAATTGGTGACAAGTGCGTTTTCTATTGGGCAATCCATTAAGTACTGGTGTGACTCAGCGGTATGACTCTAAAATAACTACATCTTATGTAATATACGTATGTGGCGTGAATGCATTATTATTGTTGTGTTGTCATTTTATACAATAGTCAAGCAATTGCAAACTTAACAGAGCGGTCACCACACCAATACCTATCTCATGAAATCTAAACAAAAAACATAATTTCAAAACATTTGTTTCCCTTCTAAACTAAGGTAAGTGTCTTTACAAGTAACCGTTTTAAACTTACTTCAATTTATCCAACTCTATTATCATTACTGTAATATAAAAAAGCAGGCCAAATGCGAGTCGGACTCGCCCACGAAGGGTTCCGTACCATTATCCCTATAAACGGCAAAAATTATGTCTGTTGTATGGGAGCCCCCTTAAATATTTATTTTATGCTGATTTTTAGTATTAGTTGTTGTAGCGGCATAAGAAATACAT
This sequence comes from Eudonia truncicolella, assembly GCA_949315975.1. NCBI lineage: Eukaryota > Metazoa > Arthropoda > Insecta > Lepidoptera > Crambidae > Eudonia > Eudonia truncicolella. Next base: position 1,241,216 of record OX438839.1, read on the forward strand.
CATCTGTGAAAATTTCAACTGTCTAACTATCACGGTTCATGAGATACCAGCCAGGTGAGGTGACAGACGGACAGACAGACGGACGGACGGACAGACGGACAGCGGAGTCTTAGTAACAGGGTTCCCGTTTTACCCTTTGGGTACGGAACCCTAAAACATGGGTATCCTTCCTACAACATGCGGTTCATTAAACGTAGTGCGAAGAAGCACATTGCGGTTCGGCAAGGTGAGAACGACTAGTGAAGCACAATCCTACTCCTCTTCTAGCAGCTGTCTTCGCAACTGGATTCTGCTTCTGCTCAACATCAGGTAAAATGGTGTCAGTTGCTAGCTATCCTATAAAAAAAGTCCTTTGCAAAAAAGCAGACGTCAAATAACTTAAGGAAATCGGACAAGCCAATCGAAACTCAGCAAACAAACGCTCGTTAAGCGGGGTGCGGAGAGTTTCGCAATCGTTGGATTCTAAACAATGCGTTTGCAGTGCAGTTCAGGCCGAAGTCATCATCGTTATTAACGCACTTACCGAGAGACATCGCAATTAGTCAATGTAATAATCATTAGGAAGTTATTAAGCGTGATGATGAAGAGTTTGTTGACGTAGTGGGTTACGCGTTTGTGTTGCAATCATGCAAGTTAAATAATTTTCGCAGCGACGACGGGTGACCAAATCAAAAAATCGTAGGCACGCGCCCGCAACCTATCCAAAGCTGCCAAAATTCTTCAATAAATATTCAACCATACTACGCCATATTCATAAAGTTCAAAGTCTATTAAGGAAATGTCAAATTTCCTTTTGTGGCAGCTGATGTGCAGGCGTGTGTTCTTGGTAAGGCATGTTAAGCGGTTGGTCCCGTTTGTTATCATGAGATGACGTCATTGCCAGACACCAAACCTCATTGAGCCAGCGTCTTGGATTAAAACTGCCCCCGCGGCCCAGCGCCAAAATGTAGCGAGGGTATGGTGTATAGTGTGTAGGGGTCGGTGTTTTAGTGAGTAGACCCTCCATAATATCAAGGCAGTTTCACATAACCATCACGTCAACCCCAGGCGCGGCGTGCATTAAAGGAATTCAGTCGACAAAAAAAACTATATTGAATTATCTAACTGGTTGGAAACCCCTTTGTTGATCCTTAAGACATTTGGTCTGTGATGGTTGTCCCGATTATCCAACAAGTGGTCGCTAAAATTGGAGTGGTTGACCGGGTTTTCCCTACAAATAGGGTAGTTAACTAACTTCTCTATTTGTAGGGAAAACCCGGTACGCTCGCGATGAAGTGACAGCTCAATATCAGCTTGATGCTAGTGTTATACCAGCTTGATGCCAGCCTTTTGCCAGCTTGATGCTCGCTAGATACTTGTTTACTGGCTGCTTTGAGCCTTTCAAAGATGTTTCGAGCCATTCGAAGATGCCTCGAAGTCTGGAATGACCGTTGTCTGTCTGTGATGCAATTTTATGTAACGCACATTAGACGCGAGATGTGAGAGATTAGCCGTGGGACCATTTCATAATGTCTGATGTGATAGTACACGAAGAGTGGCTCGCGCTAGTGGAGCCTCAAAAATAGCGGAAACAGTATTTGCAAAAAAAAAAAACGTTTTTTTCGTAATGTTTGTTTTTTATTGTTATATGTACACTTAGGAAGGTATTTGCTTGCTTATATTCTAGTATAATATGGATGATGATGATAAAAATAATTTAAAAGTTTAGGGTATAATCGTTAAGTGTGACCATGTTAAGTGTTTGCGGTTTAATTATTATCATATACGTAATCATAAAATATGATTACGGTAAAATGAGTACTAGACCACTTAAAATAAGGAAACTAAAACCTTTCTACTAATCTCATACTAAATGTATGGAAATGTCGAAATAGATCAAAATAGTTATTGATGTCATTTTACTCATTAGGTAACGTACTTTCGATATCAATTTAAAGTTTTTTGATATCTGTAATATTCTGTAATAATCTGTAATAGTTACGGAATAATCGCCTGGTCACACTTAACGATTACACCCTGTATACAAGATAATTCTAAGTATATGTTTCTTGTCTATGTTATGTATAAAATGTTTGTTCCATAAAAAAAAAAACAAGACTTTTTAGATTAACTGCTATTTCTTCTTGTTCATTGTTTGTGATCCATGTTATAGTGAGAGCAACAAAGCGTATATTTATCTTTATACATAAAAATCTTTTGTGCGTGTGTATGGAAACGGCTACTACTGGAAACGGCTGGACCGATTTGGATGAAATTTTCTGTGTGTTCAAGTGGATTCGAGAATGGTTTAGATTCACAATTGGACCCAGTAGGTGGCGCTGCTATAGGGGTAATCATGGGGGTATCATGGGATACGGGTGTTCTTAAGCGGACGAATGATTTGTTTGTTTTGTTGTCATGGAAACTGTCAAAGCGGTACGAAGTCCGCCGGTCAGCTAGTTTATCTATATAACTGTTTTGTGTTTTAAAATGTTGGTAGTTTCTCTGGCGTCAATTCTTTATATCGATCCCCTGAACGCTCTTTTAGGAGCCATGCAGCAATTATACGAATAAAATTTTATTTCGCAGCAAAAAACTCAGAATGTGAAATAGTAGGTACTCTTCACTTGCAGCTGTAACAGTCATAAGTTTTTGTACAAGGCTTTCAGAATGTTAGCTAGCTTACTCCAAAATTTGATGCTTTGTTAGGCGAGTGGCATAGCACTCTGCTAAACATTCGGCTATCCCAAGTTCAATTCCCGAGTCGGGCAAAGTGTGTTTCGGATTTTTCGAAGAATATCCCGGGTTTGTAAGCACCAAGCACCAACCCGCATTTGGCGAGGGTGATGAATTAATTTAGCATTGTCTACGAGAGGGTTTCAGAGCACTTTCACCATCATTATGTTGTCGTGGTGGTATCCGACCCGTACAAATTTAGTCACACTAATCACTTACCTAAAAGCCTACAGACTTCGGTGGCTCGGCCACCTTGACAGGATGGGAGATAATTTTTTTTGAGAGGGTTTGCTGATATTCTGAAACGGTATTTTCAGCGTCACCAGACTTCTTGGGGGCTGCGAATAACTTAAAGGATGTGTGAAACGAAACACCGTCAGAGGTTTTGTAGAGGCATTGGCATCACGCATTAGTGCGTGTCTCCATTCCCTACTAGGTTCTCCGAGGAGTTCGGTTCGGGAGGGGGAAGATTGCGTGGTGAAGCGAGCGTATGTGAGACGGACTGTTGGCCGGGCGGCTGGTTAGTCGTCCCAGGTACCGCTGGTGGTGAGGTCGGTTTGCGCGGTCTTGAGGTCTTGCGCAGGCTCCAAGCTGATGACTGACCAGACCAGATAAAGACAGGCCCTGGTGGAGGCTTTTATTATCGGAGGCCTCACACGGAAAACTCACTTTGGCTCACTGCTCCAACTTAGTTAGTTTTTTATTCACTTAGGTACCTGATTTAAAAGCCAAATTATTCAATCTTATATTGTACCGCATTAGGTTCATTTTTATTCTCTCAAAATATTAATATAAAAATGTAGTGTAATATCTAAACTGTAATTACTAAGCCTAAAAATATTTCTGTTTGCTGTAACGTCAATCGTTTAAGTGTATTTCAATAATGATATGAATAACCGGCTACATTCTTAACAAGCGTAAGAGCCTAAAGGATATTTTCCCAGTGTCCTTGTATAGGTTCAACTGTCTGACAAACTGTCAAATTTCCTCAATAGACTTTAAACTTTATGACTGAGGCATATGGTTGAAAATGTATTGAAGAAATTTGACAGTTTTGGATAGGTTGATGTGCAGGCGTCTGTACACTAGTATTGTACCTACCTATATCATGTATATTATTATGCCAATTAAGATATTTTAAAATTGAATTGAATTATAATCCAAAGCAAGTTTTTCAATAGGTCTGAATTCATATAGGTATGATCGCAATGAAATTGCTAAGATAGATAGATAGATCAATACTTTATTGTTAGACAGAGTTAAAAACAAACAGTTACTTACACAAAAAGCATAGCAAAGGCGCCTTATCGCTACAAGTGATATATTCCAGACAACCTTCGGTGTAAGAATCCAAGATGGAGATAGAGGAAGTGCGCAAATATGCTGATATCTTCTATCTGTCTGTTTTTTCTTAATTTGTGTTAGGTATTGTTTTGTATTTTAACTTGCTCGCTTATTATTATTAATTATTTTTTTAAGATATACAGTTAATATAGGTACACAGTTTAAATTATTACTGCTCCATCGAGTCTTGGCTAACTGTGTAAGTTTCACATTAGCATAACCATACTAACGACAGGATTTTTTCAAGCAAAAACTTTTGAGGTGATATTTCAAAAGCGTTTCGATGGTGAAGTCATAGAATTGCGGTGATAAGAGTCGTGTTTTAATAGCGTTGGCTATTGAGGTGGTCCCCCTCGATTACTTACGTAAAACATTAAAGTTCATACGTTTGTTAATAAACAGCGTTGCGCAAGGTGACGCCTCCATCGTAATTGTTGCGTGAATATGGTTCGAGATGAATCTTGGTCGTTCATTACGCGTCTAATTGTTTCACAATACGCGTTGTGATTGCGATCTCCTTGTGGTTTCTTATGACCTCTTACACGGCGATATATGAAAAAAGTGCCAATTAAAAAGTTTAATGCAAACTCTTTTGTGTGGCTGTTGTGGCTATTGTTACCTTTGTTACTTTGTCTCCACGTTTTGATAATTTTGCACCTGTCGTGGTCATAACCTAGGCCAAGGGCTGGCCCTACCTCTTAAACAGGGCAGAGCAGGATTGTATTTATGCGCCCTTTGCGGTCAACGTTTTCAAATTACTTATCCGAACTGTGGTGTTATGGTTTTTACCTAGCGCGACCGCTCACTCTACTACTATAGGCCCGGTGTTGTCTAGGATAGGACCTTTACAGAGAACTTTGTCTTAGACCCCATTTTATGATTTTATTTAAATGGAAAGATAAAGTTTAAAAATGTGAGGGTGCGTAGGCAAAGTGCAGCTCTTATATATTTTTTTTATATTAACGGGTAAGCACAGTGTCTTGATCTCACCTGATGTTAAGTGATTAATGATAACATTAATGTTATGGCGACATATTTAGATAAGATGGTGGTAGCTAGCCAGGCGGAGCCCTACCACCAACCTAACGAGTACACAAACATGTACTCCCCGCTGGGAATCGAACCCGGGACCTTTGAGTCTAAACCGGTGGCCTTAGCCACTAGGCCACAGAGGCGGTCTTAGCAACCTTAAAAGATGCTTTTGGAGTTGGAGTAAGATGAGTTGGTTGGGGTGTTTAATGCTTTGCTTAAGAAGCTTGTAGAAATGTACTAGGGTCCTTACCCCCGACTGATGTAGAAATTTAAGAAACATCTTAGGACATCTAATAAGTAAGTGGTACTAAAACATGTTACTAAAACTAGCAATGCGTCTTATAACTTGCAGGGATAGCATCGATAATATGTTGATATTGTCAGCATTTATTAGGGAATATTGAAGGCTATCTAGATTAATGCCTGTATTCGGTTTCTAGCTTAGACAACTTCATTAACAAAAAAAAAATAAGTTACTAGTCTTGTATGTTAGACGTTGTTTGTTCATGGCAAACATTCCAATAGTAGAGGAATATGAGGAATGTGCTTTGCTATTTGAATAGCATAGGTAGAACACAACAGGCACTAAAAATAAAAGCAGGGAATACGGTGTCAAAATGTATTTATTTTTTGTAAACAAAAATAAAAAGGCCTTACAATATAAATTAAGCTAATCTTAAGATAAACTTTATACAGAGACATGAGTTTGTCCCAGCGGCTAGCCACTTCGTCCTTTTGGCGGCCACTCTGGCAACTGGCAAAGTGACATTTACAGGTGTCAGAGTGCCGCCATTGACGACTGGCTGGCCGCTGGGGTGAAGCTAACCCGTGCACGTGCATAGTCGCAAGCGTTGGCCGCGCTGATGGGACGCGGCGGACCGGCCTCACCTACATTGTACGTGACAACCGGCCCAATTGAATAAACATTCGGGCCGCCCTGGGTGGTTCAGACGCACCCGAATAGTTAACAACCGAATAACTGTTGTTCTAAACTGATATGACTAACAGAACAGCTTAGAATCGTTCGGTGTGTGGTTTTGGTTTATTTAGTAGGGGCCGCCGGAGCTTTGGGCGGGGGCGCCGTAGGAGGATGAAGGTCCTGATGGGTATCCACCACCGGAGGATCCACCGGACTGCTCGAACTGCGCGACCTGCAGGGCTTGACGAACTCCCTCAAGGTTGATGCCGACGACGCGGGCGGACGGCACTCCGTACGAGGAGGATGGGGCTCCGTAAGACGAAGATGGGGCGCCGTAAGAGGATGAGGGAGCACCGCCACCGTGGCCGCCACCGAAACCGCCGCCGCCGCCGCCGCCGGAGGAGGACTCTTCTTTAAGGAGGATTTGGCGGATTTGTTCGAGGAGTTGAGGGTCTACGTTCTGGCCTTCTGAGGTCTGGTAGCCGGAGGAGACGGCGCGGTATCCGCCTCCGCCGCCGCCGCCACCACCGCCGCCGGAGTGGCCGCCGCCGAAGCCGCCGCCGAAGCCGCCGCCGAAGCCGCCGCCGCCGCCGCCGCCGGATGGCCGGTTGTAGTTGTAGCCGGAGGGGGGTTCGGCGCTGCCGCACGCCACCAACGCAAGGGCTATGCACTGTTGGAACAACAAAAAACAAATTATAAGAATAGTTTTCAAACTTAAACAGTCTTTGTGAAAATTACACTAAAGATAAGTATTGTTTGTTACAAGTGTTGTTATAGAATTGCACTCCAACGTTCAGGTTCATAAAAACGAAATAAAAAAAATGAAAATGAAATAAAAATCAATGGCCAAATTGATTAAATTCCATGACATTAATGATACAGTCTCCCAAACACAAAACGCGTCCAACACATTTGATTAAGCATGATTTATTATTATTTTAATTAAAATAGGCAAAAATGTATTGATGCATCACTAACAGAGTGCAACTCGAGTCATGTTTTATGTCATGAGAAGCACTCATCTGAAGATTAAAGTTCACACTTCCGCCTATGTTAAGTATCTCACCAATAGTTACGCAACTGTATTTCTAAAGGGCGCCATTACTTCTCTCACAGACTCAGACACTAAAGGCTTTCTACAATGACCGTTACGTCTGCTAATTAGTTCACATCTTCGTATTAAAATGTATGTAAACAACAGTTATCCAATGGCTACGTCGCCGACGGCCGTTTATTGGCGAAACGTGTTGTTCTAACCGTTTAAAGTTAAAAGTGAAATTTTTATACTCTTCATTATTGTTTGAGGTCACAGCTATTTTTTAGGTAGTTGTTTTCCAAATACGAAGAACTTTTACTTTAATTCCGTGGGATTTTAGGAACTATGCATGCCGAATATTACTATTGATCGTGATAATGCAAAAGTAGACACGTAATTGGTTTTATGCCGAGTATACAAATCTATTTTCATTTTATAATTACTGTTTTTTTTTTATCATTTACTTAATCAATTTAATTAACCTATACAAACATATAAAATCGACACTCCCGTTTAATACTGATGATGACATGGTAAATACAAAATATGAACTGAACTGAAAACGAAATTATACATAAAGCCACGGATAGGCTCATAGCATTAACTTACATACAAGTACAGAACAACAGTTAAAGCAACAAAAAAAAAACATTGAAGACACGCCACGCCACAAGTTGTTACAAAATGTATGGTCGTTCGTGCAACATAAACAATTAAACTGTCTGTATTGCAATGAAACTATTAGACAAACAATGGTCAGCGAAAGCAAGAGGTCAAAGGTCCGGGCGCAAACGCAACGCCACTTGCGTCACTGAGGGCGCGTAAGTGGAGGCACTTCGCGTCGTGGGATCGCAATCATGGGATAATCTTTGGACTAAAACCGTTGCAAATGGCTTCGTATAGTAGGCGAAATTAAAAATGGCACTGGAAATATAAGAAAAATGATGTGTCTCACGTCTTATCGTCTTTGTAGACTACTCACGATAAAGCTTGAAAAATTATGACAACATCAGGTGTGACGCGAACCCACAAACTTTCGCAAAGATGAAGTGCAAAATAACAATATGACAACTAGTTCTTTTAGTATTGTAATGTAATTGTGTTGGATGCTCTAAATTACAAGCGAAACGTGAATGCTGTAAAGAATTAGTGTCGCGTTGTGGAAATAAATGGTCTACAAGTCTGAATATATCTGTCTGTACCAGTTTTAGTCCCGTACTGTCTAAAGCGAACCCACAATAAGCGTTATGAAGTCAATTTTACAATTTCCAATCACATAACCGTATTTTCAGTTCCACCATTGTATACGTGGCTTTATCAACCCAGGTCATCCACGAGAGCACTATGCCACGACGCTGTTACGTCACAAGATGGCGCATCTTCCGCCTCAGTTGGCCGGAAGTCATGCAACCGCCATTATCTGGAGCTTTCAACTCTGATCTCAGTCTTTTGTTACGAGGTTATGACACAGTCAGGCGATTAGATGTTTATATACTAGTATATGTTGAAAATTCACTCGCTTTTCGCATTTATGGCTGTGATTGAAAATGCCGATCCGTCTTAAAAGGGTTTAACTGATTTTGTTGAGCAGAGAACTTAACGATCTATTAACAACTATGTTAGTACAATAGTCGTAGTTTAATGAATACTAAAGTTAATGTTTTCTGGCTATGCCAGTTGTTCAGTGTACACAATCTATGTTTGATTTATCGACGATAGTTTGGTCTAGCACTCTAGCTACTCTCTTTGTCCTTACCCTACCTGCATAACCAAAGGTCAAATTCTTCAAGCTTCAAACAAGTCTATGTAGTATGAACATAAGCATTTGATAACATTAACCAGAATAAGATAAGAGCTGTGATACTAATATATCACAGTAATGTTATTGTAATGTTATTAATATATCACCAAGTTAGTCATAAGTCATAAGTTAGTCATAAGTATTTATTGTATCATTATAAGTATATATCACTGATAACTATCTAACTAACTAACTAACTAACTAACTTTGTTATTACATTTGTAGATCTTAGGTCATTGATTAGAGTACCTAGTTGTCGTAAATGAGAATGAGAAACAGCGCCTCTTTTTAACAAACATGGGAATCTGCTTTTCTGCCATACATACGAATGCAAAATATAATTTACACTAGACACTATTATAGATTCACGCACGGCCAACGGCAGACAGTCACCGATTACTATAGATAGAGCTTGATATAAACAATTGCGTCACGAGGAAAAAATAATCATAAAATTGAGTAAGCCGCGCTGGTGCAGCATTAGATATTTCTTTCTATCCGAACAAGCATGTCTGAGTTGCGTCAGGTTATGGACTTTGCATATCGATGGACTTCCAAGTGCTTACCCGCATTTGGGTCACACGTCGCGATACTGATGTTAATGGGAAATAGATCTTTGTACTCGCTGCGGCGGCAGCGTGCTCGTCGCAAACAAATATAAATGAGTGATGACAAATATTCTCGTCTCTGGGCGTAAAGCAAAATGTAAATTCTATTAGAAAAACTTAAGAAATGGTACACAAACATGTTGTTGTGATAAATGTGTTGGTAAACTTTAGAAAGTTCAGCGAATGTTAATATTAAACTTTACAGATTATTATGTTAATAAAATGCAAATAATTTTGCAGACACTATTGAATGTGGAAACGTTTTAATAAATATCTATTGACCTGTGCACTTATGAGTTTGTGGACGGCTATCCACTTTTTATCGTAACCAATTAATTAATATAATGAAGTTTCATATGCGGCGGAAGAATACAACCAGCAATGATATAAATTAGAAAGTGAACGAACACGTGATGCATTCAGTGAATTTATTTATTCTCTATTCTATTCATTACGATTAAATAACTATGATAAAGAGCAGATACTTTCTTAAAATATATATTCGTTTATCAGAATGGAATAATAAGAAGATACCGACACATTTGTTCTTCCTTCGTTATTTCGTTTCTGCTGTGAACGCGCAGTTTCTATACCTACAGCATTTACGAAATTTATTAACTAAATTATTGTTGTACATGATCAGGGTGTTGTTAATAAATGATTACGACTACTCATAATGTCCGCGTTGCGATGCCTGCGACCCCTGACCTGTGCGTTGCGCAACGCTGAAGACCGCGGTAAATCTAATTGGTAAATACGTCTGTGGGAGCGGTTTGTGACTAGCGATGGTGTCCTAGCCACAGGACCTTTTACAATGTTTGTAAGTCAGTATTGACTTGAAAGATATCCAGAAAACAAGATAATAATTTAACAACATTTAACAGAAATAAATTGTATGTGTTATTATGTGCGCATAACCACAATGTCGGAGAAAAATATTTCAAAAACAAATCTGAATATAGACTGGTAACGATAAAGGAATACAACAACAGTAGCTAAATTAGTATAAAAAGTGCTACCAACCGCAAAAATGTAATTTGGATGCAAATGTTATTCTATGGCCTAACAAAAAATTGTCTATTCTAGTCTAGTTTATGTATCTACTGATATAGAATTACAAACTCTTATTTTTGTATTACGAGAACATAAAAGAATTGGTTATCTTTCATTGTCGCATACAAACTCAGGCATATAGAATGCGCTGCCTTTTGCCTCGAGAAGAAGTACCAGCTATACCCAGATATACTTCAGTGGGTACTTCGACTTCACCCAGCTATTTCTTATCTCAATAACTAGTCGCCAAATTGACCTCCGCCCTCTGTTGCAACAAAGATACGCTCGCCACTTGTGGTTATGCGCTTCGTAACTACCTCAAAAGTAGATGTTCTGAGCTTTGCAATACTACGACGAGATTTATTAGTACCCTCATTAGGATAACTAGTATCTTTAGAGTTAGCTCATGAGCTCCTTTGACCCACATGAACTTACAACGCTGGTACTCCAAAATAAAATTTGGCTTTAGTCAATAGGTACTGTGATGCCTTTTTTAAGTGCACTTTGTTATTGCTAGAAACACAATTGCAGAAAGATGGCAGATGCAACGGATCGTACAACGGTGGTAAAATACTTACAAATAATAAGTTGCCTTATTTTCAGAACTTTGAAAAAATGGATTCCCACACTATCGAAAAACGCTTATTCTCGCTTATTGATCGCTCAATTTTTTTCTTTATTTTACAATTGAGAACCGCTTGGTTTTGATTTTACCTGACGGTAGGTGACGATAAGGTCAAAACTTGAAGGGCACAATCCCAGAATTACTAGGTACTGAAAAACTGGGTCTATTTCATTATTCTTAAGCTTTTTATCTCTATTACTGTCGCGAAGTTAGGACTCGTTCGTCAACACGAGTTATTGTCTCGTTTCTGCACTGTTGTAACGGTCGAGATTACTGGCGATATTTCATGCGATGAAGTTATTATAGTCACATTACGATTGTTTACAGCAGAACAATTCAATCTGTCTGGATCGGTCTGATCTAATCGAATTAAATCTGGCTATTCGTTAGTTGAAACGTTTTTATGTATTTGTACCTTGATTTTCTTTGAAATTTATTACTGTGGATTTCTCCTGATGTTTTTGTTTCTTTCTTCTACATTTCTTTATGTTTTTGAAGGTGACGATTTGAAGCCGTTAATTTACTTTTCGTCGTTCCGACTTTAATTGCGTTTTTTTTCGTTTTAGTGATAATTTGCATGTCAAACTTACGAGTATTAATTACACACAAAAAAACAGTGTGATAATTAACTAGACGTTTGAATGGGAGAGATTGATCGATATAATCTAAAACTACTGGTAATTGGGCTTTGTCTGCAGCGTCTAACGATGTAAAGATTTCTAAAGAAAAATTTGAGTGATTGTTAGATATGGTGGATGCCAAGAAAATTGCTCTGTATCTTATTAATTGAGATTCGCAGTTAAAAAGCAAACAGTACATTAGGTAGGTTTCAATATTATAAAACGAATACTTTTACTCAGACTTCAGGACTAAGAAAATATATTAAATGAAATTTATTAGGTACCTACTAAAGAAATCCTAAACTACAGAATGAACTTTATATATTTATAATAAGTAAAAACTCATAAAAAATGTATTAGGATTCTTAGGATATATCTGAGTGGTTTATGAATTTAAGAGTTCAAATTTAATTCGAAAGTTTGATAGTTAAATGACCCGCTCCGTGAAGAACGTTACACGCGTCTTTAGATAAGTGATTTATTGTATCACGCCACCGACCGCACTGTTTTACGTTCACTCAGATGAGTCGATTCATTAAAACGATCGCGCTCGTCAATCACAACTTTAATGAGTTAACAATAGAACCTTTTTTAAACACTAAACATTGAAGCAAAATCCTTGTTGTATGAATTCTGAAATCAATGAAATCGGCTGCGATTTAAAACAAAGAAAAACAAAATCAAATCGAGATGTCACGTCACATTTTGAAAATGGAAACCTGCAGCGTTCACTGATTTCGGAATATCACAAACACTTGTCACTGGTTTTCTGTCACTGCACGTCACTGCACTAGACTTACCGCTACGAAGGCTTTCATGTTGCTTAGTGGTGGGTCACTGCGGGTCGAGAAGGAGTAATGTGGTGTGAGGTGAGCCATCTCAGGCTATATACCTAAACGCACGCGGTGGGGCGGCGAAAGGATTAGGTTGTGCAAGCTAGGGAGATGCTACGAATAGGAAGTTCTGTCTAATTGGGGGAGCCATGCGTTTTTTTAAAATTTTTGGTGATTGATCGAACATACGGGGTCGGAGGTTGCGTTGGGCAATGGCTTTTGTTAATGAAGTGCGTTACTGTATTTGGTTTGCAAGCGTAAATGGTGTGGACTAATTAAGATTTAGTAAGCTAATTATAACGGCTGGCCTTTTTTAATGCAACGTAGGTACGGTGCGTTTGTTTTTAATTCTTGCACCGGTATTAATGTAATTTACTGACATTGTTACAGGTATGTCAGAAGGGTGCAGGTTCAAATCCTGCTCGTGGAAATTTTTTCAACATTTGTGTTTTTGTAATAGTTACAGATTTTGACTCTAGGATTTTTTGAAACGTTCGGATAAAACACTTTACATTTTAAGTGTTTATTTCCACGAGCAGGATTTGAACCTGCACCCTTCTGACATACCTAATTTTAATAACGGTGCAAGAATCCGTACCTTTACTTGCCTTCCGAAGCACGGGGAGCTCGAGATTAAAAATTTTTGGTCACCTATCTGATGACCGGCCTTTACGGAAGTTGCTTAACCTTAGCAGACCGGGCGCGTTCACCACTGAGTCGTTGATTTCCTTTTGGAAAGCGTCTCCCGTTATGAATGCGTTGTTGAACAACATTATTATTGGGTTTATGGGGGCTGGAGGCCAAGCAGCTTGTTAAAGAGTTGAGTGCTCGCCTTATTGAAGCCTCCGGTGACAAGAAGGCTGGCAGCTACCTCTGCCAACGTATTAGCTTGGCAATCCAAAGAGGTAATGTTGCCAGCATTCTTGGGACCGTTGAGCCCACAGCTGGTGGACATTTTTTATTTATAGGTTTTATTTTGTTTAATTTTTTTTTTCAGTAGTAAATTGTATCAACGATGATTTAAATAATGTCAAACACATGTCAGTCTGTTATTATTATTATTATTTTCAGCCTATATCGTCCCACGGCAGGGCAAATGCCTCCCTTTTCCAACATTCTCGGTCTGCGGCTTTCTGAGACCAATTCATAAAATTTGTGGAACATTATTTAAAAAAAAAAAACTCGCTATAGCTGTGTTCGTTGCTTCACATCAACATAGTTGTGGGTGTCATGGCAGCATATATAACTTTGACAACACTGTGTAAATTCATCATTTCAAATGTGATTAGCATCTTGTGGTTTATTTGGTAAACTGCTAAGTACCTACTTACTTATCAGCAGAATCGGCTATAAAAGTCCTACTGTTGGGATGTGGCCTTCTCATATGGACAAAAGAACATGAAGAGATCGAGCTGTAACCTACCACAATGGCCTAATGCGTTAGACACAGTGATTTAAACAAAGTCGCTCTACTTTTGTAACTAATTTTGTAAATTTAGTAAATAAGCAGTTGAACTTGAACATACTGTAAATTTTAAATTTAATTAAAACTATGGAACCGTTATGGTAGCCACTCAGCTTATACCCGGCCCTAATAAAATGCCTAAACAAAAGTAGCGTTTCGTAAACTTTTAATAATTCATACATTTAGTCGCGTTTGGACCACCATTCTTGTATAATAATTATTGTGTATAGTAAAGTCAGCTCCAAAAGTTACAAAAAAAACTTCTTCATTGACATGCCATGGCGCTGGTTATTCTGTGGAAATAGAAATGTTAGAGGGGGAGAGAAATAAACATGTTAAAGCAGAAAAGAACAGAACAGAACAGCCTAGTGTGAGTTTTGTTTACTATCCGTATTCATTCGATTACGTTTACGAATACGAAAATTAGTATGGCATTGAAGCAGCGCCTCCTGGCGGCATACGAGAGGAGTTAACATTCTGCCATACAAATTCTCGTTTTCGTTAACGTGTCGTAATTCTTACTTTGTCTTTAAAAACTCATTTAAGCTGTTGGACCTTAACCTTACTCATGAAAGATGATCATTAGAATACATTGAGATAACAACGTGAATGTATTAAGGAAAAGTGAAAAAGTGCTAAAAGTTTTTCCGCTCGGGACTCGTACCCTCTCCTTCTGACATACGAGTCAATAGCCTACCAATTAGGCTATCGTGGTGATATCCGACCGCTTAACACGGTGGAATCATCATCATCATTATCACCAGCTCATTTTATGTCCCCTCTGCTGGGGCACGAGCCTTTCCTATGGATGGATACGGAGAACGGGCCATTAACCACCACGCGGGCCCAGTGCCGATTGGTGGTTGTTAACGACTGCTAATGCAGCCGGGACCAACGGCTTAACGTGCCTTTCGAGGCACGGAGGAGCTCGAGATGATACATTTTTTGGTCAGCCATCCGATGACCGGCCTTTGCGAAAGTTGCTTATCCTCAGCACTCGCAGACCGGGCGCGCTAACCACCGCCCTATCGAGCTCCGAATCATAAAATAATGACTAACTTTGTGCACTTTTTTAACCGGCCCTGTGGTCTAGTGGCTAAGACCAACGGTTTAGACCCAGAGGTCCCAGGTTCGATTCCCAGCGGGGGGTACATGTTTGTGTACTCGGTTTGAGTGGTGGTAGGGCTTGTTTGTAAGCCTGGCTAGCTACCACCATCTTATCTAAATATGTCGCCATAACTTCAATGTTTGTAGCATTGTTGTGTTCCGGCAGCTAGAGATAAGATAGCCAGTACCTCACTAGGTGAGGATCCCGGGTGAAGTGCGCTTCCATCATTGGCCTTATCATCACTTAACATCAGGTGAGATCAAGGCACTGTGCTTACCCGTTAATATATAAAAATAAAAAAAACGAAAAACCGATTACATCAATGCCTATGTTCGATTCAATTAGATCGAT
Source organism: Eudonia truncicolella (assembly GCA_949315975.1). NCBI lineage: Eukaryota > Metazoa > Arthropoda > Insecta > Lepidoptera > Crambidae > Eudonia > Eudonia truncicolella. The sequence goes on from OX438839.1 coordinate 1,256,726, forward strand.
GCTAGCTGAAAGGTAGGCTGTTGTTTTCACACTTGCGTCCGAAATAGCTGAGTTGTAGTTTTAGATTTTCCGGTGTTATGTAAGCGATATAAATGATATGTTTGTCTTAAGTCAATAAAGAACCGCCGAATAAATTGTGGTTCCTAAAAGTGAAAGCGAAGTATCATCAAAAGTGTAAGTAAATTAATAAAACAAACATTGGTTGTAACCTTCACGTTTACGAGTTAAACACATAAATTTACTCAATCATCAACTTAAATGAATGTCAAATAAATGTGGCCTATAATCGCGGTTTTATAACGATTTCACTCTACTACGACCCGGTCAACCCGAACCGAGGTCCTAGCCTTTAGAGATACCCTCGGGGTGTTCCGTTGCAAATCCCTCGGAGAATCTAGTAGGGAAATGGGAACCCCTCTAGGAACCCTCTGACGGTGTTCGATCACACAGCATGAGGAACCCTTTCAGTTTCTCGCCGCCCCCAAAAAGCTCCGGTGAAAAAGACTACTCCCTGTCTAAAATAGTCTTTCTGCTAATTATTAAAAGTATAGAAGTAAATATAGAAATGCTTTTGTTGAATGTGAGAATAATCCCCCATAGCTCTGTTAGACTCAAGCATCTGGTAGACTAATCCCAATCTCATCGATGACGTCCTTTTAAAAATATCTATCATTAGAATGACCATCAATAAACTTAAGTCAAATGTAAGTAGTAAGGTCATAATAATAAAATGTTTTTGTTTTGTTTATATAATTTTAACGCAAATTATGTTGCGAAACAAATTACAAAAACACAAATGTTGAAAAAATTTCCACGAGCAGGATTTGAACCTGCACCCTTCTGACATACCGGGTCAGGTGCTCTTCCAATTGAGCTATCGTGGCTCTAACCAGCCCGCCGAAATTATTCAACACTATTTACTTTTTTACTTTGAAAGCCAAAGGCACTCATTCAATGTCAACAACTACCGTCATTAACATCTGATCATAATATTTTTACAAATACTAAAGATCAGTTAAGAAGTAGGCAAGCTATTTATAAAATGTTTTTGTTTTGTTTATATAATTTTAACGCAAATTATGTTGCGAAATAAATTACAAAAACAGATTACAAAAACAGATTTTTTTGTCAACATTTGTGTTTTTGTCATAATAATATTTTTTATTATGTCAAAGTTGTTATTAATATTTATTGTTAAAATTACTTAATATAATATTATATGATATTTATTAATAAAAGACAACAAAGATCCACGTGTTACTGTACAAACAACTTATTTTTAATAATATTAAAAAGAGACTTAATTCTAAAAACTAATTGGCCAATCAGTGGCCAGTCCACACCATTAGCTGTACGTTCCATAACATTGTTGCGGCTGCCCCGAACCCAGTTGCAGCAGAGAACCTGCTTTTACGCGCAGTATGGCCGGGAAACTGTCGACCTGCCCATATTTTAAAATATCTTCATTATTTTATGCCTAAATAAAAGCACTTGCTAGTGCCCCACGTTCTCCTCAGCACAAGGTCTTATCGTTGTTGTTCAGAGTCGATCGCATAGTTTCATTGACGTTCACAAGTGTATGTAAATGGAGATAAAAAAATATATTTGACTTTGACTTAAATCAAAACGACAAACTGAGAAGTACATATTAGTGTTTCTTTCAATAAGGCGAAGCGCTTGGCCTTCACATAGCCTGATAGTAAATGACGATAGGGTCGAAGTTGCAAGCTCAGTTCACTCGGCATCCTATACCACTAATGAACTATATGTCATATCTATAACTATCGGAACACATGTTGGTCAGGGTATTTGACAGGTTTTAGAAAAACATGTTTACTGGTTCATTATAGCTTTATATCTACAATTTAATAAATTCGTTGTGAATTTCTTTATTTTTGAAATGAAACAACTTTTACGGATCTACTCGCGTTTATTTTACACTCTAGTTTTAATTATAGGCGCTTCCCTCCCATATCTCTGCCCCACGACTGAAGTATACAAACTTTGGGAAGTGCTCACTGTTCGTCAGCTCTTCATCCTCTCAACTGTCCTCCGTAAACATTCTCAGCTTCACTATGATCCAGAGTTATGCAGTAACAAGCGACGAAAGGGGTCTGTCTGTCTCTCTCGTCCTTTAAAGACTAAGCTGTCAAATAGATTTTTCTGCTTCATGGGTGCCTACCTTTATAATAAATTGAATTCTACCCTTTCTCTGTACTCATTGACTAAAAAGGAATGCAAAAGGAAAGTGACCGAATGGCTATTACATTTGTCCTATGACGATACAGAGAAGCTACTGGTAGCTACGGTATCACAGAAATCACAGGTATTTTCATACCTTCTCAGGCATCAGTCTCACACAAACTTAACTCATATTAATGTTTAATGTATGTTATTATGCTGTGTAAGTTTGTGATGAGAAATAAATGCATTTATTTATTAATTAATTAATTAATTAATTATTTATTTTTTTATGAAATTCGCCATTAAAATTCAAATGAATAAAATAGCCGCCAAAACGATGCATGCAGGTCACGTGATGTCGTGACGTCACCTGCTAGTAAACAAACTTTTAGCTGTCAAATCACGCCATACAAAACTTCGAGTGTAATTTACTATAAACAAGCAGGTGACGTCACTTCAGATTCAGCCAAATCCAGTGCGTTTTCGATCACGTGGTCAATCATAAAAAATTTATTATTTTATTAATGATATTTATAAAAATCATACTTACTTTAAAGATATGCGCTGGCTAAATTGGTTTTAAAAAAATGTTTACTGTTAAGTTAACAACAATTTGATCTATATTTTCATTGTAGTCAAATACCCTAATTAAGTTTTAAGAAAAAATATAGCTTCTTTCTTGTTTTGATGTAGGTACGTCTTGTTGGTTGTTCTTAAAAAAAATACAAATTACAATTTATTAATTATTTTATTTAAATAAATAAATACATAAACACAACCATGGTAAAGTCCGGTAAAGCAGAAAATGTACAAGGAATCAGCAAATTCTCTCAAAAAAAAAACAATGTAACTGACATTGTTGCTATAGCAAAACAGTGCTTTCTAGAACTGGTTGATAAAATATAAACACGACATCTTCGAATTAACCAATGAGTAGGATGATGGTAGCTAGCCAGGCGGACTTAAAACCTTGCCCCCTAAGACACCTAGCACATACGTGTCTGGGAAAGTAACCCGTGAGTTATGCGTCTAAGACCGTAGTTTTACTACTAGATCACAAAAGTAGTGAAAAGTTTTTTAGTGCATACATTAGTAAAAGTTTTGAGCCATTAGATACCTAATCCGTACCTAAAGATACAGCTTAACTGTCTTGTCTGTGTTGTTGTCTGTGTTGTCTGTCGTATCGTAGTGTTTTGTCAGTTTGATATAAGATTAGCTATGGTATGTTATGGTTATATATAATTTTACAACATTATTTTGAGAAAAAATTACAATTTGAAAATAAAATCAAAAATTTGATAAAGTGTACCTGAACACGCATGTCATAGCGGGTTCGAATATCGCTTGTGGAAACTTTTTCAACACTTTTTTCATATAAGATAGCCAGTTCTTCAGTAGTTGAGGATTCTGGACGAAGGGTACCTTCGTCCCTATCATCACTTACCATCACGTGAGATGAAGGTCAAAGGTATTCCCAATGTGTAAAAAAATGTATTGGAATTGGTATTACTGAATTTGTTATCTACTATTATAATTTAAAATTATCTTACTGTTCACTATTTTGGCGTGTACACATGATATTGCCAAATGTACGTCAGACATCTCGCAATGTTGTGCGAAAGTACAAAGATATTTTTTTTATAGTGTACCTACATTTAAGTGTCTCATCATCATCATCATCAGCTCATTGTATGTCCCCACTGTTGGGGCACGAGCCTTCCCTATGGAAGAATGGGGAGAATGCGCCATAAACCACCACTCGGGCCAATGCAGATTGGTGGTTGTTAACGACTGCTAATGCAGCCGGGACCAACGGCTTAACGTGCCTTCCGAAGCACGGAGGAGCTCGAGATTATAAATTATTAATTACCCATCCGATGACCCGGCCTTTGCGAAAGTTGCTTAACCTCAGCAATCGCAAACCGAGCGCGTTATCCGAGCTCCTCGGTTTCCTCGAGCTTCTCATTTAAGTGTATCACGTATATTAGGTATATAGTCGTGCTCATTGTCAGTTAGCATCGAACACATGTCATATATATGAAAAGCTCAATGAGGTAAACGCGTACGGTCTGCGATTGTCGAAGTTAAGCAACTTTCGCAATGGGCAGTCATCGGATCAAAAATTTATTATCTCGAGCTCCACCGTACGTACGGCACCTCCGTAGGCACGTCAAACCCTTAGTCCCGGCTGTATCAACAGTCGTTAACAACCACCGCACCGCACTGGGCCTGCGTGGTGGTTTATGGGCCGCTCTCCTTCTGGTGTTTGTATCCATAGGGAAGGCTCGTGCCTCGGCAACGGGGACAAAAATAATCTGATGGTGATGATGATGTAGGATGATGACATCATCATTATAAAATGTTTTTGTTTTGTTTATATAATTTTAACGCAAATTTTGTTGCAAAACAAATTACAAAAACACAAATGTTGAAAAAATTCACTGCGTTAAAATTATATAAACAAAACAAAAACATTTTAAAAATAGCTTGCCTACTTCTTAACTGATCTTTAGTATTTGTAAAAATATTATGATCGGGTGTTAATGACGGTAGTTGTTGTGCCTTTGGCTTTCAAAGTAAAAAAGTAAATAAGTAGTGTTGAATAATTTCAGCGGGCTGGTTAGAACCACGATAGCTCAATTGGAAGAGCACCTGACTCGGTATGTCAGAAGGGTGCAGGTTCAAATCCTGCTCGTGGAAATTTTTTCAACATTTGTTTTGTAATCATCATCATAGTCATATTAAAAGGAAGGTATAAGGATTCTATCCAGTAGCCTGCTGCAAAGCATAGCATTGTTGTGTTCCGGTGTGGAGGGTATTATAATAAAAAAAACATATAAATTCTCTTATAAAAAATATAGTAAAAACTAAGTTAAAACCAAATAAAAACTAAGGTAAAACAGGAGAATTTCCCAACCTACGTATGGTACGTATTGATATGGAGCATATACGATTTAGTGTATGTGTGAGTGAGTGTGAGTGAGTGTGAGTGAATGTGAGAATGAGAAGTGGTAGTCTTTGTGGATAGATGTGAAACTAATTCTTTTTTTGTTTTTATTATAATTTGAATTTATACTTATTTTTGATTTAAATTATGGAATATATTTTGTATTATATTATTTAGTCTGAAATGTCACCGTGGGAATAAGAAATTCCTCAGTTGTTTTATAGTCTATGATTTGTACAACGAAAGCTTTTAGAGTCGTCAACATAATATCTTGGTATCTTAAGCGTAGTTAGTAGTTAATGCGTAGTGTTCGCGTAAACATTAGAATACAATAAACTAGCTTAGCTTTTGCTGGCACTGCTTATCTGCCTGGCACTGCTTATGGAAAGCCACCATTAGACTCCTAATTGTACAGAATATTTAGTTGATTAATGACAATATAGATGACTAATGATATTATTGACGACCTCCGTAGCCGAGTGACTTGCACGCCAAACTTTGAGCGGCGCTAACTTTGAAGTCCCGGGTTTAATTCCCGGTCGGGTTAATGTCGAAAACGATCTTTTCGATATTAGGACGGGTCTGGGTGGTTGTGGTACCGTCGTTGATTCTGATTTCCATAAAACGAGTGCTTTAGCTACTTACTTGGGATCAGAACTGTGAAATGTGATGTTGATGTTGTCTAATATATATTATATTATATTCAGTAATGCCTTCGCTAAAACCCCATTTTTAGAGAAAAAGCATTACGTATAGGTACCATTGCGCCCGGGGAGGAGCATATTATGGTTATGTGGGACTCCCTCGCCCCTGCTACAACCCTTACGGTAGCAAGTCATCTAACAACTTTTACTTTTATAAAAAGGTTGATTCTGAAATTGACCCCCCCTCATAAAATCCTCATTGGTGTCGTGAACTATGATATTGCCTTAGAAGTTGCGCAAAGCCCGCGGCAGGCTATAATTACGCATAACAGTTATATAGCAGTAATAAGCATGTGCGCAGTGTGCAGAGAAATGGTCGGCTTTAACCGTCCCTGTCCGGAGGCGAATATATTAAAATGTCTGTATGTGGTGCCGAATAATTCATAATGTCAGACCACGATGACTAGGGACCTTAATATTTGTACAAAATGTTGTTTCAAAATGGTTGAATGTGGTTGTTGATCGTTGATATCCTTTAGATAGAGTGACAATGGATAATTGTTTGCTTTTTTAAGCCTGTAAAAGTACTCGAAAGTAATATGAACGAGTATAAAAACTGTAGAGAAACGGTTAAGGATAGGTATAAATCACAACGAACAAGTTAAATTAGACTGCTAGAAGTACATATAGTGCAAATGGTGTTTCACAAAAAATATTTCAGAACTCAAAACATTTTGTCGGCACCTTTAACATGCGCACATACTTTAAGGTTAACAACATTTTGTTTGGGCAATATTTGGTGGTTAGTTTCACACTCAATGATTTTTTTAAACTCTACAATCGGAAGTGATCCTATAAGTTTTGTAAAAAGCTCTTGAAAGAAAATATATTTATAGATTTGAACAATAATTTTACACTAGACCCTCAACAACGAGTGACAAAGAGAAACTTACTCAAAATAAAATAAAAAGACATCAAAAAGATAAAAGGCTAAATAAATGTGCTTTATTTATTTTGTCGCAAGACGATATCTTTTGTGGTCGCATGTCAGCTGTTCCGAACGACAACGTGGGCGGATAGATCATCGGTTGGTAGCCAGCGTCTGCGAAGATGTCTCTCGTAACTCACGGCATAATTTACGAAGACAAATGTAAAAATATGTACGTACATATAAGTCAAATTGTAAATGAAAGCAATTGTAAATTGTACCTTCAGTAGGTACGTTGTAGGTTATGTTGCTGTTGCGTAAATACTAGTGATGTGTAGTGGTGGTTGATATAATATTCAATTGTTCCTGTAACTTCCATACAGGATACACACATATTGAAGATTTAAGCGTCATCCAGAATCTTAAAACTAACGAGCAATTAGTTATTTCACCGAACTTATGGTATAATCGTAAAGGGTGTACTTTCTTCTTTCGTGAAATTACAGAGGCATTTAAAAAAAACTTAAAGGATAGGTAATGTTTAATAAAATCATTTGCATATTTCAGTTCTAAATCGTTCTGTCAACTTGGAGAAGTAGTTAGTTATCTTTCTAAACAAAATATATTAAGCGTAAAGGTTTAGTTCTATTTCTTATTGATTAAACTTGCAAACAGCATTGATTAATTATTGTTAACAAAACAAAATATTAAAACAACTTACATAGTCTGTTAGTTTTTATATATTTTGTAGTAATAAGTACTAGGACAATAGTGTGTAGAAGAACAAGACAAAACAACTGTGTCAGAAGCTTAGTTGTGTTCGAACAGTTAGAGATAAGACAGCCAGTTCCTCACTGGTTGAAGATTCACCTTCGGCCTTACTTACCGTAATTTACCCTCACTTACCGTCATATGCGATGAAGGTAAAATCCTTTTTTGTTGTTGTGTTAAAAAAAATACGAGAAACCAGCGCTAATCATACCCTGTAAGGTCGTTTGCGGTCAAGTTACCAGTAAAGTTCAGGTTAAAAACATAACGTTTTAGTTTAATATCAATTCATCTTCATAGTTTAATCAATAAAAATTATTACGAAACTAAAATATGGCTTCAAAAAATTTTCTTTTATTTTTCGTAATAGTTTTAGTTACTTTAGGTTATTATATTATTGTGAATACTATTATAATATATTAGTAAAGTTAGTACTGCAATTTATAAAAAATTATATTAATTAGAGTCTATTAGTTCCTACAGGTCCATTTCATTATTTCAGGAGGTCGCCCTTTTCGATCTATACTATAGCTATTAAAAAAAATATTTATTTATTATTAATACTTTGTGTATATAGTTTAGTTTAGTTCTATCCTGACTAAATCGAAATAATATTAGTTGATTACGCAACTAATGCATTAGATTTAGTAATTATGTAAAGTTAAATGTAAATTTTACCTTATATAAATTACGTACTATTATAAAAATTAAAAAAAAAAAGTTCAAAATTCAAAATTCAAAATCATTTATTCAGTTAGTAGTAGCAGTATCAGTAGTAGTAGTAAGTAGCTCTTGTGAATGTCCCTATGCCATCTGTTCGTAAGTCTACTCTGTATAATATTAACCAATTAACTTACCAACTATTTACATTTATACAAGTAGATAGCATATTATTACAATTATTAATTTATTTAACAAACTTTGCGAGTTCACTCAAATTACCCGAATCCTCTCATGAACTTTGTTCACTGTTAGTTAGGACTGATCGGACAAAGGGCGTTTTCGTCAGGCGTCTTGACGCCTGACGAACCTGACCTGACGCTGACCTGACGCTTGCGTCAGGTCTACGTGAATTGGTTTCAATAATTACTATCACTATCAAGTGTGGTATTAACTTTTTGTAGAGATTAAAGTTCATTGTAGGCCCAGGAGATATTTTTGGCTCCAAATTCCCCCTGATTTTAGTAAGTATTTATCGTTCTCGCTTAGCTACCTATTAGAGAACAAAGCAAGACAAACTCGGCTTAAAAGATATTTAAGCTGAAAGTTATAATAATTGAAGTTTAGTTTGTATAAAGGTATGTGTTTAACTCTAAGTAAAGTTCGTAAGTCTACACAGGGAGGGGTAGCGTCTAGGTGACACAGGCGGAAAAATATTGGAAAATGCCCTTTCATAAAGAACAATTTCCATTACAAATAAACGCACAAAATAAACAAAATACACAAACTACACAAAGAAGATTACGTAAAATACAAAATTATTTTTTAAAATCTGTTTTTTTTACATAATGCAATTAATGTTTATTAACTAGAAGGTTTGGTTGTGAAGGTACTAAATGAAATAGGGTATAACGTTTACTCAATATCTATACTAATATTATAAAAAGGAAAGCTTTGTATTTTTGTATGTTTGCAACGAATAAACTCAAAAACTACAGAGAAGCCTAAAAGAAAGTTCTTTTTTTAGGAATACTATAATAGCACACATCTGTTGTTAATAAAATAAAATAATTATCATAAATTAGTCTTCATTGTGAGTTTTATTAAAATAATACGAAATTAATTTCCATTTATTTAAACATGAATGGCTTGAAGTGGTCGTCAAATTAACATATTGCACATAATTTTTGAATGAATGCACTAAAATTATACAAAACATGGATTTAAAGAGATATGGCGCCGTTGTTGTCTCCCCTCACAATATATTTATTTTAAAGTAATTAATAACGGGATTCTTAGCATGTATTTTCTTGTTGTTGTTGTTGTTGTCGGACGTATATACCGAAGTTTATACGTGTTCATAGTGTACTTTTTAACATTGGAAATGTTTTTTCGATCGCTTCTCTCTAGCCCCTTTTTCAGCAAAAGTGCGCCATGCCTATATACCCGTTATTTCTACGTTAAATAGTTAGATGAGGTGTCAAAATATTTGTATTGACGAGATTAATAATATACAAAAAATAAAACTGACATAGTCATATATTTCTTTTATAAATTAAAAAAAATGCTCTAAAATGGTAATTTTTTGGTGTACCTTGTGGGCGCAATATCTACTCTTGTTTATGATATTTTTTACATAAACTCAACATGTACATCTTCAGAAAGGTTACATCTCGGGATGTTTTTTGAAGTTTATGAAAATAATGATAATTTTGGGAGTTATGACGATTTCAAGATCTAGGTTTGTGCGTCTCGGGCGCGTGTTTTGAAGTAACATATTCGGGATTTTGATATTATATAGTTATGGTACCTATTCATAATATTTTTGTAGTTTTGTTAATACTATTTACAAAGTTTTAAAAATAATATAAATTGTGAAAATAGTCAATGTTTAAAAATAAAGAAAACAATTATAATCTCTTCGTAATATTCAAAAAATATTTATTACTATTACGTGAAACCGGAAAATCAGGCCAGTGGTTTCGGCAGTGCGTTGATAAGTATGCCAGTTAACAAACAAACTCTGAAAATTATTTGAAAAAATTGAAAGCAACCGATTTCAAACGCTGCAAATACAATTTAATATTTTTGTTAAATATTTGTTAACGCGCAAGTTAAAAACTGATTGTACACATTAAAGAATTATTATTTAAGACGTGACTACCTGCTTGTCATACACAAGTTTCGGGTCCTTTGTACCCTCCCCACCAACACCCATAAACCCCAATATACCCATAAACGCAAACGGTGCGGGGGTTGTGCTGTTACAAGTAAAAGGCGAGACTTGGATATAAGCTCAACTTTATTAGGAACTCTTGTCCTTACGAGTTTACAATGTAGAATGATCTCATCTGGCGTGTCCAGCTACTTTTAACTAACAGTTTAACATAAAAAGAAATGACGAATCTTCGAGAAATGGTTATCTTAGACAAAGGATTCGTAACGGAAGATAGTGAGTGAATAGTTAAAAGGGAAGCACTTAAGAGATAGTTTAAATTACGACTATGCTAAAGTAATACAATAGTAGATAGATAAGTTGCTATAAAGATACAGTTTGCTATTGTGCGAGGGTTCGCAGAGACAACGTTATAAGGCGCCAGGGAATGGTATGATGCGTTGTTTGTTATCGGTGTCTGAGTGCCCGTGGGATGGACATGGTGGCGTCATCTCAAGGGGTGGTCTTGGCTTCGTCATCTTGATGCGGCGTGGTGATTATATAACACCTCCCCCCTTAGAATAAAGATTGTGCGGTGCGCAATTTTTGGGAAGTTGTTGGGCTGCTGATTTCGGAGTCGTCATCGGTCACGCACGAGGTTTCTCTGTGTCGTGTTAGTGCTTCGAGAGGAAGAACTTGTTGTTGGCGTTGGGATCGGTCGAAGCAGTTGTTAAAAATTTGAATACATCCGCTGTTGTGATCTTCTTGGCTACGATGGCGAGTGGAACATAATTTCCAGAGGCAGCAGCGGCATAGTTTGTATAATATGTATGCTAATAGTAAGAAACTGATTGAGTAGCTCATTACAGAAAATGTATTTTGATGTTCTCCCAGGAAAGGCTTCTTACTTGCATTGAGTCGTTCGGAGTACTGGTTTAGCTCATCTTTGAGTGTCTTGAGGGAGTCAAGGCGAATGTGATTTAATTTCAATGGTATGACGTCTGGTGGGCTTGATTTTTCATAATTAGTGAGGCAGTAGTCTTCGATATCAGCGGTGACGATAGGGTGACTGATGTTTGTCATAGTTTCTTCTGATGCTGCCAAGGTGAGTAGACTAGTATAAGCCTTGCACCCTTTTTCTAATCTGATGATGCCGGATCCTTCGAGATCGTGATGTGTTGAAGAATCGCCGCACTGTAGAACACACGGTGTTTTATGTTGTAGGATGAAGATCCATCGGTTGTTTTTGATTGGTTGGAATGTGTTTATATATGCTGAGAACGACGTTATTTCGCAGGAACTGGGTACTTCTTTGTCGTTGTTCAGAAGTATTGCCATCTCGCAGGTGGGTCTTGTGTTATAATTATAGATTGGTAATTCTTTGCAGATTTTCTTGCTTGGTCCGAAGGCTTTACATTTCTCCACTGAGTCGGTGATGACATAATGTTGTCGAGTGGTACTCGTGGCTAAGTATGTATGCTCAGGAAGGATAGTGGAATAGAGGTTGGGATTGTGTTGTTTTATAGGAATAGGATAAATGTGGTATAGATCAAATCGTTCGTTTTTTATTAAAGGAAAATCGATTATATACACTAATTTGTTTAAATAAATATAAGATGTGATTGTTGCAGATTCTAGGATTTCGTGTATGTTATTTATTGTAACTGGAGCTACTAGAGTTGTGTCCGTTCTAGTATGCGAGGAGGTTAGAAGTTCCTTGTATAGACGCTCGGAAGATATAATTGAAGGGTGAATCGAGCCAGATTTGATAAATAGTATACTTGCAAGAATGTCGTCGATTTCTTGTTCTAGTGATACGACCGATTCTAGTAATTGAATTGATATTGTTGAAATTCTTTCGCTTATTTCTAAATCAAATATGATTTAAATAAATTACTAATATCTATCTTATATTCTATTTTATCTTAATTACAGGGCTGCCCACAGGGCTAATGCTCAAGACATATCTTCTTACCTATCCTTTACAATGAATAATCCATATATTAGTTTCGTAATTTGTTCAATAATAAAACTAATATTTTATATAATACTTTATAAGTTATACGTCTCTGTTAAAACATCATGTCAAAGAAACATGAATCGTCAAATCGAAACCGTCGTCTAACTAGATAAACACTTAATTGCAGGTACGCCGTAGTCGCTACAGTCGGGACCTTAGTAGAGCCAATACCATCGAAATCAGGACTTTTCTTCGAAAATGACGGAGAAATATTTATATCACAAGGTTCGTGGAAACTATTGGTGTATAGAAACTTAGAAACCTTGACAATCGCGAAAGATTCACTAAAACGATTAATTCAAACTTATCGAACGACAGTGTCTAACAAAACCCTGACTCCTGACATAGCCACCACCAGTTCCTTTCTCGATATAAACTTAGAGCGCATCGATAGCAGGATTTCCGAAATAAACTTCTACAGCAATCGACGATCTAAAAGAGAACTATTAGATGGACTTAGTTCAGTACTTAAATGGCTTATTGGTACTCCTGATGCAAAAGACGCTAAGCATTACGATGAATGTATCAATCTGTTAGAAAAACAAGAATTAGACACTTATCATCTTTTAAAACAACAGTTACAAATTATCTCTTCAACTGTCACAAACTTCAATGAAACAATACATAAAATCTCATACGATGAAAATGTTATTAACGAAAATCTTCTTAGAATCAGCAATTATCTTAATGGAAGCAATCAAATCATATTTGATTTAGAAATAAGCGAAAGAATTTCAAAAATATCAATTCAATTACTAGAATCGGTCGTATCACTAGAACAAGAAATCGACGACATTCTTGCAAGTATACTATTTATCAAATCTGGCGCGATTACTATGGTTTATTTGTTCTATTTTATATGGTTCGACAACGAGATTAGGAGTGGAAATAGTGATATTAGATTCGTTAGTATTTATACACGTGATTAGAAATGAATTATCTTTCACGTCTATTAGAGCGTGGGGTATGATGATACCTTCATGTAATATTTGTTTGTTAATGATGGCTGTTCCGGTTTCGATAGAGTCGGTTTGGCATGCAATTACGGTGCGGCCATAGATGGTTTGCTCGTTTGTATCGAGGTTAGGCTTTGTCATATCGGAGAGGTAATGAAGTCGATAAGTTTTATTACGAATTCGCAGGGTTTTTGATTGTATAAATATGCGTGCGTCGAATTTAGACATATAGTCATTGCCTAATATTCCGTCTGCTTTGATGTTTAAGTTAGCGACGTAGAATTTAAATTTAGGAAGGTCGTCTAATGGTATATTTGCACTACCAAAACTGCGAATTGTTGTTTGGGAGTTTGAGACTCCCACAATGGAAACTTTGTCGTTTTCATTTACTGCGTTGGAACCTATTTTGCTCTTATTAATTATCGATATGCCGGCTCTTGTATCAATTAAAAGTGTTACTGGTTCGCCTTCTATATGAAAGGTACAGTGTAGTAAGTTGTCTGGAGGTATATCATTTAATGAAGATATTGTAAATTCTTTTGTTTGTTCGACAGCTGTCGATTTTGGTTTATTAGATTTAATTTTTGATTTAGTAGTTTTAGATTTGGGAGATTTGGATTTTGATTTAGTAATTGAGCTGTTATTATAACCGAGATTTTGGGGCCGATTACCCTGGCCGTGGGTTATGGAGTTAGTAGTTTGCGTACACGCATCACGTGTGACTATTGATCCGGTGCAAGATTTAGGAGAATTTGAAATTTGAGTACACACATCGCGTGTGTTTATTGATTCAGTGCTAGGTTTAGAAGGATTAGAAATTTGCGTACACACATCGCGTGTGTTTATTGATTCAGAGCTAGATTTGGAAGAATTAGAAATTTGGTTACACACGTCAGGTGCGTGCTTTTGTAAAATATCGCAATTTTGTGTTACCATTGTAGTTGTAGAGATTCTACGTCTACACCTAGTCTCTGTGCTATTTGTTCGTCGGTTGTTGAGCTGGATGCGGTTTCCATCGAGTTGCTCGACTCGGTGGCCGCTTCGCAGTTTAAATTATTTACCGCGGCAGGAGGTGCGGGAAGAGCTCGACGATATTGACCATTATTGTTATTATTACATAGGTTATTATTAAAGTTTCTCTTCCTACATTCGGAAATGTGATGGCCCGGGTTTTTGCAGTAACTACATATCGTTGGTGGATTTGAATGGTTATTAAAGTTAGGTTTATTAGGATAAGCGATTGCGGGTCTGGCTTGGTAAGTCTTAGGTCTTAGGTTAGGTGCAGAAAGCGGTCTTGGACTGGGATGGGCTCTATATAGCGTCTGTCTAGTATTATTCATAGCTCTTATTTTGTCCTCCTGAAGGGCGAATTTGCCTGCTGCCCCTAGGTCGCTAAATTCCTTTGTACGGAGCATTGTACCGATGTCCGTGTTGAGACCGTTAATAAACACGCTTAAGGCGGTTTCTTCAGTGGTGTCAATTCTGCCTTTTAAGCTACTGTCCGTTATTTCGGTATTTAATTTTTCTATTATTTTGCTACGACACAAATCGACCCTATAATAATAATCCGTAAGGGACTCGTTATGTTTTTGAAAAAGCGATTGCAGTTCTAGCATTAAGTGGAAAATAGTTTTTACATTGGAAAATTTACTTATTAAATATGTTTTAAGCTTATCCCAATCGGAGTACTGCCTACTATGCACGTCCGGTGCGCCTAACCCTACAATTTTATAAGCGCGTATACAAGGAGGATTTATTTTTTGTCTTCACTCGCTAACCCAAACGCTGCGTCACCAGATCGGACAAACCGGTAGATCTGGTCAGGTTGAGTAGTGTCAAATGATGGAATTAGATTAATTAGTGTGCCTAGATCGACTGATGCCATGGCTGATGTTTCGTGTTTTATTTGTAAGCTCATTAAAACACTATGCGTGAAGTTAATTATTTATAACACGATTTTGTACGATTTAGAATGAAACAGTGCAACAAAATAGTAAGTATAATGAAATGGAAAAAATAAAATAAAAATGATTTAGAAAGGATTGGATGAATATGAAAGGATAGAGTTTCGGAGTTGAGCAACAAGTTTTAGCCACTTACCAGAATATTATGAGGAGCGGGAACATAGTTCGGCGAGACGGTTAAGAGCCTTCAGCTACCACGTTACTTTTTCACTTGGGCGATGTTTGTCCCAGTTGCGATACTTGTACGCGTTAGTCTCGTCGCACAGCGGATCCCGTGATCCTACCGACTGCGCCAAATTGTTACAAGTAAAAGGCGAGACTTGGATATAAGCTCAACTTTATTAGGAACTCTTGTCCAAATTGTTACAAGTAAAAGGCGAGACTTGGATATAAGCTCAACTTTATTAGGAACTCTTGTCCTTACGAGTTTACAATGTAGAATGATCTCGTCTGGCGTGTCCAGCTACTTTTAACTAACAGTTTAACATAAAAAGAAATGACGAATCTTCGAGAAATGGTTATCTTAGACAAAGGATTCGTAACGGAAGATAGTGAGTGAATAGTTAAAAGGGAAGCACTTAAGAGATAGTTTACAATTACGACTATGCTAAAGTAATACAATAGTAGATAGATAAGTTGCTATAAAGATACAGTTTGCTATTGTGCGAGGGTTCGCAGAGACAACGTTATAAGGCGCCAGGGAATGGTATGATGCGTTGTTTGTTATCGGTGTCTGAGTGCCCGTGGGATGGACATGGTGGCGTCATCTCAAGGGGTGGTCTTGGCTTCGTCATCTTGATGCGGCGTGGTGATTATATAACAGTGCACATTGTCTAAGCACAAAATAGCGCAACACTATTTTATGGATGCCTTCTTTTTACCGTTAGTAGGTAATAATTATACCTATTACAAGACTTTATACAGTTTTTAAAGTTTTTGCATAACAACCTTTACTCCTTTAAAATATTGGTGTAGATTATAATTTTGTTCTTATAAGGGACAACGAAGACGACCAACAATACAAATACAAAAATACAAAAATCTTTATTCATCAACTCAGTCTACATAAACTTTTACTGTGGACGGAGCTTCCGTTTGAGCAGTTACTCGTTTTGGGAAGCACCGCTCTTCCATTGAGAAATTTATAATATTAAACTAAAATACAAAATTGCCATATTAAGGCTAGTTATAATGTCTTTAAATGTATGTCTTAATAGTATGTCGCAGTGAGTGTGCGGTGTGAGTGTGTGGTGTGGTGTGTGTGCCGTGGTGTGTGTGTGCTGTGGTGTGGAGTGTTTGTGTGGGTGTGTGTGCAGAAGAGAAGAGAAGTTGGTACAAATTATGTTGCTGTTGTTGTTGTTAGCCCTACGACAGTGTCTTGGGATCGAAGGTTATCATGTTGAAGAAACATGGTAGCCTTCACCAAACAACTGTGCAACAATGGTAATCGTAATGGTAACCGCCTCTGTGGTCTAGTGGCTAAGACCACCGGTTTAGACCCAGAGGTCCCGGGTTCGATTCCCAGCGGGGGTACATGTTTGTGTACTCGGTTTGGTTGGTGGTAGGGCTTGTTTGTCCGCCTGGCTAGCTACCACCATCTTATCTAAATATGTCGCCATAACATCAATGTTAGATCTAGAGATAAGATAGCCAGTACCTCACTAGTTGAGGATCCTGGGTGAAGTGCGCTTCCATCATTGGCCTTATCATCACTTAACATCAGGTGAGATCAAGGCACTGTGCTTACCCGTTAATATATAAAAAAAAAAATCTTTTAGTCGGCGCCGGCGGCGGCGGCGTCACAGTTTTAATGTTAACGCAATAAGGTTGAACTTCGATCGCGTATATCCATGAAAAGTATGGCATTGTCACGTCATATAATGTTCAACCTTACATTCTTAATAATAAGATCGTGTCGTGATTGTACGTCGTCTGCGCCGAATCTTAGTCGTGGAGTTGTCGTTTACATTTGGATACCACATGTGTGGAGTTGGTTGGAGTGGAGTTGGCGTAATCACACGGACCGGTATGTCTCTGGACATGGAAATGGAGTTCCTGAGTTACTCAGCGATTCCGATGGATTTGCATCGTTCCATCAATTATTTATAGACATTAGGAAGATATGTAATTGTTAACAACAGAGCCTAGAGATGATGATGATAATGACGATAATAGATATGAGCAAGCAAGTCCCAAAGGCCGGAGCTTTTGGAAAGTACGGATACTTCGTATAATTTCAATTAACTCTTGTTTAAACAGAGCTGTATTGTGTAGAATAGATGTATAGTATTGAAACCTCTGTATTTCCTCTAATAATATAAAAAAATAACATAAAATTAAATATACATGTTCGTACAACAAAGCTGTAATATACTTGACAGTATTATTGAAACCTCAGTATTTAAATTTAAAATTAAAATAAATGTTTTGAAAAATTACATGAAAATAATTGTACAATAACGTTTTGAAAAATAAAATAGGTTCTCTGTTTTTTTATTACCGTAGTTCATTTCCAATGCTATTTGAAGGTCACGTGGTGTATGATTTTTTTAAATTATCTTACTTGTAAGCACAGTGTCGTCATCTCACCTGATGTTAAGTGATGATAAGGCCAATGGTGAAGCGCCCTTCACCCGGGGCCTGGGATTTACAACTGCTGCTATCTTATCTCTTGGTGACGTAACACAACAATGCTATAAACATTTATGTTACGATGACATATTTAGAAAATATGGTGGTAGCTAGCCAGGTGGGCAACCAAACCCTGCCACTAGACCACAAAGGCGGTTGATGCAGTGTCAAAATATCGGATACTCAAAAATGATAAAAATATGGTAAAATCCCGTTAATAATAACTCTCATCATCATCATCATCATCATCATCATCATCATCATCATCATTATCATTATCATCAGCTCATTTTATGTCCCCACTGCTGGGGCACGAGCCTTCCTTATGGAAGGATATGGAACGGGCCGTGAACCACCACGCGGGCCCTGTTATTATTTAGCCCATTATCGTGGATTGCGACTGGGACCAACAACGGCTTACGTGCCTTTCGAAGCACGGAGAAACTCGTGATGATACATTTTTTTGGTCACCCATCCGATGACCGGCCTTTGCGAAAGTTGCTTAACCTCTGCACTTGCAGACCGGGCGCGTTAACCACTGCGCCACTGAACTTCTCATTACTCTAAAGTAAGTTAAGTGACCATGATAGTTGAAGGAGTTATATTACTTATTTTATTGTTTGTTTTTTATTTATTTTGACAATATAGGTACTCGCTTCTTCTTTTTATAATGCATGGCATGTTTTGTGTCTAAAGCCGAACTCAAACAAGACAATGTAATGCACTCGAGCAAAACATCATGACAGTAATATGTTTTTTGTTTTGTTTATATAATTTTAACGCAAATTTTGTTACGAAACAAATTACATCATGACAGTAGACGCTTGACGACACGTGTGACGTCTTTCACGGACCTTATTTTGAAGCCGTAGTAGCGAAGGCATCTTATCTAGCGCATCGAGCCTTACTTGTTCATTTATTTTTGTGTTTCATTTTTTTTTTTTATATATAATATTTTTTATAACATATTTATGTAAATATATAAATTAAACGGTTTTCCAACATTTATATTAAATATGTATGTAACAATGTTTTATATTATATCATCTCTATATGTACACGCACACACACAATACTACAATCACACACCATAGGCCCTGTCAGAATGCAAGCGTCGTTGTGGTGGTGTTTGTTTCTCAGCACCGCAACGGCGCAAAGCTGGGGCAGGGTCCTAGTTGGCCTTCACACACATTCATCCTTCCTTATTGTTGTATTTATTATTTTTATTGGTATTATTATTTTTTATATGTTTTCTTATTCATTGTTTTTTTTTCTGTTATATGTCTGTGTGATCGTCAATAAATAATTTCTTATTCTCATTCTTATTTTTTATACTTGTGGCGCCCGCGTACCTCTGCCGATGCCATATGCCAGTCTGCCACCGAAGGGTTGTCCATAACATATTCTTTTAATAAATCCTAAAGTAGAAAAGGTATTGTAAAAGTACACACAGCTACACATCAGAACTATCACAAACTGTCTAATGTCTTCAATAGATTTTAAACTTTATGCCAATGACATATAGTTGAAAATTGAAGATACATGACAGTTTTGAGATGTGCAGTCGTCTGTATTTCGCTAAGTTAGAGACGGACCACTTCGTTTCGCTTCACTTTTGACCTCAAAGTCAATGTAACGGTCATATTCCTAATCTTTCTAACATTTAAATTGCAATATTTCTCTCACCATTAGTGAGGTTCTCTTTGTAAGTTCGTTCTTTCCTTAAAGAGTTGTGTTAGTACATTATGTATTTCAGACATTTTAATAGCATTAATAAATTGCTGTTATAAGTTACAAGCGTCTTGTATTTTCAATGCTATCTGGTATATCTATAAAATGTTTTGCTGATGTTAGTTTTGCCGATTGTGTCTGTTAAGTGAAACCCTAGCAAGAAACAGAAACTAGGTTTTAACTTCACTAGTATATATAAAAGTGTGTACAGTAACCTTATGTTACCTCACAATATGTAACCTTTAAACGAGCTTAATTTCAATTTGATGCCAATAAACGCCGAGAGCAAGCAACCATCAATTGACACCCAATCACAAAATAAATAGGTACAGATAGGCGGTTCCATACAAGCGAGCGATACAGGCGCACGCACATTTGTACAGACGCATACACCTGAATACCCGAGATAACGCCAGTCGTGCTTGGAGCGTGAGTCAGCCGGGGTGTCAAGCACACTAACTTGGATGATAACGACGATATTTGCAAAATTTTTGTATGATAATTATTATAATTTGAATTAATGTGAGGAGCTCGATGGCGCAGTGGATAACGCGCCCGGTCTGCGATTATTGCTGTTAAGCAATATGAGCTGAGGCCAGTTTTAGGATGGGTGACCAAAAAGTATCATCACGAGCTCGTTGGTTAGCGGTCGTTACCAATCCGCACTGGGCTCCCCTCTGGTGGTTTGTGGTCCATTCTTCCTATCTATGCATAGGGAAAGCTCGTTCCCCAGCAGTGGGGACATAAAAATTTGTTAGTGATGGTGATGATGATAAATATAAATACGACAATAATAGTAAAGAGTTGACTCTTTTTAAAATTCGTAAACCTTACAAATCACAACTTACTGCAGGAGTCTACCTTAACGCTAGCGACCGTGCGTAGGCAAATAAAATCCCTTTCAAAAGTAGCCGCCCTTCTGTATCTATTTATTTGGTGACCGTATGTTGAACCGCTGTCCATTGTGTTATACATTGTCGGTCAGAGAGCCCACGCTGTTATTTTGCACTTCAACTTGTGAAATGGTGGGACGAGCCGGTCCCACTGCAATTATCCATTATTTTTCTCTGCGAGCTCTCTTACATTTTACGTAACAAACGTTAGAATTCGTCAGGCCTACTTTTGTTTGTGGTATGTTTACTTGCGTGCAACGTTCTTATCCAATTTTTAAGTAACCTAAAACACCTATAATTATAGTAGTTTAAAAGGTAAGCGAATTTTGTATAATTAAATTCTTAATGACTGCATAATCAAAAAATACAGATACAGCGATGCTTTCGGTGGTCCACGCAACAAATACGCCAAATACGCAATAGCATAGTTATCTTCTTTCGCAGTTAGGTATATTGGTATGCTACAGGATAGAGCAGTTATCTTGCGAAACTGTTTTCAAATTATATCGGAATATCTATTCAGCGTGCGGCAAATTTTAGAATAGCCCGCGCTTCGAATACCAATGCTTGCGATCGCCACCGTTACAAAAGTGAACCTTGAGTGCGGTCGGCCATTTCGGTTGAACACCGATTCTGTACGCGTTCGCACACTTTGCCAGACCACCGCAATGTTATTTGCTGATGAATATATAATTGTGTAGGCTGATAACATTGAGTTTATAAACTGTGACGATGTTACTGTGCCACCAGCTCCTTTATTGTTATGGTTTTTTTTAAACATCACCGTTAAAACAATTGCGCACTGTTCTGTATACACCTTAGATTGTTATGTCATTCTGCGACTGATTCCCTGCCTAGGAAAAAAATCCCCGCCCGATCTTCTAAATGCCACTACACATTTACAGAACACACTAAACATGCACACTAGTTTAGGTCCAAGACACCGTACTCGTAAAACAAGGGTACGAAGAACCGGTTCACACTCGCTCTACACCAGGTACAGACATGTACCTGGGCGCTTCTCTCCTCCTCCCGGCCCGGTCAACCCGAGCAGAGGTCCGAGCCTTTAGAGGCGCCCTCGGGTTGTTCCGCTCCCCGATCCAATCCGAACCCTTCGGAGAATCTACTAGGGCACGGGGACGCGCACTAGTGCGCGATGCCGTTCCCTCTAGAAAACCTCCGAAGGTGATTCGTTTCACACGGCTTGAGGGACCCTTTACGTCCCTCGCCGCCCCCAAACAAGCCCGGTGAAGCTGAAAATGCCTAAAAGGCAATCAGCAATCTCTCTCAAAAAAAAAGGTAACGAATGGGACTCCTGGGGTTAGTTATAATTAGTCATCTGCTTCTTTACTAAGGAAAAAGATCTCCGTATATTGCACCGCATATGTATATCATGGGGAGTGTTCTGAGGAATTGTTCAGCTTGAACTCTGCCGCAAATTTCTTTCACCGCACTACACGCAGTCGACTGTCATTCCATCCACATCACCTTGATGGATGGCGGTCTACAACTGTGCGTTTTTCACGAAATTTCTTGCCTCGAACTACAGTGTTGTAGAACCAGTTCTCGGCGGCGGTATTTCCGGACCGTTACGACCTTGGGATCTTCAAGAAACGAGCCTATTCCTTCCTTAAAGGGCGGCAACGCGTCTGCGATTCCTCTGATTTTGCGGGTGTTCATGGGCGGCGGTGATTACTCTCCATCAGGTGACCCGCTTGCTCAATTGCCTCCTTCTTTTATAAAAAAATAAGAGTAAAGGGATGGAGTTGCACAAAGGATACGGCTAATTCATGCTGCAGAGTGAGGGAAACCTCGGCTGGCCCTACTAAGCTACTTTCTATTTAAGGTATGAATATGATAGAAATAATATATTAGGTATCGAAAAAAACTTATCAGTGGCGGTAGCCAAAGTAACATTAAGAGAACGATAGCGAAGTTCGAAAAGAATAAAATGTATGGGATTGACATAAGCCGCGCTAAATCACGTGGTCAATCTTATGCCTACAGATTCCGTTTTTGTCCATTTTCCATTCATACAATTAATTAATAAATCAAAATTTTCATTAACTTTTCTTCTGATAATAAACAAAAAAATACATCCAGAGTGCATCCAAAATTTTATAACATTTTATAAACGCGACTACCTCAGACGGGCTCGATCCCACGACCTTTCGGAATTCAGCGACGACTGCTCAATTGAATGCTTTGAACGTTAGGTCACAACATAAGGGGACGGCAGAAGGTAATCTTCATACAAACGCGCTCGAGCAACGCACACATAGACAACCTCTCACGGACACGGCATTTCGCAACAGTTGCGCCCGTACTCCCGTACGTTGCTCGAGCGCGGTGAATATTAAGCTTATTTATTTATTTATCTACTAATTGTCGCCCGCAACTGGGGTCACGAAGGCTGTGTAGCCTGGTAACAGGTTGTGGGATAGTGTTATCCCACAACCTGTTACCAGGATAAAATGTATCCTATGTTCTAGTCCGGGTCATGGTCTGTCTATGTGCAAAGTTTGCATAAAAATCCGTTCAGCCATTTTCACGTGATGCGCGGTCAAATAAACAGACAAACATTCTAAGAACTGTTGGAACGTGTTCTGTTATCGATTCTCTTTTTTTCGAATATCTTCCTTTCGACCCTCTTTAGCTTTATTATATGTATGGATGTATAGATTTATTACACATGTAGCTACAAACATTAGACATTAGACTTTGGGCTAAAATCATAGTAATAGGTACATGGACCCTGTTTAAAGGGTGTAGCAAGTCTGGTAGTTTACACAGGTGGGCGCTTAGTTATTTAAAAAAAAAACTGGCCTTGCTGTGCTTATCTTCTGGGTCTCCTTATTTTGAGGTTAGGTTAAAACAAATGCTAAGCAACTAAAGGCTCTATGGCCGTGGCGCACGCGCCGCGGCGGCCGACGGCTCCTCACTCGCCTTTCCTTTTGTTTCATTGTTTGGAATTGATTAGATTTGTATTGAGCTACTTTTTTTATTAGACTGTGTCTGCAAACAAGCATACAGTTAGTGGTCATTATGTCTATATACACAGTAAGTTTAATGGATCTTAGCAATGCTGGATATGAAGTAGGTGAGATGGTAGCCATCCAGATGGGTTCTGTTCTGCGTGAATGCTCTACTACCGGCATGACTGTTTATTACAATTTTTTTCCGGTATTTCTTAGTCCCAATTGCTATTGCGTGTATAGTGAAAACAAGTCAGTAACTTTTCTCTAGTTTTGGGAACAACAATATTTTTCACTTAAACTTTGGCGTGTCAAATGATGTTATGGTTTTGTTATGGAGAGAGATTGTTGATTGCCTCAAGCGGCATTTTCAGCGCCACTGGACTCCCCGATCCGATCCGAACTCCTCGGAGAATCTAGTTGGGCACTTGGACACGCACTAGTGCGTGATGCCGTTCCCTCTAGAAAACCTCCGAAGGTGCTTCGTTACACACAGCTTGAGGAGCTCTTTTAGCTTCTCGCCGCCCCTAAAAAAGCCCGTTGAAGCTATAAATGCCATAAAATCATTATTTGATACTAGTTGTTGCCCGCAACTTCGTTCGCGAAGACTACAGTAAAAAAAAGAAAGGTAAAAAAAAAGTATCCTATATGCTGGTCTGGGTCATGGTCTGTAAATGAGGAAAGTTTCATTAAAATCCATTCAGTAGTTTTTACGTGAAAGAGTAACTAACATCCATCCATACTTACAAACTTTCGCGTTTATAATATTAGTAGGATGATTGCTTGTTATGCTACCAACATTGTTCTTATGGCGACAGATTTAGCTAAAATATTGTAAAACTATATTTTATTTTTATACTAGATTTATCTTTTGATGAGCGAATATTTAAGTTAGACAGGGAACTAGCTACGTATTATACGCGAACGCTTATACCACTTTCACGGAACCATTTTCCTGTTTACTGAGTGCCTCCGTGCGGTCACGTGTGCTTGATAAGTTGACTGTCAAAGTTAGAAGCCGCCTTTAAAACCAATTGTCAATATTGTTGGACACGACGCGACTGTTTGTCATCTGCATATTAGGGTTATGCTTTTTTTGATTATGAAGACAACATTAATAAGTTTGGAGGACAATAAATTTACAATTTTATTTATAAATAAAAATAGAATTACTTCTAAATATTTATTATAAAAAAATACTAAAACTATGCACGTATTTTAAATTATCATCATGGGGTCATGGCAAATTCTTTTTGGAAAGCATAACTGGTTACTAATATTACAACAAAATTAAAAGTGTATACCTTACATTAATAATATTTTCTTTTCAAGTATGGTTTTATTTTACGTGTAAATTACACGAGAAAAGAGGTTTATGGATTTTTATAAAGTAAAAAGAAGACACCTGTGTATCCTGAAGAAAAAGTCTAAGTCAGAATTAAGATCAGTTAAGAACCGACTAGACATTTTCAATAAAGAATGACAGTGACTGAAACTCCTATGTAGTGTTTCTTGTCTATCTGCACCGAGCTTTCACCAGCAAGCCTTCCCGCCAATGTCAAGTAATTTGGAAAGGTATTGCCGCAAAGATGTCACTGTATCATCGTAGCAACAGATTCGTCGATTGAGTGAATAATGTGCACAAGGTTGCGCATAGCATTCACCCGTTCACTTCTCATCTCGGTGTGGACATTAGGATTAATGCCGGCTAGAGGCGGTAATTGTGGCTGACGTGATAACTATACTTTATTTGGAGATGGGAGTGAGACACGATTTGGTAATTGCTAGTATTGAAACAAGAATCTCTTCTCTATTTCACTACAGGAAGGGCCTGGTCTTCATATCTCCTGTTGCTAACTATATAGGCTATGGACGCAAGAAACTGCACAGCTTTAAAATACGAGTAAGGACAATTACAAAAAAAAAAGTACCTATGTATATAATACTAGTTGTTGTTGCCCGCGAAGCAACAGCAAAAAAAAAAAAAAATTAAAAAAAAAGTATCCTTTATGCCGGCCTGGGTCATGGTTTGTATGTGAGGAAAGTTTCATTAAAATCCATTCAGTAGTTTTTACGTGAAATAGTAACAAACATCCATCCATACTTACATACTTTCGCGTTTATTATATAAGTAAGATAATCAGCCCGTATCAGTACAATGCTGGCCATAGGCCACACCTAATGCATGCCACTGGGCCCAATCTACGGATCTTCTTATACAAATGCTCCCAGCCCCTTTGCCTATAAGCATCGCTTCAGCGCGCCGCGCCCGCCGCGCCGGAGGGCGTCCTGCGCTAAGTTTACGGATTCGCGGTCTTCCCTCCAAAACACCATCACACCACACCACAGCATTTATCCTTCTGCGGTGGAGTACAGTGGAAGTGTAAGTAATAAGTTGCTGGTAGAGTTAAATAAGATAAATATTTAAAAAAAATGTTTATTATTATACAAAAAGCCCATGTTAATTTAAACGAATACTCATTCGATAAATAGGTATTACTCACAAAACAATTGTACGTCTGAAATGGATAAACAGTTCATACTATTAATATAAAAGAACTATGTATATTGTACACAGTTTTAATAAAGAATTTCGATTTCTATTTCCAAGATTGCAACCTGAATTGCCAATAAATATATCTATTCTATTCTATTCTACTCTAGAACGCACTGAGCCATCGAGCTAATCCTTCGCAATCGGTCTTTTAAATTACTGAAAGCTGAAATAGCATTTTGCTTAACTGCTGCCTGCAATTAATTTCTATTCCAGTATTTTGTACTTAGTTAAAGTTTGCATGACGTTTAGTTTTTATTATGTAATGCATTTCACATAGTTCTTATAACATCTACTCTATATTATCTAAGTTCTCTTCATCCGTCTTGTTTTATGTACGAGATCTCGTTCAGAGTTTTTGAGAAATTTTCCGGATGTCGTAATAAAGAATTATCTATGTATCGTTTATTACGCAATAAACATTTAAGCGTTGTTATATTAAACAATATGTATTAGATTAGATCAGAACACAATCATTAGCATAATCGTAAAATTTAAAAGCCTATAGTAGCATTCTTCTCGTTTCAACGCATAGCTTTGCGGTCTTGGATATCGATTTTATCGCTTGGAAAGCGGTTGGTCGCCTTATCTGCATACAAATATGTTTGTCTTCATAACTTTATTAGTGGGTTTAGAGGCTTAACTAATAACATCTAATACAGTTTCGGAGATAAACATTTTTGTGAAGTTGTGCAACCCGACCTTGGGAAGCCATCTTGCATTTTTCGGATGTTTGGTTTGTTTTCTTGAGTATGAAGCGGTTACGAAAATGTGTAGATATGTTAATGCAAATTCTTGTGATTACCATTGGTGAATGTTTGTAAGTACTTCAGATGGAGTGCCCTTGATCACCATAATTTTTTTTTGCAATGCTATTCGTCGATATTTTGGAAGCGTAACTACCTAAATTGTTGTATCATGTATTTAATACTTGAAATTCTTCTTTTTACAATGCATAATTAGGAGTGTTACAAAAATTAACACTTACTTGCTAAACTTTTTAAATGTTATTTTAATGGAGATTCTGTAAAGCGCTGTTTTTATTTGAATTGGCTGTTACAATATTTACCCAACACAACATTATAATGGTTATAGAGACAGTCATCGATGCGTCGAACGGATGCTCATTGGATACGAGAAATCGTGGTTCTATGGTAGCTTTGTTACGCCGGCTCCACACTTTTGGGCGAGACGGGACGAGTACGCAGCATACACGACCTGTGAAGGCCAAATCATTAATTTTGTAGCGCCATATTAATCATTTCGTTTCTAAGCGCAAGTTTTTGTGTAGGTATTAAGAAAGCGCCAGTTACATCACAAAATCGAATGCAAATGTTAAACACACATTCTAGTGAGATTAAGATTCTATAATATTCAATAATAATAATCAATAAAGGTGAATGAACATGATAACGGGCTAAAAGACAGATAATGCGATTTATTTAATGTATATGTACTCATTAGAGATAAACTTAAAGGGTTCCTCGAGCCGCTTAAAACGAAACACCTTCAGATGTTTTCTATAGGGAATGGCCTCACTTACTAGTGCGTGTCCCCGTTCTGTGCTTGATTCTCCGAGGGGCTTCGATCAGATCGGGGGACCTGCCCTATAGGATCAATAACAAAATTCTAATTGAAAGCAGTTTTTTTAAAAACTTGATATTAATCATAAGATGTTAGTTGCTGCTATTAAAAAATAAATAACAGCAACATTTTACATTTTCAAACGATAGATTTATTATAAAAATGTAGTTGAGTTGTACTTAGCTCATAAGTTTGGTCCAAACAGATTGGCAGGCACCAATTATTTTTCACAAGCCTGACCATGATATGTGCATCTTAAAAGTAATTGCTTTTAATCAGGCGGGCCTTATTTGCTTTTAATTAAATTTGATGAGCAGTATCGTTGCGTTGCGTTAAGTTACGTTCACACGACACGATTACAATTTAATCGGTAGATCGCGTAGGGTAACGCCACCAATGAGCACACACTACCAATGAGTACGTATTCCTAAACGCAATTCTTTTTTCCTATTGGCACACACATTATAGTAGACACAAAAATTAGTAGCACTGCGGTACATTTTGGTAGTGCGTGCTGGTGGCTTTACCCTACACTGTAAATTTTAGTAAGTACTTAGGTACTTTGTTGTATACATTCAATATGTATGGCTTGAATTCATAAAGATAGAATACCGAAAGTCGTAATGTTTAATGTATCAAACATGAAAAGTAATTTGGCATTAGTTCTTAACTTAAAAGACAAAATGGTCAAAATATATAACAATTACAATACGTGATGGTTACGAGACATAATCGTCAAAATACAAAACTTTAAATTCATAATCCATAAAAATGAAATTAAAATATTATAAATAAAATTGAAAATTCTTTGTAAGTACAGACACCTGCACTTCAACCTACCCAAAACTGTCAATTTTCTTCAATACATTTTCAACCATATAATTAAAGCATAAAGTTCAAAGTCTATTGAGGAAATTTGACAGTTTGTGGTAGGTTGATGTGCAGGCGTGTGTACCTAATCCAACTGTATGTTTGTACAAAACACAAAGCAAAATCAACCACTGAGCAATCGACTTTGGTTACGCTGGGTGTAGCGTAGCACACATGTAGGTATATTCCCTATTTTTTTAAGTAATTTTTTCTTTATATTATTTAGATTTTGTATTTTTTAATGTGTGTGATGTGTTAGTGATACAAATAACGTGTTTCTATTCTATTTAAACTGATAGATGAACAAATTAAACAAACAAAGCGACGTGTTAAGCTCTAGCTAGAAGTCGTGATTTGATCGTGGGGTGTAAATCGTTGATCGCATGCTAATGTAAGCCGGCTCATGATGACCATTCGCCGGTTGCTGGTCTGCCGTTAACCCGCGGTTCAAGTCATAAACTCATGAAGCACGCTTTTATATCGTTAATAGACGTTACGCCAGTTATAGGTACGCGAGATTATGAAACAGACTAAATAATGTGCAGTTGCTTATAAATGTAACTATAATTTCATTAATAATTTATAAATTTACTCATAATTTTTAGTTGTACTACAATTTGAGTAGTAAATAGCCAATATACCTACTGTAATTTTTTTTTTAACTATTCGCGTATTTTTATATTATAATATTTTCCTGATGTTTTGAACTCTTGGCAGGGATCATGGTCACAGGAAAAAAAATGGAATATGTTTCAAATATTTAGATACAAAAAGTCTATATTTAAAACACATTTTGCAATTAAAATATTATACTATTTACAATGATAGAGCTTATCGACTTATGGCTATGGTCGATGATACTAACATTTACAAGACATATGAAGGATATGAAACATTACACAACTTGCTTATAGGTAAAAGCCAGCTCGTCGCCCGTACCTTGCGCAGGAGTGTTAAGTAGGTACTCGTAGCCTTTCGTTTTTACTATTACATACTATTTAAAGGTTGCTGTCAGTATAGATAACCGTCAAAATATTTTGCATTTAGCGCCATTGAAAACTGAAGACACAGTAAATTATAACTCTCTTATTTTTTTATAACTATTTTAATTACTGACTTTTAGTTTATACTTACATTTCTTGTTAATCACAATATAAACTAACTTACCTTACTCATAATATTAAAATAATTTTATGATTTTTGGGGAGCTCGATGGCGCAATGGTTAACGCGCCCGTCTGGGATTGCTAAGGTTAGGCAACTTTCGCAAAGGCCGGTCATCGGATAAGTGATCAAAAAATTTAAAATCTCGAGCTCCTCCGTGCTTCGGAAGGCACGTAAAGCCAGCTGTACTAGCAGTCGTTAACAACCACCAACCCGCACTGGGCCCGCGTGGTGGTTCATGGCCCGTTCTCCCTATCCACCTATAAGAAA
The DNA here is from genome assembly GCA_949315975.1 of Eudonia truncicolella. Lineage (NCBI taxonomy): Eukaryota > Metazoa > Arthropoda > Insecta > Lepidoptera > Crambidae > Eudonia > Eudonia truncicolella. Next base: position 1,286,623 of record OX438839.1, read on the forward strand.
GATAGCCTTTGGTGCTATAAAAAAACGAAGAATTATTAACAACACCTTGATCACCTTGTCCCGTTCCGATCTGAACCCCTCGGAAAATCAAGTAGGGAATGGGGATACGCTGCCGTGATGCCATTCCCTCTAGAAACCCTTTAACGGTGCTTGATCACACGGATTGGGGAACCCACCGCCCCTAAACAAGTCCGGTGAATGACGGTGCCCGATTGAGACCAACAGCAAACTCTCCCCAAAAAACCCTTGATCCTAAATATGTTTACCAGGCGGCATAAAAACCTAATATAATACATAATACATTTTTTAAAAACAAAATAACATTAACATATTGTACATTTGTAAACACGAAACTTATTAATTTAAATTGTTTATGTAGGAAGACTTAACTCCAGCATTGGGACGTTTGTAAGCTGGTGTTGATGCATAAACATTTTTATATGTAATTTATGACACCATAGATGCAAAGTGACGGTACTTTATTATGTTTATCACCAACCGAAGCGTAGTTTTAGTCCCCACTACCTAAAATGGCGTTTACTTAATGCCACTCTTAAATAAATGATGGTACATCTAACGTCACGCCAGTCACAAATCAACCCCAACTCTATGTAACAGAGCTAAGGTTTATTTCAGTTTAAAAAGAAAAGATTACTTCAACCACATCAGCCTGGCAGAATGGAGCATGACCTTTGCCTTTTACTTTTCATTGACCCGCGAATCGCTGGTGTAAAGGTGATTTAGACGGCACTCATCGATAGTCGATTATCTATGGTTTTAATCTGCTACTGTATTTATTCTACTATTCTGAATAACCACTCAACTGTATTAAATAATAACCTTTACCTAAAATTGTAAGTTTTTTTTTTAAATAATTATTATGGATAAATATAATTTTACGCAAATTTTATTTAAAAAAAAAAGACAAAATGATGAAACAATTCCACGAACCGTATCCGAACCCGCACCACATGCCGGGACAGGCGCACTACCAACTACGGTATCGTAGCTCAAATCCCGCTCGTGGAATTTTTTCAACACTTTGTCTTTTTTCAAACTGATTATATAAGTTAAGTTTTTTTGTACAATCTGTATTGGCATGCACTGTACAAACTCAAATATACATGATAAAAAAATATTAAAAAAATTCCAAACTCCACGTAGTAAATTGGTTACTTTGTGTTTATTTCGTAATTTTTAGGGTTCCGTAGTCAGCTAGGAACCCTTATAGTTTCGCCATGTCCGTCTGTCTGTCTGTCTGTCTGACCCCAGTCTAGTTCATAGACTCTTAGTACTAGAAAGCTGTAATTTGGCATGGATATACATATTAATCACGCCGACAAAGTGGTAAAGTACAGTATTGAAAAATATATTTTTTTAGGTTACCTCCCCTACACGTGAAGTGGGGATGTAATTTTTTTTCTTGTTTACCCCTAAGTGAGGGGTGTCGTTGGATAGCAATCTCAAAAATATAGCGGGTTTGTGAAAACAGTTTTTTGATTGAGGCATCCATTTGTGAGCTATTAAGCTTTAAAGTGCAAACTTTTGTTAGAGTCAAATGGTTGTTTTTGGATACGTGAAAAAATTCACGGTAGTTTTATATATGACGAAGTTAAAAGGAAAACTATCACAGCTAAGTAGGCTTTACAAGTTTACGAGTAACAGTCGACCAACTTATAAAATGTACTTGGCGCGGTACAAATTCCTCATTGGGAACTACTTAAATAACGTTGTCAGGTGTGTGAAACCGGTAGTATCTACATTTAAGTATATGAGCCATCGTTAAATAAATGTTCATATCTCAGAGTCCGCTTTATTGAGATGGGCTACGGAACCCAACACTGCGCGTGGCCCGACACGCACTTGGCCGGTTTATTGGTGTTGAAAACCGACATATTTGTTTTTTTGTCCTATTTGATGATCGAACTTTTGGCTTCTTTACTGATTGTTACCCCGTGTGGTGCCGGGGATAAAGAATTGCACCACCCCATCTCTTCCCGTGGGTGTCGTAGAAGGCGACTATGGGTCCAATCCAGAGGATGGGCAGCAGCGTCTCTCTGTGATTATTCTTACCCAACCCGCCTGCCAAGCGTGGTGATTATGGCAAATTCCCCTCAAGATGATTTTATCCTTGAGGGAGGCCTTTGTCCAGCAGTGGACGTCTCTTTGGCTGAGATGATGATGATGATGACTGATTGTTATTTACTTGTGACTAGTTTCACCTTTTTTAGCACCTGCAAAAATTCGAAGACAATAAAATAAAAAAGGCTGCCATTTCTAAACTATTGAGCTTGGATTTTTTTTTTAATATATTTTTTTTAATTATGTATATTATGTATATCCACCCCTAAAGTTTGTACAGTGCATGCCAATACAGATTATATATTAATCATTGTATACCCAACTATACAATTTTCTTTTTGAGCAAGTGGTGCCCTCCTTTATGTAATGAGACACTTAGTTAAGAACCTCCTGTAATAGAATAAGATTAAATGTATTAGTTAGTGTAAGTACTAGTGTTGTGAATTGTATTAGTGTTGTGAAAGCCTGATAAAATTTAAAAAAAATAGGTAAAGAGTTTGAAGTCTTCGGGTTATGGATAGAAGACTTCAGATTCTTTACCTACAAGGTCAATGCTAAGCTTATGGCAGCTGCCTCTAGGGATGAACAATAGCGAAATGATGGAGTGGTAAATGGTTTCGCTAATGAGTGTCGCAAAAAAACGTGCGCTGTGATCGCACAAAGCGAGGATGATTTGATGATTTTTAAGAATGCAGTTTATTGCGCTGCGTTTGGATAAGTATAATTTTAAGTTTGGTATTATTAAAATATCTCCGGTCCTCAAATAACCTTCTCCTTCTCTGTCCCTCTCATACATCTGGTTTTGTTCATTCTTTCTTTCAAATTCAATCCTTTCTCCTGAGGAACGCGCTGCCTCTCGAAATCAGGATGGCTACGAGTCGTGATGCTTTTAAAAAGAAAGTCCGTGAGCTCTTGTTTGATGGAACCATGGCAAAATCATCTCAATAACGTCCTATTAGAATTATGTATTTTGTGTATGTTTATGTATATAATATTTATGTATGTATTACATAGTTACTTACAATCATATATCATAATTGCACCTACCAATGTTATCTCTGCACCACCCTATGGTTGACTGGTAGAGAATGCCTCAGGCATTAAGTCCGCCATGTAATATTTATGTTGCAAAAGTTTAAATAAATAAAATAAATAAAATATTATATTACTTATCTCATTTTAAGTAAACATTGTATAGTTCTTATGAGAATAAATGTCTTTAAACATAACCTAAAAAGGGAAATCTATGCAAGCCGAAGATAGGGTAAAATCAAAATACTGAAAATTATATAGCTCTTACAAAAGCGACTACTAATGCAAGCCTATATACAGGATGTTTGGTAATAGGTGTATATTCCCGAAACATAGCCACACAACCAAGTTTAATAAACACTGTGTTATCATGCAAACTCATATTTAAGTATATTTACTTTTCCATAAAAAAAACTCAAAATAATTTTAATCAAATGTTTTTGTTCATTCCTGCAATGTTTCGACTTCCGTTTATGTTTGACCATGAGGTTGACGACCAAGAACAATGTAGCAGCTTGACCTAGGGTTGTCACTTTACAGGTTTACTTAGTAACAAACTCGGTCATATGGTGCTTTTCTATAATTTTCCTTTTACTTTATAATTTTTTAGGGTTTCATGGACCCTATCATATTTGCATATTTGGCATATTTGGGATAATACAGGTATAACAACACCCTGTATACCCTTCGAAAAATTACACTATTCACAACATGACCGAACTAAGCATCTGAGTATTGAAGAGACAAGTTGATAGAGAACTTAAAATGTAATATCAAGAGATGTGTGAAAACACGTTAAAATGAACCAATAAAAAAATAAAAGAAACCAATAAGAAAAAAATTATACATACCATCTAGGCTATGTTAATTCTATATCATCGATACCTATACTTACTTAATAAAAATCCGTTACTAGTATATTCCACACCTTTCAAACGTGGGAGTGTTATTATCTCTCTCAAGTGTACAGCTGGAGAAAACATAATTTTAGACGATACTATAGCAAAGTATTTAAAAAATCTAGAAAGTAACTCTCACGTAATAGTAGGTAAGATCATCAAAGTTCAAAGTTGTTTATTGCATTCATGTACAGTAAGTTACAGGTGGTTTGTATAACAAATTAGTGCAGACATGACACCCATTAGGGTATAGCAAAGCTTATAAGTTACAATTTTCTTACAATGCATTTAGAGTTGTTATTATAAAATTATAAATTGTATTTTAATATTATGATTATAGAATGTTGTTATTATTATTATTGTATATTAATATTCTTAGAAATTTTACTGTGGCGTGTTACGAGACATATAAATGATTTCATTATTATTATTAATTGAGTAATAAGTATTATTAGCGTATGTTAGTATATTATTATTAATAGTATATGTTATTATCATTGTTATAGGTGTAGGAAAAAATTGTGAATGAATGTGTAGCGGACTTATAATTTGTCATAGGTGATGTCATAGATTTTATCACAGTTCATAGCAAATGCCACTTAAAAGTTAGTATTCTTTGTATGTGCCGCGTGCCGTAGAGCGTTTCACCACTCGTCCAACGAAACGAACTTATAAAAAGTCATCATCACACCAGCCCGTTTTGTCCCCACTGCTGGGGCACGAGGCTTCCCTATAGATGGATAGGGAGAATCGGCCACAACCCACCATGAAGGTCCAGTGCGGATTGGTTGTTAACGACTGTTAATGCAGCTGAGAACAACGACTTTACGTGCCTTCCGAAGCACGGAGGAACTCGAGATGATACATTTTTGGTCACCAATTCGATGGCGAAAGTTGCTTAACCTCAGCAATCGCAGACCGGGCGCGTTAACCACTGCGCCATCGAGCTCCATCGAGATCGAGATAAAAAGGTTTTAACTAACTTGCAAAGTTTATTGTATGGAACATTGCGGAATAACCTCTTACATAGTTACTTCACAAGTCATGTAACGTCAATGTTTGAGAAATTACCCAAAAGTATTTAATGACATTATCAGCTGTGCGCGACCGGTCGTGATGACGCAACTGAATTCTAACCGATGATGTTACACCGGCACGGGTCTTCAATGAGCTACAAGTCTCTGATTTACAGTACATAGGTTCGATTTCCAGCGGGGGGTGCATGACAGCACTCGGTTTGGTTGATAGTAGGGTTTAGTATAAGTCAGGTAAATGTCGCAACTACATTAATATTTATAGCGTTGCGTTACGACAGTTAAAGATAATTAAGCCAGTTCCTCTGTGGTCGAGGACTCCGGGTGCGGTGCGCTTCCACCTTGGGTGTTATCATCACTTAATGCCACCATGAGGGAAGGGACCGCTTACCCGCAAGAAAGAGAAAATATAGCCATTTGTAAATCATTAAGGGCACCATAATTTCTGGACTTCCTCTTTGTAGACCTGCCGGTAACCGTTGGATATTATTGTATGTTGAAATGAAAGTAATGAATCTTTTACATTTGATTTTAAATTTGATTAATCCTGACGTCATAGGGAGACTAAACTGTTGCTTTCATAATTAATTTGTAATATTGCATACCGTCTCTTGTTTTAATCGAGTGCGTTCCGTTTTAAAACAATAATATTTTCTTTATTATTAGTAACTTCGCAGGTAAAAAAATACGCTTAATTAAATGTATTAAATCTATAAATAAATATTATTATTATTTATTCCACTTTAATTGTAAATTTGTTTTCTTTTTGGTTTGGTTTTCTCTTCCCCGATAGCTTACTACTGAGTAACTGTCATTGGAGCAGCATAGTACTTTACATATATCATAATCGTCTTTATAATCACATTATGAAACGTCGGATTGCACACTATGTCTGGTGCATATAATCATTTCAGCTGTGAAAGGCGCTTCTTTCTAATTTATCTCGTTATCGAAATAAAACTACATTTCAGTTATATTCTTTGTCGTGTCACGTCGCGCGATGATGTATGAGAATATACTTTTTGTTTAATTCAATGTAATGTTTATGAGAGACAACTGGTAAATAAAAATGGTGGTCGTAATTCAAATACTATTATATAAAATAAATTTATAAAGTTTATATAAAACTAGCACTAATCCTAATCCCGTGTCCCGTAGCTTTACCAACTTAGAAACCATAGATGACAACTTACCATAGTTCAAATATACGCAAAAAAACTAAGATAGTTATGAACCTACATAATGCTTCAATCTATATAAGATCGAAACAGCAAATAATGAATGTCTAGCAATTATGACAAAAAACTTGAAGTTTTGCATGTCATTGTAGTTTCATCATCCTATTACTAAAATGTTTTTGTTTTGTTTATATAATTTTAACGCAAATTTTGTTGCGAAACAAATTACAAAAACACATTTGAAATAGTTTTCAAACTATCTTTACAAAGACACAAAACAGAAGACTTACTTTCTTGAATTGGTTTATCTTCACTATCTTCTACATAATTTTTTCTAGGAGCCCTTCTACTCCGAATTCTCATACTCCTATTAGTGGAATCATTGTCTTCAGCAAAGAACGCTCTTACTTGTCTTGATCTAAAAAAGTAACTTGACCACTTAAACCAATACCCATCACAAAAAGTGATTCAGAAATTTTGTCAATTTTACTATTTTTTTAAATTAAAGTTACATTACAAATGACGGTAATGTTAATGACGGTAGTTGTTGACATTAAACGGGCGCCTTTGGCTTTCAAAGTAAAAAAGTAATTAGTGTTGAATAATTTCGGCGGGCTGGTTACAACCACGATAGCTCAATTATAAGAGCACCTGACCCGGTATGTCAGAAAGGTGCAGGTTCAAATCCTGCTCGTGGAAATTATTTCAACATCCTATTACTATTAAAATATATAAAATACAAATAGCGCTAATCATTAAAATACAAACAATATGTATTTGTTAGTCATAATATTTGTTAAGAAAAGCGATTTCACATGTAAAGAAAATATTAGAAATACGTCGAGTGTGCATTGGAACGCACACTTTCCTGGTTGACCGCAGAATCCTTTAAAAGTTATTGTTCAAGTCATAAGCGAAAAGCGATATACTATTGTTCTCTTTTCACCATCTTCACTGACGAACCTTAATAGGTGATTTTTTAATACCTAAAATGGAAATGAAACAACTTTTACGGATCTACTCGCGTTTATTTTACACATTACTTTTAATTAATGTTTATCCTGACGTTTCGGACCCTTTGCAGGGTCTGCGGTCACACGGCAACTGAGGTGTTGGTCGTCTCATTATTAGTTAGTACCTAGCTTGTATACCATTAAATGCTAAAAATGTTGTTTTGTTCACACTTACTTATAGCCAAACACTTATGGTCTGTGTTGCCAAAGCTTGCCACAGACTGAAAACAATATAAAGCATAAAATAAATCTGACATTACATACTCTGACATTTAATAATACGAATAAATTTCTTTTAATTGACTTGAATAAGTATTTAGATAATAAATCATATTTGACAAAAGATAAATTTTATCTTAATAAATATCTTAAGAGACAGATAGCATTATCGCTGTCATATTATATTGAACACTCAGCCAAAAATTTGGCTACCCTATCTGCCCCTATTGGGCAGAAAATTGACATTGTTAATTGTACTTTGGAATCTGTTCCAAATTAATCTGTTTACAATAATTGTTCTCTTAGAGAATAGAGGAAAACTCTTGCGTCTTAAATATTTAGAAAAATGAAAGGTTCACCTTTATAAACATTATTCATCAAAACATTCAGGGCTTTTCTGGAAAAGAATTAGAATTGGAATTATATATGAATGAAAAAAAATTACAGTCTTATGCTTAACCGAGCACTGGTTAAAACAATGCGAACTATTAATAAACATTGATAATTATAAAGTCATTAGTTCGTTCACAAGAGAGTCTGCTATAAGAGGTGGGTCACTGATATTATTAAACGATACATTACAATCAACGGAGCGTAATGACATAGTATCTCTCTCAGTTGTACGAAATATTGAACTATCATGTGCGGAGCTTGGGCAGTATGTTATTGTTTGTGTGTATAGGCCTCCCTCTGGTAATTACCACTTCTTTGAGTCCATTATGGAAGAAGCCTTGCAAAAGGTATGCAAATGTAAAAAGAGGATAGTTGTATGTGGTGACTTTCATATAAATATTTTAGATAACTCACAGAACTCGGTAAGGTTTCTTAATCTTTTCAAATCGTTTAACTTGCAAAATCTTTTTGATGATCTTTATGATTACCTTACTGAAAATATACCTTTGGGTATAATGGGACTGACATGGCAAAAGGCAAAAGTCCCTTAAAAATAAAGATATAAAAAGATATAAAAAAAAAGAAATTATACCTCACTGACAGAGTTCAAAAAGTTAATATTAACGGTAGGTACCGAATCTTCAGGCGCTCCGTTACTTATGGGTGTGCCCCAGGGTTCAATGTTGGACCTCTTTCATTTCTCATTTATGTAAGTGATCTACCTTGCTACACCGAAGATCTTTGTGAGATAGTATTATTTGCTGATGACACCTCATTGATTTTTAAAATTGATAGACATAGAGCAATATTTGACGACGTAAGTAATACTCTCTCTCAAATATTACATTGGTTTACCACTAAAAACCTGCTGCTTTATGCAAAAAAAAAAACTAAATGTATGAAATTCTCGATGCCCAATGTAAATCAGGTTAATACCAGTATCACTATGAACAATGAAATAGTTGAAATAGTTATCTCGACAGTTTTCCTGGGTGTTACCTTGCATCACAAATTACAAGGGGGTTCTCATATTGCTGCCCTGGCAGGAAGACTTAGCTCAGCTGCCTAAGCGATTAGAAAAATAAGGTCACTTACTGATGTAGAAACGGCAAGATTGGTTTACTTTAGTTACTTTCACAGCGTCATGTCATGGTATTTTATTGTGGGGCTCAGCGGCTGACATTGAAACCATTTTTGTGTTACAGAAAAGAGCCATTCGAGCTATTTATAGCCTTAAGCCCCGTGATACGCTGAGAGAGTTATTTAAGCAGATAAATATTTTAACTGTAGCTTCACAGTATATTTATGAAAATATCGTTTATGTTTATAAAAATTTAGGTAAATTCGAAAAAAAAAGTAACACCCATGATTTTAACACAAGAAATAAAAACAAACTTGATGTTCCAAAACTTAGACTCAATAAGGTCGGTAATTCATTTGTTGGGAAATATATAAAAATATACAATAAAGTGCCTTTTACTCTAACGGAACTCTAAAGGTTTAACTGCACTATAAAGAATGGCAACTTGAAACTTGCACCAAACGTGAAGATTTGCATAAATCACACGGAAGCCAGCAGCGGCGGCGCGCGGATGACATAATAATTTGCACGTTATGCGCGTGCGCCGGACGCTCCACGGAATTGGAACTTTCGATACAAATCGAGAGTTGATTGTTTACGTTTGCAGATTGGAATGTATCCTGTCCACAGACCAATTAATGTCCTGTCCACTTCTATCAATAGTACTAGATTAAGGTATCGGAACAATTATGAGTCACGAAAGTGTCCACGTTTGCTCATTTACTCGTACATACATCTAAATATTTTAATCCATTAGTTAATTATATATTTTTTTAAATATTTTATAACTTTTTAATTTAAAAGCCGGCCAAGTGCAAGTTGGGCTCGCGCACGAAGGGTTCCGTTCCATTATCTATAAAACGGAAAAAAAAACACATTAAAAATCACATGGGAACCCCCTTAAATATTTATTTTATTCTGTTTTTTTTTGTATTTGTTGTTATAGCGGTAACAGAAATATATCATCTGCGAAAATTTCAACTGTCCAACTATCACGGTTCATGAGATACATCCTGGTGACAGACGGACGGACAGCGGAGTCTTAGTAATAGGGTCCCGTTTTACCCTTTGGGTATGGAACCCTCAAAAAGGTAACAGCTTATAATAAACATTACAACGAGGTGACACAAGAGGGACCCAGATGGAGGCTCTTACTCACTTTGGGTCGCTGAGCCAACATAGTTATTTAAATGAGGGTATTCATAATTAGTTAGTAGCTTAACTAATTATGAGACGACCAACACCTCAGTCTCCCTGTGACCACGGATCCTGCAAAGGGTTCGAAACGTCAGGATAAACATTAATTAAAACTAATGTGTAAAATAAACGCGAGTAGATCCGTAAAAGATGTTTCATTTCAATGTGTAGTGTTCGCGTAAACTTTAGAAAACAATATAGTTTACAAACCTTATATCTCGAACTTAACAGGTTGACCGCTGACAGGCCCAGACATAATAGAAATTTAATTGTTTGTCGTCGCGTTTAAGGTGTTAAAAGTCAATCGAGGTGTTAAAACATTGTCAAATGTTTAAACTTAATACGTTCCTAATTTGAAGTAAGACCACAAAAGAGTATTTGTGGCTTAATTTCTCGGAGCATTTTTGAAGCGCTTATCGGGAATCTATAGCACTTTTTATTGATCGAAGCCTTTCCAATTGTCCATGGCTCCGGGGGTGCCTGCGTCCATGTCTTTTCGTAGTGCAATGGTGTATGACGCCCGTGGTGGAGGCCCCCGATTTCGTTTTAGTGCGATAAAATTAATTAGTTGAATATTTTTATCAAAAGTACAGTCAAATAGTAAAGTGTAACTATTATAAAAATGTTTATAAGTGTCTACATGAAATGATCAAAGTCTTAGTTTTTTAATATAAATCTTTATTAATAATGTTGGTGAAACAACAGTTTGCTTAGGTATCTAATAATATCACATTAGTCAAGTTACAAATTAATAATCACATTTAATAAAATGATGATTTAAAGGTACTTATCATAAAATGTAATTAAGGTAATTTTGAATACCTAATAATGATATAGGTATCTACTTAAATATTTAGAACATTGATAAAAAATTATTAAACATTAAATAGCAATAACAAATAACATTAAACATCACAGATCAGATCACAAACGAAAAAAACAATTAAATATTAGGATGATTAAAATTTTGTACCTATATAATCAGATAATTATACCTGTAACGCATCATACTCATAATAATTATAAACATGAAATTTCACAGTGAAACTAAATTACTTATTTAGTTCAGAAACACTTAGTCGCTGACTGTATCTGGTACAAATGGCTTTTATTACGACAAAATCAGCTGTTATAACTTAATTGAAAATCGGGGGCCTCCACCACGGGGGCGTCACACACCGGGGGCCTAACACACTAACCCGTTCCTGAAGTTATAGTTTAATAAAAATGTCATTTTAACTTTGAGAATTTGTATCGCACATCACATCTACTGCAACCGACAAGTTTTATAACAAAATTGGCCAATTATGCAAATAACCAAAAGTAAATTATTGTTTATAAATGGTACAGCAAAGTCACTCGAGTAGTTTTTTTCATTGCCGTCTGAGGTCGTTGTAGTTTCAGTGCGAATAAAAACGCTTCACAAACCTTAGAAACATCAAAAACGATTATTATCATTAAACTTAAGAATAAACTTGGACAAACTTCCGCATGTATTAGTTACAGAACGAAAACGGTATTGGTTGAAGGAGTACAGCTGTACAATAAGACCTAACGCAATAAAAGATTGCGATTGTAAAATAGCCTTTATAAGGAAACTTAAGGAATTTATATGTACCCACGCCTGCACATCAACCTACCATCAAATGTCCTCTTATTAAGAAACATATTTTCCACTTATTAATTGACGTTGAACTGTATGCCATAATAATACATTTGAAAATGTATTGAAAAAATTTGACAGTTTTGGATAGGTCGATGTGCTTCTGGTAAGTAAAGAGCTAATATTAGGTTGATGAATTATATACCTTCTCGTAGTATGTCCGCGGCTCTAAAAGAAGCCATAAAATGTTGTTTATATAAGTATGTTAATTTTTGTATCTCATTTTAAGTGAACTGTTTGTTTTATGGGAAACAAGTTCATCACTTCATCATCAACTCGATCTAACAGTAAAGAAAACTCCCACTTAAAATGGTATTTTATTTTTATATGATGAGTAGTTGACTCGGCGGACTTCATACCGCTTTGACAGTTTCTATGACAACAAAACAAACAAAGACATCAATGTTTCACAGCTAGGAACATTTTTTACAACAACAAAACAAGGAACAAAAATATATATTTTTTTTCTTTTAATTTTCTTCTTTACAAACCTTGTTCTGACAATAACAAACACAAAAAAAAGAATTATCCAATTTTGTGCAGTCGATCGGAAGTTATGCGCGTACTACATACATTTCAGTTATTCATTTTTATTTATATATATACTAGCGACCCGCCCCGGCTTTGCACGGGTGCAATGCTGACACACGCAACCGCTATGTTCCTGCATTTTAAATCTGTAATATCTTCGAAAATATTCATTTAAATTACATGCTGTAAAGGGCCATATTGAGATCAATATAGACATATTAAATGCACAATGTATTTAAGGTACTTAATTGGATAAGGATTAATGCTGTAATGCTTAAAATCGCTTTCTCGTAAAAAGTAAAACATAAAAAAATATTATTGTAGGATATCCCTAAGAGATAGACATATACCATTGCGGACTTTTTTGTGGACCTTTTTTAGGTGTACAATACTGTAGTACATTATTTTGATCTATCTCGTAGGGTTCAGCCAGCGTTTGCAATGTAAGCGCAAAAAATGTGAAATCTCTAAAATTACCAGTGTTTCTACTTATAAATACATATAAACCTTCCTCATTCCTCATGAATCATTCTATCTATTTAAAAAAACAGCATCAAAATCCGTTGCGTAGTTTTAAAGATCTAAACATACATACATAGGGACAGCGGGAAACGACTTTGTTTTATACTATGTAGTGATAAGATAAGGCCGAAAGCGGAAGTGCACTTCACCCGGAAATCTCAGCTGTTGAGGCCCTGGCCAACTAATCTTTAGTTGTCGGAACATAACAATGCTACTAACATTGATGATAAGGCAACATATTTGGATAAGATGGTGCTGGGTAGACAAACAAGCCCTGAGAGGTCTGAGACCGGTGGTCTTAACCACTAGACCACAGACGCGGTGCTTATCTTGCACTATCGCAATCGGAATTCAACGAGCGAGAGTAGCAGCTGCAAGTAACTCCTCATATAAGTGTTGTATGAATACGTATTACGTTCCAATTTTGAAACGTTTTCAACAATGCTCATAATCGCAAAATGTCGCGTAAACGATCTAGAGCTGCTATTTAATTGTTACAAAATTGACCGTCTGACAGTGCGGCGGTTGGCCAACGACCCAGCACAGCAGCCGACAGCCACAATGGATGCGAAACGGAACGTGAGACGCCCAATTACGGAGTTAGGCACTGACGAATTTAATGTTCTGTGCGATTGTGACGACAACTTCCTAGTTTATGGTTTCGAAGAACGGGCTGGGATTACTTTCGAACAGAGTTTGATATTTAAACACATGTTAGTACAGACACCTTGCACATCTATTTAATCGCCTCTGTGGTCTAGTGGTTCAGAACCAGAGGTCCCGGGTTCGATTGCCAGCGGGGGGTACATGTTTGTGTACTCGGTTTGGTTGGTGGTAGGGCTTGTTTGCCCGCGTGGCTAGCTACCACCATCGTATCTGAATATGTCGACATACCATCAATGTTTGCAGCATTGTTGTGTTCCGGCAGCTAGAGATAAGATAGCCAGTGCTTCAGTAGTTGATGAATTCGGGTTAAGTGCGCTTCTGACTTCAGCCTTATCATCACTTAATATGTAAGATGAAGGCCAAGTGCTTACCCGTAAGATGTAGAAAAAAAACGACTATCCAAAACTTTGAAATTTCTACAATAAATGTTCAACCTTAGTGGATAGATTAAAGTTTAAAGTCTATTGAGGATATTTGACAGTTTGTGTTCGATTTTTTTTTGGAGAGAGATTGCTGATTGCCGCTGCGGCATTTTCAGCTTCACCGGGCTTTTTGGGGGCGGCGAGGAACGTAAAGGGTCCCTCAAGCCGTGTGAAACGAATCACCTTCAGAGGTTATCTAGAGGGAACGGCATCGCGCACAAGTGCGCGTCCCCGTGCCCTACTAGATTCTCCGAAGGGTTCGGATCGGATCGGGGAGCGGAGCAACCCGAGGGCGCCTCTAAAGGCACGGACCTCGGCTCGGGTTGACCGGGCCGTGGAGGAGGAGAGAACCGACCAGGTACATGTCTGTACCTGGTGTAGAGCGAGTGTGAACCGGTTCTTCGTACCCTTGTTCTACGAGTACGGTGTCTTGGTCCTAAACTGGTGTGCATGTTTAGTGTATTCTGTAAATGTGTGCTGTCATTTAGAGGATCGGGCGGGGGGGCGTTCGCAACCGTTATGGGATCGTCGGGGTCATCTAGGACGTGCTTAGGACGCCTAGACATGAACCGTTTTGTTGGTGGAAGGCTTCCAACATTATAGTTGGCGGCCGCCACAACAAGCGGGTTAGGGTGGTGGGGGGCGTTATCAAAGTAACGTATGGAAACGTCCTTGATAAAGTCTTTGATAGTGGGAAGATCAAGATCGCGGTGGAGATCTACGTTGCGATAGTACCACGGGCAACCCGTGGCACCACGCATGAATCGGTTTTGTAGCGTTTGTAAACGATACAAATAGGAGGGCGCGCAGTGCGCGAAAACTACGCTAGCGTAAGTCATGACGGGGCGGATGCAAGCTTTGTAAATTGTCGTCTTATGTCTAAGAGACATTTTACTCCGCCTGCCTATAAGGTGGAATAATCGACCTAATATGAACGCGGCCCTGTTACGGACGATTTTAAGGTGAGGCGCAAACGTCATCCTTCTATCGAGGGTGACACCGAGATATTTCACCTGCTTTACCCAAGGGATAGCACGGTCAAATAAACGTATAGGAGGGCGACGATCGTCGTTACCTCGAGAAAAGAACACTGCGGCACTTTTCTCGGGGTTAACTTCAATCCGCCATTTGCGAAACCAAACGCCGAGGTTGTTGGCGGCCTTTTGGAGTCGGTTGGTAACCGCGACTTTATCTCTACCAGTGGAATATAGCGCGGTGTCATCCGCGAATAGAGCTAGCTCTACGCGTGGGGTCTTCGGAATATCGTTTGCGTAAAGCGCAAACAGGATTGGGGAGAGCACTGATCCCTGCGGAACACCGGCTCGAATGGGACGAGGGGCGGAGAGCGTTCCCTCGACGCGGAAGCGAAAGGAGCGATCCGACAAATAGTCTCGTAAGATGTGCACGAGTCTGTCTGGCACGCCAAATTGGTAAAGCTTATAAATTAAGCCGTTGTGCCAAACTTTGTCGAACGCTTTCGCAACGTCGAAGAAAAGAGCTCCGGTGCCCTTGGGACGGGCCCTTTTATTGAGGCCGGATAGAATATGCTCCGTGAGGCGGTGCAATTGATGGGTGCACGAGTGTTTGGGGCGGAACCCAAACTGCTCGTCTATGAGGATATTGTTAGAGGACACAAAGTCCTTTAAGCGGGATACTAGAACGCGTTCGTACAGTTTTCCCAGCGATTTGAGAAGACTGATGGGGCGATAACTAGAAGGGGCGTTACGCGGTTTACCGGGTTTATGGATACCTATGACAACCGCATCTTTCCACGCAGCGGGAAAGATTGCGTTTGACATGGCGCTATTGAAGATAGCTACTATTAAAAGGATAAGCTGAGCGGGTAAGATCTTAAGGATCTTATTTGAGATGCCGTCTGCCCCGGGGGCACTACGGGGTTTGAGTCGTCTAATGAGCGTTTGCACCTCATCCTCCGTAACAGGCGGGAGGGTTGCGGTTGGGGGGAGGGACGAGAGTCTATCTACTTCCCTATCGACCATGTCTACATGGTCCTGAGGGACTGGGAGAGTGCTAGGCGAGCATTGAGACTCGAGACTGTCGGCGAGGCATTCGGCTTTCTCGTCGTCGTCAAAGGCGATCGAGTTGTCGGGTTTGTTAAGCGGGGGCATAGAAGTGACTGTATCCGACTTAAAGGCTCTCGCCAACTTCCAATAAGCTTGGTGAGAGGGCGAGATCTCTTTAAGTAGGCCATCCCAATTCGTACCGCGGAGCTCTTGAATGCGCTCCTTAGCAGCGCGCTGCAAAGAGCGCATACGAACTCGGTTGTCCGAAGTGGGATAGGAGTCGTAAGCGCGCGTGGCGGCGTTCTTAGCCCTCAACAGTTGCCTCACATCGTCCGGCAGTTTGAAGCGATGGTCACCCGTCGCAACAACCCGCCGGGACGATTCGCTTATAGCGTTAGTGAGATGACTACTGAGGGCGTCGACCGCGGCCACTGTCTCGTGAGGCGAGACAATGCTATCGGGGATTTGGTTTAGTGACTCACTGGCGGTAGGCTCGAGTAATTTCTCTTTGTGTTCGAATGTGCATGCGTGTGTTACCTAAATAGATAATATATTGCTATAAGGTAGCAAAGCTGCCAGTAGGCTCCCCGGCTCGCACGACTATGGGTGTGCTTCGTGGAATACTTTAGGTGTGCCGTGTGCTTCGTCTGGGTGTGCTTCGTTTGGGTGTGCTTCGTGGAATACCTCGTTCAAAATCTATTATAAAGGGCATTCATCTTTATTTGAATGTTGTTTATTTATCATGTTAATATATTGTTAATGTCATGATGTTTAACATGTAGGTATACAGGGTTTGTGGGATTCCTGCAATCGCGGACCGTTTTTTCTTTAATCTTTACTCAGCTTAGATGTTACCTTTTTACAAGCTTTTAGTTAGTTTCACCTGTCCCGATGTTTGTGCTAGATTTTAATATCAAATCTTGCAAGTTGAATTTGATCCACTTCCCGGTTACCGATTGAGCTGAAATTTTGCATGCATGTGTAAATCGGATGACAATGCAAAATTATTATGACGTGGAGCTGATCTGATGATGGAAACGGAAGGTGGCCATAGGAGCTTGGTAGTTGAACGACACAACCCCATTGAGTTAGGACTCGTTTGATCCGTCTTGAGTACTTTAGTGCTAGATGATAACCAGGGTCTGATGATGGAGCTGGAAGATGGCCATAGGAACTCGAGAAAATAAGTTCGTTCGTTCCGTTGGTTATGAATGTGGATTCTGTCTTTGATTAGATGGATTAGATGGATGACTCAATGCCAAGGTGCCAAGGGCTGAATTGTATGAGGGTGTATAAACATGTCCTATCGTTACGTTGCGCCTCAGGGTACCAGGGCGAACCCTAAGGCCTAATCCCCCTACAAAAATACTAAAAAGTTAAAAATAAAAACTTTTTCAAAACAAGCTTTTATTAAAAAGTAAAAAATAATTTAAACCTTTAATTAAAATTTATAATAAGAAAAATATTGCTTCATAAATAAAAGCGTTTTACATTTTGATGGAACATTATAGAACATTTAGCATATTACCTTAGAATGACACCTTCATTATTTTTCTTTTGCAATCATTTTTTTTTTTATTTTGTTTACCCAGGAAAAAATCTGCTCGCAGATTCCGTAGATCTGGGGATTGCCTTGTCCTTTTTCTAAAAAAGGATTAAGACAGACCCGGTAAAACAACCTGGGGTTCGCCTTTAGCCTTTAAAAGGGCTGCGAAGGCTACCGGAACGCACGCCCCCCGAAGGTCGGGAGGCGCGGTTGATTTTGCAATCACAATGCAACACGCTTTTAAAGGTTTAAATTATTTTTAACTTTTTAGTTCCTTTTCTTATTGACAAGTTTTACTACTACTGTCTTTTGGTCAGAGGCAAATAAAGTTATTTATAATGAGTGAGTTAGCTGACGCATGAATAAAGTAGGCATTGCGACAAATGTAATCACTGAATAATATAGGATACCTTTAGATCTGTTATTATACAAGGTTTCCAGGGGCCCGAGTCAAAGGCAAAAGTGTTTGACTCGTGCCCCTGGAAACATTGCTATTACTATGTGTTGCTTCGATCAACAATATGTATTGTTGTATTGTATGTATCAATTGTTATTTTTGTGTTGTACACGTGCTGCGCTTCGAATATACAAATTATTAATGAATAGCGCCTGTTTCTTTTAACCTGTGATTATTAGCGACGCATATGAACATAAAACAAAAAATATGACTTTGCAAAGAATATTACTTATTATTTAATTACTTTCCCGGAATCGAAATTGGAAGGTAAACTTACATAGTTAAACTCTTGATTGTGAAGAAATAATAAATAAATTTCGATGCGATAATGCTTTATTCAGTAAACCTATCGTTACAATGGTTGATTGGCAGTTGCCAATTGATTAAACGTCAAACCTATGATGTAGACAGACGCCTGCACATCAAGCTGTCCAAAACTGTCAAATTTCTTCGATAAATATTCAACCATATGCCTTAGGCATACAGTTCAAAGTCTATTGAGGAAATTTGCCAGTCTGTGTGTAGTTGTGTACCCGACATGGAAGTGCAAAGCGTTAGGAAAATTATGATTATTGACTAAGCAACGCAATGGCTCTCGGCTGAAAATTTGATTTTCTATTTTTGTGTGTTGTGTCGTTGTGTGTGTATACATTGAAAAAATGTCAAACTTTGGGTTGATGATTAGAAACTGGATAATATAAAAGTCAGTGAATTATCGACATCTCGCGATTATAGTAACAAAAGTCTGCGCCTCTGGAGAAAAATGGTATAACTTGTGGTATAACTCAAATTTTGTCGAAAATGAGTTTATTGAACGAAAAAATATCAGAAATAACAGTTCTGAGTTGGTGAAAACATATTAAACATGTTAAGTTGTTGAGTGACACAAGCAGAAAATTTAACATTTTACAAATTAAAGAAATTTGAATTTGAATTTATTATGTTAATGGCAGTGGACTAAGATAGGCCGATAATGATGATGATGATGATGATGTTAATGGCATGCTAATTGCAGAGGCACAGATATTGTCATTTGTATGAGTCTATCGACTCGGGTTATGATGCGTGTTTACTAAATCAATCCTTTGTGTCGAGTTGCGTCGCCGGCGCAGACGGGACGCGTCATTTTCCACTCGACGTTTGACCGTGAACGTGTCAGTGTCATCGACGTTTTTTCGCTCATCTCGCCTTCCGGGTGTTGCAGTAAAAACCTAATACGCCATTTATATATTTAGATGTACCTCTAATAATATGTTCTTTTTGTTTATCCTTTTTGTAAGTTTTTATGTACACACGCCTGCACATCAACCTACAACAAATTGTCAAATTTCCTCAATAGACTTTGAACTTTATGTTTAAGGCTTAAGGTTGAGAATGTATTGAAGAAATTTGACAGTTTTGGGTAGGTTGATGTGCAGGCGTGTGTACCTACTAAAATAAGTTTAGGTCGAAATCTTAACTGTTACTGTACCTAAACTGTTGCACATCGACATTTGAGGCAATACACGTTGGAGCGAACTGAACTAACCATATTTGACTCATTAGTAATATGTTATTATTAGAAGAAAAGCAGACGTGGCGATTGATCTGATACCCAATAGTAGGGATAACTTGATTTTTATGAAGAAAAAAAAATGACGGTTATAATTTTCTTTATTTACAAACCAGAAAAACAAATTTACTTGATTCACGTTACATGATTTCAATTTTTTTTACAATTATATTAAATGGCAGTTAATAATATGATTATTATTACTCACTTTATTATAATTTTCCGAATTTCCTAGTCATAATAATATGCACTAACAGTGACCTTTATTAAATCTAAATCTTCTTTATCGGTATCAACAAAAGTGTAGTAGTACCTATGAATAAACTTTTTTAGTACCTACACAAAAATAATAATTAAATATTCTAAATCTAGCTCTAATTTTAGCTTTAGACTCAAGAACAATGTGAAATGCAGCCAGACGACGCATCACCAAATATTCAAGTACGTTAATTGAATATCGATTATTATTCATTAATATCTAAAAGAGAATAAATATAATCTCTATAATATATCTCACTTAAATTTATTTTAACGCTAAAAGTCCAGTCAATTGTACTTATTGAAGTAGTGTCCATTAAAATTCACTAAAGATTAATAAGTGTGATAATAATAAGCAAATTTCCTCAACAGACTTTGAACTTTACGTGTAAGGCATATGGTTGAAAATGGTGCAGGCGTCTGTACCAAACACAAAACCTACATATATTTATTACTACCTTCCCATTCCTCTGCCGCTGTTATCCCCACAACCTTTTTCGAAGCGTCCCACAGCTCCCTAGCCAGTTGCTGGTCACTCGTCAGCCAATGGTTCAGCCATTTTCTGCAAAACTTGTAGTTAGCACCACTCACATCCTCTAACTCTGGCTCTGCTGCTAAGTAAGCGATTTGTTGACCTACTTCTTCTTTAGGCTGCCCCACTATGTCAATGAAATACTTAGATATACTGTTCAGCCAACCGGATGCATTAGACAAGATATCTGTATCACGTACAATGAAAGGGTCGAAACTGTTCGCCGTCACACCGGTGCCTTGAAGTCTCCTACTCAATTCAACAGCCAGCAAAGCATCAGCCAACTTGGAGTTGGCCAGACTCTCCACCCAGGAATAACGTCCGACATCGTTCCAATGGTCAAAATTGATGTTACCGAAATACATGGACGCTGCGGTACCGATAATTATTCTGCTCGGCGAAGATTTTCTCAACATAGGCAGCAATAGATACGTTAAGAGGAAAGCACCGAAATAGTTCACTTGCATCATGAGGTTCAGGCCGTCGTCGGTCATTCGATCGGGAAGGCCGATAGCGCCGGCGTTATTGATCAGAATATCGAGTCGAGTTTCATTGTTTATTATTTCATTAGCAAAACTCCTTACAGACTTCAAAGAGGCCAAATCCAAAATGCCGTATGCAACATTTTGATTGTCAGTGACTTCTTGAATATGTTCCTTAGCCTTCATGAGTTTGGTTGCATTTCTGCTTGCGATGATAACTTTAGCGCCTCGACTAGCTAAGTTCTTCGCTGCCTCCAAGCCCATGCCTGAACTGCCACCCGTAACCACAACCACTTTTCCTTCCAGTCTTGCTTTAGTGTCACACATACTTATTATTGCCGTCTGTCACAACATAACCACAAGGAGTCAAGGATAATACTACAAAGAGGAAAATGAAACCTATGGGCAGCTTTGATATTGTTTTTATCTCAAGGCAAAAAGAACGGAAGCTAATACTAATGGAAACTCTTCAAGATCTCGATTTTTTAATTAATTTATATCACATAAAATTTTAAATAACTATAATCAATTCCTATAATACTCATATCATTACATATTACCTACATTTTTTTATTTTTTTTTTCCTTTAGTTGATGGCTTCGTGCGATTAGCACATTTAGCCAGTGTTAAAGTATTTTTTTTTACAATTAATACATAAATAAACAATATTTCCTTCGTATGATGATGATAAATGTTATTAGAAATGAGAAGTGAGAAATGATATACCCTCCAAACCCTCGAGTATCTCAGTAAAGATGTAGGGCTTTACCTTTGTAAGAAGTTCTTGAGAGAATTTGAAAAGTGACGTTGCACTGTTTTGTTTCATTTGCCAATACTCATGTACACTCATGAAGACTTGACGGTTAATAATCCACCATTATTTCACATTAATATTCGACATAACACAAAGTTTAGAAAATAAAACAAAACCGCAGACATGACTCTTCACTTTCCCGCCAAGGAGTCCTTACCTATATTATGTATCTTTGCTTGTGTACATTATGAAACAAGGTTTTCGGGCCAGTTTAATTGGTGCCAGTTTCACAAAATCTTAATGTTGTGAGTTCAAATTTGTTTTTATTTAAATATGTCGTCGGTGCAAGAAATTAATAAGTTATTTTCTTTAGTAAGCTCACTCTCAGAAGTTTTTCCAGCCATGATTCTATCACTGGTCCGAATTGCATTCTTCTATCAACTAGAACCCATCGAATCTATTACGTAACTTCTACTGAATTTACATTGTAATCGAGATTCTTAAATGTTTCCTGTTCGAGAACTAACTCGAGAACATATAGTTCGATAAGAATGAGTCAAAAGACGCGTTATAGTGACGCGTTTTACGTTAACCAGCAAAAACAGGTCCTGTAAAGTGATTTCATTAAACCAGATGGATAAAATACCTTTTTATAAACTTCTTATACTTAAGTCGAATTAAATCCTACTCGCGGGTGAACCTTCAAAGAATTTTAATGGCACTTGCAACATTTAAAAAAAAAACTGTTGTTATTAGTCTAGCGGCCCGTCCCGGCTTCGCACGAGTGGACATTTGTTTTTTAATATAGCCTATGTTACTCAGCCCTAATGTAGCATTATAATGGTGAAAGATTTTTTTTAAATCGGTCCAATAGTTTTTGAGTTTATTTGTCACCAACAAAAAAACAAAAATACAAAGATTTCCTCTTTATAATATTAGTAAAGATTCCAAACGCTTCTTAACCTATGACTATGACTATTAATTCGACTATTGTTAAGCAGGTTTTTGGTAAGCATACATCCCTGATCATAGCGCATGCAATTGTGCCGAAATATCGGATACACACACGACAAAAGTAGGGTAATAATCCCGTTAATAAATCTAATTGGACGACCTCCGTAGCCGTGGCTTGTCCGCCGGGCTTTGGGCGGTGTTAACTCTGAGGTCCCGGGTTCGATTCCCGGTCGGGTCAATGTCGAAAACGAACTTTTCGATATTGTGTCAGGTCTGGGTGGTTGTGGTACCGTCGTTGTTTCTGATTTCCATGAAACGAGTGCTTTAGCTACTTACCTTGGGCTCAGAACAATGTATGTGATGTTGTCTCATATTTATTTATTTATTTGATTATTTCGGAAAAGTATTGAACACCTTTTCCACGATGGCTGACCCGTGCAGTCATTGTTAATTATATCAATATTGCATTTTTCGTAGCACGCCGCACCCAGTATATCGAAGGGTACGGGTTCGCATCTCGCTCATGTAAAAAGAATCTATAATTTTTCTTAATTATTATTTGTTCATCATCATCATCAGCTCATTTAGACCGGGCGCTTTAACCACTGCGCCATCGAGCTCCTCACAATGACCACCACTAATACTAGTATTTGCTATATGATTCTAATCCCACTTCTGGCTCTTGACACTAGTTAATTATTATTTTAACTCTATGACTGAAAAACCCAATTCCCGACCGGTCCAGAACCCTCAACTGATGACTGAACTGGCTATCTTATCTCTAACTGTTGGAACACAACACCGAGTCTAATGTAGGAATGTTTATTTATTTATTATTCTAACATTGTTGTTTTCTTTCATTTGTATATTCCGATAAATCAATTTATTTACAGAGTACAATAATAATCTTTATTCTTCATTTTTCAGATTTAATCTTCATTTTATTTATAAACAAAGACAATAACAATTAAATAAAACCAAAATTAAACTAACTTAAACTTAGAAAAAAAACGAATACTAACTACAAATAAAAAAATTGCCCCAAATCATCCCCAACAGGCAGTGCTCAAAAAGCTAGCATTGCCTCGTTGGATAGCAATGCTTACCTATACGCTGGCCCAAGTAGCTGCCATCTCTGGGGTCCCATTTACAGAATTAAAAAAAATAAATCTATAAACTATAAAAGTTTATAGATTTTTTTTTTAATTTTTTTATTGACCATTTATTTATTTTTCAATCACCAAAACATTGACAATCAAAGCATAATTCATATTTTTATAATAGTCCTTATTTTGTGTTTTAATTTGGTAAATACATAATGTGAGTATTTAAACATACATACATAAAGTGAGTATTTCCGATCATTATATTTTTAGTCACGTTTTGTACACCGCGACCGAGTGTCATGGACATGTTGAAAACCTTTTTGATATTAACTGTAATATCGTGTTTAGGGGACTGTTTAACTGTGGTAAGTATCTATCCTCCTAAACTTTATTTAATTAAAATGGCTCCATACCTATTTAGCAAAGAGTAAAGTGGTGTAACATGACTTGCGTTGAATTATACCTAATTTTAAAATTTATATCGAAGTACGGCCACTTCCACGCACTTCGACGATATACAATTAGATTTTTTTAAATGATTATTCGTTGGTTTGGTCATTGATAATGTTACAAGATAAAATTTTACTATAAAAAATCCACCAGTCTCGTGAGTCTCGAGTGTGAACCGAACCCACGACCTTTGGATAACCGGTCCAATGCTCTGACCACTGACCTATCGAGGCCTTTTTCTAGTAGTTCAAATCACAAACTAGGTCGTGGGTTCGATTCCCACTCGAGCTTCCTGAGGCTAGTACATTTTCCTAGTAAAATTTTATAGCTTGTAACTACTCGTATTAGCATTGTGATTGTGAATGCAAAATTCAAAGTAATGAAAATATTGATAATATTCATTGATGATGGGAAATTTCTTTGTATTTTTTTATGTTAATACAGTACAATCGGCGAAACTCTTGGCATGGACTGAAACGCATGCAACTAACAGAGTTACCAATATAATTGTCGATGAACGGAAAGGGAGATGGAAACCAAAGTAAAGATGGACATATTGTGTGACTTATTACAATACGTGAATTACTTAATTTAATTTTACTATTCTTTTTAGTCTAATTTAATTTTGTGTTCTGTAATTTTTTATTGCTCGCTGTCCACACCTCAGTTGTAGTGGTATTTGAATTGAGCCGTTAAGATAAGATAAGATAAGATAAGATAAGATAAGATAAATTTTTATTGCCATAAAATTGTGTAAATACATAGCAGGTGTTAAGCATAATTGGGAACAATTTACCCTAGTCGGGCATGAAATTTTTAGTGGGTAGGTACATGTCACATAGAAACAGCCACTATGCTGTTTTTGTTAATGTTGTGATAAAGCTGCATTCGCGTTCACTATATCGGTGGCTCGATTGTATTAATAAATACCCAGCTACTCATGTAATCTGTTGCCTATTTTTGTCTTTTTATTTTATGTCTCTTGCTCATGTCCAATGTGCATTTTTTGCGATAGAACATGATGATAGCACAAGCGGAAATGGAAAACCGTAATTGTGACTAACTATACGTTTCTCTACTCGAAATAATGACGATACTGATAAACGGACGATAGTACTTTGATAGTGGTTTTGATTTATATATATCAATATTGTTTTCTAAAGTTTACGCGAACACTACACATTGAAATGAAATATTAATTAAAACTAATGTGTAAAATAAACGCGAGTAGATCCGTAAAAGTTGTTTCATTTCAATATATCAATATTGTCAAAATATACCAACATTTTTTTATTAAATATTATTTCTTCGCAATATTAGCGCAACTTTATTATTAACATTTATAATAGTTTACCTTATTCTAAACGGATCCACCCGAAAAAAAATATTAGAATTGATCGGGTATTGTTGTCATTGGATATATGGTTTCTTTGGCCTCCGAAGTCTGCAGTACTTGCCGGTTCTTTTCAGTACAAAATCTCCCGCGCTGTGTAGACTTACGAACCGATGGCATAGTCAAAAAAATTCAAATTAGCTCTTTTGCGACTGCGATGCCATAAAAATTAAAATTCGTTTTCGTTAACATGATCTAATTTCAAACAAAACTCACAGTCTCAAGGCACCCGCCAGGAAGGCAAGGAACACGCCAGCTCCAATGGTTACGACTGTCTTCCCAACAGATTGGTTTTATTGATGTTACAGCGCGTTTACCGACAAGAGCGAGCAGAGTTCCGTTACTGTAACGCGAAGTACATCATAAACTGTAAGGCCTACACTGCGAGGATCCGCCGGGGAGCGAGCTACACCACCAACCTAACCAGTACCACCATTAAGCCGTTTGATAAAAATTGCACAGTAAGTATTATGTGGAACTCGATAGCGCATGGTTAACGCTCTCAGTCTGGTCTCAAAGGCCAGTCACCAAAATTGTATAATTTCGAGTTTTTCTCCGTGTTCCTAAAGGTACGTGAAACCGTTGGTCCCGACTGTATTAGCAGTTGTTTACAACCACCAATACGGCTTGCATTGTGGTCCATGGCCCATTCTCCCTGTGGTGTTTCCACGCCTACAACAATAGCATTTCTATATCTGGAGATTTTGCCGTTTCCCACCACGCCAGCCATTAAGCGATTTCTTAGCTTACGACAACTTTGGATTGGCACTACCACCATCACCAATATTCACCCTATTTTTAATGAATAAAAGAAAAAGATGTTGATCATTGGTTCCTGTCGAACACTGGAGCCTTACCCTATGCGTAACGCATTTTCTCCTGTTTAAGAAAAAAGAGACTTGGATAAGATAAGATAAAATTTAAACACTGAAAAAAGACGACAACCTCAGGCGGGAATCGAACCACGCACCTTCCGCATTCCGGGCGGCTGCCTTAACCACTTGGCTACCGAGGTCTGGCTTTCACCCGTCGAAATTTTTCAGTGCTTGATGCTTATGTTTTTTAGTCAACATTGCTTCATCAATCTTAGAAGTTTTCACCTCTGAGATCCGAAAGAAATATTTTTACAAATATTTGAACATTCGGTTAAGATGAAGCTGCGTTATAGATAAGTGTTTTTTTTTTTTTTTTTTTTATATATTTTAGCGTTTTATTAACGCTTAAATATACTTAAGTAAAATTTAAACACTGAAAAAAGACGACAATCTCAGGCGGGAATCGAACCACGCACCTTCCGCATTCCGGGCGGCTGCCTTAACCACTTGGCTACCGAGGTCTGGCTTTCACCCGTCGAAATTTTTCAGTGCTTGATGCTTATGTTTTTTAGTCAACTAAATAAACTAAATCAACTAAGTCAACTAAATAAAATAAACTAATTTCGACGGGTGAAAACCAGACCTCGGTAGCCAAGTGGTTAAGGCAGCCGCCCGGAATGCGGAAGGTGCGTGGTTCGATTCCCGCCTGAGGTTGTCGTCTTTTTTTCAGTGTTTAAATTTTACTTAAGTATATTTAAGCGTTAATAAAACGCTAAAATATATAAAAAAAAAAAAAAAACACTTAAGATAAGATAAGATAAATTTTTATTGCCATACAATTGTGTAAATACATAGCAGGTATGCTCATGATCATATTTTGCAGGTGAGCATGAAGTACAAGGTGCAGAGTGTGTCGCTGCCGATAGGGCTGACCCTGAACTTGTGTGAAGTGTTCAAAACAAAATGGAGCGCCGACTTCATTAGGAACTTCTCTAATGTTACGAGATCGTGCCCAATACCACCTGTAAGTGTTAAATTGTTATCTAGAATGTAGGTATCTACAACATTACTTATTCCAGGATCCATCGTTATTTTTTTTAAGAGTAATGATTTTCCTATAAAGAGTTTACAGTTAAAAAAGCAATTGCATATTATCCTATAAAACGCCGCAAATACAGACATGTTGATAGTACAGAAAACAGAAAACATTTAAAAAACCGTTTGTTTATCAGAACTTGTGGGATTGAAAGTCCACTAAGGAAAGATTCAAATGGCATAATACGGTCAATTATAAAAAAATATATATACAAAATTGAATTGAAATTGAAGCAAAGATTCTAGCTTTGAATTTTGTTGGTCGTTACAAAAATCATTAAAAGATATGGGTCGACGATTCATACCATGAACTTTTCGGACCACGGTATAAACGGCCCAACCAAGGACCCTTTTCGAATTGTTCGATTCGAACCAAAATACAATTTATTATTCTTTAAAAGTTATTCAATAAGCATTAAAATATATTTAACGTGTTCACAGGGAACGTATTTATTTAAGAATATTGTGCTGCCACCAGAAGATTTTCCGCTGCCCATTCCCTTGGGCAAGAACATTCTTAATATCAGCTTCTTCGTGGCGGACACCAATGAGCTTATGGCGACCTTCATTTCTACTGTGCATGTCACCTAATCTTTCATAATAAAATGCTTGCAAACCAAAGTTGTGTCATTAAAGGCCCATACCCACGACCCGCGGGCTTATTACCGAAGAAAGCAACCAGTTGCTAATTACACTATGGCAAAGTGACTGCTACTTGTTGCGGTTGTACGATTATGTGTTTTGGTAGCATCTAAAAAAATATAAATTATAACAATATAATTATAAAAATATATATAAATTATAAATTGTCACTTCGGTAACCTGCCGGTGGGTCGTTAGGCCGTTCGTACCATTTGCTGTTCGTACTTTTTTTTTTTTGAATGAGGTTGCTGATTGCCTCTACGGCATTTTCAGCTTCACCGGGCTTTTTTGGGGGCGGCGAGGAACGTAAAGGGTCCCTCAAGCCGTGTGAAACGAATCCTGTTCGTACTTCGGTATGAACAGCCTTATATAAATGGTCATTGTACGAACGGCCTAACTTTCCGACCCGGTTAACCCTAGCCGAGGTCCAAGCCTTTAGAGACGCCCTCGGGTAGCTCCGCTCTCGTTCCGAACCGATGGCCTCGGAGATTTTAAGGGCCGTCCCTTTGAATCTTAGTGTCCCCGTGGACACGTTGGCATTATGCTATCCCCTCTAGAAACGCTGGTCAGATAAGATATCTAGTGAACTAGACATACCTATCAGCGAAGCTTTACGCCAAGTGAGGCAACTAATTGACAGAGTCAGGAGTCACGATACTCGGCAGTGAGTCGACGACTAAGAAGAGAATAGATCCCCTCTAGAAATCCTTTGAAGATGTTTCGATCACACGACTTGTTAAAAACTAAAAGGGTTCCTTACCCTTTTAGTTTTTAACAAATAAAAAAAACACGTTTTAAACTGGTATTTTAATTATCTTTTAACATTGATAAATTAATTAATCACCCTATGTGCTATTATCCATGCACAAGTCTTCCTTATGGGTGGAAAACAACACAGGGAGATCGGGCCATTAACCACCACGCGGGCCCAGTGCAGATTGGTGGTTGTTAACGACTGCTAATGCCGCCGGGACCAACGGTTTTTCGTATCATCCAAAGCACGGAGAAGCTCGAGATGATAATTGGTCACCCATCCGTTGACAGCCTTTGTAATAGTTGCATAACTTTAGCAATTGCAGACCGAGCGCGTTTACCACCACTCCTCATAGTT
The DNA here is from genome assembly GCA_949315975.1 of Eudonia truncicolella. Lineage (NCBI taxonomy): Eukaryota > Metazoa > Arthropoda > Insecta > Lepidoptera > Crambidae > Eudonia > Eudonia truncicolella. The sequence goes on from OX438839.1 coordinate 1,315,726, forward strand.
ACTTTATATAAACGATTTATCTAGCTGTTTAATATAATGTCTGCCGCTCTTTCCGCCATCCCTATTATGACAGAGTTTGGAAATAACGATATCGGAGATGGAAACACGCTTGCGTCCATTATGCGAAGCCCCGACACTGATTTTACTCTGAAACAAAAGAAAAGAAAGGTATGTGTCAAGTGACAACTCAGTGAAATACTGCTGGACTTACCATTGCATGATACATGACACAATAGGTGCCTTCAATGTGAATAGATCCTGAATAGATGTTTCCATGAGGTGTATTGAAATTTACTAAGGTGTATTTATTACATCAGACTATTCACTTTAATAATAAACTGACAATTAATAAACTGAATTAAATAAAAAGTTTTAAATGTTAAAAACAAAGATCTCGATTGTACTTTAAAAACGACTTTTTAGACTTCATGGCGGGAAAGTGAAGAGTCATGTCTACGGTTTTGTTTTATTTTCTAAAAATTGTGTTATGTCGAATATTTATGTGAAATAATGGTGGATTATTAACCGTTAAGTGTTCGTGAGTGTGCATGAGTGTTGGCAAATGAAACAAAACAGCGCAACGTCACTTTTCAAATTCTCTCAAGAAGTCTGCGTGAGGGCTTAGTAAAGCCCCACATCTTTACTGAGATACTCGAGGGGTTGGACCCCCCAACCAATATCCAATATCATTTCTCATTCTCATTTTTATTACCTATCATTCATCATCATCATACTGCCTGGAAGGAAATATTGTATATTTATGTATTACTTGTAAGAAAAATGACTATGACACTGGCTAAATGTGCTAATCGCATGAAGCCATCAACTAAAAGAAAGAAAGAACGACTTTTTAAACATCCACAACGGTGTCCCAAGTTGAGAGTCTCAACCGTTTCAGAGTCAAAATACTCAGACACGTTTAAAGAAGTTAAAAAAAACACAATCAATAAACAAATAAAAAGTGAATGAATATTATTTAAAATTAATTTTTAAAATCTTTACTTATTTTAGCGAACTATAGTGCGCATATAAACGTCGATAAAGTACATGTAGTAATACATTTTATTATAAATATTGTTAGTACACTCTCCAGTCTGGTCCACCCATCCGAAGACCGGCCTTTGCCAAAACTTCAGCCAAAGATTGAGCAATTGCAGCTCGATCGCGTTTACCACTGCGCCAGCGAGCTCCTTCTAAAAGTGTCATTAGTATCAGCTAGCAGTCACCTGAGCTGGTCGTCTACCACGGCGCCGCCTGCGCAGGTGCCGGCAGCGTGGTGGCCCGTCACCGCCACCTCCCGGATCACGCACGCCAAGTAATCATCAGGGGGGCTCGGGATCGACGGGATCTTTTGCGACGTATCTTCTGGCGATGATTTGAACCTTTAAGAGGGTAGAGGATGTTTCAAATTCTTGTTATCAAACATCTAAAATAATGTTGAACTTTAGATTTAAATGCACACTTGATAAGGATAATAATATTATGTATAACACAAAATATTAAGAAACAAAAAACATCAAAATATTTTGATATTTTGATATACCTACCTATCTGTAGAAAAAAAGATAGCGAGAGATAGCGATAGCGTGATATATAAGATTGACCACGTGATTTAGCGAGGCTTATGTCAATCCCATACATTTTATTCTTTTCGAACTTCGCTATCGTTTTGTTAATGTTACTTTGGCTACCGCCCCTGTTCTGATATGTCCCAACATCCATAAAGTACCCCAGAGGTAACCTGTGTCAAGTCACAAATACATGATTTTACAGGAGAAGCAAATTAAGAAAATATTTTTATAAAGATTGCAACCATTTTGTTTGGTTTTTAGGAAGAACTGATTTAGTGCTAGGTTTTTATGCTAAATCGACTACTTTTCGAAACTTCAACTGTAACAATGTTGTACTGCCTACTCAGCTACCAGGGGTGGACTTAACATTTATCCCCAAAATTAACCATTCTTTCCATAAATTAGATGACCGTGTCAAGTCCAATACCAATGAAAAGCTCTTTAAATTTAGTTTTTATACGATTCCTTTATCATAAAAAAGGATACGTAGGTAATTATTATTATTATTATTATTTTATATACTTAGCACAGCAAATGACTCCACACCACAAGTGGGAGTCCAGACGCGAAGACAACTGGTGCAGCGTGAAAACAACGCAGCATCAGTCAACTTCACTCTGCCGGCCCACAAGGTGCTTCTTCACGCCTCGTTTGAAGGACCCCATATCATAGGAAAGAGGGAAAACGTGTGCTGGTAGACTATTCCATCTTTTGGAAGTGCGACAAAGAAACAAGTCACCAAATTTCTTTGTGCGCGATGGGATATGTGTGACAGTGAAGCGATGACGCCGGAGAGCAGCACGTGTACTCCTATGGAGGAAGGGAGAAGGTGGGATAAGGTCAAAGAGTTCTTCAGAGCACTCGCCGTGATATAAGCGATAGAAGACACTGAGTGACTCTATATCTCTACGCAATTGCAGGGGTTTAAGAGTATTAGTGACCTCTGCATTGCCGATAATGCGTACAGCGCGACGCTGCAATCTGTCTAAGGCATCGAGAAGATACTTTGCGGAACCATCCCAGATGTGCGAGCAATACTCCACGCAAGACCGTACCTGTGTCTTGTACAAAAGATACAACTGGTCAGGCGTAAAGAATCGCCGCACTCTGTTCAGGACACCGAGTTTTCGTGAGGCTGTTTTGAACACGGCTTCGATGTAGTCCTTTTGATTCAGATCGCAGCGAATCGTCATACCGAGCATGTTGATATTGTTTTGCAGGCTTAGAGATGTGCCCTGAAGAGTTGGAACAGGAAGGAATGGTGACTTTTTGGCCGTAAACGCACACACCTGTGTTTTCTTGGCATTCCAATACCCGATTGAGCTCAATGACAAAATTTACTCGTTTCTCTTCAGTCTCGACTCACCCAGCCGCAGGGCGACCGTTATACCCACCGTGCACTGTACTATCATCTGCATAGCAATGAATATTTCCAAGTGGAAGCATATCATTGATATGCAGAAGGAATAGCGTGGGGGATAGAACGGACTCCTGAGGGACACCAGCGTTCACTGACATGAACCGCGAAGCGCATCCGTCTGAGAGTAGTTACTCGGATTCTACGCTCATGTCGGAAGCCAGCGACCCAGTAGCAGAACTGAGCAGATGAAACAAAATGATTTAACACTTTAATGGGGTTTCAAACTACAAACGTGTAATGTAGGACATAAAATAACTTACTCCGAACTGGATTGACACATGACATAATTTCTATCTGAATAACTTCGAGCCTATTGAAGCTGTGACTTTAAATACTTTACCGCTGGATCCGGCTCATCAAATTGGACTTGAATCACAAAAAAAGCAAAAACTGAAAAAAATGGACTTAACATAGTTTACCTCTTAGGTAAACAGTTACAGCATTGTTTAGCAAGTATTTATTTAAGATATTTGAAAGTAGTCTAAAGTAATGCCTTGATTTCAAATAATGGATGCCTGTATCCGGCAGTGGGGCAGTTATTGCAAACTACCTATTTACTTTACTATCAAAGTTACAAAAGTTTACTACAAAAGAGATCCGATCAGCATGATGCCAGGCCACCTAAATCGGATGACCTGACACTGGTCCCGCGAACACCTTAGCGTCAGGAATAGCATCTAGACCATGCGCTATTACTGTACCCTTATTTCAACGCCTCCATCTTATTTACTTAGTAGATCCTCTCTCCATCTCTAGGTTGCCTGGATGATATCGCTTTTAGAGATGATGCCGCTCTTTTTACGATTCATAAAACTGTTTATTTAATTTTAGCGTCTGTATTTTTTTGTGCGTACAAAAAGTATTCTATGCTAACTATTCTATTTACCTCCTTTTCCGCCGCTGCCCTGGCCCCCTCTGGTCCGCGACGGTGTAGTTCCAGAAGGACAGACATCGTTCAGGCCGCGGCCAATGGATCCTGGCGCCGATCTCCTTGAATGGTTTGGTTTGCACCAACTGTTCTGCCCGGCGAATGGCTGTATGGACCCAAAATAACCTTATTATTAATATTATAAATTATTAATAATAATTTATAAATTAAACTAATACGTGGTAGGTACTAATATTATTATTTTTTAAATAACATTCCTTTTCCAGATAACTGAGACATATTTTGTTAAGTATTTCTTATTGTTGTCATGAACAAATTAGAATTGGTTGATATCTCATGATTCTCATGTTTGATTGTGCACAATTTCTTAATCGGAAATACAACAGAATGGTTTCTAGTACACCCGCCTGTACTTACATCAACCTACCATAAACTGTCAAACTTCCTCAATAGACTTTGAATTGTACATGGATGGAATATGGTTGATTATTTATTGAAGAAATTTGACAGTTTTGGATAGGTTGATTTGCAGGCGCCTGTACATTTACTCCCTTCAATTGCCACAATAAAAGATTAGGTACCTAGTCATAGTCATAATTGTTTAGTGAAAGATTGAGCCAGTCATAGAAATAGACTGGCTCAATCTGTCACTTAATTACTTAAGGTGGCTCAGGAACTTACCACATGTCAATAAAGATATATAATAGAATACCAAAAGAAATCCAGGGTTTACTAAAAGAAACAGTGCCTTACAAATAAACAAAGAATAAGGTCCGAGAATAGTTATTAATAGTTATATTATGATGCAATAAACAATTATGACTATGACTAGGTACCTAGTCTTAAATTACGAGGTTGACGGTAAAAATCTTTAGCTTGAGCATACATATTATGTTGGTACCACTTATCATGCACTGGACGTCTTCAGAACGATGCAGATAGTTGGGGTCGACCACTGGCGGGACCGTGGTGCTAGTGTCACGCAGGGTTACGGACCCCCGGCTTCTAGGCTGGATGCAACTCGCTAGGAACATGAAGCCCTCTTTTGCAGAGTCGTTGTGGAACGCGAATGTATCGCGAAATACCTGGAGATAGAGGTTAATAAAAAACAAATGTTAACAAAACAAAACTGATGTTTTACAGTTAAACTCGTAGATGTTGTAAGTAGTGAATGTACTATCGTAATATTACATGAAAACATGAAAACTGCAATTCGATGTACACAACAATGAAATATTTTGTTTTCGGGTTTGATTTAAACTCATCAATTAAATAAATAAGTTAATTCTGATATAAAATTCTCAAATAAATTATAGTTACTTTAAGGCTAGTGTTTAAACGCCTACCAAAAATGTATCAATTTTACTACCAATAAAATTCAAAACGCTTACCAAAATGGATAAACGATCACCAAATGTTGTGTTTCCTAAAATATTATAAAAAGAATACAATTTATATTTTCATTAAATGCCTTAAAAATATATGAATACCTTTTAACTGCATTTCAGACCAAATATGTTATATTGTCACCAAACAGATAATACCAATATTTTATGCCTCGAGTTTCAATTTGGTAAATTTTGCTTCCTGTTGTCTAATAAAAAAATAACCTCGAAATTTAAGACAATCGCTACGCTGCGCTTCGCAATTGTTTTAAATTTCTAACCTATCACGTGACCTACAGGAGTAGGGCTTTATGGTCTGTGGGCAGCTAGTATCCTCAATAATTTGAATAATAGTGTAAAAATTGTTGGTGTTAATGTTACTGTTTCAGTAAAACAATATTTGGTGAGCATTAATCCATTTTGGCAAGCAAAAAGAATATATATACAAAACGTACAGTTATTCTGATGTGTGTATATTAGGGTATACAAATTATTTTGGTGAGCACTTAAAATGTACCCATTAGTAATAATAATAATAATAAACTTTTATTGCACACAAAAGAAAAACAATACAGTCAATTTAAAAAATAAAAATAAATAAAGAGTACAAAATAGGCGGCCTTATTGCTATCAAGCAATCTCTTCCAGGCAACCTTGGGCGAAAAATAATAAAATAAACAAAATAAAAATGGGTGCAAGTAAAAATAAACTAAATAATAAATCTATTAATATCTATTAATTATCATATTCATTATCTATTAATGTATGCTTTTTATTACGGCGATTTGATGAATAGAGCTAGAAAATCATGTTAAATTATTCGATTATAATATAATGCGTGACCTACTACTATAATTAACATTGTAAGTTTAATAGGATACTTTTACTAAATGTTTCTTAAGTGTGTGTGTTTAAAAATCATGCACTTTTCTGAATTTTTGTAGGTATACGACATACGAAATTAAATAGATTTATGAGCTAGAGCTAGGTTATTTATATACATACCTGTAGCGATATTATATTACTCGTACATACAAAATAAATTTTGTGCCCGGAGAATAAGTAGGGAGGTTAATCAGCATTCGCAAAGGTTGGTTATCGGATGGCTGACCAAAAATTTATCATCTCGCGTTCATCGAGTTCATCCGTGTTTCGGAAGGCACGTAGTCGTTGGTCCCGGCTGCATTAGCAGCCGTTAACAACCTTTAATCCGCACTAGGCCCGCGTGGTTCTTCCTATCCATCCATAGGGAAGGCTTGTGCCCCAGCGGTGGGGACCTATATGAGCTGATAATGATGATATAATTAATATTTAATTACTTTGGGTTTGTAGTTGGACAATTCACGAAGCAGTCTCTCGTTGGCTGTGCCCATGGAGAATAACACTAGTGACGAGGTGTTAGTGTGTTCGATGCCTGCCACCGGTGGAAACGACAAGTAACCTGAGAAATAAATAAACTCATTTTATCTTATCTCTTTTTATTTTTGTTGTGTATTACACATATGTACCCATAGGTAAGCTCTTGGCTTTCATCTCACCTGATGTAAAGTGACGATAAGCCCAAAGATGGAAGCGCCCTTCACTCGGAACCCTCAACTAGGTAGGTACTGAGGCATCGGCTATCTTATCTCTAGCTGCCGAAACACAACACTGCTACAAACATTAATGTTTTGGCGACATATTTAGATAAGACGGTTGTAACTAGTCAGGCAGACAAACAAGCCCTGCCACAAACCGAACCGAGTACCCAAACATGTATCCCCTTGCTGGGAGTTGAACCTGGGACCTCTGGTTCTGAGATCGGTATTCTTAACCACTAGACCATAAAGGCCTTATCTTAGAGACCTGCCGAAGTTTCCCTTTGGTGCAACGCCATCTTTAGATGACCGCCATAAGTCTTTGAGAGCGAAGAGCCTGAAGAAGTATTTTGGTTTCGGATAGGCCGATCCCAGTAGTCCCATTCTTTTGCTAGCTAAAGAGCCACAGTGTGTCAAGCTAAAATATTGTAATTTGTGTTACAGTGTTTTTTGCTTTAAGTTTTATTTTTCTTACAATACAATTTATAATGCAAATATACTGTAAAACAAATAAATTACAGTGTTTTGTCTTGGCATGATGACCTTGCTGCATTGACTGCTGCGTTTCCCTCATCTACCTAGTATAGATTCTCCAAAGCGTTTAGATCGACCGAGCGGAACAACCCGAGGGCGACTCTAAAGGCTCGGGTGGTCGAGGGGGTGTGGTAAACTCACCACTATTGGCCCAGTAGTACTGCCAAGCGGTGCCGAAGCTGAAAACCTTGGCCAACGTCACGCTGATAGGTTTCCCGATGCTGACGTACAGCGGCAGGTTCATGTTGTCGTGGAAGTTCCTGCCGACGAGCTCGTTGGCGGCTACCAGCTTTATTTTTAATCTGGAAATTGGAGTTCAATGTTACAGACTCTTCATGGTGACGTCACGCATTAATTAGTGTTTCTTTTCTTATTAGACTGAATCGATTAGCATTCCTTTTGATTGGAAGCAGTCACTGCAGCCTATTGTAGCTTGCTAGTTTGCTACAAAATATATGTATTTTGATTAAAGTTCATCATTCCATCACGATAACGAAAACGACGGTTTTTTTTAATTCATTTTTTTAGGGACTTTAAGCATGCCATGTCAGTCCCATTATAACTTATACTTACTACATCAAACTTATTTACTAGTATTTAAATAACTTAATTAACAATAATATTAAAGTAGAAAAAATAACCAGTAAAAATTAACTTGCGGAACAGAAGCCAGTTTCACTAGACAAAACTAATGTGGTATTGTTGAATTTATACAAACTAAACCAAAATCCAAACATGCGAACAGTTCAAAGAAAAATGAACATCAACAATTGGTCGAATGACAAAACTCTGTATGTAGTCTACAATATTAAGAAAAAGGAAATATGAACAGTATTAAGTACTTCTTTATCAACAACTTCGGTCCTATCCCCGAGAGCATCAGAATCTGGGGAGTTTTGATGGCACCAGCCGCCAGTACGACCTCCTTGTTCACGAATATGTTGTCCAGCTCTCTGTGGTTGCGTAGGATGTACACAGACGATGCCGTTGTGTTTTCGAAACGTATCTGGAAATTAAAAAAGTACATACACACGTTATCTTTTCTAGACGATTGTACACAGGAGTAGTAATATTTGACGTAAGTATTTTTATTATTATTTTACACTGGGGAATAACTTGACCCTCATCTTACGTGAGTGCAAGTGGCTATAACGGTAAAGGGGTTCCTAACGCACAAGCACCGCACTCCTATTCTACCACTAAAAAGAACAGGTAATCATATTAATCAAAACTGTAATTTCTTCATGATAATAATCAGTCTATATTAGCCCACTGCTGGACTGCTGGCTGCTGTACTGTAATTTTGTTCAGCCTTATCTATCAGTACCCTGTCACCTAAATCACCTGCGTCGTCAGCAGCACATGAAAATTCCTGCTCCACAGCAGTGACTTTATGTAAGCTTTCCAGCCCACCGTGGCTCTAGTCTTCCTAAACACCGTCACTTTGGTATAGGGGTTAATTAATGTACTGTAATTTAACTGGACTGGAGCAAACTCACCGAAATTGCCTGCGTCTTCAACAGCACATGAAGATTTCTCCTCCTTAGCACTGGTTTCAGGTAAGCGTTCCAAGCCGCGTGTCTCACCCCACCCTTCACCGTGGCTGCCGTTTTCCTGAATATTGTCTCATTGCTCTTGACTGTTTTGCAGGCTTGTCTGAATGTCCTCATCAACTCGTCTTCTTCGTCAATCAGTTTTAGTTGCAAGGGTGCCTTAAAATCATACAGACATACATACCCTCATTACTTTCTCCAAAAAAGAGTAGACCAAGCATTAGTAAGTTAGTGACCTTGACGTTACATTTAGCATAATCGAAGTAGGGCCCCGAGAAGGAATAGCTAACATCGGTGATAGATTGCTAGCCGAATAGAAAAGAATAGAATATTTTTATAGTTGTTAAGAATATCTATACTTAGTTGATTGTCTGATGTGCGAGCATCTTGAAACCCTTGTCCCTTAGACGGGTTTAAGACATGCACGGGAAGTTAGGCAGCTGATACATTATTTTCACGTCCCAGACCATCATGGGATAAAAATCAAAATGCAAAGAAAGCTTCTAAACATGTTATTCTAAAGCTAAAGTTAAATCTGGAAGCGAATGCTGTCTTTGTCTGCCTTTGTTAACAGAAATAACCTATTAACACACCTATTAACAGCATCACTTTCGGTTCGCCAGTTCGTCCAGATATTTCTCGAATGGAGGTTTATGTCTAATTTTCAACTTCACAAAGTTTATGACGAAATGTTCATGGTAAAAGGTATCGCATATAAAAATTCCATCGTTGAGTACCGTAATAGTAACTGAAAAGGTTATTCCTAGAAAACAAAAAGGATTAGCAAAAATATTTTTTTAATTTTTGTTTTTTTTTGCCTTTTTGGGGCCTAACCTAACCTAATACGAAGTCGACGGTAAATAAAAATACAAATTACATATTATTCTCACCATATGTCCAGGACAGACTCCGTCGATGGCGCAGTAATCGGAATCGAATTCGTTCTGCACGGTGCCGAATGCTTTCACGAAATACGGTTTCAGATCTTCGAAGGTCCACCCACGGAAGCCCAGGCGGGCCCAGCGCTCGTACTCCTGGGGCCGGCCGAACCCGTGGAGGAGGAAGTTGATTTGACCTGAACCACCCAGACCTTTGCCTCGAGGAAGGAACTGCGTCTAGAAACAGACAAAGTTTGCAGCAGATTTTTTTGGATATTTCATGTCATTTCAAAAAACACGTTACACAAGATATATATCTGCAAGTATCTCTAGAGAGATAGAAAGGAGATAGATAGATAATATCTACTTATAATGCATCCAAAGCACAGAAGAAAGATTATAGCCAAAGTACAGTCACGAGCAAAAACATGTATACATTTTCGACTAGTTTTGACTCTTATTCCATTGTATTAAGAGTTACATTGTTAACATGTTAATGCAGGTGACTGTACTTACATTGAACGTAAAACATTACACATAAGTTACGTAATATAACAAACTCAATATAATATAATATACTCAAAAATAATAAACAAGATAAACGAGAACAAGATGGGTAAGAATCCCATTAATAACAACTCTAATGCAAGTGACCATGAAAGCCTAAAAAGTTATATAATTTACTTATAGTAATATAATTTAGTTATATAAGTTGCTTTATAGCAATCTCTTCGAGACAACCAGCCGGATGGAGAGAAACTGTAGAATCGGGGGTGCAAACTACATATTTAAACATAGTGTTCGACAAAAACCAGTTATTGTCATTTTTTCCTTTAATCATTTAAAACTGGGGCCCAACAACTGATATTAGTCTTTAGCAACAATTGAATACGGGCAACCTACACCCTAGCTGACATCCCGTAAAATTTCAGTGAAAATCCCGTAAACATACAGCGAATATCCGTAAAATTTCAGTGAAAATCCCGTAAAATTGCAGTGAAAATCCCGTAAAATTTAAGTGAAAGTCAAACTGGGCTTAAAGTGTTGAACCTGGTGCCATTACTTACTAAAACATTGTGTATAAAGTAGAAGTACCTGTTTCCAAAGACCAAACGAAGAATACTTCTGCGGCGTGGTCTTCACTGCCCAATCGTTGGGACCCTGCTGCGCAGCCGTGGACGTGAGCGGGATCTTGGTGAAGTAGCCCATGTGCTCACCGGCTTCCACCAGCAGCACCCTGGTGGAAGGGTCTTCGGAGAGGCGGGCGGCGAGCACGCAGCCCGCTGTACCGGCGCCAACTGTGTCAAAGATACAGAATTCCTGGTTTAGGTATCGAAATTGATGTTCAATTTACAATTTTCAAATTCTTTATTGCATTCCCATTTGTAATATAAATATATTAAAATAATACATATTAACATAATAAGGACCCTGTCGGGCACAGCGAAATTTAGGGGAACGGAGGACGTTTTGTGTGCTCTTTACATTATTTTATATTTTCTTCACTCTCTCTTACAACCTACAAAATTAACACATTAAAATTACTTTTATCATTAAACATTCAAATTGGCTTTCAAAAACTCTTGCAGTGTACGAGTAGGTTCCTAAGTATAGTATTTTTTTTTGGTGTGTAACTGTTTTAACAATGGTCTCATTAATTCGTTTTAAGTATTAGTTATTAAAATTATGGCTTTATTATAATTTTACTCAAATTTTGTATAGGTAGGTAATATATTTATTAATTTGTTTAATTACGTTTACGACTATCGATGGGCATTTGATTGCATCGCTGAATGTAGTGTACGAATTTAACACATTAATAAAAATGAGAATATATGGTTGTATTATTAAAATATTATTCACCTGCTCATTTGTCATCGCGAAGGAGGCGCTGCTTCAATCCCATGCAAATACTCGTAAATAACCTATTTTATAAATGGATTTGAATTTGAATGTTTCTCAAAAAAAGAACGAATAATTTTTTGTAAATATAGAAAGCGTCACTCGAACACGCAATCATTAGTGAGATGCGATGATTATCTTTATAATGTTTAATGTAGGCTATTTGGAATTTTACTTACTGACCTCCGGCTTCTTATGGTCCGAATTGAAAGTTTTTTAACTTTTCTAGCCACAGGCGTTTCATTTAATAAATGATTGCATTATATCTCTTTCTTCTTCTTTGTATGTAGGTACAACATAATGCAAATAAATATTATGGTTAGATGATTATGATCTCTTTGTTTTCTGCTTTTTCTAACTAGGTTACCTAATGTACACCGGGGATAGAGGCGACCCCGGGTTAGGTGGGGTGGGAATTTACTCTTATTCCGTTTTCCAGCAACTTAAAGCTCGGCAAGGAAAGGGAAGGACATATACCCACTTAAAACCTATACCACCCTTATCTGCTGCGGGGATGGATGGCTCGGCCGCCTGGCCTCACACTTATTTGTTACAGAAAGTTTAGCTACCTACTTGTAGTTAGTAGGTTAGGTAGTAGTTTCGTTGACAAACAGTCTGAAAGTAGGTGAATACTTTGATATTCACCTACTTTCAGATTAGATCTTTGGTTTGTTTTAGTTTATGAATACTTCAATATCTTATCTTTGGCTGGTTGCAATAATGCTTAATAATATCTTAATAATTCTCAAAAACAAGATGTTCATCCACAGACACTGCCGACGGTATGATGGCATACAACATCCACTGCTGTAAATACCTACGTAGGTTCTAATGAGAGAGAATTGCGCGACGACATCTTGTAAAAAGCGAACGTGAGGTAACTATATTCGTAAAATTATTTTTATCGAGCGGCTTGTGTAACCTTCAGAAATAAATTTAAAATAACTTTTTAGAAACCCACAATTACTTTGGTTTTTTATTTTGGTGCTTTAGCATTTATTTATTAACACAACATTGCTACATTATTTCTTGAAGGCGTTATAGACGCAAGTATTTCTCATACATAACTTATACTTACATAACCAGTAATAAATAGGGAAGTTACTTACCGATTATGTAATCATATCGCTTATCCGGCTTCAATACTATGCTGTTGTACTCAGAAGCATATCTCTGGTACATAAAATACGATATTAAAACCACTACTAAACTTAAAAGATAGGAATATACATTCATTCTATCACTATTTGTCAAAATACAAAAAGGGAATGTACGGTATTAAGACATACCACTACACGATGAAAAGTGATTTCTGTAGGTAGTGAAATTTAATTCGAACATCGCTAATTGAATTACGAGGGTGTGCGCAACCATAAAATTTTGTAAGTGGGAAATAAGTTTTCTATGAAGTAGGTAGGTACATAAAGAGATTTAGTATACTTGCGATCATTTGATATACTCGTACTGTTAGGTCTACATGTCATAAAAAAGCGAAAAACAAAAGGTTGAATTAATATTAAATTCTCGAATATCAAAGTAACGAAACCGGATCCTGCTAAAACTATATATAGTTGCAAAATCATACTAAGTCATATTTATTTTAGGTCTTGCTGAAGTTACCCTCCTTTCTCAATAACACTTACTAGTAGACACATTCGGGAGATGTGTTGTTTGTTACCTCATCCTATTACCCTTCTTTCAAAGTAAATATGACTGAAATAAGTTTTTATCAGAGTTGTAACGTTGTTGTCCAGAATGTTTACCGTGCGTAACGTCCAGATCGATTAACTGCAAAAATGTTTAGGACCACCTCCTAAAGACTTTAAGAAGATTAGTCTAGCCTGTTCTCGTAAATCAATACTTCCATTATGAAATACACGACACGATATCGCGTGACAAACATTGCTCTTTATATCAACATAATTTATTTATACAGGAACTAATTACAGTGCAAAAATTGGCAATATCATTTATTTAACTTAATGTATCTAGGTATATCAACATACTATACTATGTGTGTGTTTTATTTTATAAAATTAATATTTTCAAACAGTCAAAAGTTGTATACAATTTATCGCGGCGTCATAGTTTTATAAATTAGGTACCTGCCTATTCATATCCATGTGATGAAACTCGAGATCAAATTAAAACTTTATCAATCTCAATCTCAAAGCCAAAAAGGTTCACTATCATTATGGATTTCACAATATTGACAATAGTTATGACAAACAAGTTTACTCTAAAGTGTTACAGCAGATAGCTAATTAGAAATTAAAGTAGTTTATTTAAGGCAGCAGGCGGCACAGGACATACCGAGGTCGAATCTTTTATTATCGAGGCCAAGACTCACTTTGGGTCGCTGCGCCAACCTATTTAGTTATACTTTTCAAATATTAGTCTGATTTTAAAAAACCTTACGAGGCTTGTGTGCTTGTGAATACCATTTTATAAAAACATGTCACTGGACTGGACTATCTGCTCTAAAATAATTGTATTTTCGTTAGGCAGCAACTAAGTTGCGGAGCATATCATAAAACCTTTTTTATTTTGATAACCTACTGTTGACTGATTGTAAGGACAAGGACCATACTGTTAATAAAAATAATAATGGCTATTTTCATGTATGTGAAATTATATTTTAAAAATAAGTGACAGTTTGCACTAGTTACATTACTTACAGGCATTTATACATTATACCACAAGAAACAAAATTATTAAAGTTCTATATCTCCTCCTTCTTCGATCATTTCTCCTGTAGGCACCATGATTGGGGCCTCGATGACTTGTTTACGACCTTTAGCATCAACAACCTCAATGGTTTCAGGTTCCACCTCCATTTGAGTTGCTTCCAGTGCTTGACGCTGTTTAAGACCTGCTGCGGGTGATCTGTTACAAGCAAATAATATATTTATAAGTTTGAATACACAACATGAGAAAAATAAATCATATTAATTCAATTACCTATGTTGCATATTTATATTTCCTAATAAACGTTTTAATAAACCAAAACGCTGATTACACATTAACAAATTATAAAAAAAAACAACAACCTGTTTCCTGTCCATTTGCCTTTTAAATTTAACAAAGAACAACTTAAGATGTAATATTAACTCATGATAAATATTGAAGTTAAGAAATGACGTAAAAGTTGTGCAATTCATTGGAATTGTTTAATTATTTATGGACTTAGTTTTAATGTTTTTTGTGTAATCAAGATTGATAAATACATTTTTAATTGTGTATAGTCTTTTTGTGTAATTTAATAATGATGCAACAAGCCAATCTTACTTGATAAGTGAAATATCCCTTTGCACTTCTCTGACATCTCTTTGCCACTCAACTTCGCGCCCTTTCCTCAATCTCTGCATAATGTAGTTGTTCGACCTCTTCTGTCTGATCTCCTCTACTCTCTTCATCGCTTCAATGGTCTTTGTCCATAGTTCTCTGTTGTATGTCAATGGTGTGTGGCGACGCTTCTCAAATTCGAACGATGGGTCGATAGCCAACTCCTTGCCTGCAGTCTTGCGGTAGGCTTTAGTCCATTTGGTTTTACGTGGATTCTTCTTCTTTTTAAACGCTGCGTGACATTTGGATCGACAAAATCTGAAAATCTATAAACCAATTTGGTTAGGTCATTTAAAGTCCACTGAAGTGATATGAAAGCGAAATATGGCTTTGTTCATATGTACCTTGCAATCATTTCTCACAAATTGGATGCCATGACCAGGATATATCCTGGAGGAACAGAAATAACAAGTTTCTATACGCATTTTTATTACACGTGCGTATTTGTTTTCGCCTGCACGTCAAAAAGAAAGGAAAGTATTTTTCATTATCTTCTTCTTTTTAATCAAGGCAAAGATTCCTATGCCATACAGCCATATCAAAATCAATTTATCACTATTTGATGATGATGAATAAAAGTGGTGATTAAGCATCAAAGGATGATTGATAATGGTAATATTTTATCCCCTTATTCATAAAAACTTTTTGAGCATTATTTAGTTAAATATTGTTATGTCAACGTCACACAAACGTCAATTTGAGAAAAAGAGACAAAACAATGATTAACTAAATAATGCTGAAGTAGTTTTTATGAATAAGGGGGATAATGGTTTTAGATTATTTAATAATTATTAAACACGTACACAGTTTTGTTCAAATATTGTACATTTTCTCTTAGCGCCATCTAGTGGCTAGTAGCTTGACTTTTGTGAGATACTGTTGAATCTCTCAACGCTCTAGATGCCGCTACTAGTAGAAGATAATGCGAAAATTAAGAATGAAAATCGCGTTATGTTAATTTTATTCGAGGTAGTACATTCAGGTTTAGCCAAAAACTAGGAATATTTTTTTAAAATTATTATTGCGTCGGCAAACGATCATCTAACAACAAACGACCCGCCCGATTTAAAGCAGTACAAAATTAAACTTGCTAGTCATGAAAAGTAGAGTAGGTATCACAGTATAGAGTAGGTATCATGCGTGGGTTACCGTCCCAGAAGTTTCAGCTCTCATGCCTCTACATAACCCCTAATTTTACTTGATCTAGCCCCTTCAAAACGGAACAGAGCAATGCAAACTAAGCTGCATGGCGTAAGAAATAGTTATTAGTGTTATTAGCTACCAGCCATTCAGTCGGGTTCTTGGCAGAATACTACCACTAGGCACCCTCCACGACTCGGTCAACCTCTGCCGAGGTGCTAGCCTTTAGAGGCGTCCTCAAGTTGTTCCCCCCTCAATCCGATCCGAACACCTCGGAGAATCTAGTAGGGGATGGGGACAAGCTTTGCGTTATGCTACCCCCTCTGAGGATGTTACTATGTGTGATCGTAACAACCTCAGGCTTGAGAAACCCTTCGTTCACAGCCCACAAAACCTCAGGTTACGCTGTGAAGGCAATAGGCAGATAACAGCAATCTCTTTCCAAAAAAACCAGGCAAAACAATGTACCTACTACAAACAATTAAAATTACCATTTAAACGAGAATCGGCCGGTGGTCCTTTGCGTTTCTGTGGCGGTACCTCAGATTCGTGAGCTGATTCAACAAACCGTATTAGAATCTCATTGCTGTTCATCAATGATCGTAATGAGGGTAGGTCCGTACAAGATTTGAATTTTTATTACCAATTCAAATAGTGTGTTGTTTATTCTTTTGAACATGGTGTATGTACCAAATGTCGGTGTAATCGCTCGATTAGGTATCGGCATCGAGAGTTAACTAACTACTTAAATTACCTGTTGTTAAAATAACAAAGGATTAACAAACAATATAAAAACGTTTATTGAACTGAATTTGTGTGATTTAGAGAACCTAATAAAGAAAGTTTTAAATGAAATGGTTAGATGAATGAAAGATTTGTATGTTTTCAACTAACTAGGGTAGTGGTTTAAGAGGAACACTTAGGGGTCAGCCAGATTTAGACTTTAGCAACAATTTAAGCACATTTGTTTTTTGTTTTTTGTAGGTAAGTACATTTTTTAGTTAACCCTCTGATGCTATTATTGTGCCCTTGCAGGGTGTCACATGAATACCTTTGTAGGAAGCCAATGGTACGGGGGGCGCCACAATGAGGAAAGATAAAGGGAAGATCATCATCAAGGGAATTAAATATTCCACCTATTTTTATATTGTAATGTGATATGCAAAAAATGAATTTAATTTGAAAAAAAAAGCTTCGTAGCTGTCATCCAATGTACAGACGCCTGCACATCAACCTATCCAAAACTGTCAAGTTTCTTTAATACATTTTCAACCATATGCTTATGGCATAAAGTTCAAAGTCTATTGAGGAAATTTGACAGTTTGTGGTAGGTTGATGTGTTCAACCTACCCAAAACTGTCAAATTTCTCTGAAGGAGGGAAAACGTGTGCTGGTAGACTATTCCATCTTTTAAAAGTGCGACAAAGAAACGAGTCACTAAATTTCTTCGTGCGCGATAGAATGTCGGTGTTTTTAATTACGTTCTTTGTCCCACCGCTTACCAATTTTTCTGCCTAGCCATTAGGTCGACTGGTAGAGAATGCCATTTGACATTAAGTCCGCCTTTTGTACTTTATTTTATTGTATTGTGCAATAAAGATTAAATAAATAAATAATTAAATCTTCGATACAAAACAGCCACAAAATAAGGAGACCCAGCCTTTTACATATCGAGCAACGCACACATAGCCTACCCTCACTCGGAAACGGATCTCGGAACAGCAAACAGTTCGAGCGCAGCTCTGTTGCGATTCCGTGTTGGTGAGAAGTAGTCTTGGTGTGCGTGGCACGAGCGCGTTTGTATATAACTTACTTTCTGCAGTCTGCTTTTTTGTGGTACCACGATGACTCTGGAGAGCAGCACGCGTATTTAATTCTAGTAATTGAGGATCTTAGTTGCAGAATGCATCCATACCCGCTAATGGTGAGATGACTGCTGAAACGATGCTGCAAATAATTTTATAAATCAGAGAGTTTTAACATCTCTTATCTCTGAATAAAGGCTGTAAATAAACATAAAGGTGGAGTCTGACGTAACGTAACATGTTCGATGCGAGCATTCGCATGGTTAATTAGTACAGTGTGCGATACCGCTCACCGTGAGCTCCACCCTGTTATCATTCAGTACTTCAGTCAGCAATAACGTATTAAGCTCGCCGCGAATGGTAAGTTACGGTTACGTTAAGGTAGGTTTAGACGGAGACTATTTTGAGACGCCTAAATTAAGAGACGCGGGCGGAGGTCACAGGCGCCAAAAAATAGGCGAGTGTTACTTCAGCGCGGCATGCCAGCGCTGGCATGCCGCGAAAAAATGGCACGGAAAGTGTTTATACGGTGCCTTTTTTGGGCGCCGAAATTTAGGCAGCTGAAAATAGTCTCCGTCTAAACCTACCTTTACAATGTTACGCTCCGGTCACTCGCCACCATAATGGAAATTAATATTTAAGTGAACATCGCATCAATTGGATGGCGGTCATATTTCCACCTGTCTTTATTGAGGGCTGGTGCCAACGACGCGCCGCCGGCGCCGTCTAGACGCGCGCGCGTGACAACGAGCGCATTAGCTGGTGTGTGGTCACTGGCACTGCTGACATTTAGTGCCGATCAATGGTATTGAAGTTGAAAAGAGGTCGGTACGCATACCAACTACGTGTACGGGAGAATGACACCGAATAAGTAGGCTAACTTAGCGCGTCTTTCTAATAAATCTCACTTTTAGCAATCTTTTTGCTATCAAAGCTCTTCCAATTAAGCGACTGAGACATTGGTTATCGTATATATAATTTTTCTAACACTTGCTAAAGAGTTACCGTGTGTGACTTAGATTTAAATGGGTGGTATTTAATACTTTAACCGTAAATCCCCTTTTTTCAATCAAAATATTCGTAATTACCACCAAAAATACTGAATTGCACACTAAATTTGCTCATCAAATAAATCATTTATACTATACTGTTAGATCTTTAAAGCTTAACTGTTTTACTGAATGACTATCTGTTAACTAAAAGTAAATCTAATAATTCTTCGAGTGCAACAAAATATTTAAACATTTTTTTTGGAATCCTACACCTATTAAACTTTTAATAACATGGGTTATTCTAAATGAAACACCAGTTAATCAGTCATATTTATCTAATCAAAGTTCACAAAAAATCTAAATATGTTATATTGTCACCAAATAGAAAATACCAATATTTTATGCCTCGAGTTTCAATTTGGTAAATTTTGCTTCCTGTTGTCTAAAAAAAAAATAACCTCGAAATTCAAGACTTCTAACCTATCACGTGACCTATAGGAGTAGGGCAGCTGTAATAATTTGTGTGCAAATCAGTATTTTTGTGTTACGGTGAATAATATTGTTTCAAAATGCGTATATCTGTGATGTCAGCTAGATTTTTGCTGTAAAATTAGATAAAAACGCCATCAGATTTTGATGAATTTTTAACATTTTTTAGTACAACATGTTTAGGTAATCAAGTAGTTAATTTGTAGTACAGTCATTTATTTGATATGCAGTAGGTTATTAGTGGAGAAATTTTGTTTGCTTAAATTTCTAAATAGAGGTGCAGTTAAAAATTCCCCGATTTAAATTATGCTAAAAGTTCTCACAGCATGCACTGTCGGACGAAACAAAAAAACTGAAACTCATTCTTCGCGGAGATATAATATGAACGAATTCGGAAAAGTCGAGCAAGTTGCATTATCACCCGGAGTCATGGTGAGCGCGCTTCACTGGAACAACTGCGTTGTCTCGCTCGCTTCTCATTCACACACCAACGGTCTCAAAATCAGAACGCACACTGCCTTCCATTAAACATAAGAAACATAATAATTTATTAATAAAGCTTTATTCACCTTATTCTTAATTTTTACAATCATTATATAATTACGTCCTACAACTGGGATCAGGTCAGGTGTAATGGCTGTTGGCTGTATTATGCCTTTACAGCGTAACGGGACTATTTAGGGGCGAGAAAATTAAAGTTCCTGAAGAGGTAGTCATCAAATATCTTCATAGGGTTTGTAGAGGGGTAGACATCACGCAATGGTTCGACGCAGTTCGTCCCATTCGTCACGCAGACGCAAATCGTCCTATTCGCAGTTGGTCCCATTCGCAATTGGTTCCCTACCAGATTCTCCGAGGCGTTCGCATCGGAATCGACACCTAAAAACCCAAAGGCGCCTCAAAAAGACTTCGGCTCGGATTGATCAGTTCGTGAGCAGGGGTCTCGCATGAATAATCCTACTAATATTATAAACGCGAAAGTTTGTAAGTATGGATGGATGTTTGTTACTCTTCCACGTAAAAACTACTGAATGGATTTTAATGAAACTTTCCTCATATACAGACCATGATCCAGACCAGCATATAAGATATTTTTGTTTTTTTTTACTGTAGTCTTCGCGAACGAAGTCGTGGGCAACAATTAGTAAGACATAAAGAGATCGGGCAAACATTGTATTGATAAATAAGATTATATGTTTTTTAAAAAATACGCCAGTTCAGTATACGCCGCCTCTATAATCAAAATGCAAATGGCGTCGCCCCACATGTCACCTCGTATGTCACAGTTGACGTCTCGACGTGATTTTTTTAAATGCACCAAACGAGGGCTGGTGGAAAAAATCGCACGCCAGCTGATTTGCATATTACTGCTGCTGTGGGAATGCTAAGTTGCAGCGCCGTGTTAAAACGCATTCCGATGCTATTAGTGGTGTTTTATTTAACGAAATTGCAAAACATGCTCGATAAAGATTTTTTAGGTAGGTAGGGACTGCAAGAGTCCACCGTGGAGGGTTTGAAAGACTTCTCAGAGTTATTGGGATCCCTCCCAAGCGGTAGACGGGTGCCCTAGGTTTTAGTGGGTCGGCCATAACATCAGGTTATCCCCAAATATCCGCGGAGTCGAGCCCCGCGAGATGATTTAGGTGGGATAAAAAAAGGTACTACAAGATTATTCTTGATGAAATGTCCGAAAATGTTTTTAAACAGGACTATGACAATTGAAGATCGGAAGAGATGGAAGGAAATGGAGAGGCCTTTGTCCAGCAGAGGGACATTATAACGGGGCTTAACTCAAACTTTTTAGAATACGTATCCTAGGCATTAGCTAGCCAGTGGCGACAGTGCCGTTGTCACTTGGTCGAAAAGGCGAGTTTGTCAAAAGGTCAACGAAAATGACATGATTTTCATAAAGTTCTATACAAACACCAGTTTTATGGCATATCTACTTGAAAGGAAAGTAAACAATTATTATAAAATGTTATTTTAACATTTGCAATGATATTATATTTTATCGTAAATTACATAGGTAATACTCGAGAAAAACGATTGCCGCAGTGGGGACTTACCCATGGCTTCTAGCAATTAGAGCGATTGTTTTTTTAATTGAGTTAACAATACATTGGTCGGGTTTCCATGTTAAATATTTCAATAGCTTCGTTGCTCGAAACTTATCAATTTACGATCGCGTTAAATTTCACATAATTATATTTTTATCCTGACGTTTTTGTTTCCTTAGTGGTTACAGAGAGACAGGGAGGAAAATTATAAAAAGTGTTATATCATTTCAATGTGTAGTGTTCGCGTAAACTTAAGAAAACAATTGCCTTGTTTCTTATTTACCTTCGCAGTCCTCTATTTGGTCTGTGTTTACTTCCTATATAGTTATTAATTAAATTCTTAACAAAGTTTCACATGGGAATCGTATCGTCCAGCAATTCGTCATCGATGTGCCAAGCACTCGGTGAGTTTGCTTTGGTTTCGCTTCCCGCGTAACAATACGGCTATTATGAAAAACCTCTTTTGTTATGCAAACAAAAAAACTATAGCTAATGCATAATATGACATCAGAGAACGCTGTTGTTACGTGCTAGTGATTGAACCTTCATTTCTTTTTAGAAGACTATGTTAGCGTGCCGTCCTAATTATAAAAATGCCTATCATCTATATGAGACCTATTGCAGTAAGTAATTGACAGCCCAATGCTGTTCTAGTCATCGCTACAAAAGATGGATAATGGCTTTATTAGCACGGTTGCCAAATGCGGGTCGGTGATCACAAACGCGTACGCGTGCTGCTCTCCGGTGTCACCCCTGTACTGTCTCGAACATTCCATCACACACAAAGAAATTTGGTGACTCGTTTCTTTGTCGCACTTCCAAAAAATGGAATAGTCTACCAGCACACGTTTTCCCTCCTTCCTATGACATGGGGTCCTTCAAACGAGGCGTGAAGAGGCACCTTGTGGTCCGGCAGGATGAGGGTGACTGATGCTGCGTTGTTTTCACGCTGCACCAGTTGTCCTTGTGTCTGGACTCCATTTCCATTTAACATCAGGTGCAGTGGAGTCATTTGTCGAGCTACCTATAAAAAAAAAACTTGAGCTGTTCACCGAAAAATACGAAACACGGAACAAACAGTGTAAATTAAAAGATACATTTTGAATATCTATCAGAAAGCTTTCAGCTAATAGCTGGAAGCTTTCTCCCCCGAGTTTGTCTTTAGCTGAATGCTTTGAATATGTGTTATCTTGTTTTAAGTCCGCCTGGCTAGCTGCCACCATCTTATCTAAATATGTCGCCAAGACATAAATGTTTATAGCATTGTTGTGTTCCAACAATTAGAGGTAAGATATAGCCAGTTTCTCAGTTGATTGATTTCGGGTGATGTGCACTTCTGCCTTCGGCCTTATCATCATTTAACATCGGGTGAGGTGAAGGCCAATTGGTAAGTATTTGGCCTTTATCTTATCGTAAGATATTTAAAAAAAAACTCTATTTTATTTTAAAAATCCGTTCAGCCGTTAGTCTTTTATTAAAGTACAAACAACAAACAAACTGTCTAATAGTATTACAAAAACAAAAATGTTGAAAAAATTTCCACGAGCAGGATTTGAACCTGCACCCTTCTGACATACCGGGTCAGGTGCTCTTCCAATTGAGCTATAGTGGTTCTAACCAGTCCGCCGAAATTATTCAACACTATTTACTTTTTTTTTTTACTTTAAAAGCCAAAGGCGCCCATTCAATGTCTACAACTACCGTCATTAACATCTGATCATAATATTTTTACAAATACTAAAGATCAGTTATGAAGTAGGCTAGCTATTTATAAAATTTTTTTGTTTTGTTTATATAATTTTAACGCAAATTTTGTTGCGAAACAAATTACAAAAACACAAATGTTGAAAAAAAATCCACGCGCAGGATTTGAACCTGCATGCACCCTTCTGACATACCGGGTCAGGTGCTCTTCCAATTGAGCTATCGTGGTTCTAACCAGCCCGCCGAAAGTTTGTGTTTTTGTAATTTGTTTCGCAACAAAATTTGCGTTAAAATTATATAAACAAAACAAAAACATTTGTCTAATATCAGCTTAACTGAAAGAGTAGTCCCGGATTGCTTGATCATGGGTCGAGGGTTCCAGTCCATTACCGCCGCCTAAGTATCATTATTAAAATGGTTATTACTAGTGGTCGCCCAGTGGTCGAAATTCGACCTTATTTCACGAAATATACAATGATGTTTGAAAATGAAGTGTAACTATACATATGTCGGAGACATGGCGCTAGCATCGCTTAGGAACGACAAGTAGTAGTAAGTATATACTTGAGTATGGTCTGCGCAGTCTATGCTCTATGGTGCGCGAAACATCAACGTCAGTTGGCTTGGCGCGACAACGGACTGGACACATTTGAACCGGAGCGGTCGGAGAGTGCGCACGCGCAGAACTCACTTCGTTGCTAAAATCCATTTGCATCGGGCAACTGTTTCCAAATAATTTAATTGTGATGTTAAAATAACATTAAAGTGGCTGTAAGGAATACGACTGCGTCTTTATTTTGAAGATCCAAGATGAATAATTGTGTTGTCGACTAATCCGAGATTGCTCGACCGTCCTACCTACAAACCAACCTCCCCCGCCGACACATATAAATTATACATACATTTTATGTTTCGGGATTTCTTCTCCCTAAAGCTTTACTATAGGTACAAAATCTCACACTCCTCCGTGAGCTAAATGTGTTTATATGAAGTGTTCACGCATAATAATTTGATCTAATCCCGCCCTCTCCTTTCCTCTCCTTGACTACACGTGCTGGTCTAAGGAACCACCATTATACTGTACAGACAATCAGTACTCGTACCAAAAAATTTGGCAAGTCGTTCCTCTGTAAGACAATTTGGCTTTGGAATTCTTTGCCGGCGCATGTGTTTCTCAGCTCCTATAGTCCCGGGTCTTTTAAGCGGGGCATGAAACGGAATGCAGTATATGCAGGCCGTCATGAATGGGTGCGCTTGTTACCGTGCTTGTTCGACGGTGAGGAGCGCTCTCGTTATTTTGGACTGCATCGGCTGCTTACCATCAAGCAGGGTGTGATCACTATGAGTAAAAAAAAAAAAATTTACTACCGTAAAAAGCTAAGAGATCCATCTAAGTCAGTTATTTTATTCAGTCCTTACTTAAGGGACCTTCTGTCTTAAGTTATTACGTAATTAGCTAACCTAACAACATCTTATGACAATATTAATATTAAAAATCTTGTTATGTTTTAAATAAATAGATTTACTGGGCAATCGCACTAAACAATCTGATTTAATTACATGTATTACTTGTGAGATACTTTGTGTTTTCATGCGAGAGGGGGTCGAAAATGGCCTGAACTTTTTCGAGAAAAGGATGGTACGGCCGTACCGCTTTTTTGCTCGACTTTGTATTGCAACATCTTAGGATTAACAATTAACAAAATAATAAAACAAACCAAGTTACAATTGGTGGTCTTATCGCTTTAGATCGATCTCTTCCAGTTCCAGACAACTAGTCGGATAGAGAGCAAATAAATTGTATAATTAAAGGTGCAAACTATACATAATTAGAATGATGGTCAAAATTATTGTGAACGGCCCTAGTGACATCCCTACACAATAACGGGGTCCCTAATGAGAGCCGCTCTAGTTACGATACCAGGCGCGCAGAACGCGTAAGGAAGTGGGCATTACTGATTCGAGTGTGACCGCCAACCTCCTTGGAGCGCCGGCCCGCATAGAGCCTGCCGGATGCGGCATAGACCATAGGTAGATAATGGGCGGGAAAGCCTCGTCGTATCATTACTG
The DNA here is from genome assembly GCA_949315975.1 of Eudonia truncicolella. Lineage (NCBI taxonomy): Eukaryota > Metazoa > Arthropoda > Insecta > Lepidoptera > Crambidae > Eudonia > Eudonia truncicolella. Next base: position 1,341,037 of record OX438839.1, read on the forward strand.
CATTGCCGACAGGAACTAGAATTATATCGTCTTTGGTGGTCATGGAAGTGTCGGCTCTGTTTCTGGGGAAGACGTAGGTAGATATTGCGTTTTAGAAAAATATACTTTTTTTTTGCAAATAGTATGTACTTGCTAAGTATGAATACTTTTTTGAGAATTTTAACTTGGCTTTGTGGTTTTGTAGCAAAATGCTCAGATCGATATCCGGTAGTTCCTTTTTTTATTTTTTATTTATCTATTTGGCTCGTTTGTCCGCCTGGCTAACTAGCAACATCTTCTTTAAATAATTAATATTAATATAATTTATAGCATTGTTGTGTTCCAGCAGTTAGAGATAAGATAGCCAGTGCCTCAGTAGTTGAGGATACCGGGTGAAGAGCGCTTCCACCTTCGGCCTTAACAACACTTAACATCAGGTGAGATGAAGGCTTAAGTTAAGAGTTAAGTAAGAAATAAAAAAACCCCGTGACCTTTCGCAATTGTAACTACTAATTGGACTAAATCGGTCGGAAAGTGTCCATTTGCCCTAAGCCGCCATCAAGTGCGCGTGCACAATGCATAATGTATGGTTACACGCACTATAACATTAGTAGCTACTTACGGCTGGGCACATCTGTTCGCTTTCTAAGGGAAAACGCACGTCGAGTTAAATACTATCAATTTAAATAGAGAACATTTTTATGGCAACACCAGAAAAAATACATTGAAGAAAGAACAATGAGGAAGTAATACACTGGTTAGCAAATGTGTGAAATTTAATTAAAATGCGGTCAAGATACGTAATTAACGACAGTCAGCAAAACAGTCAAAGAATTTTCTATAACTGATTAATATAGCGTTATTGATATTGAAGTGTTCAGAGACTCCCGTTTCTGCAGACCGTAAATCGATATTTATTAAGATACAAGCACCTTTCGCAAAGGCCGGTCGTTTGATGGGAGACCAAAAATTTATCATCACGAGCTCCTCCTTGCTTCGGAAGGCACGTAAAGCCGTTGGCCTTGGCTGCATTATTAATCGTTATCAATATAAATAAATAAATCATAAATATAAATAAATAAATGAAATTAATAAATAAATATAATAAACACTGTTTACCCAAAAGATCCAATTATTATATTTTCTTTCTGCTACAATAATATTAATTGTTATATTATTTATTAAGTACATTTCTACGCCTGCTAGGTCAGATTACTCAAAAGCCCGGCTTTCTTATTCCTCGATGCCCCGTGATTTAATCGAGATATCAAATGTAGTTTTCTTCGACCTTGACAACCAATTTATTGACGATATCAATACAGAAATCGTAAACAGCCGGTTCTAACGAAATGCAGTACAGCATTGAATGGAGAATGACGCTTTTAACAGATCGTTCAAGACGAGATTGTATTTGTCATTTGGAGTATGTATAATATGGCTTTATGATAAAGTTTCTTATTGCTTAAACCCGCATGTGGTTTTAAGTTTGTCAATGCAGCGCTGCTACTCATATTGAGTTACAATTAATTCCGTGTCGGAATTCCCATAGTTTTTGAATGGAATGAATATCGAATGAATGACAGTGATACAGGCTCGACAACAGTTCTATTCGATAAGTATTTGTTTTATTTAATTTATTTAGAAGAAACATGACCACGTAGGGTAGTAGCGGCAGTGTTCGACAAGAACCATTGATCGACATTATTTTCCTTTGATAATTAAAAATAGAGAATAGTAAAAGATCAGCATTTACCAACAATTGGATACAGACTAAGGTCTGTATCCAATTGTTGGTAAATACTAATAAATTAATTGTTGGTAATATAGTACATCTGGGAGGCATAAGTGCGTCCCAGATGTACTATAGAGATATAGATGTTGGGCTTAAAGTGTCGGTCACAGGTACCCTAGCAGGTAAGTAGTATATTATGACCTTGACAACATGAGATTTACACCTAAAACTACTTAACCGATTTTAGTATTTTGTTAAGGCGTTTTGTATGCGATAAGATAAATAAATAAATATTTAGACAACATCACATACATTGTTCTGATCCCAAGGTAAGTAGCTAAAGCACTCGTTACATGGAAATCAGAAACAACGACGGTACCACAACCACCCAGACCCGACACAATATCGAAAAAGTTCGTTTTCGACATTGACCCGACCGGGAATCGAACCCGGGACCTCAGAGTTTGCGCAGCCCAAAGTCCGGCGTGCAAGCCACTCGGCTACGGAGGTCGTCAAATATCATATATGTCAGATATTTTTGTCTATTAAAACTGTAATTTCACTGATTTTTTAATTGCAACAATTAAATTTTGCATTTATTATGACTTAGGAAAGGCGACTTGCCTCAGCTAATACTCGCACTCACCTCACGATCTTTCGTAGTCCACACCTACGTTATGAATGAGCTAGCGATGTTTTATTAACCTTGTCACATATCAAGAGCAATTTTTTTGGTTTTGAATTTCAAGGATTTTTTACTTAACCAAAAAAAGGTTTAATTAAACTGATCTGACCAATGAATCGGGTAATATCCTGAAACTGCACCCAAACAATACATCAAAAACTTTTATCTTAATCATTTTTGTACGTAATTTTTGCTGATAAATCTTTTGTCCCAATACAAACATAAAAAAGTACTTTACAGAGACTTTATATGTGGGAGAATAAGGGTCATAATTGTATGATTAACGTGTTGTTTTATGTTCCGATACATAATCAACTGTCCGTCTGTAGCGCCCCCGGGTGACGCGTGGCTTTTGAATTCTTTTGTGTTGGGGGGTGGCCTAAGGTGAGAAAGTTAAGCTTTTATTCAATATAAAAATATAAAGTTCCGGAGCATAGAGCAGAGCATATCCGAGCATAGCTCCCGCCATAGTACGTTGTGTGACTTGAAACATTACTAAATATTAAGGTCTCTGTATTTGCTTAAGCATAGAAAGTTTCATACACACAAACTATTCCTTGCATTTTCCCTTCTGGCGGCCGATGCAGTAATGGAACTCGGTGCTTCTTGTATGTCCTCTCAAACCATCACAGTGGCAAAGAGGGCATACAATGGTTTTTTGGTGAAGAAAGGTGGAAGACTTTCGGCTTTTCGTTCTCAAAGACATTGTCTAACTTATATGTATAAGATGTTTGATAATGATGAAACACAACATGAATAATTTAAAACAAGACACATCAATACAATACATTATATTTTTTCTACAATATTTATAATTAAACTCTTTTGTTTTTTTTTTTGTAAAATAGTTGATTAATTTTTTAACATAGCCAAGTACCCTGTAACCTTTTTACTTAGACCACACTTCTTAATACAATTTATTGCAGTCAAACACAATAACCAAGATTATAAAGTCACATAAATTATATAAAAAATAAGTAATATACAAGACAACGCAGTTAATTCAGTTGTTTCCGAAAATATTATAATAGTAGGTACTCCAAAGTACTATTACCTATTTACGTTTCAAAATAAACTTGAACATGTTACTCTAAAACGTATACTAAAATGAAACCTGGTTTAAAAGCGATGCTTACTGTCTGTTTAAAAAATGAGCAATTTTTTTTTATCTGTTACTACTGGGTATCTGGTTTGAGGCTAATATTTTGTATTTATTTGGGGAATGGCCTGCTAGAAGTTTCTGGCCGGTTCTTTTCAATACATGGTCTCTTGCCCTACGTAGACTTACGAACCGATGGCATAGTGACACTCATAAAGATCTAATAGTATGTAGCCTAAACTGATTAAATTATTTTGAATTTTGAATGCCTTATGCCGCCCTTGTCTTTCTGTGCCAACTACTGCCACCAACCAAGTAGAAATTATGCTTCCAGTTGCCCCTTCGCAAGAAATGCCGTCACCAGACACTTACCCCACTATCCACTTAAAACAGAAGAGCATACCCCGATCCGTTTCCGGGTCAAGATATAAGCTACCAATATACCAATGCGACACAAGATTAAAAACACTTTCAAATTTATGGTTTTCTAAAGTTTTAAAATCTTTTTATGACTATTTGAACCATTTGCTGTGGCTATGCAGCACTGCATGAAAAGACAGAGATACCAATTGTTACGGAGTAAATACTTTTTTTTAGGTTGAATACCTTTTCTTCTTTTCTAAGTGTCATTTTCTTTTGTTCTGTTTTTCTTGGCGGGAAAGTGAAGAGTCTTGTCTGCGGTTTTGTTTTATTTCCTAAAATTTGTGTTATGTCGAATATTAATGTGAAATAATGGTGGATTATTAACCCACATGTGTGTGCATGAGTGTTGGTAAATGAAACAAAACAGTGCAACGTCACTTTTCAAATTCTCTCAAGAAGTCTGCGTGGGGACTTAGTAAAGCTCCCACATCTTGACTGAGATACTCGAGGGGTTGGGGGGTAATATCATTTCTCACTTCCCATTTCTATTATCATTCATCATCATTAATATTGTTTATTTATGTATTACCTAAGAAGATAGAACGAACGAATAGGCTTGATGGATTTCATCCGGAGCCGTAAAACAATACAAAAGAGAAACTGTTTTTCCTTTTGAATGTGTTTTGAATTGTCATCGTGTCATCGTCATTGCTGCCTTGGTATGTTTTACTTTATTATTTCTTCTTCTATTATAGTTGTACGTTTTACTTTGCCTCTTATTCCTTAATACAGTCCACCTTTTTCCTTTCGCCTCCTTCCCTTACACCAATTATCTTGAACTCGGCAAAGGCGCGAGTAGATCCGTACCAACTGTATTATGTCAATTATAATGGGACGCGAGAAAGTCCAATGTCATTCTGCAGTTGGACAAGTGTGACGTACTAACGATCGTTTAAGCTAAGTTACTGTTGCAATGGCCGGAGTCCGGATATTTGATCAGATACAATTATACGAATCTCTCACTTCTCACCTACGTCATGCATATTGAATTGTTGATCGGCGTGTTTCTGCTTTTATAGGGCTGACTTAATTAAAACTTATATGAATTGTATATCGTAACATAAAAATCGTTTTGGATACGCTTTATGATAACGCTAATTTCGTCATCACTTAATTCCTAGGATATCTCTGATCTGAGGTCGATCCCTCAAGTATGAATATCGTGGTCAGCATTAGGATTGCATCTGGAGCGGATGATCTGACCCCACCGGTTTCTGTCCAGCACGTTTCTTACGACCGTGTAGAATTTGGAGGACGACGAGTCTTTCACTTGATCGGTCCATGTCATTGGTGAACGACCGCGCAATCTTTTGACTTCGGTGTTCCCAACCACAATCAGTTCCTAGGATATAAGATATTAATTATAATTGATACCTTTGGAACATCAGGGTGCCATACAATATAGTATCAAAACAAAATCGTAAGCCGTGGAGAGATTCACTAAAGTCGTGTCTTCATTTCTCGACTACGACGCGACTGCGACGTTATTTGTTACCTTTCAGTAAGTATCTGCTAAGATACTGCTTAGAACCAATTACAAAATTCAAAAATTCAAAATTTAATTTTTTTATAGAAAATTAATTTTACAAGTGTTTTTGAACGTCAATTCAAAGCCATGACTTCGTACAACTTGGCAAGGTGTGTGTTATAGGTGGCTGGCAAGAGCTGGATGAGAGTAGTCACGGATCGTGCTCAGTAGCGTGCACTTGGAGAGGCCTATGTCTGTGAACTAGTGTGATGTGATGATGATGATGATGATGATGATGATGATGATAATTATGATGTAGGTGTGATTAATACCTAATCCTTGATGAAAAAACACTGACGAATAGCCGTATCAAAAAAAAAACTGAAAAAAGCTGGCTGAATTCGTCTGGTGTTGGTGTCAAACTAAACCTAATTTTAACCTAATTATTATTATTATTTGGTAAGTTCATGGTAAATGCAGTGCACCTTTGTAATTGGGCACGGATATAGATATTAAATAACTTTCTTTTTATATGTTTTCTTATCGGTTGTCAGTGATTGTGCCTTCAATAAATAAATCAATCAATAAACTCCTGAAGTTGCAAGCTTTTACCTTATTAAATAAATAATTAAAACGTTACTATGACCGTGGCCGATACTTACCTCACCGCAGCGGACTCCCGTATGTTTCCTAATGTCTCCCAGTTTCTCGCATACTAATTGTTCAATAAATAACGTTATTAGTGTGTTTTAAACGGGCACTTTTACTGCTCGCCCGTCATGTTGCAACAGGAAATTTTATATGGCTACAGTGTTATGGTGTGTTGATAGTTTCAGGATGCAGAAATTGTGCAGCACTTTGTTAAACTATATTTTATTTGCAACATTAATAATTAAAAAAAGATTTTTTTTTAAAAATAATGTAATATGTACCTAAATAAATAAAAATAAGTACTTAAGTTATATTGTTTTCTAAAGTTTACGCGAACACTACACATTGAAATGAAACAACTTTTACGGATTTACTCGCGTTTATTTGACACATTAGTTTTAATTAATGTTTATCCTGACGTTTCGAACCCTTTGCAGGGTCCGTGGTCACAGGGAGACCGAGGTGTTGGTCGTCTCATAATTAGTTAGTAGCTTGTATACCCTCATTTAAATTTAATCAGGTGCGTTCCGTTTTCCGTATTATAATAAACTATCAACTATTGACGGTAGAGTTCATTTTTTTTAATTTTTTTTTATACTTAGCACGGCAAATGACTCCACACCACCTGATGCTAAGTGGAAATGGAGTCCAGACGCGAAGACATTAACATTAGTAATTATTTAATAATTTTTCAATTTCAAGCGTAAATCAAAACACGAAAAAAGTATCAGCAAAAGATACCTAAGAACGTTTGATATTAATATTAAAACTTATTTATTATTATTAGCATTTTTTTTACCAGTTTCTTTAAGTGTACCTTTCTCAAACTCTGATAAGTTTAAACAGTCTGTTCATTTATTTCTAAAGAGCATTTATAAACTGCCCGTTTGTTTACACACATTATTTACACCTACCTACCTTACCTACCTACCTACCTTACCTACATTTATTTGGCTGCAAAAAAAAAGCAATAGAACAAGAATACGCATCACAATTTTAGGATTATCTCGTCAAGTCTGACACCGCGCCGTAATTAAAAGCAAGGTGGTCGAAAAAAGGAGCACTATCAAAGAAAACCGCGCGTGCAAGCAAGCGTCAATCTTGCATTTTTCGTTTAGTTTCAAAATAAATGAAAAAAGAAAGAATACAAGGGAGATTATCGCAGACGGTCGCCGGTAGCGCAGTGTGAGAACAGAACGCACGCCGCGCGCCCGCTCCGCGCATAGGCGGCCATTTTCCCCGTTCCATTTTCAAATTTCGAAGACGATTTGACAGTTTACTTAATATTTTTTCTTTTTTCTCTATGTTGTCTAGCTGTAGAATACAATAATAAGGCTTTAGTGTGTGTTGTGGTATTGTGTCAGTGATCTGTGAAGTTTAACTTTTGGCCGTTGTCGTTTGGTGTAACGCTACGTTTTCACGCGACGACATGCGCGCATGTTCAGGCAAGTAATTTCCGTTATGTAAAAAAAAATGCAATGAGGTGTGTTTATTAGTTCCGTTTATCAATTTCAAATAAAAAAATGTGTATGCACGTACTTTGCATTTTAAATAATTACGAGTTTAACTAAGGATGTTATTACTAGTGTTTTGAATAGACGATGATAGCGTTTGTCTATCGGTTAGAGATATTGACTGCGAAACAAACAGTTGCGGGTTCAAATCCCGCATTGAGGAAATGTTAGTGTAGGTAATAATTAACATAGAGCATTTCTAACTATGTCACTAATTCAATTTTTGGGGGCGGCGAGGAACGTAAAGGGTCCCTCAAGCCGTGTGAAACGAATCACCTTCAGAGGTTATCTAGAGGGAACGGCATCGCGCACAAGTGCGCGTCCCCGTGCCCTACTAGATTCTCCGAAGGGTTCGGATCGGATCGGGGAGCGGAGCAACCCGAGGGCGCCTCTAAAGGCACGGACCTCGGCTCGGGTTGACCGGGCCGTGGAGGAGGAGAGAACCGACCAGGTACATGTCTGTACCTGGTGTAGAGCGTGTGTGAACCGGTTCTTCGTACCCTTGTTCTACGAGTACGGTGTCTTGGGCCTAAACTGGTGTGCATGTTTAGTGTATTCTGTAAATGTGTGCTGTCATTTAGAGGATCGGGCGGGGCGCAGCTTAAAATGCTTTTGAAAGCACGGATAGCCCGGTTGTCGCGAACAATAAACGCCACACCTGTCCGGCTGTCGAAAAATAATTAAAGACCGCCGTACTTGCGGCAGTGAATTTCGGAGCACATGGCTACTACAAAACTTTGTTGAATTTAAAATAATGATTTACGTGATCGGTAGCACAATGTCAACATTTTGGAAATACCATACATTTGGTCGCACCAGGCCTATAACTGCATGTAGACAAATATGCTCTCTATAGGCAAGGTTGAGGCACGTATACCTGCCACGTAATGCATTGTCTTACAACTTACCCCCGTTCGCTTCTGCTCCATCACTTGGTCTAGCTTTACTAAAATACCCAAGAAAATACTCAGACATAAGTGAGCATATGTGCAATGTCTAGTATCTTCTAAATCACGAGCCTTGTATCAATCTTAAGGCATATAGTCGTTATGGTAATACATTTGCATCTGGTGACGTTTGAATATACAACGCTTTTTGTGAACGTTGCATCAATTTAGTTCTAACACGTCTTTGATTCGTATAGCAACAACGTTAATACTACATAATTTAGGTGAGTAATCATTATTTACAAGTACTAGTTGTTGCCCGCGACTTCGAACGGGAAGACTACAGCAAAAAAAAAAGTAAAGAAAAGAAAGTATCCTATATGCTGGTCTGGGTCATGGTCTGTATATGAGGAAAGTTTCATTAAAATCCATTCAGTAGTTTTTACGTGAAAGAGTAACAAACATCCATCCATACTTACAAACTTTTTTCTATCTACCTACCTATCTATCTATTCTATCTATCTACCTTTTTGTAAATGTTGCATCAATATAGTGCTATTGCTAACGCTTGGATTCGTTACGCAACTTAGTTGATTACTGGTTATGAGGTGGAGGCTGGTTAAATGTTATTAAAATTGGAACTTGTGATGATTAGATTACTTTCGTGTTTATTCATCTACGCTATTGAGCGAGTAAGTCGATGGCGCAGTGGTCAACGCGCCCGGTCTGCGAGTGCTGAGGTTAAGCAACTTTCGCAAAGGCCGGTCATCGGATGGACCAAAAATGTATGACATAAAGCTCCTCTGTGCTTCAAAAGGCACGTAAAGCCGTTGGTCCCGACTGCATTAGCAGTCGTTAACAACCACCAATCCGCACTGGGCCCGCGTGGTGACATAGGCATAAGGCCCGTTCTACCTATCCATGCATAGGGAAAGCTGGTGATGATATTGAGCGAGAGCCTATCTTGTAGCACGTGATACTTTAGCGTGGCGGTAATAATAACATTCATTTGTTTTATAGCATCGCAACTTCGCAACCTCAGATCAATTTATGATCATAAGTCGATCATCATAATGTCATCATGTCTCGCTAGCGCAGACATCCGATTGACTGGAACATTCTTATATATTACATTACCTACATAAGATTTATCCCAATGGGTATGTAAGTTTAGTTATGGGCGGGATTATAGGAACAACGCTAATATTTTCTAAACATCGTAATCAGAATTTAAATACCTACAGCACGTGTAGGACAGTGTAGGTCTTACGAATGACGGGTTAAGTTAATAAGAATTTAACCTTTAAAGTAACAATAAGTAGCTCCTAAACACCTAAACAAATTTGTATTTTATTAAAATATGCCTTAACCACCCGGGACTCCAGAGCTGACAGCTATTTGGGCCAGCATATAAGCTTTGCTATCCAACGTACTAATGCTGCTAGCTTACAGGGAACTCTGTTTGATAGGGAATTTTTTTTAAATAGTTTTTTTATACATAGCACGACAAATGACTCTATTTCACCTGATGTTAAGTGAATATGGAGTCCAAATGCGACGACAACAGGTGCAGCTTGAAAACAACGCAGCATCGGTTACCCTCACTCTGCCGGCCCACAAGGTGCCTCTCCACGCCTCGTTTGAAGGACCCCATATGATAGGAAGGAGGGAAAACGGTGTGCTGGCAGACTATTCCATCTTGCGACAAAGAAACGAGTCACCAAATTTCTTAGTGCGCGATGGAATTTTTGAGAGAGTGAAGCGGTGACTCCGGAGAGCAGCACGTGTACTCCTATGAAGGAAGGGAGAAGGTGGGATGAGGTCAAAGAGCTCTTCAGAGCACTCGCCATGGCATATGCGGTAAAAAACGTCGAGTGACGCAATATCTCTATGCAATTGCAGATATAGTTAGTAGTAGTTATAGTTTTAATAGTTTTTGTAAGTTTAATTTAAAGTAGTTTAATTTACTTGTGATTTTCTTTGTATGTACCTAAATAAAACAAAATCTTGAAATATGCCAATGTTATAAAGTCATTTAACTAAATTAATTGGTACCTGAATTCCAGCATTATTATTCTTTTCCATATATTGTTGTTATTTTTTTTTTAATGTTTTGTGTATTAATTTGTGATGGAAAGTGTCCTTATTTGTCAGGGAGGACATTTTCCAATATGTGACGCTTTAAAAGAAAGGGAGCACAGAAATGCCCTTGCCGAGTTTCTTGCCGGTTCTTCTCAGTAGAAGGTCCCGCCTCGTGTAGACTTACGAACCGATGGCATAGTGATATTCAAAACAGCTAATTTTAATAGCCTAAACTGAATAATTACATTTTGAATCAATTGTGTTTGTGTTTTTTTTTTAAATTCGCTTGGTTTCATTTAAAATAATGTCAAGCAAAAGTTTCTTTCAAGGTTTCTAAACAACGCTGTAATTTGAGATGAACGGACAAACAGTTACCTAGTTCTCTCAATGTAAAATCATTTAGAAGCGAGTTGACAAATATTAAGTTTAGAGCTTTCTTCTTATGCTGCCCACAGTGCAAGGACAGGTGCAGTAAGCAAAATCGTTGAGTCGAAATGGTTAAAAAATCAATGGCCTTAATTTTTTTTGATTAACGTTTTGATGTTATTGTTGTCCCATCAATGTCATCAGCAGGTCTTAGTGACCAGATTCTCACATTTTCCCATATTTTAAATGTCAAAATTGTAGGTATGTCGTTGAGAAACAGTTGTGGATATTTTCTAATAACAGTATCGATGCTTAGGTTCCACAAAGAAACAGCTGGCATGGTAGCTTAGTTAGAACAGCTGTGGCCCAGTTGTGAATGGACGTGGACTCGAGTGCTATCTGATGTGGATTCTAGTGCTTTTTTCAGTATCAATATAAATATTACATTCTGAAAAAGCATGTTGTTACAAGAAAATTCTAAAAAAAAATGGAAGATATATCTCTCATTATGGATATAAGTGCCTTACAAATAAACAAAGAATAAGGTCCGAATAGTTATTCTGTGTTTTGTTCCTGCCATGTAAACGTCATTTGAAATAAGAGTAAAAGAGAAAAATCCCCGAAACAACTATTCGGAGCTTATTCTTTGTTTATTTGTAAGACACATAGACCACCCATAGACTCTAGATATATTCCAGCTATAGTCGTATTTAGAGAGCATAAAATATCTTCATATTTGATATCCCATTGTTAAACATCGTTATGTTTAGAGCAACAAAATAGCTGTTCATTTTCCGAGTTTCTCTACTGGACGCCAACTGTAGTCCGTGGCACAGTTTCGCAAACGTAAACTTAGCAAAATATTTGACTTGAGTGATTTGTTGGTAATTGTCACTATTATTTTATAACGAGTGGAAAATAATAAGCAGTTACTTTCACGAAATATACCTACTCACAAGCGCTGTTGTTCTGACATTCTGTAGGATACTGTACTTAATGACATTGCAAATAAGCTTTCTGAAGTTTATGAACTTTTGCCTATTGGAACATTAAGAACGATCTGGCAATATTGATATTAGTTTCACAGTTTACTTATAATAACTACTAAATATCTACATTCTTTTGCCCGTAAAGGATAACATTTTGAGACTCTATTTTATTGATCCCCATAATTATTGACACGAAATATTGTTGTATAGGGTACCCGTTGTATTAAAAATACACCTAAATATTAAATATATTAAGTATTGAAATGAAACAACTTTTACGGATCTACTCGCGTTTTTTTTACACATTAGTTTTAATTAATGTTTATCCTGACGTTTCGAACCCTTTGCAGGGTCCGTGGTCACAGGGAGACTAAGGTGTTGGTCGTCGCAATAAACGCGAGTAGATCCGTAAAAGTTGTTTCATTTCAATGTGTAGTGTTCGCGTAAACTTTAGAAAACAATATATTAAGTATTTTAGACAACATCACACACATTGTTCTGATCCCAAGGTAAGTAGCTAAAGGACTCGTTTCATGGAAATCAGAGACCCGACAACCCAGACCCCGACACAATGTCGAAAAGTTCGTTTTCGAGTTTGACCCGACCGGGAATCGAACCCGGAACCTCAGAGTTAGCGCCGCCCAAAGTCCGGCGTGCAAGCCTTTCGGCTACGGAGGTAGTCAGACACCTACTTGAATAAAGTTAGTTTGTACAGTCGAGTGAAGTTCAATGTTTCACACGTTAATAGCGTAAGTATATTTAATTCGTAGGTATTTCTTGAACTAGAAGTGATAGGATTAAAGTGTTGAATAAGTACAAACAGATTTTTGTAGTAACAAATTGCTGCTTAATTTTAATTACTAAACGAAACAGTATAAACTTTATGACCAATACTCTCCTGTGATTGATATAAAACATAAAAATAATAATTCAAAAATTTTATTAAACTAAACGATAATATTTAAAAGCGATCGACTACCTCCTACACTTATTCAACGTATCGCGCTATAAAAATAATTGATATAGTGAGGAATTATGTTTTTAGTGTTCATTAATATTCATTAATAAACGAAAATATGTGTAGGAAAACCGATTTCCAATAACATTGTGTTGGTATTCGATTGTCGGCGCGCCGCGGCAGGTCGCGGTCGCTTTGTTCTCGCCGCACGATACGGGCGAATACGTTCAAGGTGCATAAGTACATAACGCGTCACACTAACAACGCACTGAGAACACATAAGTAACTTTTTTTTGACCCGGGGACATTTGTGAGTCATATCCCAAATTTCCTCAGCAGTTCGCCTCGAGCCCCCTGCCCCCATCGGCAAGTGACATTTAACATATTTTCTAACAAAACAAAAGTCCGACTTCAAAATACAGGAAACTAAAAAAAGTTTAAACAGCTTATCCCCCCGCCGACCACCAACCACCCGACTTCAATTAGACCTTCTTTAAAATTGATATGCGTATCTAGGTATCTCAGTCGGTTTTTTTTTTGCTAAAATATATTTTTTACTCATTTAAAGAAAGATAAACAATATTCCTGAGACATGTCGTTCTTTAATTCTTTTCAAGAACCCAAATACCAATACTCATGTATTTAACTTCAAAACAGACGGGCTTTCACACAAACTTTCACCCCCTGTTTGACTCCCTTAGGGTGTGATTTCCGTAAAATCCTTTCTTAATGGCTGGTTACGTCACTCAATTAACATACAGTCCAAATTTTATCTAATTAGCTTCAGCGGTTTAGGCACGGCGATGATGAGTCAGTTAGGACAAGTCATTATATGCTTGTATGGGATTGACATAAACGTCATTTATACGTATCCGGGGGCCTACCGCCTAACTCTATCGCCATCGCTCTCGCTATCGCGCTCTAAAGTTTGTGGAGTCATCTTGTCATTTCGAAAGCGATATAAAAGCAATATCGAAAACTATAGGCTATAGCTTTCAATATTGCTTTCATATTGCTTTCTTATCGCTTTTGAAATGACAACATGATGCCATAAACTATAGAGCGCGATGGCGAGAGCGATGGCGATAGAGTTAGGCGGTCGGGGGACCGGTTGACTTATGTCAATCCCGTACAATTTCTATTCTATCAGCGTTATGCCACTTGTCTTGGGGGGAAGTTCGGCTAACGACGCGACGCGTGACTTTAAGTTTCAGTCCCTTATTTACTTGAGTCAGATTCGGTTTTAGATTCTTTTAGATGTGAGTACTTACAATAAAAAAAGATGAACAAATGGCACAGATCTTTAACAAGTTGTAATTGAAAAATCATGAGCCACTCTACTGCTTCCATATAGCCACCATCATAATCATCATCTCAGCCAAAAGACGTCCACTGCTGGACAAAAGCATCTCATCTCACGCTGGACAAGAGCAACAAGTATTAAAATAAAAGTTGCCGGTTTTGTAGTGATCGCATTTTCATTAGTTTTATTTTGTATGTTATGCAACTATATAAATTTAAAAAAAACTTCAAACTTGTTTTTAATTGTCATTTGCCATTAATTGATCGTAATCGAATCGATTTTGTTACATTTCTAAACGCCTTTTAAAAGTGAAGAACTCTTACGTCGTATATTTGTTTATTTATTGTTCATACATAACACTGGTTATAGCGCTGTAAATCTTTATAAAATAAACCAGGGACTGACTAGTGGTTGGATTAAAATGGTTGATAAAGGTTCTACGATTACAGGCACAGGTGACGCCGCCCGCATCGCGAGACAGTCGAGAGTTTTTATTTGTTTTAAGTGTTTGTGCGACTTTTACACTATTAAATAAATTACTAGTATTTGTATTATTCATTTATTTATAATGAATTATTGATTTCATAATATTAATCATACTGCCCATCCAAAAAAAATATTTAAAACCATATTTGTAAAATTCGTTCCAATTATTGTTACTTTGTTGTGACACTGTGTCATTGGCTAAGTGTTATATTTAAGTTTTATAACCATGATTCTCCCCTTAGGTTTCAGAAAAGATATGGATTTCACTGAAGCCTGACGTGGACGTCTTTGGGAATTTTAAAAATTACGTTCACTCGACTGTTTTTCTTTCATTTCACTTTCACATTTCTCTATTTAGGTGTTTCATTTGTTAACCACTCATGCACGTCTACAATCACTTAACAAATAATAATCCATTACATTTCTTCACATTAAATTGGCAAAACAAAAAAAAAACAATACTGCAAAAAGACTACGCTTTCTCGCCAAGAAGACCGTCTCCACATGCGCGGTAAAGTATAAACATTATTTTTTTATAATCCTACAAGGTACAACTATGTAACTAATCTTATCAGGGGATTAACAATGACAATTAATTTCTCTCATAACAAGCGGTTTCTGTCTGTTCGCGCATAAGGAAGCCGTTAGGGCTAGTAAAAACCATATTTAATCCCTAGGGATTACAGTGTGGGGGTCCTAGGATGCAAAAATAACTGTGCAGTCTAGACACCTTTATTATAAGCTTGCTAAGGTTGAGATTAGCATCTCTAACAGAGTTGAATGAAGTAGAACCAGACTTTTTAAAGGCCAATGACATTGTAGTATGAGAATTTATTTTATAGTAATGTGGGAGATGCTTGATGGTAATAAACGCATTATTTATCGACTACTAGGTGTTTCGAGATGATTGGATGGTCTCCTCAAATTAGCCCTATATTTCTTAGCTGTATGAAAATATAGGCTATTGTATTAAACAGTGTTCCGTTCTGTTGGTTATTCAGTGTTATGGTGGTGCTTCGTGGTGTACCACCTGTGGTGATGGGGCTTTTGATGGTTGTCGGTGGGTGTTAGACTGATAGCTTTAGTGCTTATAGCGATTGAGGTTTAATACAAGTGCGATTCTGATGATTTCTACCGCAACAATATTATTATAGTGATAAAAGTTTTGAAAATCAATTTTTACCAATAAGTATAGAATAATTATATACTAGTCCCATACTAATTATTAATATGGGATTCCTGGCGGGAAAAAAGCAATTGTGTCTGTGATGTTTGTTTTTTTTAAAATTCTATGTAGGTACCTATGTATGCCTAATATTAAAAGTAAAAATATTGGATTATTAAGTGTTAAGTGTTTATAACCCTGCTCGATAGTATGTTCATGTAGTCTATTTTTATTTAAGTTTTTTTTTTATGGTATGTATATTATATTATTATCACTTAATTTAATAAAAATAATATGTACATTTCAGTTCTTATAAATGTATGTAGTATAATAATATGTTTCATTTACGTTCTTTGTCGCACCGCTTACCAATTTTTCTTTCTAGCCCTTAGGTCGACTAAGTCCGCCTTTTCTACTTTATTTTATTGTATTGTGCAATAAAGAATAAATAAATAAAAAATAAAGGCAAGGATCTCCCCAATTACCGTTTTTGTGCAGCTCGCATCCAGCGGCTTCCCGCGATCTTCACCTGATCGTCGGCCCACCTTATCCTGCCGGCCTATGTTGCCTGAAATTAAATCAGTGCAAAGTATTTTTTTTCCAAAAGGTACAATTTATTTAAATAAGGACAAGTTAAGATATTCATACTTAAGGTTAACTGCAATTATCAGTGCACGAAATAGCACTTTGCTAAAGTTGTTTCGCATTAGTAATTGTTTCACTAAGACTAAAACAATTGTGAAACAAAACGACGTCAGTTTGATGGCTAAACAATAATTTTTTTAGCTGTCTAAAAATGTAATATATCTAATACAAGTATATTAATATCACATCACAAGCTCATTTTACATCCACACTGCTGGGACTTGAAAATTCCCTACGGACAGAAACATCCCGCAGGGAGAAAAGGCCATAAACCACTACGCGGGTCAAGTTCGGATTGATACTTGTAATATATATCAACTGAATACTATATTTTTACTTTATACATAAACGTATTATGTTGTTAATAACTCCCCAGTCATAAGAACAAGAGTTTATAACCTAACAACTACAGTACCGCTCGGTCTGCCGGCGCGCGCCTATAAAAAGATACGTGTCCATTGACTCATTGATGGCGCGTTAAAAAAAACAGCATGTTGTCAATATAAATCGCGGAGCCATTTGGCCGCAGCCGAGCGCGTGGAGCGGTGCCAATCGTAGTGGCAGCGCCGGTGACGGACCACGTGGGAGCTCGGATAGGTCACATTCTCCAACACGTTTTGGGGTATTAAATTGTATGGATAATGTCGGTGGTACAGAGCCCGATCCTCTAATGCCACTACACATTTACAGAACACACTAAACATGCACACTGTTTAGGCCCAAGACACCGTACTCGTAGAGCCGGCAGGACGAGCCGGCTCACAGGCGCTCTATACCAGGTACGCCCCACCCCCAAGACCCGGTCAACCCGAGCCGAGGTCCGAGCCATTAGAGGCACCCTCGGGTTGTTCCGCTCCCCGATCCGATCCGAACCTCTCCTTCCCACCCCAACGACCCGGTCAACCCGAGCCGAGAACGGGAACATGCACTAGTGCGTAATGCCGTCCCCTTTGTCGGTGATTCACTTCACACGGCTTGAGGGACCATTTAAGTCTCGCCGCCCCCAAAAAAACCCGGTGAAGCTGAAAACGCCCAGTAGCAATCAGTAGACTCTCATTAAAAAAACAGTGGTACAGGCTAGCATGCTTATGCACCGTCAGAGGTTATCTAGAGGGAATGGCGTCATGCAAGTCAACCACTCCCTACTAGATTCTGCGAGGGATTTAGATCGGGAGTGGAACAACACGAGGGCGCCTCTAAAGGCTGGGACCACGGCTCGGGTTGACCGGGTCATTGGGGAGGGGACAAGCGCTAAGGTCTACATTGTCTGTACCTGGCATAGAGCGCTTGTGAGGTCTCCGTACCCTTGTACTACGAGTGTGCATTAAATATATCAAGTGAATGTGAAGTGACATTTTGAGAATCGGACGGGGATAGTGGATTTATTGTATATACTATGGACCGCACGCGTCCCCGTCAACGGTTCATTCCTATAAACACACTGTCATGATCATATGAGAATTTCGAAATATCCTTTTGTAAAACCTGTTTATTTTATGAAACATGCACTTGCAAAGTGTAAACGTTCGACGTCCAGCAGTTTTGGCTGTGCAAAGTTAGTAATTGATCAGTAAGCCAGTGGTTTATTAGTTTCGGCAAGGTTATGATGGCTGTGAAGCACAATCCTTCTCCACAACTGTCCTCGCATCTAGACTCTGCTTCTGTTTAAGATCAGGCAGATCAGAGTCATTTACCAACCTTACTATAAAAAAAAGAAAAAATCAACTAGTAAGTCAGACCTCTTTTTATATAACAAGATGATTATTACACAGCGAGCGTAAAGAAAGACTTAGAGGTCGGATAGACTGTATTATTAGTTTATTATACTATTATGATAATAGATAGATTATTAAACTCATGTAGGTTTCTTTATGGGCATGATCATGGATAATTATCAGACAAATTTATAAGCAATTGTTAGTGACTCCCTCAGAAGCTATAAAATGGTACATCCCGCTGCGTATTACCTGTTCTTTTATTCAAAGTCAAAGTGACTTTCACCATCGTATCGTAGGCTTTCGGTTTTTCTACTAACTGGTCCCGATACCGTGAAGCCAGTCTCATTGCATATTAATTAAAATAGCGCTTTAATTAAAACACGCCACGATAGAGCCGCCATTAAACTTTATATAGGACAAGGTATTATGGCCGTAACTTGATGTACATTGACACCTCATTGGACTTTTAATTTAGAAGTTTCCGAGATCAAGATTACTATTGTAATTTTGCTGAGACGATATGGTCGAAATGTTTTGAATATATTCATGTCATTAATAGTGCCCCTAATTTTTATTTTTCGTATGAATATGTATTTGACTTTTTTATTCGAAAGAGATAGTAAATAAACATACGATGTGCTTGTAGGAAAGCTTTGACTGCAACCTGTAAGTATAACTTTCTCAAAGTCGATCCTGGCTTCTTGGCGGGAAAGTGAAGAGTCTGCGCTTTTTTGTTTTATTTTCCAAATTTGTGTTATGTCGAATATTAATGTGAAATAATGGTGGATTATTAACCGTTAAGTGTTTGTAAGTGCGCATGAGTGTTGGAAAATAAAGCAAAACATTGCAACTTCACTTTTTAAATTCTCCCAAGAATTGCATATTTCGCTCCCAGTCAGTGCTTGTGCACGCAGTGATTGCCAAACTTTTAAGGCCGGTTAAAGTTTTATTTTAAAATGATAAGTTGTTCCATTCTGAATTTTAAGAGTAGAAGTGTTAAAGGCTGTACAATACGGTTTTTTATTTATTTATTTATGAATTTGTTTTGTATTAGCATTAAATACATTTAAAAAAACACTTTATTTAAATATGAACCCTGTCAGAGCACTTTAATGAGTGATACATTAATTCATTCATTATACTTACATAATATAACATGATAACAATGAGATTGACATCTTAGTTTTATTTTTATATCATTTTAATTGTATATACATAAGAGATCATTAATAATAAGCATTTATACTATAAAAAACATATCGGCACATAGTGTAGGACGTCCTCAGCGACGATCTCGGCAAGGTGGCTGGCAAGAGCTGGATAAAAGCAGCCGCGGATCGTGTTCGGTAGCGTGCAATTGGAGAGGCCTATGTCCAGCAGTGGACTTTTGTGGGCCGATGGCGATGATGATGACAACAATTATATATATTTTTTAATAAAGTGAGATTGAGTTTTCCCCAAACTATGAAGTTTGAGAACCATCGATAGCGGCGATGTCGTAGGCTTGTGTCACCCACGGGACTATTGTCACTGGGAGTGCTATACCTGGCGCAGTCTTTTATCATATTATGAGCAAGCCCATCTTTCAACAAAAAAATCTTCTCCATCATTCTATCTTTCTCTAGCTGCCAGAACACAACAATGCTACCTACTAACATTGCGACAAATTTAGATATGGTGGTAGCAAGCCAGGCTATATGCTCAATCTTCTGTTCTACGACACGTAAATCTGTAGATCTCGCTCACAATCATAAGAAAGATTATACACAAAACAAATTGATTACCGCAAAATGACACATATTTTATAATCTTTGTACAGTGACATTTGGTTTTGCTTTCGTAAACATTTTGTCAATGATTAAGCATAACAACTTACGCACTTTCATGTCCGTAAAGTTGAGAGACTTTCCGGATTTAATTTACCATGACACCGGAGTATTTACTATGCAAGTATAGTTTTCTAGTGTTTGAGAATATGACAGTGGATTTACGATTCATGGTTTTCTGTACACAAGCTATTTCAATGATGTAGACTAAATATTATTATGATGCTGATGAAGATGACATTATGTCAGGAAGACGCCTCAGAATTTAAAGGTTTTAGTAAAATCTTTTTTATTCTATCTTTTTTTATGTTATCCAAGCATATCTAGATTCGAAGTAGAAATTAAAAATACTTAAATGAAATTATAAATGGAAAATAAAAGTGTGTAAATTAATCCAACCTCGGTAGATATTGTTATTAATGTAGTAGGAATGAGTAATACGTTCTCATTTGCTAGCAATAAAAGCATTGATTATATTCAAACTTTTCCTTACACAATAAAGTAGTTACTTACTTACTCAGGATAATTTTAAAGTACAACTTATACTTTCTTCAGATGTCAGAGTTCCTGTTGACGTAATAGTTGTGGTTTCACATCACATTTTCATAGTCTCACAATATATTTTGTAACCCCTTATTATCGTAATATATGTATGAACACACACACACACACACACACACACACACACACACACACACACACACACACACAAAAAGAGAGTAAGCTCTCCTTCTAAATAAATTTGGATTGGTCTCAAATATGTGTATATCAAAATTATTTTGACTGATCTCATTGTCTAACACATCACAAAAACATCTAACATGTTAGTAACTATTGCGACACTGCCGTATCGGTGGCGCTAAATGGCGATAGAAAACCTTTCGCTTCTACACACCTATAATTCCCCTTGTAAATACAAACAACGTTCATTAACATATTTCTAGGAAAACAATTAAAATATTCAATATAACCACTTGCAAGTGTCGATAGATATTAAAATCATCAACGCTATCATAAGCAGCGCTTATAAAAACCAACAGTACTGGAGATGGGGGCATTTTTAACGAGGACGAACGCCTTCATGCAATATGCATGCCGTCACAGGGGGGAGGATGTGTGTAATCACGATTCTGCATAAACTGGTAACATCGGCAGGGCTGTCTGGATACGTCGATAATCACTAATGGGTATGGGTGGCGAACAAATAAGTGGTAAGCGCTGACATGTTGATGCGATTACGCGAGAGAGGTAAAATTGTGTGGGACATTGCTGTGTCGGTTTTATTGGAAGGTTTTTGAAAGTAGTAAGACAGCGTTTCACGTCTTCATCTCATCTTAGAGGTTCAGGTTAATTAACTTTATTTCTCAAAAGAGAATGTACACAATTGACTTACTTGTGAAAAATTTCAACTAACATAGAAATATTTAACTAAGGCCTGATTTTTAAATCCTCAAATAAGTTTTATCCAATGAATAATATTGTCAATGTGACATAATAATCTAAGGAAAATCGTTTTTTTTTCCTTTAGATTATGGCTTCGTGCGATTAGCACATTTAGCCAGTCTCAAAGTAATTTTTCTTACAAGTAATAAATAAATATACAATATTTCCTTCCAGTATGATGATGATGAATGACAATAGAAATGAGAAGTGAGAAATGATATACCTAGATATATATATAGAAATGATAATGAATAGATATAATTCCTCGGGCGGACTTCTTGAGAGAATTTGAAAAGTTAAGTTGCACTGTTTTGTTACATTTGCCAACACTCATGCGCACTTACGAACACTTAACGGTTAATAATCCACCATTATTTCACATTAATATTTGATTTATCACAAATTTTAGAAAATAAAACAAAACCGCAGACATGACTCTTCACTTTCCCGCCAAGGAGTCCTCTCGTCTTCTTTTATTTATGGCATGTTTTGTGTCTACAGCCGAACACAATTCCGCCAATACCACGTAGGTAGCCAATACACGGAAGGATTCGATTCTTACGGAATAAATTATATTTCGGCGTTTTAAGCAAATTTACCAAGAACATCAAAATTATTCAATGATCAAAATTTTAACTGACGATTGAAAAGTCAGCCCTAAGCCAACGAGCGTTAAACGCAGGGCATGGGCCATATATTTTGTTTTCATACATAGATAAAGTAATCCATAGATATTATATTTATGAATCACTTTATATCGTCGTAAAAGAGAAGTATACTATTGAGTATTAATTTCTTGGATACATAACATTAGCTTTTTATAGGTATTCGTGTCAGTATCAATTGTAATTTATATACGCCTTAATAATATTGAACGTTCAACGGTCTCGCTAAACAGCTCTAAATTAGCTACCAAAATCGATTTCCATTTATATTCAAATCCGTGATTTACTGTATTCGCTGCGGCTACAAATTTATCGTCGCCTTCCTATTTTCGCAACTTAAAATGGACATTGTTGCCACTTATCCAAGTATGCTGGTAAGACTTTGAAAATGACATTCGCAAATCCGTCAACAATTGGACTTCTTGGCGGGAAAGTGAAGAGTCATGTTTTATTTTCTAAAATTGTGTTATGTCGAATATTAATGTGAAATAATGGTGGATTATTAACCGTTAAGTGTTCGTGAGTGTGCATGAGTGTTGGCAAATGAAACAAAACAGTGCAATGTTACTTTTCAAATTCTCACAAGAAGTCTGCGTGAGGACTTAGTAAAGCCCCACATCTTTACTGAGATACTCGAGGGGTTGGGGGGGTAATATCATTTCTCATTTCTATTATCATTCATCATCATCAATATTATTTATTTATGTATTACAATGAAATTAAGAAACTATGTAAGATTTCGGCATATGGACACGAATCCCTGCCATGTACAACTTCAAATTTAAAAAAAAAAAAGACATTCGCAAATCTGCCTCCAAAATAAGGCTGCTTTTTCACCAGAGCTTTGTGAGGTAGGTAAGTGCAGCACGAGAAAAAATCCACCAATAGGATTTCTCCATTTTACACAGCACGGTAAAGGGCGTAATTCTATTGGTGGACTTTTCTCACTAGTAGCCCTTGCACAGACAGCTCTGTTAGCCGAAAAGTTAGTGCTGACTTCATTGTCAACTGTTTTCAGTTACAATAGAAATGACTTGACGCACATTTTTTGTGTCACTCAAACGCAAAAAGACTTTTGGCTCACCAAATTCGTATGCGTGTAACTGATGTAACAGGAAATTAAACTCTAACACTAAGGTTTAAAGTTCATCAAATAACTCACGATTAATTTGCCTTACACAATAAACATAAGTGAAACATTGTGTCGTCTGAGCCTCCGAGGGTATGACAGCAATATTTATGAATGTAAATTAGAATAATTGATGGCGAATTAACCAAGAAATATCGCCATGTCGGCGGATAGATAAAACGTTTGCCTCATCTTTACGAGTTCTGGTAATATAATTTATGTTTAGGAGTTTATGAAACGGCTTAATTAAATAGTGAGAATATATTGAGTTCATATTTCTGAGGTCGGAGGTTAACTGAGCGTCGTTCTATTTAAAACACTCAATTCAAATTAAATGTGACAAGCCACCCGGTCAGCGTAAAAAAGATCTCGATGGTACTATTCAGCAAATTTCATGCATGTGCATTACTTTATTTATAAGAAAAATAAGGTATTTTAGGAATTTATCATCATCAGCCTGCAATCATCCCACTGCTGGGCTTAAGTAAGTTAGTTAGTTTGGTAAATATTAAAAATTCATTATCATTAAAAAGTTAAAATTATTGAACAGTTAATAAACATTAAGGGGCTTACAAATAAACAAAGAATAAGCTTCAAATAGTTATTTCGTGTTTTTTTTTATATATGGGTCAAAATCAGAGAGGTGAGAATCATGCTTCTGACAAAGATTTTCTTAATAAAATAACGTGGTATAGCTAAAATACTTGTTTCCAAATGAAGTTTCTGCGCATAATTACAAGGCACTTATCATATTTATTTTTTTACGATAATATTTTATTAGATTTTAAACTAAAAAGGCCTAAATAGTCATTCCGGGAACGCGTCCTTATACCACGTTTCATAGTTGAGACAAGTCAAAAATGTTTACAATTAAGACTTAAAATTGTATTTTTTTATATATTAGCTTCGAAAATTATTAAATTACGAATATACGTATAAATTAAATAGCTAAAGTATATATTTTTCATATTTTGACTATTCAAATGCTGTCTGACGTTTATTAAATCATTCAGTGAACGCGATGGATATCGGTCGATATAACTCAAACAAAACGCGCTAGGTGGCGTTAGCGAGCAACAGTGTGAAGTTCACTAGTCAAAGGACAAGACGCGTGTCGTGTTTTTGGAAAAAAATAATTGATTTTATTGGTAAGTACGTTTTAATTTCGTATGTGGGTAGCGTACTTTAATTCCCTATCACTACGGGAACGCTGTTTGGTGATTAGTTTTCCGATAATTTGCATACTTTTTGCTAAATTCTTATAAATATTACAGTTCACGTGTTCCTAACCTCAAAAACCAATATCTAACATAGCGGCATGAAGCGTGATATGAAAATATTCATCGGATAGTCATTCAGGGAACGGTCATTTCAGGAACGTTCTCGTATATGACGGGCGTTCTCGAAATGACGATTAACGGGCAAAATGACGCTTTCTTGCTTTTAAATACATATAACAATGCATTTTTTTTTGTTTTAGGTAACCACTTAGTAATAGTAACATGGAAAATAAAAATGAAGATAAAAAGAAGTCAAAAAAACGATTAAAACAGAACAGTATAGCTTACAAAAAACATCGCGAAAAGGCTAATGCAAGGAAACGCAAGTTTTTAGATAAAATGACACCTGAACAAAGGGAGATGAAGAGACTGAAAGATAGGGAATATTACCAAAGGAAGAGGCTGAAAATAAAGTTAAGACTGTTAGTGATATGACTGAAAGACAGAAGAGGAAACAAAGAAAGTCGTGGAGAAAAAATTCTCAAAAGGATAGACAGAAAAAAAAGATGTTGGCAAATATTTTAAGTAATAGCCCACCAGATTCTGAAAATGAGATAGAAAGCGATAATCGCTTGTCAAGAAAGAGATCAGGAAGAAAACTGGTTAAAAAAGATAAAGCACAGGCTTACAGGACTGTTAAAAAACAGAAAGATAAAATACAGAAAATGCAAAGAATTATAGATAAGTTGCGAAAAAAAGTACAGAGAAACAGAAGACGCGAAGAAAGAGTATCCCAAAAGAATGCTGATACGCCTACTCGCAAAGTTAATGAATTAACAAGAGAATGTTCTGTTACCCCTGAAATTCGTAAACGTCTATTTTTTGGCGAAGTTTTGACAACTCAACTAAAAGACACCGTTAAAAAACTACCAAAAAATTCTAAACAGCGAGAGGCTTTTCAAAAAAGTGTCAGTGGCAACTGTATCAAAAAACATCGTTTAAATTATATGACCAAACAATTTTTACGTAAAAATAAAAATAATGACAACATTTTAATATCTAATCGGAAGCATCCAACATTTTTAATCACTAATGAGATTCGTGGAGAAATTTTTTGAGCGGGATGATAATAAGCGGAATAAGCTTGAATAATGTTTCGAATTCATAAGACTGTTTGTTTTAAAACTACATTTGATTTATTTAATTTTAAGCATTGATGCAAGAAATCTTAATGATACTTGTAGAGTGCAATTACTATTTGTTCCTAATATATAATATTTGTTAACTGAAACTAAAAGTTTATTAATAGATTAAGTTTAAATTTTGATACTCATGTTGTTCATTCTTTAAGTACAAATAAAGGTTTAATACTTAAAGGTATTTATTATTTTCATCTACAACATAATGCAAAAACCAAACGTTGCAGTCATTTAGGGAACGTCAACGTCATTTAGGGAACTTCATTGTCATTTTGGGAACACTCCCATCATTTTCGGGAACATCGCAAAAATGGCAGATTTTTCACTAATGAGTAGGGTTACAGTTAAATCTTGCATACATATCCTAAAATGACCTTTCAACATTTGTATTTATATCATTAATTGATAACGTATTGCACAAATGTATACAATAAATTAAAATTTTGAAACGAAATTTACACTAATTGAAAATCTATGGAGAGTAATATAAAAAATAAGTCTTTTTATTATAAAAATATACAAAATGACAGCATTTACTGGTAGAGGGACAGGTTAATTATAATTTCATGACGGTGATTATTAAAAACGTTGGTTATATTATTATTTAAAAAATATTTAAAAGTGTTCCCGAAATGATTTAAGGCCCTGTCATTTTTATTATTAACAGGTATAATTCCTAAAATATATATTTGTGTGCGTGCCTCTTTACAGGAAAGGTTCATGACAAATGACACAACATATTCCACATGTTAATTTTCTTATAAAGAAAACTTAATTTCTCAGATATTTCAAAACCCAAAATGCCGACCTCTCTGATTTTGACCCATATATATTTATGGTGCCTTGATCTCACCTGATGTTAAGTGAGATCAAGGAAACAATCAATCCTCTCTGTTACTCTAATTTGAAATTACGTTTACGTGATAGGAACAAAACACGAAATAACTATTCCTTATATTATTTGTAAGGCTCTAAAAGTAAAGTAAATAGCCTATAAACTCATATGATCTCATCTATCATTAAAATGAAGTCATTGATACGACTGATGGGTAATGGCATAATCAATTAATGAATTTAGCATGATTAAAATTGTGTAACTTTTAGTTTTCTTATAGTAAATAAATACGTATTTCAATTTATCCGTGCGACAACCCTAACAGCGAATCGCGTCTCCAGACATCAGTGGCGGTATAATTACGGTTCGTAGCGCCGAATCGCCCCACCAGTTTGTTTTACCTGTTATTGACGTGGTAGAAGCCTTTTTAGCTTTTTTATACTAATATTCTACTATAAAACATCTCCACTTGATGTTAAGTGGAAAAGGAGTCTAGACGCGCAGACGAGACGGCCCACAAGGTGCTTCTTCACGCCTCGTTTGAAGGACCCCATGTCATAGGAAGGAGGGACAACGTGTGCTGGTAGACTTTTCCGTCTTTTGTAGTTGAAACCCGGTTATTTCTGTTAATTGCAATAAAACTTACCATTTATTTTATATTTATAAATTAAGTTACTTAAATAAAGTTGGAGGAATTCGATACCGCAGCAGTTTGCGTATTCGGTCCGCCGCCGGCCGTCGCCTCGGCGGATTTCCCAAGTTCGACTCCCCGCGAGGGAAACATCTTGTACGTATTCGGTTTGATCGGTAGTAATGTCTATTTTAACTACGCTTGTATAAAACCACTAAATATTTAAAGGTATCGTCTAAATCTCCAATAGTAAAATTTAGCATTGTTTTTTCTGACAGATAAGATATGATAATCAGTTCTTTTAAAGTTTAGTATTCCAGATAAAGTTTGACGCCTATTTTTATAAGGCCGTTCATACGGTGTTACGAACAGCCCGTGGTACAAACGGCCTGATGACCCCCACCATCAGCGTTATCGCACTTACTAATACGTAATATAAAGACCAAGCACATTGGAGAATAAGAAAAACATTATTTTATAAAAAATGGAATAGCTATGCCATTACAGCTTTGCACAGATTGTCTACGCGTCATTTAATCAGCAATAATCAAATCCTAATCGTTGCAATTGAAAATAATTATTCATTTTACCCCTTTTACACACGACGCCGTCCACTGTCAACTGAGATCCGAAATCAGAGAATCTCATAACCAATTCGTATTCGACAAAGATCTGCAGACACTGGATGTGTGCCGTCTAGCAAATTGGCTGGCATGCGTCCAATGTTTGGAACCGCAAAGTAGAAAAAGTATATATTAAACGTTTTAATCTCCAAATAAACTCAATCATGTCATCAGTGTGTAAGATTTCTAGGAAATACCTACTATCTTTATAGTTACACAAATAACCGCAATAATGGGATTGCGCTGTTCTGTAATGTTACAGAAATATAGTTGTCAATTTATTACGTCGTGGCGGAACACGTATGGCATCCTTGCTTGTTTATGGATCTGTCGGCAAACTTTGACACAGTCAAGTTTTTGAAGCTGTTGTGCAGTGTTTTGTTTCTCGCACCGTGTTTTATGGTGGCGACTGACCGAAGCGTATCAGGCTAAGCGTATCCTAACACGCAGGTGACGTAGCACAGCACAGCACAGCGCAGACTTTGCAGGGCAGGGCAGTTGGGGCAGACATAGGCCGCGAACGCATGCTGCGACGCATCTAAGTGACACAGCACTGACACTCTTCATTCGCTTCCTAACTAGCATAAAGGATAGGAGTTTTGAAGTTGATGAACAAAATGAGTTCAGTGTCAAAGTCTGATAATGAAATTAATGAGTTGTTGCTACTTTACAGTTTGGCAAAGCATAGAAAAACTAAAGTGATTATCTGAAAAAAAAAACGTTCTACTAATGGATAATTTGTACTATCGAGAGAGTTCTATTAATTGCTCTGTCATTGTTACTAAATTATGATAAAATGGTAAAAAAACACGTGTCGACACGCACGCGTCGCGCATAAATCTGCGCCGGCACTACAACGAGGCGCAGGGCAGGGCAGGCGCATGTCAGCGTCCCACGTGCCAGCGCCGCGGCGTACGCAGCTCTCAGCACATCCAAGCATTACAAAATCTGCTCTGCTCTGCGCTGCGCGGAGCTGCGTCGCTTGCACCTCAGCATAAGCTTAGCCTGATCATCGTAACGTGACTGTCTACTACGCCAACACTGGCCACTAAGCGAGAAAAACCGATTGAAAAGAAAATGCCACTTCTGTCAGAGAAAAGACAGACGTCAGAAAGATTGAAAGACAGAAGAAAAAAACAGAAGAAGGCTCCTGAATAGAATATTAAATAGGTATTTCTAGTTTTGACAAATTATATCAATTAATGATCTATACTTGTTTTATCATAAACAGTGACCGTAACCTATCATTCGCAGAGAGTTTGATACGTCATTGGTGTCTGACCGATACCTTACCCCCCGATTCCCCCGGTACGAACGAAGTTCCAACTAACTGTATACGGTAGATCTAGATACGGCTGGTTGGAACTTCGTTCGAACGACTTTTAAATCGACACGATTGACAGATGTGATTATGAAAATGGTTTCAAGTTTCAACGACTAAGTCGCTACGATATGCGTATCGTTGCGGTTTCATAACGCGAATCAGGGCACAGGCCGGAGCTCGCGACGACCAGCTCGGCTGCACTGTCCATGCGAATGCTTGCATCAAACATGTTACGTTACGGCAAAATGCTCCGGTCAGTCATTATTAACATAGCATATAAACGTCCAGTTTAAGCATGGGGATTGCGAGGAATAAGCCAATCTTGTTGGCTTAATACGGTTTGGTACTGGCATCTTTCGTCAAAAACCAAGTATGTATCTTTTTAGGGTTCCGTACTTCAAAAGGAAAAAAAACGGAACCCTTATAGGATCACTTTGTTGTCCGTCTGTCCGTCTGTCTGTCAGTGCAGCCGCCCGGATTGCGAAAGACCCAGGTTCGATTCCTAGCTGGGTCGGGTACGCATTTAATTTTTTCACTGTATTTTATAAATATTTAATTCAGCTTAAGTGTAGCAATTAACACTTAAAAATAAAAAGTAAAAATTTACGAATGTATATTTATAATTAAATAACATTATAATTAAAAATATAACTAATTGGAGTACCTCATTATCATCAAATTACAGTTAATTTTCAATAATTGATAATCAGTTGTATGCACCTGAGTCAGTTTATAAGCTAACTGCTTCATTTGAAATTATATAGGAAAACTCACACGCCAATTAAATCATGAATAAATAGAACTACGGAGACTGATATCTACATTCTGATCTCGTGTTATTCTGATTGGGAATGTTGATTGTCTGACATCTGCCTTCTCGATACTTATGCCTTAGATTTAAATATATATTAATAAACTAGCTGACCCGGCGGACTTCGTATCGCTTTGCCAGTTTCCATGACAACAAAACAAACAAATCATTTTGTATTAGAAAATTAAATAGTCGTTTTTAGTATTTTCCGTTACTTATTGTTTATGTTTCTAACCGTTTAAACCTTTCCTGAACTTCCACAAAAATTTCAAAATCAAAATTAGCCAAATCGGTCCAGCCATTCTCGACTTTTAGCGACTTAAACGAACAGCAATTGATTTTTATATATACAGATATAGATAGATATAGATAGATATTTAAACATAGTGATAGCTGAAGAATGCGCGTCATTGCTGTCAAAATATTACCGGCGGGTTGCGTTCAAGGAATTTGGATGTTTTAAATAACTGTGACGTCATTTATTAGATTCTCGGTAGTAACATCACATTAAATGTTAGGGTACTAGGAACAATTAGGCTAGCTTATACCTAAAGGAAATATAAAAAAAACGTTAAGGTGCGAGTCAGGACTCGTGTCGTAAGGGTTCAGTACAAGCATGTACGTGGAAGTTTATTCATTGTGGAAACTATATTATTTTAAAGAAAAGTTAAGTCTGATTGATGAACTCCCAAACATGATCAGCCGACTTCAACAACGGACAAACGGACAGACGGATAGACAGACAAACGTACGAACAGAAGACGATATACCGACAGGCGGATCAACTTCTTGCTTCTTCGCGCCTCGTTTGAAGGACCCCATATCATAGAAAGGAGGGAAAACGTGTGCTGGTAGACTATTCCATCTTTTGGAGGTGCCACAAATAAACGAGTCACCAAATTTCTTTGAGAAGCGATGACTTTGGAGAGCAGCACGTGTACTCCTATGGAGGAAGGGAGAAGGTGGGATAAGGTCAAAGAGTTTTTCAGAGCACTCGCCGTGGTATAAACGATAGAAGACGCTGAGTGACGCTATATCTCTACGCAATTGCAGGGGTTCAAGAGTTCAGGACACCAAGTTTTCGTGAGGTTGTTTGATCACTATTTCGATGTAGTCCTTTTGATTCAGATCGCAGCGAATCGTCATACCGAGCATGTTGATATTGCTCTGCAGGTTTAGAGATGTGCCCTGAAGAGTTGAAAGGGGATGGAATGGTGAATTTTGACCGTAAACACACATACCTGTGTTTTCTTGGTATTGAACTCAACAAGATTATTGGAGCCTCAATTAGATATGAGGTCCAATACCCGATTGAGCTTAATAACAAGACTCACTCGTTTCTTTTCAGTCTCGACTCGCCTAGCCGCAGGGTGACCGTTATACCCACCGTGCAATGTACTATCATCTGCATAGTAATGAATATTTCCAAGTGGAAGCATATCATTGATATGCAGAAGAAACAGCGTGGGGGACAGAACGGAACCTTGAGGGACACCAGCGTTCACTGACATGAGCCGCGAAGCGCATCCATCAGACAGGACACATTTCTGCGCTCATGTAGGAAGCCAGCGGCCCAGTTGCAGAACTGCGCAGGCAGACCGTATGCCGGGAGCTTGGAGAGGAGCTTTGTGCCAGACCCAATCAAATGCCTTGGCTATGTCGAGGCTAACAGCCATCGACTCACCACGCTTGTCAACAGCCTCACGCCAGAGATGTGCAAAGTACGCTAGGAGATCACCTGTTGACCGCTTCGGCCGAAACCCGTATTGGCGATCGTAAATTATGGAGTGTTCTTCTAGGTAGTGGACAAGTTGTTTATTTAAAATACGCTCCATGACTTTGCACAAAACTGAAGTTACGGCTATGGGGCAGTATTCAAAGGATCTGACCGATCTCCTTTTTTGGGGAACGGTTGCACGTTGGCCTCTCTCTAAGATTCCGGCACACAACCTGAAGAGAGCGAGAAACGGTAAAGGCGCGTTAACACGGGGGACAACTCCGCTGTAAACACATTTTTAGGACTATTTCAGGGATGCCGTCAGGGCCATTAGCTTTCCGGACATCAATTGACTGCAACTCCGCACGGACATTTGAAATCGGGCATTGTGTGGCCACAGTGAGAAATTGTAGGTGGCTGTGCATTGCAGTCATCGACTCTATACCTAATCAGACCACTGCTGTCACATAAATCAAGATTTTCGTAACTTAGCTTAACTTGTTTGCCAATGTGGTCTAATCTTTTAATATATGGGTTTTTTCATTAGATTTTTTATAAATTTGGTATAATATTCTATTTTATTATCGTCTTAAAATTCGTGTTTGCTAAATATATGCTATAAAAAGATTTTTATTATGCAATATTAACACAATAATAACATTAATAATATGTGTTAACCCACCTAGAAAGCTTATATAATTATCTTTACTTATAATAAAGCTAAAGAGGGTCGAAAGTACATGGAAGATATTAAAAAAAAGTTGGCTGGCTGTTTGGTTGGCTGAGTCTATCTATCGTTAAAAATATGAAGCTATAAGATAACGTACAGATTTTCACCTATCTTCGCCGTTGGTCCCGGTTGCATTAGCAGTCGTTCAAAACCACCAATCTGGACCCGCCCGTTCTCCCTATCCATTCATAAGGAAGACATTCACATGAGGTGGTGATAATGATGGTGATGATGTATATAATATTTATGTCGGAGACTTGGCGCTAGCGTCGCTTAGGAACGACAAAGTATAGTCTATACTTGAGTGTGGTTTGTGCAGCCTATGCTCCATGGTGCGCGAAACGTCAACGGCGTTGCAAGTCCGCGTTAGAGTTGCAAGTCCCACTGATCAATAATCTGTCCATAGGATGGCGAACACCGTAATTAATACCTTTTTTCTGCTGCCAAGCTACATTGTTTTGCATTCCTTTATTTGAAGGAACGTTTGAAATCCATAGGAGGTAGTGGCTTTTTTTTAAATATAAAGTTTTGCAAATTACTCTGCTGTGCCTGATGGTAAGCAGCAGCATTGTCCAGATGCGAAATACCATCCCCCCACACTCCTCGCATAAACTCCTCAAGGCTTCCCTCTCGCACCTGAGGGATGAAACGCCTTGGTAAGAGACGTGCCCAAAGAGATCACCATGGCTGGTCGTGAACGACTTCTTAAAGTTCTTGGGATCCCATCCAAGCGGTAGACAAATGCCCTAGGTTTTTAGTGGGTCGGCTACAACATCAAGCTAACCCCACGTATCCCGCGGAGCTGGTTGGTGCCAGGCGGGATGACACGGGTGCAAAATTTACAAGGCTTAAGAAAAGGGGTTTACATTCAGTAAAACTACAGGGCATAGAGAGCCTCAGTTTTAGAAGTTTCGCTTTGAAGTTACAGTTCTTATGCCTGGTATAAAAATAATGGCTATAACTCTACGGTCTGCAATCAATGTCTTGCGCGTTGTTAAAAACGTAAAAAGGTGATCAACATGATCTTTTGCTAGCCTAGTAACAAAAAAAATTATTTGCAATTCCATTTGACGTTCAAAGAGTGAACGCATTTTTTTTATTATGTACAAGCGACATGCCAATGAGTCCGATATTGTTCAGAACACGTTTGAAAAAGACATGGATAATGCATTTGATCTGTGCCCATCTGTCTGTTAGCTGTGCGCAATAAAGTCTATTATGCTTTGAACAGAACTTAATCTTCTAATACGCCCATTGTAGCGGAGTCGTTTATAATAACATTTAAAGTAATGCCTTACAATAATACTTTAAAGTGATGTAAAGTGGACCTAAACAGTCCAAGTGAAGTCATCGACGCCTACAGTAGTGACATTTGTTGGAATATAATACGAATACAAATTATTTATTGCATTTATTCAACAGTTACAATAAAGGCTCGAACCCACTGCGACGCATGATGCGCACGGCTACGTTTCCT
The DNA here is from genome assembly GCA_949315975.1 of Eudonia truncicolella. NCBI lineage: Eukaryota > Metazoa > Arthropoda > Insecta > Lepidoptera > Crambidae > Eudonia > Eudonia truncicolella. Next base: position 1,374,817 of record OX438839.1, read on the forward strand.
CGTGCTGTGAGCACGGCTACGCTAGATGTGTTTCCATGGTATCCACCTCTAGCCACGCGTAGCTCAGGATGTGTGAGGCTCGTTTATAATCCCCCACGACCCGGTCAACCCGAGCCGAGGTCAGAGCCTTTAGAGGCGCCGAACCCCTCGGAGAAACTAATAAGGCACGGGGATACGCACTAGTTCGTGATGCCGTTCCCTCTGGAAAACCTCTGACGGTGCTTCGTTTCACACGGCTTGAGGAACCCTTTATGTTTCTCACCACCCCCAAAAAAGCCCGGTGAAGCTAAAAATGCCCAGTGGCATTCAGCAAACGGTCTCAAAAAAATTAAAAACAATCGTTTGTAATTTAAGGAAATGTAGCCTGCACAGCATGCGCTGCAGTAGGTTCGCATCTTTAGTGCTTGAGCTGGAACAACAACTTGGAATGTTTTAGTGGTATCTGTACTTCTATTACCACTTTTTTATATCAATTTTATGTAGCTGAGCCGGTAAACGAGCATGCTGCCTTGCCCGCGGTGTGCGTCAGCACAGCTGGGCCACAGTGGAAAACAGACTTTTAGACTATGCCAGCAATTAGTCAAAATTAGTCGCCAAATTTCAGAATAAGTCGGTGTCGCGTTTAAAAGTTATAAGCGATTATTTGTGGCCCAGCTGTGCTGACGCGTCTGCACAGCGGGGGCACCTGTATCTCGAGAATGGGACCACGTAGCGCAAATCTAATTGCATAGCGAATTAGTCGACACATCATACAAAAATTCAGAATCAGTCGATGCCCCGTTTTAGAGGAAAAAGGCATTCTTTTTTTCGTGAATAGTCTAGGAGCCAGGGGGCCATAATTCGCGCAGTATGGTTATTTTGAATTATTTTGCGTAGGTAGGTAGGAAAGTACGTTATCTAATGAGTAAAATGGCATCAATAACTTTTTAAAAATCAAACGAGAAGTATCAAAAATTTTGACATAAATTCTTTTGCATTATCAATCATGAGAGAACTTTAAAACAAAAACAGGAGCTTTACGGTAAATTAAGTGTTTCTTAAAAAATATATCTTAAAAACTAATGCACTGTTTTGGTAAATAATACCTGTTTAGAACCTTACTCACAAAAAAAAACCAAATATTTGGTGTTGCTGGTCGTAAGGCTGAGCCCATGTAAATAATTTTCAAACTAAAAAACGACAACTGACGACTTGAAATAACAACAAAGTTTTGAATAGAGCTAAAAATTAAAAACTGAAAACTTTGTTCAACTTGTTGCAACTGGTTCATTTTTGACTTGCAAATAGGTATTAGAACTAATAATTCTTACCTGTTCTTTATTTCAAAGTAATGAAGAATATCGTTCGAATAAATTCGTTTATTTCATTACACTTCAGATCGCAACCGTACCCTTTGTATTAAAATAATGACTTATATCTAGAAAAGTAAAGAATATTGCGATCTAAATTTTTGTATGATGTATCGACTAACTATGGATTAATTCTCCATGCAAACAGATCTTCGTTACATGGATCCATTCTCGAGATACAGCTGGTGTGGCCCAGCTGTATTGACGTCAGTACAGCTGGGCCATTAATAACCCCTTATAACTTTTAAACGCTAGACCGACTAATTCTCTTACTTGGCGACTAATTTCGACTAATTATCGACTAATTCCTGGCATGGTCAAAACGTCTGTTATCCACTGTGGCTCAGCTATGCTGACGCACACTTGCCCGCGGGGAATGCAGCCACCGTAGTCAATGGATGTTGGTACCCTTGGCGCGTGTTACCGATCCTGAAGCTTCAGTTTAAATGCCTCCGTGCCCTATAGTTACTGATTTAGTACCAATCAATCAATCAAATAATCTAACCACAAAAACGCAGTGTAAAAAAATACTGCTCACTTAATCGAATGCTAGACAGGACCCTCCTCGTTTGCTGTTTCTATTATAAATTTACAAAGTTAATTATTATCCTACACCCCGAAAGTTGATCCAAAACAGATTTGATTAAGGGGATTTGGGGTTCAATATTTACGGTGTGATCTGAGTAATTACATTTTCCCAAGTTATCACTATACCTATAGGTACTGAGTTATTGGCTGCAGCACAGAAGTGACATCAGTCCTGCGGAGAGACACAAAAAGTTTCCTAAAAAAGAAAACTAATTACTCATCAACTCACTCAACTAGGCGACTTCTTGGCGGAAAAGTGAAGAGTCATGTCTGCGGTTTTATTTATTGTCTAAAATTTGTGTTATGTCGAATATTAATGTGAGATAATGGTGGATTATTAACCGTTAAGGGTTCGTGAGTGTTCATGAGTGTTGGCAAATAAAACAAAACAGTGCAACGCCACTTTTCAAATTCTCTCAAGAAGTCTGCGTGAGGAATTAGTAAAGCCCCACATCTTTACTGAGATACTCGAGGGGTTGGGGGGTAATATCATTTCTCACTTCTCATTTCTATTATCATTCATCATCATCGATATTGTTTATTTATGTATTACCTAAGAATATAGAACGAACGAATAGGCTTCATGGATTTCATCCGGAGCCGTAAAACAATACAAAAAAATAAACTCAACTAGGCGCTCTGACATGCCTCTAGTCCTACCCGTTGAAGTGTTGATAACAAGATCTAGGCGGCTAAAGTCGCGGGCGGTTAATTAATTGTTAAAATTAGTACACTACTAATTGATCAGGTAGGTCAATCTCTGGTACATGGCAATAAAGCCCTTTATCGGTTATTAGGTCTTATTACGATACCCGCCTAATGATTAACCGTCAAATTTGCATGGGTTTCCTATAAAGTTGTTATCTTTATAGCACCGGCCCATACGCAGCTCTAGACATAACGTACCTATTTGACCCGAACTGGTGGTGTTAATATTAATTGATTCTATTAACTTTGAAGTTGCGAGAGATGCCAATTTGCAGATTATTTGGTGACTACCTTTATTTGTGCGTCGAGTAACGTACGGCAGGATGCATTACTACACATAACGGTAGACCCCAAGACTATTTTTGGGTGAACTTCATTTCACATGTGTCAATCAGTCATGGCTCAGGAGTTCCCTAAACCTGACGGGCATAAAACGCAAAAGATCCTAATTCCTCAACCACTGGGGAGTTCCTTAATAGCTGGTTGAGGTATAGCAAGTTGGCTATATTATCTTTAACGGTTGAAACAGAGCAGCACTACCACATTGATTTTTAGACGGTGGTTAGGGTTCCCAGCCCGGTCAGAATTAATTGATTGGCTACCACCCTTATACATATTCCGCCAAGAAGCAGACTAGATTGCTACGTTCAACCGGTGAGAATAAGATTTAGTTAAATTATTGTTACATAATAACTCTCCGCCGCATTAGCAGTCATTAACAACCACCGCACCGTGCTGGGCCCGCGTGGTGGTTCCCCTATACATCCAGGCCCTTCTTTAAATATATTTGTTTTGCGAAACAAGAATTACTAACGACTTTTTTGGCTTTTTAATTCAAATAAACCATGGGCCTTACAGTGGGAACTCATAAAAATACCAGATGAATATATCTAGAGTTTTGCTTATCTACTCCTTTTGACTGTTTTACTAAAATCTAGCGTAGCATAAGGACCCCATTATCCGTAAGTGCCCAGGGCCTCCAATAGGTTAAAGACGACCCTGTATCCATCCTTAAAGAAGGCTCGTGCCCCAGCAGTGGGGACATAAAATGAGCTGGTGATGAATAATTTAGACCTTAGGGTCGGTACCGTACGAGTTGCAAGCGTCAATGAAATACGGTAGTGGTATCAGGCAGGCTTCGTTGAATAAAAATAATATTTTGGGAAAGGCTAAAGATAAGCCAAGCTTATCGATTATAGAAGTGCTGATCGTATTCTATGTGTCAAATCTGGAACCTGGGTAAACCGGGTGTGGTCTTATCTCTGACTACAGGAGCAGTACGGTATATAGTATTGGAAAACTTGAAAATATTATTTACCAATAACTGATAAAATATGAACTGTTATCATATTAAAAGGCTATTTCCATAATTATCTTGATTAGATAACAAATGTATTTAATTACGCTTTGCTATTTACACCTTCATAACTTTAATAGCTAATTTAATAAATAAAATTTTGTATGTTAGATATAATATTTACTAGTAATAATTACTAGTTCTAATTTATATGTGTTGACGCTTCGACAATTAAATGGTGTGTTTATTCAAGTTTGAACTTTATAAAGCGTAACAAGAGAATTTAGTTTTGTCATTTAGTCAATTATAACTTGCAAAGGCAATGTTAGTATGGGGATTCGCCACTTAATATTAATGATCGTTTTGATTTATGCTTATTTTCGTATAGAGGTCGCCACTTCCTACAAAAGGGCATAGTTGATATCAAATACATAGGCAAAGTTGATGGCACACTACTTGAACTTGATGAACTTCAGCTCAGTATAACTATATTGGCAACCATACTTATGGCTTCTCACACTATAAGTAGGTAAAAAGCGTAGGTTTAACGCTGGCGAGATTTATGACTAGGAACCAGGGATGTTACGGAGCTTCGATTCCGAATCTGAACTGATTTTGCAGGAGCTGATGAGCAGGAGCAGGGCATTATGGCCGCGAAATCTACACTACTACTACACGCTGCTGACCTCAGCCTTACCATCACTTTCCATCAGATGAGACGAAGAGCAAGCTTTTACCTGTTGTACAATAAAACTTTTAAAATATACCTTTATTGACTCTTCACATCGTATGTATCGTAGGCCCGGTTTCAAACTGCCGCCTGGCTGGTGTGTAGCCGATTCCCCATGCTGTTTCAGCCCATGATCTAAATGCAGCATTATTGCAGTCATGAAAGTGAGATGCCGTTATATACTCGTAGGCCCCACACACACACGCCTCGTTGTCACAACCTATGAACGAGTTATGAGCGTACGTGAAGCTTCTGCTTTGTTTTGGAGTCTAGAACGACAATGTAAATATTTCGTATAGTAGACTTTGTACAGACGCTTGCACATCAATCTATCCAAAACTGTTAAATTTCTTCAATAAACAATCAACCATATTCAATCCATATAAAGTTCAAAGTCTATTGGTGAAATTTGACGTTGAATTTGATAGTATGATCTGCAGGCGTGCGTACCTTTCCGACGACGACGTGTGAACTACCGTCGAAACAAAAACACGTCGAATTTACTCCACGAAACCGAACAAAATTCGCATTTGAAGTATCTGTTTAGTGCGGCCGAAATGAAAAACCGTATACAGAAGCTAAAATGTTGCAGGAATTTGGAGATAAAATCAAATACCACGAAAGTTTTAGGTGGCATAGAACTATTAAAGTTGAACATTATTCGCGTGCGACACACTATTTCGTAGAATACATTCCTAAGCATCTTTTACATCGATAACTTACAACATTAATATAATAACCGTTTGTGTAACTACTAGGTATGTGTTAAGCACAACTTTTGGAATAAATGTTTGTGTAGATAACGTTATACGAAACGTAATTGTGCTAGTTGTGTTTCTTTCCCCTTAAACGCTAATAGAATAGAAATCAAATAGAATTATTATTGTACGGGATTGACATAAGTCAACGTATAAATGACGTTTCGCCACTCGTCTAGGGGGGCTGTCAAGTTTAAAAAGACGTGAGTTGGTACCAACTGCGAATTGTTAGCAAATTAAGAAAGTCCATTTCACACTCACCTTGACATTTTTTTTGGTGTCTTGAGGAATCCCAATAACCTGGGAGGAGAATAGCTAGCTTCAGTCATGTTGTGTTCTTCGACTATAAATTACCTAGTTTTAACTTTATCCGTCCTCCTGCATTTTGTAAATGTAACTATACTTATTCATAAATCATTATCGATTCATAAAGTATGTACCAGTCGAGAAAAAAGCTTTATTTAAAATGATACAACAAAAATAACGTTAATTAATTGCCTTCACCTTTAGTTTTACATAAAACCTGCACATAAAACCCGGCCATTTTGTTTCCGAGCGCTCGCAAGCGTTTTTCTGATGGACATAACTACAGTGTAACCGACCAATCAGAGCATCCGATCGACTGACAAGTTCACACCTCGGTCAGCCATGTTTTATTACGAATTACTGTCATCGGTTGGGCGAATTTATTGTTTCCTTTATTTATAAAAATAAGCTCTTTAACGCACAATTAACATAAGATTGACATTAATGTAGTGGTTTAGTGAAAGTCCGAATGAGACTCGCTAGGGTTGTCACTTCGAGCCGTTCCGGGTCGTGAATGAATTTGAAATATTTAAATGATATAATTTACATAGAAATGATATTGGAAGGTGCAAACAGAACTAGTATAATGAATACCATGTGAATGTTCACTCTGTAAATGTTTGAGGATTAATGATTATTCTTCACTATAATTTGTCATTTATAAACAGAGATGTGAGATTTGTTAAATCATTAGTGTCAAACATCATTCAAATAGGTAGCTGTGTTTAAGTAAATATTAATTTCGTTATTGAGATGATAATTTTTAGATTTAAAAGTTAATGAATTACTCTAGCGTTAGTTTTAGCTTTTATTAGATATTTAATTCAAATGTTTGTGTCTAGTTCTAAACGCAGTACAATTTAGTACGCAGTATAGTACGCTATAAATAGATAATTGTTTCACCAATACACTATGTTCTGAAAGCGAAACCAACATCAAACTCTAGGTCATAATGTTGTGGTAGTACCAATAAAAAAAATCTATTCTATTCTATTGAATATATTATTATATAATAATAATAATAAAATCGTTTATTGTCCATTGGATCCATGTGTTAGTAACAATTGAAACTTAAAAACTATGTTAGTAACAACAATACAATATTAAATTAAAATTAAAATAATTCATTGGTCGGGTCACTGATGTATATGTTTGAAAACATGTAGTTCAGTGAATCATTGAACCGTCCAAAAAATGCTGAGTCCATCCTGTCACCAATCATCTTTAGGACTGTGTTGGCGCTCCCCTGAGCTCGCAGCAACATCGAGGCAGTCTTTTTTCGCATTATTGTAGCGAAGTCGTCTACATTAGCGTCTGCAAACATGACTGATGCGCTGCAACACCGCGGGAGCCTCAACAAAGCCCTAAAAGTGTTATTATATTGTACTCGTAGAGCACTATACGATTTTTTGGTAAAGCTGGCCCACAAAGAGCCCGTTTAAAAGTTTGTATTATTTATATAAGCAACAAGGTTTACTGTAACTTTATCATTTTAAAACTGTTGTAGTCCCACACTGTTGAACTAAAACCTTTAAGCATGGACGTAGATGTACACTCTCTAAACCAATAGATCCTTATTTACGTATGTTTAGATTTTGGGAGCATCTTTCTGTTGCTAGCTACAAACAATTAGTTGACAGCCCTAAGCAGCAGACGATGTGAATCTTGTCAGGGCAGCTATTTACGTACGGGACAGCGTTGACATTCAATGTGTTTTGTGAGATACATTGGAAGTGTTTAACAGTACTTGTTAGTAAAGGCCACATCATCGTTGTCTAAATGAAACGGAAGGAGGACCTCCTAGTTTACCATATTAGAACTAGCATGAATATCGTACAAATTACGATACCATTATGTTTATCACAACTTATCAGTTCACACTATAAGTTCGAGGATGACACTGTAGATGGTATCTTCTGCAGCTTGTAAGTTTAAGTGTCGGTAGCTCAAAGGCTCAGATCAAATGTAAAAAATTGTGGTTCAACTCCTATTACCGCGATAGACTAATAACGTACACCATCATCACCATTTATCCATTAAAAATATACAATTATATTGCATATTAGCTTTCTGTAACATGACCATTATAAATGTGTTAATAGATTATTATTATAAATTTATTAATGAATTAATTAATTATTGCAAATTATATTGTAGAGTATGATTATGTCTACATGAAATTTACGAAAATTTTACTGCCAGCCAAAAACAAATAGGTTTAGCTCAAATAGTTCGTTGTTGAAAATCAAAAAATTAAAAAGTCTAATTGCTTATAAATGGCCCTAAATTGAAGGAACCTATCATGCGGCCGTTTCGTAAGCCAATTCATTAGTAACTATAATAAAAATACATTTGAAACTTGAAACATGATCTGAACATTCACACCCAACATTAGCCACTGTTTAATAATTTACAATTCCAAGAGTGTCACAAATCTGGTCGCTAATAGGTATCGATCGGATAATCGATGCAGAAAAATCGATATACCACACCGTCTCGATTGAGCCGTAAGGAATGCGGTGTCCGTTTACAATGGCGTGTTTACAAGTTACAAAGAAATTCTGTTCATAAATTTTGTAAATAGCGACCTAATGTAGCCGCTACAAGCATTTTGCTGTTTTAAGTAGCTGGATGTTGTAAATATTCTAATTTTATGTGTCTTTTATCTTGTACGAATATGCCTATAACTGTTTGAATTTTATTATGTCTTACTAACAATATGTTATGCCTTAGAGTTGTGTCAGTACTCATTATAGCTTTAGTAGTTGTGCTCAACTTATCTTCATTATCTTAGTTATCTGAAATTCAAGTTGTTTTTGGCTTAAAATGACTTTTTTCACAATTATTTTAAAGGGTGTTAGTTAAACCGGTTAGCAAAGTATTCGTATTTTTGTAAGCAAAAAAAAATGCTAGTTGGGCAGCAAAAAAGCTAGTTGGGCAGCAACTTATGTTCAGCAAATATTTCTAAATCAGTTTGCAACTTATATCATTTTGAACAGCAGTCTTATGCCGCTCCCCCTTCCGTGACGGAAAAAAAAATTAACTTAACCTAACCAACGTAAGGATTTCTTATGATGACTGATTGTGTAATTCTGCTGACCAAATAATAATTTTGCTGACCAAATATTTATTTTGTAATACAAATAAATTATTTCCCATTTTAAATTTGAAAATGTAGTCTATGTACTCGCATGTTATATGTGTTTATGCGTGAACAATATGGCAGATGTAATAAAACAATAAGAGTTACATAAATACGCACACCGACAGAATTAGCGGAACATAAAAAGGGAGAATATAAAATAGTTAATTAAATTTTTAAACAAATAATAACTGAAACAACAATGAAATTAACATGTTTTGACATTAATTTGCATTGCAACACCATACTTAAAGTTTAATGAAAAAAAAATAAACAAAATGCATTTTTCTTATATTTCGTAATGACAGAGAAACAATTGAAAATTTAAGATTTTGTGACGGGCATGCTGCGATTGATGTTGCTAATGATTTCTTGGGGCAACCTCTGCCATTCTTCAAGTAATGCGTTTTGCAACTCGCCCAGATTGTTGGGAGGTGGCATTCTTGATTTGACACTCCTCTTCAGCAAGTCCCAAACGTGTTCAATTAGATTCATATCCGGGGACCGTGCTGGCCACTCCATCACCGTTACACCAACATGGTTTAGGTATGCCTGTACTGTGCGAGCACTGTAAGCCCGAGCATTATCATGCATTACAATGAAGTCGTTGCCAATATAAGGGGCAAATGCCACAACATGTTCTTCTAAAGTCTCCCTGATATACCGATCAACAGTCAGATTCCCGCCGTCAATTACCACCAACTCTGTGCGAGCTCCTAAACATATCCCTCCCCAGACCATAATTGAGCCGCCGCCATATGCTACTGTATTTTCAAAATTAGACTGAATATAACACTCTCCTTTGCGTCTCCATACTCGCTGTCCTCCATCAATCTGATTTAACAGAATTCTGCATTCATCAGTGTAGAGAACCTGTCCCCACTCGTCGAAGTCCCAATGACGATGTTCACGAGCAAAGTATAGTCGGTTTGTGCGTTGGTGTCTCTCAAATTTTGGTGCTTTGGCGGGCACAAATGAGCCTATACCGACTTCTTCGAATCATCTGCGAACTGTCCGCTCACTCACTCCTCCTCTAACCTCCTCCAATACATTTCGGGCCTGCACCTCCGTTAGTCTCGTGTTCCGACGAACTTGAAGTTGTAGAAAACGGTCATCTCTCCTCACCTTTTCCTGCCTTGTCCTCTCCTCCTCACTAGAGAATTCGTCAATCTGTACCGATGGATGCTTTGATGAATCGTTGATAACGATCGACGAAGTCTTGTGGCAATCGATCTGTAGGAATGATCATTTCTTCTCATTTCATCTGCTCTAATGATTTCTGATAGCGTTAAATCAGGCATACTTAGATTCTCGTAACTGATCAATAGCAGAGAAAACACAAAAGCCTCATAAAACTGCAACACAATGTTTTTCAAATGAAATTTACGAACTTTACGAAAACGGAAAATCAACTTCAAAGCAGTCGATAGAGATGTATGAATGAAAAATTAAAATAAACGAATGAAAAAAATGACTTTTGACTAACGTTCCATTTTCTAATTAGACCTAAAATTAAAAAAAAGTAATGTCACCGGCCCCAGAGTACGAATAAAATACATTAATTTTCCCTTTTTTCATGTTCCGCTAATTCTGCCGGTGTGGGTATTATTTGGCACTTTCTTTATAGTTTAGTTTAGTTACTTTAAGTACATTTAAATAATAAATAGGGTAACTATCACTGTGAGTAGTCTGTAGGTAGATAGCTCGTCGAAATGATTCTTTAAAAATATCATCATTAGCCTACCGCAGGGCTTAGGCCATCGTGTCCAATGTCCACGGACCGAAGACCCAGCATTGCGGAAGTTGCTGTACTTTATGTTCGTAGCCTGAACGCGCTCGTAGTCAGTATTTACTCATGTGGTCAGAGTACTAACGAGATCTTTCGTTTCAATACAAAATGTATAAAATAATTATATGAAAATCTTTAGTTCTTCATCTTGTGAATTGTATTAAAAAATACTAAATAATAATCTATATATCTGTATCTTGCTTTGAAGACTTACTTCTCAACTACTGATTTGTCGGTGTTAACAGCTATTCTAACAGATTGAATTGGAATAATAACTACTTTGCATAACAGAGCAGCTTCGCCGGCCCCACAATAACTTACAATACAAACATTTTCGGCCTCAATTCTTATTAACCGTGAAATGTCACCAGATTAGGAGTATATAAAAACTATGTCTCGGAATGTGATCTTTGCATAATGTAATCCGGCAATTTGTTTCGGCAACATGAAGGGGACGGATGAGGATCTAAAATGTTAATGCATTATTTAAATCCTTTGATAAGTAAATGTGGCCGATACCAGTTTGATGGCAGTGTTAAACAGTTATTGCTGTTATAAGTTACACACTGGTAAGTAACCAAACTTCGAAATGAAAGCGTATAGTAGGATAGAATGGTAAACAACCGACAAATTGCAAGATTAACTCACGCGCAATGATGGTACCCACGTTTTTCTTGCTACAACAACCTATAAACGCGGTGGGAAAAGTAACTTGCGGGCCGGCAAGGTGAGGATGGCTAGATTGGCTAGTGATGCATAACCTTGCTCCACTAGCTGCCTTTGCATCTGGACTCCGCTTCTGCATAACATCAGGTGGACAGAAGTCATTTACCTATTCACTACTATGAAAAATAAAGTAATAAAGTGAAAGGAGGTCACCTTTGGCCATGTTTGTACCTTGAGGTACATAGATATCAAAATGTAGAGAAAAATTCGAGGATACCGAAAAACGTATCATTTTGCTTTTATAATTAGATACACATTTACTAGTTACACATTTTTATTATGTAGTGACATTGGATGTTTAATTGCGTTTAGTATCAGACATCTCCAAAACCTGTAGTATTAAAAAAATATTTTATTTGCTGTTAATTATTGCTAATGCATCTACTTGTCGTCCATTTGTATCAATACATAATTTAATGGGCGTAAAGCAATAAAAAATAGAAAATAATAATATTAAAATCAGCAAATAATTGTCTCTCTGCAATTAACAAAAGGCTACAAAATGTCAAAATACAACAAATGTCATAAATGTAATTTAGTTCGTTTCGGGGTGCTTCGTTGTTTTCGTTTGCGATTCGTATTTTTATTTAATAACTTGGCTATTCCCTGTGGTATTCCGTTTTTCCTCGTGATTTGATTTGATCCTGTTGATAATCAAAAATGGTGTATTTTTTCAAACCGAAGATATATATTTTTTCTTTTTCAAATAACTAACAAACAAAGTAGGTTGCTATATTATTCAGCGTTCCATCGAGTATTTTTTCCCCATAAAGTGTACCTCGGTACAGACGCCTGCACATCAACCTATCCAAAACTGTCAAATTTCTTCAATACATTTTCTACCGTATGCTTATGGTAAAAAAGTTCAAAGTCTATTGAGGAAATTTGACAGTTTGTGGTAGGTTGATGTGTAGGCATCTGTATATTAACTGGACAGATTTGAGTAACCTCCTTTGAAAGACTGATTCTTTTTCAAATTAAACGAAAGATATAAAGCCAAGCTTTTTAAGAATTTATAGCTATTTAACACTTATGTTAAGAATATATTCTGTCAACTCATTTAGCTTTAATAAATTTGATGAGCGCCAGAAAATATTTCTGTGATGAAAATTGTTATTGCAAACGTAGCCCGTGACGTATAGGTGAGTGAGGAGACGCAACAGACGACATCCAGACACAATAAACATGTTCTAATGACATCATAAAGTACCTCGGCTCGCCCGAGGACCACCGACAGACACCCATGCCAGCGCACGTCGGGAGCGTGTGGTAGCCTTAAGGTGCCTCCACATTTAGAAATATAAGTATTCTATAAATTTTACGCAAATTTTGTTGTGAACAAATAACTAACAGATTGACAACCGGGCATGTTAGAGGGTTAAATCTTTTCTACACTTTTCTGAATTGCCTCCACTTTGAAAATTATTGGGACATTTGAAGTGGTAAGCCGGCTCCAGATGTTATGGAAAAAGTACAGTACACACGTGCATTTTAACACTTGTATTAGTAAATGTAGAGTAGAGAAGATGAACAGTGATATTAGGATCTTTGGCAAGCAGCTAATTAAAGTGCGATTATACAATTGGATGTCTTGTAATGTTGAATACATAAAATAAAAGACAAATAATATAAGCTTGTAAAAAACAACTACTGTAGATAAAGTAATATATAAATTGTTAGTTCGTTAGTCTAGTATTTACAAGGCTGTATATCCTGTGCAATCTTTACTATAACACCAACGTATCTGTGTTAGTTCGTGATTGCATACACCGATGTGCACTTTTCCTTACAAAATAATCACAGCCACATTAAATGCAATGTATTTCTCACCAACGTCTTTTACAGCTTTATCTGCTATAGTATTTTCAGTTTTAACACCATCTCAATAAGAATCAAAAGAGGTATTGTAATAAAATGAGGAGTCACACAATTCAGTGACAATAAATATGAACAAATTATTCTGGTGAAAATTTAGTTTTTCATCCACGCCTCTGTTGTTTGCTGAGTTTTTTGCAATTCGTCTGGAGGACTTCTCAATGATAAATTGTTATTGTTTATGAGCTTTATTCAACCATAAAGAAATACATTTGATATTTCATATTAAAAAAATCATAACAGTAATATTAAGCTAGGAATTTTTGGAGTTCGTATAGTATCGTAGTGATTCTATTATATATTATTATAGGTAACCCATATTTATTTTGTCTCATCTCTTCTTCTCTTTTTATTTAGAACAATTCCAAAAGTCGCGTTACTATAAAAAGAAAAAGTAGTTTTAATTATCTTGTTCAACGTAATTTAGAATAAAATCATAGTTTTATTTAGTAACGACTTTACGTGTCAGTGTAAATCATTTGTGAAAATGAAATTTGGTAAAATTTGTTGTTGAAAGTGTAAATCTGTCCAAGAAACCAGTTATAAAAAAGTAATCTGTTTCCTATGTTTACAACCCGAAAAACTAAATCCAAATTAATCCGTATGTCAAATAACGGATTGCAGTAATCCCGAAATATCCCATCGCTAGCCCGGCCGGCGGCGGCGCCTCGGTATTTTTCCTGATCTTCTTTGGCAGAATTATGTTCGTCGGTCTTATCGTTTACTGACCTCTTGTTAGATGAAACAATAAAAGGAGTAGATTTATTACTTAATACTGCTTTATTACTATTTAAATTATGTATTTGATCAATCACATGAAGTGTGTTCAAGTCAATGCGCTACATAATTCGTGTGCACCGTATCGTATCGTATTAGGTGAATTAAATATTCTATTCGTAATCTTAATTCACCTAGGCACATTATGTATACTTTAGTGAAATTGGAATTTTTTCATTTGAAATAACGTTTCTATAACAATGTTAATTCCGTTAAAGCTTTGTGTACGAACTTATCTACAAATAGAAGTCAATTGAATATTTATTTAAGCACAACAACATTAATAGTAAATTTGCCTTAGCGGCGTCAGATTTATATAACTGCAAAGCTCTTTTAATTCAATATGTAGTATTAAAAGTAAAAAGTATTATTATGTATTCAATATGTAGTAATGCAGTCGCAACAAAGCTTGTGAATGTTCTGGCTATGAAACCAAGTCTGGCACTTTCTAACAACAAGACACATAAATCGTTTCTCGAGTGCGACGAACATAAAACCGAGATCGCAGCCTAATTGAAATAAACTGCTCTCAAAAATATCCGTAATGTCTCCGAAAATTGAGGAACAAACAGATTTTGCCGAAATCTACCATGAATTATGTCACTAGCCTGTTTTTATACGACCGTTTTGAGTTATTGGTGTCGCAATTGAAATTATGGGGTTTTAAGAGGACATAAACGTCCAATGAGAAGTTTGTGGCCTTTTTATGGTTATCCTACGTGTTTGATTGCTTCTTATGCCTGCTTGTCGGTTCTAAATGCCGTTATTTGATATTGTGGATTTTCTAATTTAATTTATGTATGCAGTATGTTTTGTACGAATTCTAGTGCGTGATGTAAATTGTTAATAAAAGATTTCGGTCCCTATCTATATTTTTTCTTGTTATCACCGCTAAGTCTATCTTCATCTCCACCACAATAGAGTTTGTTGCTGCCTATGTTTCGGTAATTAGTCTAAATTTTAAGATCTTCAGTGGTTGTCTGGTTTTCGGGTAAAGTGAGCTTCTTGTTATGATTAAAAAAGACTTAAGATGGTTTCGTAAGAGTGTTTTCGAAATCGCAAATCCTCATTGCTTATAGCAAGCAGAGTTATAGGTACTCCTAGTTATAGGAATATATGTAAACCGATTATGCAATTATAATACTGTCCGATACGCCTTCCAATGGAATTCTATTGTAAGTCTTGTTCCCTTTCTATTATAAACTGTTATTTAGCTAACACAATTATTGCTGTCGATTAATTTGCGTCTTTGCGTATTAATTCGGTTTTAATCAAAAGGTTAAGGTAAACATACCTATTATTATTGATTGGCAATATTTAGTAATTACAGAACGCTATATGTAATGATTATAATATGGAGAGGCCTATGTCCAGCAGTGGACTAGTATAAGCTGATGATGATGATCATGATTGGTCGGCACTGTACGGAATTCACTATTGTTCACTACGGAATTCACTATTGTACGTAATTATTAAATTATGCCGTTTTAGCGAGATACAAGAACGCTTATTACGTTAAATCAAGAAATACTGTAAACAATTTTATTGCTTTCATAATTATTTAAACGTTAATTATGATTTACATTTAAATTTAGTTGTGTTAAATAAATAAAAGTAACATGAAAGAGTACTATATATAGCATAACTAGCGTACATTTTGGATGCAGGAGCTACTTATCATTATATCGCGTCGGCTATTGAATATGAAGTTCCCATCTGAGAACACTGAGTACACCCAAACACTGTTAATCTACGTCATGCGTGTATGTAACATCATTGCTCTGCAATAGGTTCATCTATGATTGAATTAACAATGATTTGGTTAGTTAACTAGAATTTAAGTTTGATTTAAGTTTTTCGTGAATATTAATAGATATTGCATAAATTTTATTACAAACAAATTTAAACAAACTACTCGCACATCTGCTTGCACCTTTTGACTATCCAGGTCAGGTCACATAAGGAGGGTCAGGTCATGTCATCCAAGTCCTGACCCAGATTTCAAGAAGGTACGCACTCAAATATCGCACGAAGATATCGTTTTTAAAAAAAAAATCGCAATTCGACCGACTACTCTGAAGTATGAATACTGTGTTTTAAGCAAATAATTTATCATTTATTTATTATTTATTTTACTCTTCTGATTGAGGTACTCAGAAAATAGTCTACTTGTCTAAAGTTTCATACGCTCACTAGCTAACATAGCAATGTAAAAGCATATAAAACAAGTGTTTTTGTTTGTTTGCTGTCGGATAATTTAAATGCATGTCAATGTGTAACTCCTTCACATGTACACATAACCAAATATGTAATATTATAAATCTGATTTCCGCGTGCGCCCGCGCCACTTCCCGGGTACCTAATACAGACGCCTGCACATCAACCAATCCGAAACTGTGAAATCTTTTTAATAAATATTCAACCATATGATGATATATACATAAAGGTCAAAGTCTATTGAGGAAATTTGACAGTTTGTGGTAGTCTGATGTGCAAGCGCGTGTACCAAATGGCTTGACACAGTTTGGTATTGAACGCACACCTGACACAACACTACAATGGTTAGCAACTATATCAACTTGGCAGTGTCTAACGCCAGGAAGAAAAAGAAGTGGCACTATAAACCGTTCACAAATGTTTTTATTTGCCGATTATAATTCCCACACCAACTTGCTGTATTTTTGTAAAGACTTAACTTAATGTGAATTACATTTTTTGTACCTACTTATTTAAACTGAACTTATTCTCTAGCTAGAAAATAGTAAGGGTCCTACCGAAAACGTTCACGACTTACCTATAGTAATCTGATAATCTTTCTCGTAACAATAATCTTAATTAAGATATAATCTTTACAAAAACACAAATGTTGAAAAAATTTCCACTAGCAGGATTTGAACCTGCACCCTTCTGACATACCGGGTCAGGTGCTCTTCCAAATGAGCTATCGTGGTTCTAACCAGCCCGCCGAAATTATTCAACACTATTCACTTTTTTACTTTGAAAGCCAAAGGCGCCCATTCAATGTCAATAACTACCGTCATTTACATCCGATCATAATATTATTACAAATACTAAAGATCGGTTAAGAAGTAAGCAAGCTATTTATAAAATGTTTTTGTTTTGTTAACAATTTTAACGCAAATTTTGTTGCGAAACAAATTACAATAATGTTAAAAAAAACTTTTTTTCAAAATAAAACAAACATTATATAATCTTTACCCATATAATACATACAGCGGTATTTTTTTCATCTTCTAAATAATCAAAAGTAGGAAGCTTAACAGTACATAAATCATGTTTATTTAATTGCGCCAGCAATATCTCATAATATTGCCAGATTTACGTCTGAAAGGAATGCCACAAATGATTTATATGGGCGTAACTAACTGGAGGAGTTATTACCGTTTGAGTTTACGATACAAAGTCGGTATATAAGTAAACACAGTTAATAAAACTATGTACAATGAGAGAGGTTACTTATCTTTAATTGATATATAACAATAAATCACAACAAAGTGAAAATTAGAAAAAGTGAATAGAAATAGAAATAGAATACATTTATTAGTGACACAACACCAATCATTACATCAAAACTCAAAAAATAAGTAGCACTAACAGGTGTCCGCTCAGCATGATGTCAGGCCTCCTAGTTTATAGGAAAACCTGAAGCTGGTCTTCCGCGAACACCTAAGTGTGGGAGGGAGCACAACCACAAAGCAATAACAATACACACTTATACACATTACATACACGTATACGCAAAAACTTACACTTACACACTACTTATACACTACATCAAAGACCATACTATACGAATGGTCGCCCAGCAGACGAAAGACGAAGACTATTATGTTTCTATACTCGATTATCGCTTACTTATTTGTTTTTTTGGCATTTCCAAATTACTTGCGACACATATTATTTGACGGATATACTTAACTTTTTTCTATTTACTTTTATATAAGGATGAGGTCTGATCAAAATTGGTTTCATTTAACTCTCATTAACATTTTGAATAGTCAATTATTTTATTATTAGTTTAGACTGGTATTAAGTGTTTTTCTGTCAACTCGTATAGTCACAGTGGTCACCAATCTCCCAATCTGCCAATTCGATAGGCCAATCAAATTCTCCCTGGCCGCCGCAAAACTTTTAAACACGTTGATTTAAAACGCCACTGATTTTAAAGTGCATTCTAAACTTTAAGGAATATTGTTTATTACACTATTACGTATGTTAAGCTTTTAGTTATCTATTTTACAACGATAGACCTAAAGCTCTATATAAAGTCAAATATATCATACGCAACGGTCAGAGTAGAATATACAATAAAACATTAGCTTTTGTCCAAGAAAATTTATGGTGATACCAGCTTTGACTGACCCTAGCCCAAACTTTCACTTTGATGCAGAAATTTCGATTTCACAAAAAGGCTATTATGCAGATAAGTGTGCTTTTGAAGACTTCAATATATATTTGAATACAATTCAACAGATAGACGTAGACTTTTTAATGATGGCATTAAAAAAGCCAAACAGTAATGTCACTGTATGACTTTGGTACTTTATGCAAATTAAATAGTTGTACGGTTGCAATTTGTTTATGAATTCGAAAAGAGTTTATTAGACCTATGATTTTTAATGTCTTAATTTCAGTTAAGGTACAAAAGTTCTGATATTTCAGAATAATCATATTGTTTTTTAATGTGACTTTCTTTAAGAGTTTTTCAAAGATATTATAATTTTTCTCCTGTCACTTAGTAAAAATCTAAACCTCAATGACAACTTATGTAACTAAATGGTGTCAATTACTGTATACATACATGTTAAAGACAATAACCACGTACAATAGTGCAGACCATTCTTTTTTAGTTTAATAATGACAATGCACCGTAACTATTTAAAGCTAGAAATAATCACATCTAAACTGTCTTAGCAGAGCTATTTTGATTGGGATATTATTGTATAGCAATTATAAAACAACTCTAAACATGTTGGTATAAATCATCTTTATTATCCAGTATCACAATCAAAATCACAGAAATTCTATAATTATAATCATCCTATCATAACTACAGTTTAAATACCTATACAGGACAGTCAGATTTATTATTAAAGAATATGTAAGAAATATGTACCGACCAATTAAATGAAAGTATCAAAACGAAATATTTAAAAAAAAACTTTTGTAAATTTAGAAAACACTATGCGTAATTTAAAGTACACTATCACTTTTATGGGTAAAACAAGCATTTGAAAAATCAACATCCGTAAACTAAAAACTACATCAACAGTAATCAAAGAGATATAGGTATATATATAAAAAAAAAACAAATAACTAGGTTAATATCAACGTCTAACTTACAGCAATTAAAATACAAACGGGCATATTTTTTCCAAACAATGTCTCAAGGAAATAGAACCATTTAACATTGCTGCTATTGAATCATTAATGAGTTTAGGACATGCATAACATAGTCCTTATGTCGAGGTCTACCTTGTCTTAACACTCGAGATTGAGAGTAATTTTTAATTGTATTCAAAAAACGAATCATGTTTAGTTTTTCAGAAAATGTTCTATTTAATCTAGCATTACCATCTTCCACTGGATAATTCGTTCTATATGTGTCACCATAAAAATCCCAATTTCTGTTGAAATATTTATTATCAAGCCAAGCTGACACAAAATAATCGTTAAATTTATTAATATTGTCTGTTATAGGATTTCCATAAAGTACCGCTAGCCATCACATTTGAATTCTGATGGAAGCAAAGCTAATGATGAACACAGAGCTATATGCTTCTTGAACATTTTCTTTTTATTTAATTTCAATGACTTTGCTCTTTTCCAAAGAGCTTGTGAGAAGTGAAATTAACAACCTTTGCATATGACGTTTGGAATTATTTCACGGATACCATTCATGGCCGCCTTTTCATTATCAGTTCTGAATGAAACGGGACTCCAATCAGGAATTTCTGATTTAATAAGAGAGAACAAAGTTGTATACGTGAAATCCTTTTTGTTCAATAATAGTACACACGCCTGCACGTCAACCTACCCAAAACTGTCAAATTCCTTCAATACATTGTCAACCTTAAACCTTAAACATAAAGTTCAAAGTCTATTGAGGAAATTTGACAGTTTGTAGTAGGTTGATGTGCAGGCGTCTGTACATAATATTAATGGCACAACATTAATTTTCTCACTGGTACTCCCATGATCACCGTAAATTATATACAATTGTTTAAATGGCTTCACTACACATTTAAAAGTACCATCAGCTAAATAATGCTTGACGTCGCGATGAAGTTTTCTGCTTTCTTCTTCAGCAAATGCTATAATTCTTGTATTCTTATGATTATAATCAAAATATAAAAAAGATTTGTACCTTACTGAAATTTGAACTTCAGATGGCTTTCGAAATGAAGATTTATGGATTTGCTGCGATTTGTTACGTGCACTGTAGAGACAGCTTTTAACGTTACATAGGTTCGGTAATTTTTAGACTTATATCTTAGCTCAAATATGTATATAAAATCAAAGAGGTAAATATTTTAAAGGCAAAAAGTATGGAATACGTAATAGAATAGAATAGAATAGAATAGAAAACATTTATCAGTGACACAACTAAAATGATATTACTACTACGTAAATACTGAAATAATTTAAACAAATTAAATTCCTATTTATAAAATGATGAAAAATTAAACATTTCAAAAATAAATCTAAACAGCAATTTATAAAATGTTTTTGTTTTGTTTGTATAATTTTAACGCAAATATTGTTGCGAAACAAATTACAAAAACACAAATGTTGAAATTTTTTTTTTAATAATTTCGGCGGGCTGGTTAGAACCACGATAGCCTAATTGGGAGAGCACCTGACCCGGTATGTCGGAAGGATGCAGGTTCAAATCCTGCCCGTGGAATTTTTTTCAAAATTTGTGTTTTTGTAAACAGCAATTACTAAATCAGAATTATCAAATAATTAATACGAGATAATCAATAATTTTAAAAGATATTTTGTCACATGAAACATTGTGTATTATTATTTATTATAATAATAGTAAACTACATTAAAAAAAATATTAACTTACCTATGACAAACTCGATCAAAGCTCACTCTCACTATACACACTTTTTAACCAGGTGACATTTAAGGGTTTCTGAATGAAGAATTACTGGAATACACTTTGCAAGTGTACTCATCACGGAAGCCAGCGCGTAAAGTTCGTTTTGCTGATAACGGAAAGTAATGCTATTGGTCAAATGAGTCAACATTAGCAAACAAACAATGGACGCAACATTAAAAAGGGTGGATTTTTTTTACCTGTTCTTCAAAACCAAATTACAGTGACCGAGAGACGATAGGTGATTGCGTATTAATTGCTTACTTAGAGCGGCTAAATAATAATAAATATTATTTTTTCTCCTGGAGAAGACAGTTAAGAGTGGTAATTTTAAATGATGGATTGATGTTAAATATTAAGTAATACTAAACTCTTTATTGCTGATTGTACATACAATGTCATTAAAGTAAGTTTGTCATATAAAAAAAATATGGGCCGTAAAAGGAATATAAAATAGGACAAAGCGAGAATTATATTTTGGGACGAAGGAAGCATATTGTTTGGGACGAATCAGGATTGTTTTATGTGGGACGAATCTCAGTGGGACAAACGAAGCATAAATCAATCGATAATATCGATAATACTTCTTTTTAGTTTTAAACAAGAAACTATAATAAACAGAAGTTCGGCATATATCAATAACATACATACGAGTAGTTTATTTATTTTTTATTAATTCAACATTATTCGTTTGTTTTCGTTGTGGAGATCTTTGGGGCTTTGTCCAGCAGTGGACGTCTTTTGGCTGAGATTATAATGATTCGTTTTTTAAATGTGAACTATAGTATAGTATTCTGTCGAACTCAAAAAACGCCGACGTAACGTAGTAGTGAAAAGAACCAACTTCGATTGAGATTTTGACATTACCGTGTCAAATCTCAAATTTTCCTGTCAAACAATAAATAGCTATGCAATTCTATTCAACCATTCCACTAGAAAAGTATTTCGTAGGTCTAACGATAACGCATACTAAACCAGGCACACGTCTCGCCCCCCACACCAATCTGGGGTTAAATGCCAAACGGTGGCGGGATCCGTCCATATTTCAATCAGGGCCGATCCACTGACATTTATTTACATGTACCGCATCTATTTCGGATTGAGTAAATCTGTGTTCTTATTTGGGATTGGGCGCTTCTTGTCGATGTTGAGCAACTGATTCCTTTTGCTTCTGCAGTTTCCTTTCGACTTTATTTTAGTCGTTTTTAAGGCCAGGAACGCGTGTTGGATAGTTGATTGGTCTTGGATAAGATGTTGTTATCAAAGCTTCGTGAGATACCTACTTGTTTTCATTCGGTTCAGCGTGGTGCGTTGTATGTTTTTTTTGATGATGTTATTCTTTCATAAGCCGTAACTTTGCTTATACATGCTTAATTTAACTTAAATTTGTTTATAATTTTTACATTATCTTACTATTGACTACAAACTACCAACCAGAAAATTTATTTCGGGTATGTTATATGTGGTAAAGCCACAATGCCCGGAATAATTGAAGGTATGAACTCTCGTTTTAAATCTTTTCTATATATTAATAATTAACACCCAAATATTCATTTTTTAGCCCTGTATGATATCAAAGAAGTGGGCACCATTCATTTCTTATTTCGAAAACAAGTTTTCAATTGTTCCTTTTTTGTTATATAATGATGTCCCACAATAACCAATATGTATTTCAAACTAGCGGCCCGTCCCTGCTTCGCATGGGTAGACATTTTTTTTATATAGCCTATGTAGCATACTCAGCGCTAATGTAGCATTCTAATGGTGAAAGAATTTTTGAAATCGGTCCTGTAGGGAGTGATTTATAAGGAAAAAGAACATTGTGGTTTTTACTATTTTCCATAAGAACCTTCCTCAGACTTCTTTAAGCACAACAAAAAAGTAATCAGCCAAATCGGTTCAGCCGTTCTCGAGTTTGGCGATTAGCAACACATTTAGCGACTCATTTTATTTATATAGATGAGATCCACATTTTGAGCTGTTCATATATTTCACTTTCAGAAGATTCACTTGTTATAGAAAGGTCGGTATTATAAATGTGCCATTACATTACGGGTGGTCTTACTGTATGTGTGTATGCTTCTTGTAGATCTACTATTTTAAATCCCTATAATACTGAGCACGCAATAAACAATATGATAAACTGTAGCAGATGCACTTTCTAAATTTATTTAGTGATACGTATTGGTTTTATTGGAGTCACAACTGAAAATCTAAGTAAATCTTAGAGAGTGTACAGTACAGTACAATATTTGCGATAGATCACTGTAGACTTATAATCGTATATCTAAAATTTGAGATGTTTATTTACATTCACGTAAGTATATACCAAGTTATCATAGTTAATCTACTGAATGTAGAAATGGTATGTATAGTACTAGTATGATTTCGATTGTCTTTGAACAAAGGAAGCTTAGATTACAAATTGTTTAAAATTCATAAAAACTACCATTGCACCTTGAGCTAAAGTTTGACAACGTATTTGAAAAGTCAATCTCAAAATCAAAGTAAATTCCTTAATTCAAATAAACCTTGTGAAAAGTGCTTTTGAATCGTCCAAACATTTTTTACCTACTACCCTAAAAACGCTTCAACCAATTCTTAAAACTTTACGGTCACTTGCAACGTAATTGCCCCACATTTTTAACGATGTTTACAATACCGGCGCTTAATTTAATATACTGCGACTGGACATCTTCAAAACTGTGTATGAATACGTCAGAATTTCACCGGATCAAAAGGAGTTCTAGCTATAAAATGTTAAGTTTTACAATTTGTTTATTTGCCAGCACTTCCTACTCGCGCTTCGGTTTGGCAACAACATGTTGGAATAAACGCCGCTTCGGGGAAAGTGCAGGTGGGTGTGGCAATAAGGAAGGATTTGCAAAATTAGACCTCCAAAAATACACTTGGAACTTTAAGTAACAACCCTGCAATAATCATTTTTGACAGCTTAAATCTTACTACATTGTAAAATGCAATAAATAAAGAGTATTGCGTATTGAATACTGTACCAGAGCATTAAAATCTGAAATCTGTTTTGGTTTACATTATTGTCTTTTGGAGTAAATACTTATTGGGATTTTCTACTTTCTTATCTGTTTTATATTCTGTTTCTTGTCATCACTAACTGCTTTCTTGTCAGCTTTAGTAGACTATTCACTTTGCTCATAAAGTAGTCCATTTAAGTTTTCTTTCTCCTCGTTTGGTAACGTAATGGTTTTAGCTGTGCTTCAACATAATATGTGCGAATGAAATATTGTTCTGTGCTAAGAATGACTTACCTATCTGATTTTATAACATTAATAGTAAGGAAGTTAAGTTCTTTATAAAACACTAGCGGCCCGTCCCGGCTTCGCACGGGTGGACATTTCTTTTTATATAGCCTATGTTATTCAGTGCTAATGTAGCATTCTAATGGTGAATTTTTTTTTTAAATCGGTCCAGTAGTTTTTGAGTTCATTCGTTGAAAACATACAAAAATACAAAGCTTTCCTCTTTAGTTAGTATAGATAATAATATAGATAACACTCATATTGGTATTTACTTAGTTGGCGTTAAAGATTTTGCATCATAAGCACGAGAAGACGCAACAAAATTGTAATACCCAGACGATCATTTGATTTCAAAACAGGTAAACGATTGGCCAACTGTACGTGTGAAAGTTAATCCTTATTTATACTACTATATCAGTCACTATGCTAAGTATCTTACAGGCATATGAATGTAAATAATTCTCAAATGTAGACCAGATTATAGCGAATCGACCTTAGAGTTCTACTTCTGCCCACGTTTGTGCAAAATCACTGTGACACGCAACTACGACACGGGAATGTGGCGAGCAACTATCGCCATGTCCGATTGATATCCGATCCTTGTCTGCATTTAAATCTATGTCATTATTCAATTTTGGATCGAGTTAAACTCTGAACTTACGAAAACATACAAAAACGTTATAATCATTATAAAAGGAACATATTTTGGTTAAATTGAAGTGTAGTTTACAAATTCTGAACCCTAAATAGTAGAATATTTAGGTATTCATTCGAACAACATTGTTATATACATATATCAAGGGGAAATTACAAATTAAACAGATATTATTTAAAAACTTCATAAACTATAAAACTGTACGAAAGAAACATGTATTTATTTCTACACAAAACATTATTAGTTTCATAACAATAAAGTTTGTACAAATAAAAATATGAAAAAGTGTATCAATCTAGCTATCAAGCAATCTTTCTACAACTCTTAGCATAAGCGATAAAAGTTAGCTTCACTCCTAAAAAAATCCATAAGTGCTAATTTTCATTTGATAGCTTCACTAACGTCATGACGAAATAAAGCTTGCGAAGAAGCAAGTAATCCAAACAACGGTCATGAATAACACAAACAACGAGGTTTGAGAGCATGACAGAACCGAGTTCAGCTCAATTAAGAGTTTATAGAAGTCAATATGTAACTTTTGAATTTCGTAAGACCAAACGCTAACATTTGATCAATAGATGCAGACGATGTTGCACTCTATACAATTGTAATAGAAACTGATTTGTTTCACAATTAAGTGGAAGGATTAAATTATATAGACGAGCAAGGATCAATAGGCTTCATAATATTTGAGTTTCCGTTAAAAGTAGCGTTTTCTATGTAAGATCAATTAATTAACACCTTTAACAATAAGCAATTGGGACTGTAAATTACTTAGGAGCATAACAAACGGTGTGTAGACAAGTGTGTATGATGCCAGATGTTTTTGTGTTAAGCAAATCTTCGAAGTGTAAGTAGTGATAGCACACAGAATAGGACATAAAGTTCTCATGATATAATATTGTTTTAACAACTGAAATTGAGTTAGAACTTAAAAATCCATGCAAGATATTTATTAAATTTAGTCACTCATCTAGTGACCTGAAATTGCAAAAGGTCATAACCCCAAAATACAAGCTTCTGCGCTATCGAGCTCGAACCTCAATATTGCTGTTAAAATTACTGTAATGGCTGTCGCCATCGACACGTCGACTTAGATAAATTATTGATAGCTAACCAGATGGATAGCTAACAAGCTTTACCAATAGCAAAACTGAGAACAATACTTACCACTAGACTTTTAGAGAAAAAAAAATAGAGTAATGAATATCAAAGTGTTAAAATGCTAGCCTTATTGAGGCCTCCGGTGACAAGAAGGCTGGCAGCTACCTCTGCCAGCGTATTAGCTTGGCAATCCAGAGGGGCAATGTTGCCAGCATTCTTGGGACCGTTCCCGTAAGCCTATCAGGACATCTTTTTTATAGGTATTTAGTTTTAATTTGCTTTTTATTTTTCTGTTTTTTTTTTAAGTTAAGTTATGTTTCTTTTTGTTGTGTATATACTAAAAAAATATATTAACCTGTTGACCCGGGCGGACTTTGTACCGCTTTGACAGTTTCTATGACAACAAAACAAACAAAGACATCAAATGTTTCACAGCTAGGAACATTTTGTATTGGAAAATGAAATTGTCGTTATTTGGTAAAAATATTTTTTTTTCTTTTAATTTTCCGTTCTTTTACCTTGTCCGTTTATGTTTAACAAAAACTACTAAATAATTGTTTTCCTTTTTATGTCTAAGTATTATAAATTAACTAAGGTAAAATAAATTAATTGTTTAATTAATTGAATTTTTTACATAGCATGTGGTATTTACCTATAATTGTTTGATGCATTTAGATATAAGCCGTAGCATTATTCTTTGTGTTCATGAAATAATGTATTCAAATGTTGGTAAATCTTAATAAATAAAAAAAATAGATAGATTAAAATAAAGTAAGGAGCCAACATTTTATCAATTTACTTTAAGTATATATTTTTTTGTTTTTTTTTTTTAAATTGATTGCTGTAATTTGTATTATCATGCTTCAATTAAAATTCTTCAAAACAGTAATTGTAATGACGAGTACATACGGTGGATTTTTTACCTACAAAAAGAAGCGTATTTCAAGCAGGATCCACAGATTTACCAAGCTATACAGACGAAGCCCGGATACGCTCGTTCAATAAATACCAACATCAACATGAACTAAACAAACATACAGCCGATATTAATGTATTTGTACAACACTGAACAAATAGTTGCATATCTAGGGCCGTAAGCTGCCATATTTGGATAACAGAATAGATGTGAGCTTGCAAAATATCGACAACTGCTGTCAGCTAATTGCATTTAGATTCAAATATAGTGATCCATAAAAGGTTATTTGGTTTAGTAATGACATCGATGAAATTTCGAACCATTACCTTAATACACGATTATTAAATATAAAAGATCTAAGTTTAATTCGAGATAATATCAATGTATTTGATAAACAAACCGAATAACTTTTATTTATTATTAATTTTACATTTAATTACAATAATTAAATTATAAGATAAGATAAGATAAGATAAAAATAAGATATTACTGATAAAGATTACTGACTGAGAGATTACTGATTAAGATACTACTGACCGATATATGTAATTATATTTTTGTTGATTAAATAAATAAAATAAAATAAATAATAAATAAATAAATATATCCAATTTGAAAAGCATAAAAAAGAAAAAGTTTTTACGATCTACACGAATTTAATTCCTTAGATAGATTTAGGTATGGTGGTCAGGTAAGGTGTAAGGTAAATAAGATGAAGCCTTTTCACGTTTCAAG
This sequence comes from Eudonia truncicolella, assembly GCA_949315975.1. NCBI lineage: Eukaryota > Metazoa > Arthropoda > Insecta > Lepidoptera > Crambidae > Eudonia > Eudonia truncicolella. Next base: position 1,402,676 of record OX438839.1, read on the forward strand.
AGCGAATCTCCAATCGGTCAAATACCTTCGCATAGCATAATGTTTGATTATTCTGTATTTGCTTCCTGATAATGGAGCTACTACTGAAACGTGCTAAAACAACATTACTCATTTTACAAACGCAACATGAAATTGTTTGTTTCAAATTATGCACTTTGTTATGTGCACACGCTTGCACATCCGACTACCACAAACTGTCAAATTTCCTCAATAGACTTTGAACTTTATGATTAGGGCATATCGTCGAAAATGTTTTGGAAAAATTTGACAGATTTGGATAGGTTGATGTGCAGGCGTCTGTACTATGGGGAAGTGGACTGTTAAAATTTCAGTTGAAAATAAAAATAATATGTATGCGTTTACATAGACAACTTTTGCTCGAATCACAACAATTCAGTTTCCCTACAAAGTTGCAAAGTTACTAGTGACCTGTTTACAGACGGCACCTAAATCTCGAGTTAGTTTCCCCAAAATGGGAAAATCGACAAACTTCACCGAAGATACACATTTCGTTTCGCACCAATAAATAAAGATTTGCTTCATACGACTCGATCTATTTCGTGAACCGCTAAGTGTTAGGCGAATGTGTAAAATGATTAGTTTATTGACGTTGAGACCTGTCATGTTAGCCCATTCTGACAGGCACTCGGTTACACGAAATTGAGGCTTATTGGAAGTCTAATTTAAACAGTTAATGTATAGATAGATAAGCCGATGAAATATCTAATTCTCACACGAGACGCTGGTGTTGGCAACATTAGCCGACACGTGTTTTCTTTGGTGACGTCAACTAGTTGTAAATCTTAGGAATCATTTGTACACGGGTTCTGTTTGTAAGTGTTAGACATGATTTAGGAGCCAACAATCTAATTGGGAGGAGCTCGATGGCGCAGTGGTCAACGCGCCCGGTCGCGAGTGCTAAGGTTAAGCAACTTTCGCAAAGGCCAGTCATTGGATGGGTAACCAAAACTTAATCATCTCGAGCTTCTCCGTGCTTCGAAATGCACGTGTAGTCGTTGGTCCCGGCTGCATTAACAGTCGTTATCAACCACCGCACCGCACTGGGCCCGCGTGGTGGTTTATGGTCCGTTCTCCATCTCTATCCATCGATAGGGAAGGCTCGTGCCCCAACAGTGGGGACATGAAATGAGCTGGTGATGTGTTGTGATGACTCTAATTGGTTGAAGAGCACTTTCAGGTCTATTTAAGTCCACAGCATACTTAAAGTTTAGTATCACAAGGTGTTAGGAAGGGGTTAACATGTTGGTACATGGACATACTTGCATACTTATCTTATTTTTAATAATATTTACTATAGTTTGACTTGGTTTTTCTTAACCAATTTTTTTTTTTTTGAGTACTGTAGTGGTACTGTATGAAATTGTGGAAATTGAAACTTTTACCTGATGTAAATTTGTTAACTTAGTTTTTCTTTTTTTATTTTTATTTTGTGATATTTTTGTTTTTTATTTACATGTTGTGGTTGTCTTCTATAATTTTGTGTTTATTTGTAATGGAAAGTGTCCTGCTATGATAGGGCATTTTCCAATATTTTTGACGCTGTAAGGGAGAAAAGAGCTGGACACTTGCTGAGTTTCTTGCCGGTTCTTCTCAGTACAAGATCTCCCGCCCAGAGTAGACTTACGAACCGATGGCATAGTGACATTCACAAGAGCTACTTGTAGCCTAAACTGAATAAATGATTTTGAATTTTGAATTTTGAATTTTTTGAATCTTGTATAGTCATTGCAAGTCAACATTGTATCCAAGACAACATTTTTTTTTTGCATTTTAAAATATTGAAATTTTTCTTTTTTTTTTTCAGCAAAGCCTTGTATTGTTTATTTATGAAGATCAAGTATCTAATTTTAATACCATGACATAAAAGAGAATCTTACACAACTTGAATAAATGTTCTCATTGTTTCTCTAAATTCATTACATTTCGGAAAGCATAAAAATTATATAGTGTGTTTTTAAATAGTTTAAATTAGGTACTGTTCATGTCCATCCTATTTGTTCATTAGCCCTTAAAAATATAAATATTTAGTCAAAACAAAATAGACTGATTAAAATAGAATAAATGTTTGTATTTGTTTGTCATCGAAATTTACAAACTGCGAAAAGAACCGCATAAAAGTTTTATTTCAAATAAAACACAGTTCCATCTATTAACGAACCTATGACAATACCCCTGTCGCCGCTGCATCAGTTACCACGTCACGATCGCTAACAATTTGCAGAACGCACTTAATCCCCCCATCCCGTTGTAAAGCACCTGCTGAATGACGAATGAGAAAAGGAAAGACATCGTTTAAATCGACACATAATAAGCGATTTGTATGGCCAGTATTGCTTAAGCCAATACTCGAGACGTATCGACGGAGTCTCATCGCGTATGCCAACACCAATGTAACTGTACCTGCTAATATTTGCGAGCGCTATTCATTTTCAACCTTAAAAGCTGAGGCATAAAATCGATAGGAACTGACATATTAATGGGTATCGATGTTTTTTAAGTTGGTTTCGTGAGACGGTGGCGCCACACCATTGTAGAGCGCGTGACCACGGATATTCCAGTACATGGATGCTACGAGCAGAAAATGGACACTATCGCCGTGACGTTACGGATATGGGCGGACGTGACTGTATGCCTTATGATTTCCTTACTACCTACTCTCGATGATAAAAAGATAGATGAATTAGAAAATTGATGCTATAAAGAGATTGTCATTGCAAATCAGCCAGCATTGAAAAGACGTAAGATTAATGAAAGAAAATGCATAAAAAGTAGATGACCTCTAAACTTGCGCGTTGATTATCATTAAGTCTAACATCCCTTTTTAGTGCTAGCTAGTATTCCTGTTCTAGATCAGGATAGGTAGATTGACTACCACCATCTTATATTCGTACCTATGTAGCGGCTTACAGTGTTAAATGTAGATGACATTATTGTATATACAAATCATTGAACTCGGTCAAAAATAAGAATTATTCAATTATACAAAACTAGCTGTCCCGGCGGACTTCGTACCGCTTTGACAGTATCTATGACAACAAAACAAACGAATTCGCAACATTTCCGATCCGATCCGAACCCTTCGGAGAATCTAGTAGGGCACGGGGACGCGCACTAGTGCGCGATGCCGTTCCCTCTAGAAAACCTCCGAAGGTGATTCGTTTCACACGGCTCGAGGGACCCTTTACGTTCCTCGCCGCCCCTAAACAAGCCCGGTGAAGCTGAAAATGCCGTCTGAGGCAATCAGCAATCTCTGTTAAAAAAAAAACCCAACATCAAATTTAAGATAAATCCGTAGTAAATTGTGGAATCAAATATAGAGAAAAGGTATGAGTTTCATTCCCGTGGGAACATTGGGATAAAAAATCCTATGTGTTAATCCAGGTTATAAACTATATGTGTACTGAATTTCATCCAAATCTATCCATCCGTTGCAGCGTGAAGAAGCAACAAATATACACACACACACAAACTTTCGCATTTATAATATTAGTGTGATAAAGCTTGTTGATTCAAAACTGCCTCGCTAGTTATCTCAACTAAGCCTATCAAAACGAGGGTCCACCTGGCTAGCTACCACCATCTTATCTTAATAAATATCATCAATGTATGTGCATTTTTGGCAAACAATTTTTGCCTTTATTAGAGTACTGTAGTAGTACTGTATGACATTGTGGAAATTGAAACTTTTACCTAAGGTAAATTTGTTAATTTAGATATTTAATTTTGTTTTTACATGTGGTTGTCTTCTATATTTTTTTGCGTTCATTTGTGATGGAAAATGTCCTGCTATAATAGGGCATTTTCTAATATTTTAGACGCTGTAAGGGAGAAAAGAGCTGAACACTTGCTGAGTTTCTTGCCGGTTCTTCTCAGTACAAGATCTCCCGCGCAGAGTAGACTTACGAACCGATGGCATAGTGAAATTCATTAGAGCTACTTGAAGCCTAAACTAAATAAATGGTTTATGAATTTTGATATTTTTTTAAATTTTTGTGAGAGATAAAAAAAGTTCCTCAGTTCGTGATGTTTGTCTAATGGTCACTTACAATTCAGATGCGATGAAAAACCAAGCAATAACCCGTTGTAGAAAAGTAGAAAAAGTTCATCTGAAACAACACAACAATTATTTCCCAGGGAATAAAGCCGTTTCGAACGGTATTTAGCATCGCAAGTGGAGCGTGCGCGCTGAGGTGGTCCAATATTTGCGGGGCTATCGGCGCTGGCGCGCTTTTACGAACGACTCCTATATGAGTAAAGTATAAATGTTCGTTGTAAGTGGCATGTACCATGTAAAGAACCTTATGAACCTTACCTTACTTTTCTATTTATTTGTTTATTTTTTTATTTCAAAAAGTCTTGTAAGCTTACAGAACAATCCAAAGCGCTTACAAGCTATAGGTACACATGCCAAAAGTTAATCAACTTAAAAAAAAATAGGTAAGTATGTCAAGATAGACTGTCAGATTCAAAATGTTAATGTCAGTGAATTAGATTAAAATTATATAAATACACATAAAAATACATACACTCAAAATTACACACATGTCAAATTAATTAAACTATATAATATTAGAACGAATGGAAAATTAAACTATATCTATAATTTCGTAGTGAAGGCATACATTTATCTATTTTCACAAATCTTTGGGGTCGGATGTTAATCATTCTTGAACTTAATCCAGTAGATTTATTTACTGTCTAAATACTAATCTAGAAATTTAGACTTATGCTGTTAAGTCGATCATAACTTTTTTTTCTTTTTGGGGGTGACAAGTGTTTATATAATATATACAAGATATCATAACAATAACGTAATATTTTTGAAAATGTAATGTTAAGCAAAATTTGCATAAACAGAAAACCGGATTCTTTGCAAGATCAATTCAGTAAATAAAATGAATGTAACACGATTTTAGAAAAATCTATTTAAAAAGAGACATTCGATTAGGATACATGGCCCAAATGCGGGCTGGTTGTTTTATTTATAATACAGAACTCACAAAACGTGTAGGGTCCTAAAACATATCTAAAACCGATAGAGGTAAAAATCGAATGCTATAGCAATAATAAAATCTTTGCTTTAGATATTATGATATAGGTACTTCTCAGGCTACTTATCCAATATTATTATATTCCCTTCGATTGCTTTATTAGCTAGGTGTGGACTTGCGGAGCCCGTGGCATCGCCTTATGAGGAGTTGCACCGTAGAAGACTGGGAGCGTCACGATTGCCACTTTAATGATGTCAAAATAATCTTAAAATTCACTTTACTGTCACGTTCACATTTAAATCACTAACTTTAAAGGGCGCCTGCAAAACAGGGATAGATATACGAGTAAATTACACTTTACTATTACAAAAGTATTAGGTATCGTTCTCATCAGTTGTATCTAATTGTATAAACTTGGGAGTTAAGAATTTTAAGAGTGTATTTTATTATGAAATTAAAAATATTTTCACCTATGACTCTCTTTCCGTGCGAGACAGGACATAGAAGTTGCAAGACGCACTGAGAACGCCTGGAAGAGCTTTTGGTCTATGAAAGATCTTATGAAGGGAAACCTACCATTATCCTTGAAAAGAAAACTCATGGACATGTGCATCTTCCCCATTCTGACATACGGGAGCACGATCATGGTCTATGACAGCTCGTCAGAGGTCTGCGCTCGAGGTTTGTCAACGAGCCATGGAGCGCAGTATATTTGGCGTGAAACTTACGGATCACGTCAGGAACACTATACTACGCTCAAAAACAAAAATTGCTGATGTCACACAAAAAGCTGCCATGCTAAAGTGGGACTGGTCCCACAAAACCGAAAACGACGTCGCGGCAGACCAAAAAGGAGATGGCGGGACGACCTTGACCCCCATTTAAAAGATTGGTCACTTGTTGCTTCAAATAGAACAACACGAAAAGAGGGCAGGGAGGCCTTTGCCCTGCAGTGGGATACTACAGACTCATAATAATAATGACACAATGTGGGCAGGAGTCCCTTTTTTTTTTTTTTAGAGAGATTGCTGATTGCCGCTGCGGCATTTTCAGCTTCACCGGGCATTTTTGGGGGCGGCGAGGAACGTAAAGGGTCCCTCAAGCCGTGTGAAACGAATCACCTTCAGAGGGTATCTAGAGGGAACGGCATCGCGCACTAGTGCGCGTTCCCGTGCCCTACTAAATTCTCCGAAGGGTTCGGATCGGATCGGGACAGGAGTCCCACTACGTGGACCGACGATTTGTTAAGGTCGCGGGTAGCCACTGGATGCGAGCAGCACAAAACTGCAGGCTTATTACCGAAAAAAGCAACCATTTGTGAATTGTACAATTGCAACGCGACTGCTCTAGTTGCAGTTGATAAATTGGTATTACGGACACAGATCGCTTGTATGTAAAAACTGGTACAATTAATAACTGGTTGCTTTTTTTGGTAATAAACCTGCCGGTCGTTGTGGAAATCTTTGAGGGAGGCCAATGTCTAGCAGTGGACGTCCTTTAGCTGAAATGTTGATGATGATGACATAATATTGTCGCAAAAATGATACTGGTTAAATGTTTGTTTATATAGTTCAATCATCGCTTGTCGCTCGATCTGTATTCGCCTGGAGTGTGCAATGATTTTTACGAGACATCCTGTATTGAAGCCTAGTCTAGCCTTCGACAACACGACCACCCTCAATATTTCCAAGTAACCACTTGATGAACTCGTCTGGGTTCCCCGACGAAGTCGTTTCACAAGACCACAATACAAATAGGTACAGAAGGCCGGCTCCAGTCGATAGCGATGATAATTACCTACGCTTGGTCGCAGTAAAAATTGGAAACGCAGAAAACGTCAAGAAATTTTTATTTATTGGCGTATTTAAACATTTAAATACGCAACAGTTTTTATATGAATGTCTTCAACTCATTAGGACAAAGACTATTTCACGTCATGCATTGGCGTTCCTCCGAGTATAGCAGAGATCTCAGATGCGTCTAACTGTCAGAATACCAGCGTCGTTGTGGTGGTGTTTGTTTTCAGCACCGCAACGGTACAATCTGAGGCAGGGTCCTAGTTAGTTTTCTCAGACTTATTTCATGTTTCCTGATTGTTGTTTTGTTATTATAGTTATCATGTTTCCACATTTTTATTTGTATATCCTTTTGCAATGTTTGTGTGATCTTCGTTCGATCTTCGTTTGTCTGATTCTTAACTGAACAGTTGCCTGTATCGCTAGTTTGTGTGGAACCGCACCACGAATCTGTACCTATTTATTTTGTGACAAAGAACTATGAGGTATTAATAGGTGATAACTGGCGGACACCGTCTGGGCACGCGTCAGTAAATTGCCAGTTGAGTACGTGTGATGAATTCTTCCATAAAACTTTCGCCATGAGTCGGTTAAGAAATTAGAATTAGAGACAGCCAGCGGTCATGAATTAAATGTACAGTAGGTACCTTAATGTCACTTTCAATTATATAAAAAAGGTAAATCAATCAGTTCAATTGAGAGCCTTAGGCTATTCATACGATCTTTATTGGTATAAATGACATTAATACTTTACTCAAAAATATGAACATAAGCATGAAATTTTTAGTAGTTTCCTGTGCCAAGTTTTAAAAAGCATTGCTTTAAAATACTTTAAGACATTTACAGTCACAAATATTTACACTTTTTAGTGCAGTTTGTAGGTAAGTCAGTATTTTATTAGAATAATTAACAAGGCAGTTCAGCGTCTTAAATACACCATTAAAATTAATGACTCAATCACAGTTTTATAGTCGCTGAGAGTGGACGTCTCATAAATTTTCTTGCTTATTGCTGCGACAAATACACTCGAGATATAAAATTATGTCAAAGTTTTCACGATTAAGAATAGATTGGAATTGGATTAATTGTAATCAGAGGTCTGCTCGATTCAGAGGGAAATGGTTTATATTTATATTACGGGTGAGCAATGGCCTTCATCTCACCTGATGTTAAGTGATGATAAGGCCGAAGGTGGAAGCGCACTTTACCCGGAATCTCCAACTAACCCCAACTATTTAGGCGCTGGCTATCTTATCTCTAGCTGCCGGAACACAACAATTGCTACAAACATTGATGTTATGGCGACATATTTAGAGAAGGTGGTGGTCGCTAGTCAGGCGGGCAAACAACCAAACCGAGGTTAGGTGTTAGTATTATTATATTTCCTATCTACTTCATACGAGTACCAGGCCTCTATCTTACCAGGTAGAAAGAGACGAAAGGCCGTAGATGGAAACGCACTTGATCCGTAATGCTCATTACAGGATCTGGCTATCTTATCACGAATGCACGGTAAACGAAAAAAGGTACTAACTAACATTATTGTTATGTCAACAGACTGACGTAACATTGAATTGAAATTGAATTGAATTAGTATGCCATAAGCACTTTTATAAACGAATAGTGTAAGCCGAGTAAACGAATGCGCATTGTAATATATTTTATTGACTTTAAACGTCAACATTCAAGAATCGATACCACTATTTGATGTCAAATAAAAATCAATTTTGTATCTTTTACGATCCCTCACTGTAGATCTGATGATTTTACGGTATAATAAAGTAGATAAATATTGTGGTGAAAGATGTTTCGATGCCGAATTGAAATTGAATTATAAACATTTCGTAATGTTTGTTAAGATTTGAATGCAATCATTTTGATAAGGAAAGTTCAAAATACTACTTTATTATTTTTATTAGTTTTTGATAGGTGATTTAGATATTTACCGAGCAATTGTGTAGGCTTATCTTTTTTATTTATAGCAATAGCCTAATACATAAATGATCAATGTGTCTGATTAGCGCACTTTTTTTCAGGTGTTCCGTAAGCTGCGATGAAGGAAAGAATATTGGGTATGTGTAGTTTAAATCTGTTATATGTGGTTTCACGATATAATTAGCGTTTTATGTGGTTATCACGATATAATTATGATGTAATAATGTATTAAGAAATCTGTAACAAATTACAGAGTTTTTTGTTAGTTCATAACGGGAAAGCTCTATTATATATCTATATATTATATATCTAGAAAAACGCACTACACCCGGAATACAACAATTAAATTAACTGTTATAAAAAATATAATAAAATAAGTTTTGAGACAACGTGTTGAATAAAATTGAGTACTTTTTTGAAAACTGTGTGTACCAAGCACGAAGGTGTACCAAGTGTGTGAGGATATTTAGTTATTACATAATTTCCATATAAACATGTAATAAGTCTAATTTTTCCATTATCCAGTGTAAAGTAAAAGGAGATTGGCGAACTGGGTATCATGTGAATTATTGTGAATTTTAAACGTATTGAAAGCGAACTATATGCAATATGTAGGGCAAAATACTAATAATATTTTCCAAGACAAAATGTTCTGATAGCTGTTGGGAGTACTAAATAAACCGTAAAAAATAATTTCTATTCAATCGTGAACAATTTAGTTGCAGAAACAAAACGCACATCCACCATAGTAGAGCCTATGGTATATAAGCCTATATAACCGTTAAGGTACCTTACATACAACTTACAAACGTCAGTAACGAATTCGGACAATGTTTAACTACAGGAATGTTGTATTCCGGCATTAAAAGATGAGATGCCTGTTCCTAAGTGTTGAGGCTAGGTGAAGATTCTTATCATCATTTAACATTAGGCAAGAGAAGATCAAGTTCTTTCCCGTTATGTATAAAAATAACTTTTCATTCGTTAGTGGAATAAGCGCCGTAGCAAAATGGCGTCCGTCCCGACGAAGGTTATGATTTTGAGGTTAGATATTGGAGTTCACATTTTATTCCCAACTTTAAAGTAAATGCTATAATTACATTTTTTATTGCTTTATATTAAAGCAATAAAATCCACATATTTATTTAACGGTACGCTAAGCCTATATGCGATACTGAAATTACATGGGCGACTGCCAATCTCCTTTGTGAACGTAAATTTGATTTGAATGGAAAGACTAAAAATAATTTTAAATAACTTCAAACCTCAAGATGCAACCGATAAGACACGATAATTCCGGGTTAAGTTCATCAAACGGATGGCGGTCTCCCGAGCGACGCGTTTCTACTGATTTATTTCATATTAACATACCGTTATTAACCGCGCCAGGGTGACTCTAAATTGTGGTACAAATAGAGAACTGACGATTTTGATAAAATAATAAAATAAAAGTTTAATATGCCACGATCACCAAGCAAAGATACCGAATAAGTTTATAATTTCTATTTTTTTAAAGTGTTGAAGAAATTCCTCGAGCGGTATTCGAACCTGCACCCCATGACATACCGGGTCAGGTGTACTATCAACTATGCTATTGTGGCTCTGTCCAAACTGCCGGACTTAATCAACTCTATCTACTCTTACTTTGTAAACTAAAGGAGCTTTATTCAATCTGGAGTCCACACGTCATTAAAATCCGATCTTAATATTTAATTTCTACTATACTTACTATAAAACAAACAGTATAATGATTGTCTACTACATGACTTTGATTCAACTATTTTGTATTTAAGCTTTCAACACTTTTAAATTGAAGCATACCTATTTAGAAGCATACTATTTCCTCAAAAAGTACTGCTAAGATTCAAAACATAATGTAAATAAAATAAAATAAATGAACCAACGACCTTATACACATACTTTATATTTTCATTATATTTTAGTTCGTACCCAATTAGAATACTGTTCATCTGTGTGGGCACCAATTTATAAAATAGATACCAACAGAATTGAGTCTGTACAAATGCAGTTCTTGAGACAAATGTGTTGTAAGTTCGGCTTGAGGCGTAAGCTTCCAGATTATCTCGATCGCCTTCAGCATTTAAAATTTTATAGTTTAGAGAATAGACGTAAAATCCGGGATCTCTGCTTTTTACATAAAATCGCAAATGGTTCTTTGAGTGATGAGTTGCTCCAATATTTGAATATAAGCACCCCTAAACGTATGTTTCGCAACCCTCGTTTGTTCAACGTTCCACTATCCAACAATAACCTCAAAACAACCCACTTTATCGTATGTGCGAAGTCTATAACAGTGTGTGCACTGAGCTCGATATTTTTCATCAGAATGCTAATTGCTTTAGGAATAACTTGTTTAAAATTGCTTTTAACTAAAACATTGTATCTAATGCTGTTGATCATGTGCTTTATTTTTTATTTTTAATGCCGTGTACAATATTTAGGTTAACAAATTTGGAAAGAACTCAAAATCTATATGTATGACCAATTGAATGTTACAGTTTGTTATCTGTTTTTGTACCTATCAAATAAATAAATACAATCCGAGCAAATGCTTCCAACGGACCATCAAGGTATTAACAAATTAACAAACAAATCTGGTTCCTAAAATAATACATGGTCACACTAAAACTTTAAAGAAAAGCATTCCTCCTTACATCCAACTTTACGACAACTCAATGACTTGTCTGAAAAGTAATGTCTGAAATGTTATCTCTAAAGATGCACAATGTTCTACAAAAATACACTGAGAAAAAGGCAAAATAGATTTTAAATCTTCAATTATAAGCCTCTGATTCCCTTGTTGATTAGCTTGACAATGACACATGTATCTTTGTCTGAAGTGTCAAGAATTGTGTCAAATGTGATTTGAACAGTGTGTCTCTGTCTAATTTTGTCTTTGATTGCCGCTGATGGGTTTTTGAATGGTGTTGCTTTAGAGCTTCGGGTGTTAAAGACGGGAAACATTAAGATTCTCGTGTTTTCAGTTTCAGTCACTTCTACTATTATTTCGGCTTTGTTTTCCTTTGTTGTTTGATTAAAGAAGTTTTTAATACTTTAGCCCCCTTATAAATAAACAATGAATAAGGTTCGAATAGTTATTCCGTGTTTTGTTCCTGTCACGTAAGCGTCATTTCAAATTAGAGTAAAAGAGACAAAACACGGAATAACTATTCGGAGCTTATTCTTTGTTTATTTGTAAGGCACTATGCGTTTATTTTCTATCAGACAACATGCTAAAGAAAAGCATCCATCCAGCTTCATCAATCAAGAAAAAAATCAGCACAAACCATTACTGATTTGAAATTGTTCAATTCTTATAATTAGATGTTTTTTTTCTTAGTTTCAGACTATTAGGATAGTCTTGAGCCCTTAAATAGAACTAACAAAAGTTTGTACTTGGCACAGGCTAACAAACTATTATTATGACCGTCAAAATGTAAAGTAAAGAAGACCACTATAAATTATATAACATATATATAATAGTAATTAGCAGAGACGCTTTTTAAATATTACTAGAACACCTTAAATTGACAGTTAGCAACATATTCCACGGATTATCCTCATCAATTTTAATTAAATTCTCACGTGGGTGGTTCCCATCAGTTTATTTGTTATAATTTCTATAAAAAAATTATGATAAAACTTAAGTAAATGACTTTTGGCGTAATAAATAAGAAATATTAACATAATTATTGTAAGTATACCGTTGACAAGGATCCTGTTTCGGGATTAATAAATGTTATTTGCATTAATTTCGCTTTAATTCGTTCATTCAGTGTGGGCATGGTTGGCGCCAGTTTTCGACTTGAGGTGTGGTGCCACTTGTAGCGGTTTATAAAGATTTTGTCCACGATGCAAGTTATACCGACGACCTCCGTAGCCTTGCATGCCGGACCTTGGGTGGCACCGACTTTGAGGTCCCGGGTTCAATTTCCAGTCGGGTCAATGTCGAAAACGAACTTTTCGATATTGTATCGGGTCTGGATGGTTGTGGTACCGTCGTTGTACCTGATTTCCACGACGAAAACGAGTGCTTTAGTGACTAACCTCGGTATCAGGACAATGTATGAGATGTTACTATATATTTTGATATAAGCAGGTAAGTCTATACTATATCGTATGTATATTGTATTCAGGCTCTTTGAAATTAAATCCTTGCGATTAAATTTCATAGTTAAAGATCATTATTATCTATAGTTTTCTAAAGTTTACGCGAATACTATACATTGAAATGAAACAAGTTTTACGGATCTACTCGCGTTTATTTTACACATTACGTTTAAATAATGTTTATTCTGACGTTTCGAACTCTTTGCAGGGTCCGTGGTCACAGGGAGACTGAGGTGTTGTTCGTCTCATAATTAGTTAGTAGCTTGTATACCCTCATTTAAATTTAATCAGGTGCGTTCCGTTTTACGCAGAAAGAGCTTACAGTATCTTTTGGTCTGGCAGTATGGTGTTGGGGCTGGGATTTATTATTTTAAATGATGAGATCCCACGCTGATGGTAGATAGGTGGTAGGTAGATCATTATTATCTTTTTTTTTCGTTACGCGAGATGTTCATTTTCGAATCACGAATTTAGATTTATCACAAATCCCTCCGATCAGCACATGTATTTCCTCATTCATACAACATGGAGTCCTTTGTATGAGTTTAGAAAAAGATCATTGCGTGTAAGTAACTGGTGAGGCACAATCCGACTACTCTGTTTGCTTCCGCTAAAAATCAATTAGAGCGGAGTAATTTGCAAGTTATGTTATGTTAAATTAATTGTTAAGTTTTTTTCACCCTTGCACTGGGGCCACGCCGTAAATAATTAAAAATTATTAATCAACCGCGTTGATGGCTCAGTAACAATTATCATTAATATGTAGATTGGCAGAGGTTATAAAGGCGATCGACAGTTCCCAGGTCAAATCAATGACAAACTCGTCATACCATAATTTAAGTTTTATGTGTCTATTTTTATTACGATTCTATTATTTTAATAGTTAGTTATCTTATTTGATTTTATTATATAATTTAATTCGTATGAATGTAATAAATGAGTTTTATTAATTGATTTCACAATTATTATAAAAATGTAAAATTAAACTAAATTTAGCATTTTTAATTTTATTTCTCATACGAAAATTTTAGTGGCATTATGTATAAAATAATATACAAAGTGTAAGAGAAAGTTGTTGTCTTAGAAGCAGATCGGATACGCTTTGGATTTTTTCATTTTGACCACACCTTCTGTTACACGTTGTATTTCAGGAAAAATATATTTATATTCGCAATTTACTTTATCGAAAGACCCGGATTCAATCACTGCATACGGCACGTTATTAAAGTTCAGACAATTTTTGAATTAAATAAAAAACGTAACGAAACGTCAGGATAAACATTAATTAAAACTAATGTGTAAAATAAACGCGAGTAGATCCGTAAAAGTTGTTTCATTTCAATGTGTAGTGTTCGCGTAAACTTTAGAAAACAATATAAAAATACAAACCTGACTATGAGAGAAATGTTATTGTAGTGTAAGTGAATTTTATGCAGATAAAACATAGTGGACTATTTAACGTTATAAAATATTGTACGGCCGGAATGAACAAAACTATTATTTCTATGTTATTTTACAATGCCCAAATGTGCACAGTTTAAACAATAAATATAATTTAGTCTAATTAGTTAAATAACAAAACTAATTACGAAGATTCTTTTTCATCAACCAGCCTGTAAACGACCTACTACCGAACGTATCAGGCCTTTCCATATATTTTATATTTCTTACTTATTTATTAATTATTGGAAACAAAACATACAATTTATATTAAAACTAGCTGACCCGGCGGACTACGTACCGCTTTGACAGTTTCCATGACAACAATACAAACGAATCATTTTGTATTAGAAAATTAAATTGTCATTTTTAGTATTTTCCGTTACTTATTGTTTGTTTCTCACCGTTTAAACCTTCCCTCAACTTTCACATATTTTTCAAAATCAAAATTTGCCATATCGGTCTAGCCATTCTCGAGTTTTAGCGAGACAAACGAACAGCATTTGATTTTTATATACATATAGATATGAGGTACTACTTTAGCCTGTTGTGTAGCAACTAACAATAATATATGTGTAAAATCAAATATTACAAACTAAATATACTATAAATTACTATTCTAAGATGGTAACGCCTCGGTGGTCGAGTGGCAAAGCGCTCAGCCCGATACCCAAAGGGCCCGGGTTCGATTCCCAGGTCAGGCAATATGTTTCGGATTTTCCGATGCAAAGCCCGGGTTTGTGATTACCAACCCGCATTTAGCAAGCGTGGTGATTAAGCCAATACCCATCGATTGTAGTGATGACTTGATTTCAATGATGGAGGCCTTTGCCCAACAGTGGGACAGTAACAAGCTATTTACATACTATTCTAAGAATCGACAATGTTCTCACAGTACAATCAAAATAATTATCAATAAAATATTATTATTATTATTATAAATTAAGGCTGAGTGGTAACCCATAGACAAATAAAAATATAATAGATAGTAGAACATTGTCAATGCAGAATTGCAGATCAGGGTGCCTAATGTGAATTTTGTTTACTTTCCGTATTCATTAGATTACGTTTACGAAAACGAAAATTAGTATGGCATTGAAGCAGCGCCTCCTGGTGACAAACTAGAAGATTTTGCCATATTCTCGTTTTCGTTAACGTGATCGAATGGCGAATGAAACTCGCACTTGGCACCCTGTTTTTGCCACTTCACGCATTCCAAGTTCTTTCTTTCTGTGGTGAGACGCGCCGTCTCGACTTTGATTCCTATTTGTACTTACTTGGTTTGATTGGTATTGGTAGTAGGGCTCGCTCTTAGTTCACCTGGCTAGGTACTACCAAATTATATAAGTCTTTTGTAACTTGTATTGTTTTGTTACCTCAGATAAGATGAGACAGATAAGATAACCAGTCATTCAGTGGCTGAGGATTCCAGTTCAAGTGCTCATCCACTTTCGGCGTTATTCTCACCATTGCCTCTCTCCAATACAATAATAAATCTGTCACATTTTTCATGTAGGTCCTACAATCTAAAGACGTCACTGTTTCCTTGTAATTATTACAGAACTGATTCCAGTTCGTAATGTAAATCAAGACTTCTTGGCGGGAAAGTGAAGAGCCATGTCTGCGGTTTTGTTTTATTTTCTAAAATTTGTGTTATGTCGAATATTAATGTGAAATAATGGTGAATTATTAACCGTTAAATGTTCGTAAGTGTGCATGAGTGTTGGCAAATGAAACAAAACAGTGCAACTTTACTTTTCAAATTCTCTCAAGAAGTCCGCCGAGGAATTAGTAAAGCCCCACATCTTTACTGAGGGGTTGGGGGGTATATCATTTCTCACTTCTCATTTTTATTATCATTCATCATCATACTGACTGGAAGGAAATATTGTATATTTATGTATTACTTGTAAGAAAAATTACTTTGACACTGGCTAAATGTGCTAATCGCACGAAGCCATCAACTAAAAGAAAGAAAAAAATGTAAATCAAATATCAAAGTAAAAAAAAAAGTAACAAAGTATTAAATACCGTCGTCGCTAATAGAAGCAACTGCTCTAGAAATTCTCGATTTCATTGATGATTTTCTTGCATATTAATCACCGATTATTAATATCGTAGAATGTTGCGGCGCCCGCGCCGCGCGCCGGCCGGTCCGTCGCGACGACGTCTGTACCGGTCCGTCTCATTGACCTGCCCGGTTGTAGTTTAACATTATTCTCTACTAAAACCTCATAAAGACACTTTTACGGCCACGAAACATGAATGGAGGAAATTAAGCTGCATTTATATATTTATAAGACTTCGTTTTCTAATATTTTTGCTGTTTACCGTGGGTACCTGTAATAGAGCGTATATAAAACTATGGACGACAATAATTTTTAATATAAATTTATTATAATTATAACTTAAATAAGTCTAAAATGTTTTTGTTTTGTTTATATAATTTTAACGCAAATTTTGTCGCGAAACAACTTACAAAAAATATTCAACACTATTTACTTTTTTACTTTGAAAGCCCAAGGCGTCCATTCAATGTCAACAACTACCGTCATTAACATCTGATCATAATATTTTTACAAATACTAAAATTAAAAGATGTTAATTTGGCCTTTGGCTTTCAAAGTAAAAAAGTAAATAGTGTTGAATAATTTCGGCGGGCTGGTTAGAACGATAGCTCAATTGGAAGAGCACCTGACCCGGTATGTCAGAAGGGTGCAGGTTCAAATCCTACTCGTGAAAATTTTTTCAACATTTGTGTTTTTGTAAAACTAGTCTGTTTTTATAATGTAACATTTTGTTTTGTTACTTTTGGTTTATGTCAAACACAAATGACTATAACTGTACTTAAGGATGGTAACGAAATATAATGATTAAATAAATGGTCTCTGACGAGAATGCAATGTATTTTTTTTTTTTTTTGGAGAGAGATTACTGATTGCCGCTGCGGCATTTTCAGCTTCACCGGGCTTTGAATGCAATGTAAGAGAAGGAGAGAGGAAGCATAACTCTTTATAGCAGTTCTTTTTATAGTAAATTTACTCATCGTTTTCTTTAGTCAGTTACGTCAAATTCGCAATAAATAAGGAGTTATGAGAAAATACCAATACAACCTAACGTTACGAAATAAATTTAACTAATACCAGCTATCTACAGTAATTTTGAAACTAATAAAGCTTTCTTGACATACATGTAAACACCTTATTTCCCATGCCTGTCCAGTATTTACTGGTTTAGACTTAAAAATAATACAATTGTTTTAAGAAAAAAAAAACAAACGTTTTTTTCGTCTCCAGTGAAGTCGACTTTTTGTAGATCGATGGTATTGGTTTCTCTCCTCCTCCACAGCCCGGTCAACCCGAGCCGAGGTCCGCTCCCCGATCCGATCCGAACCCTTCGGAGAATCTAGTAGGGCACGGGGACGCGCACTAGTGCGCGATGCCGTTCCCTCTAGAAAACTTCCGAAGGTGATTCGATTCACACGGCTTGAGGGACCCTTTACGTTCCTCGCCGCCCCCAAAAAAGCCCGGTGAAGCTGAAAACGCCGTTAGAGGCAATCAGCAATCTCTCTCAAAAAAAAAAAGATGGTCTTAGTCTTGATTGTCTTCTTAATCGTCGACATCAAAAGCATATTATGCAGACTTCTTCAGAAAAGGTTATAAGCCTCCACGTGCCTTTAGACTTGCACACTTCTTCTTCCTGCAATATTTTGTCTCTTTCAGTTGGAAGAAAATATCTATTAAAAATAAAGTAGTTACTTACTTAAGCGGCTCGTGGAACACCGTCTAGTTAGCTCGAGTCGTAAAGTATTGACGCCACATAAAAGTCGTTCATAAAATTGAAAGACTTTTTTTACGAGTGTTCGACACCTAACGTGCGTAATATTTCTCCTCTAATCGAAATTGAAGAGATGTTACAAAAGATTTAAAAGTTCATACAATCCACGTTTACTAAAAACTATATATATTTAAAACTTTTTGCTTCGCATAACAACGCAAGACGCAGACCTATCTTCCGCAAACATCCATCTCGGTACTTACACACCCATAAATTGTCCAAAATAAACGTTGCCGATTGAGATATCAAAATTCAAAGGTTATTCTGCTAAAAGAATTTCAACTTTATTGCGTACCACATTAGAAATGTCGAAATTCATATTCGCATATGTAAATTGACCACATTCGAGTCTTTAATCATCGCCACATCTCTCCTTCATTCAACTTTGTACCCTGTTATGTTCAATTAAGATCGTTGTCTGTTGTTTTGGGTTCAGTCATTGATGTTTTTGCTGCATTGCAAATTAAGCTTACCTCGGTCAAGTTAGAACTATATTTTCTATATTCTGAATCAAATTTACTCGCCACAGGGCGGTCTCACACGTCGTGATCTAAGGACTTGGTAATCATAAATTGAGGCTCCCTAATAGTCAGTTCGCGCATAGCCTTAAGGTTTTTAGGGTGAGTGAACCTTAAAAGACTTGTTCCCCTGCATTTTTTCACTTGGCTCGTTTAAAAATATTGCATTCACTTTCTTTTGAAGTCCTCCCTCCGTACGAGTGATTATTGACAGTGTACTTTCTATATTATTTTGGCTATAAAAGATTTTGGCGGTAAAGGGTTTCGTTTAATTTTTTTTTTGTTAATTTGTTGAGAAATATATGTGAATTCGGTTATATAGAATCTAACACAAGTAAGTTTGTATTTAAATAAATTTGTTATCGTCCCATTTATCCCTTGTACTCCTGTTATATCACTTTCTAATATTTCGGTTTACTGAAAACTTTACAAACATTTTCCTTACATGAACAATATAATAAATGCGGTTGTACTTACGCATTTATTAGTGTTAGTAAATTAACAAACCAACTTAAGAACTAAAGTACAAAATATAGCTAGCAAAGGAGCAAGAAGGTTTTAAAACGAGAGAATTATTCGTGCAATATAATAATCCTAATTTCATAAACAAAACGTTTAATGAGATTACGACCAATTAAATGAATTTTTATAATCTAATAAGTTTTACTTACTGCTTCGTGTAACACATTCAAATCACCTCATGAGGGCGTAGAAGCATTTAAACCAAAATATAAGCATTTACAACCTTCTAGTACACATTTAAAACTATGATTATACCGTTTTGGCTACTAAGTTTTGCATACTGTGCATTGCAATAAATAAATAAATAAATAAATAAAATTACAGCCCATAAAGTTTTATGGCTGAAAATTGATTTTCGTGTACTTACACCGAAACGCGTGCAAGTTCATTGACACCGTTATCTTAATTCTGATTTGTACTAGTTTGTACGCGTATTTAGTGTGCATATATATTCTTTATCTATGTCGTAAAACAATCGTAAAATGCGATATCTACGCGGAGCGGTGACACGCGCGCGTTTGATCAATTTGTAGTACGTACACGCCTAATTTACGATGTGTTCTGAAAGTGACGTTTATTACTTAACGCATAAGGTCGTTTAGTTCGCCGAAAGTTTCACTAATTGTTGGATTTATTCAATGGTGAAATTAGGACTGTTAGTTTAATTTTAATTTGAGTACAGTTGTTTTGATAACGGCATCCGATTTAGTTTGTGTTTCTATTGTTCATTGTATGTATGATGTTAAAATATTGGGCATCCGCTAACGCGATATAGCTATATATTGTATAATTCCTAAAATTGCTATCATCATAACCAGTCCATTTCAGTTAGCAAGACATAGTCCTCTCTCAATACCACTAATGCCGATGTTTTGCATTGCTTTATCAGTCTTAGGTGTACCTACAATAAAGATAAAAGTACATATCTTATAACCATCAAACAATAACATTTATAAACAAACTCTGCTCACCAATTATGTGGAGATTGCTTCGGCTCGTAAAGTCGCGGCAGAGGGATGAGTTCCCACAGTAAAGTCTGAGGCGTCACTAAAGCGCTATAAAGTGGCGCTCACTTGCTCTTTAATGGTCGACAATCGGTAAAAAACCCGAATGATTTCTTTGAAAATAGTGATGGCTAGAGATGTGTCGATAGATATTTTAACGACTACACAGGTGTAGGTACTTATTTTATTGAAGACCGACCGATTTGGTGAAGAATAAACGCTTAAAGAGGCCTCAACAATAAAGGTTTTTAACGAAATTTTTGTAAATGTATCCATTTCAAATTAAACCTTTTCATATACTTTCTACGGGCGAGCATAAACAGCTGTGATAAATACCTAGGATGCCAATACTATAATAATAGTTTGTGTTATACTTTGTTTAGTATTGCATTTTAGCAATCTTTTATGCTACTGAGCCGTTAGAACATTCGATCTGTCTGATGAAAAGCGACCACAAATTACCATAAACAATTATTTTCAATACCTTGCTGTTTTTTTTCTGATATGATGAATTATTGAAAATGTATTCAATTTAATTAACGTAATATATGACAATAATTTGAATGTTAATATAAACATTTAAAACGTCTGAAGTGACCTTTTTAGATCTGCAGTATGGTATTATATTTGTATGTCATCGATATGATAAAGTGAATCGTCCCTATTTAGGCGACGACGTTAAAAGAACATAAATCATTCCAAGAGTAACATAAAGACGTTGAAATAGAAAACAATTTGTAGCATTTAGACATACGAGTGTGTTGTTATTGTTTTTGTTTATGTCTAAGTAGGCGAATGAGTCCATCTGATACTGAGCAGAAGCGGGGTCCATTGCGATGACTTGTAAAGGATTGCGATTGTGAAGCAGGATTGTGCCGCACGCACCAGCCTCCTCTAACCTTGCCGATAAATGGTGGAATCACGGACGTATCATCATCATCCCAGTCAATAGACATCCACTGCTGGACAAAATTCTCCCCCAAGGATCTTCACTACTACCAGTTTAGTGATGCTCGCATCCAGCGGCTTCACGGGTATTTATACGTCACGGACGTATACATACCCAGTTGTGACATTAAAAATTAAAGTACCCACTAATGAAACCATAGATTAATTACTAGTGACAAAAAATACCTATACGTTAACACAAGAAAGTCAATATTCGCTGGTATACAGTAATAGTGGTTAAAACTTCCGATTTCGGACCCAGAGGGTTTAGGTTCTATTCCTACATGTTTGTGTGGTTGGTGGTGAGGCTTATCTGTCCGCTTGGTTAACTGTTTGTAATATTGTTGTGTGGTGGCAGCTAGATATAAGATAGCCAGTGCCTCAATAGTCGAACAGTTCATCGCACCATCGGCTTTATCATCACTTAACATCAGGCGAGATAAAGGCCAAGTATCTACAGTCGTCTGTGATTTTGGTAAAGAGTCCTATCTATAGTTGCAAAAAAACCGTTTTAAACCCAATTCTGTGACTTAAAACTCTTTTTAAATTTGTTTAAAATGATTAAAATCATGACCCACGTCGTAATGTAATAAATGACACTACACATTTACAGAATACACTAAACATGCACACTAGTTTAGGCCCAAGACACCGTACTCGTAGAACAAGGGTACGAAGAACCGGTTCACACGCGCTCTACACCAGGTACAGACATGTACCTGGGCGCTTCTCTCCTCCACCACGGCCAGGTCAACCCGAGCCGCGGTCCGAGCCTTTAGAGGCGCTCTCAGGTTGTTCCGCTCTCCGATCCGATTCGAACCCTCCGGAGAATCTAGTAGGGCACGGGGACGCGCACTAGTGCGCGATGCCGTTCCCTCTAGAAAACCTCCGAAGGTGATTCGTTTCACACGGCTTGAGGGACCCTGTACGTTCTCGACATTTTGTTAATCCTTTCTTTGCTATATAATCTTTCACCACAGTCTATACAACTTTTGTCAGGCTTTGAATCACTTATTACTCTTACCTAACTCACCTACGTAATAAAAAATCAAATAATCAACTAACACCATTCTGAACACCATGGTTCTGAGGGAGCACCATGTCGTCACTGGGCTGTGGTGCATTTCATACCGCACTCCCAGACCGTATCTTTTTAATGTGAATGTTATGTGAAAATTATAAAATTAATTACCTACTAACGTAGGTTAAGAATTTCTTGAATGTTTACTAATAAGATATGAGTCATAGCCGAAATAAATGTCTTTAGATTTAATTAAACTTAACAATTGAACAATCATCTTACCATCGTACCATCATATCACCTAAGCGTAAAAACGATCAACAGCTGAATAACTGGCTATCTATCACCGGACTTCCTTTGCCCGTAGACCAAGCAATAGCTTCTAAATGTCAGTATGAAATTAAATAATATTTCAAATAAACGCCTATACCTACGGAGCCAGAGGCGGCGCGGTGGGTCCCATCGCAGTAATTGTGACTTCGAATTGTCTTTTACGACACATCTTTCCACCTTTAATATGTAAGCAAACGTAAAAGTAATTTAAGGAACGAAGCGCACTTGTGTCGCTGCGAACCGGTCTAGGTCTTCTATTTTATGCCCTAAGCGCTATCGCTGTGGAAAACAGATGTGAACCGGCAGTAAGGAACTTTCATAGCAGGTAAACTGGTTGTTGCCTGTTACGGTTTAAGTGCTGTGATCTCTCAACAAGGACATAGGATCTTTAGGATGGATCTCCAGTCTCCAGACGTGCGGCAGATAACGTTTAAATATCATTCAATATTGGTGGTTCCTCTAGTCGTGTTCTTAGATCTTAACAAACTGCTTTACCCTCGATTCAATAGGTACCTATTTTTATGAATCACGATATGCCTACATTTTTCACTTCCCACGAATGCCCTTTTGTCGCTTTAGAAGTTTTTCTTTTTTACCGAGACGGTTTAATCTATTTTAAAGCGTTTAACGTTAATACACATTTACTTAATATTATTAAACGTAAACAAAAGTTATTGTTTCTTTGGTTGGTCTTTAGGAACAAAAGTAAGAAAGCATCCGTTTTTAAAAAGGTTTGACTTTACCCTACGTATATTAATAATATGTTAAAGGTTTAGCATTGAAAGCTGAAGACGTCGTATACTACTCTCTTTCTACTATGTTAGATATAACACACGCGGTGTCACGAACGCCGACGCCAAACGCAGCCAATGACCTAAGCATTGTTTCTCGACTGCATTGCACTGTATCGTTCAAGGTCTTTGCTGGCATTGATTTACCGTGGCTTCAATCAACGCAAACGAAGAAAATTGTTGACACCTTTTCTTTCACTACCAAAAAATGGCGGCTGTTCCTGCATAGGTATTTCCTCATCTACATCATAGGCTCCTTTAAATGAGGTGAGGAGAGAAGAAGCATGTCCCTGGCAACATTTCGCCTCTCTTCATGACACTTTAAACAGAGCCGAGACCTTTTTTCCATTTTCGATACCTGGTTTAAGCGACCCGGGCATCTAGATAGCTTAATGGATGTTTCACCAAAAAGTGCTTTGTCAGCCGCTGTCGCTGCACGCTTGCTTCGCTCGCTCTGTAAAAGTTGGTTGATTAATTAATAGCCACTTTATGATGCTCTTTAAGTCTCTAAGCTTAGTCTCCCTGAGACCACGGACTTTACAAAAACTTCGAAACTCCAGGATAAATTAATAAATCGCGTGTAAAGACTTGTATTGTATAAACTGATGTTATATGTTATGAAATCATGAAGTGCGGTAATATTTGATCCGTTTGATACAACAAGCGTAAATAACACGAACCGTACTATATCACTTTCTCCCAGACGCGAGTCTCATAAGTCGTCAACTACAATTTATAACTGAGACTTAATTTTAACAGGAATATCAACATTCAATTGACATAGGGCAGAGTGTCTACTAGCTCAGTTAGCAGGCTATACGCTAGGGCGATTACATTCGTAATACGGGTCGCTTATTCTTATTATAACTAATTAATTACGAATGTAAGTTCGATGAATATACAAACTTAGTATAAGTTGTAGAAAGTTCTCAAAGCATTTTTTTTTAAATTTTAATTTGATAGGCTTGCGTTTTTAAACGTCTTCGAAACAAGATTAAAAAGGGGTTTTTGTTGCTATGAATTGCATGCCAGTGAAGAAATTGATGATGAACTTTAAAACTACTTTGCATTAAATGCTTAGTCTTTTAGTTTCCCGTCACGATATAATTACGTTTGGTAAACTAAAATGTTGTCATCATCTAAGTTACATTAAAAGTTTAACTGTCTGTAACTGTCGCAAAAATATGTTACGTTACTATACCTCCATCAAACAATTTTAAAGCGATACTACAATAACAATATAATAGCAATAACGCCTCGGTGGCTGAGTGGCAAAGCGCTTGGCCCGATATCCGAAAGTTCTGGGTTCAATTCCCAGGTTGGCCAAAGTGTGTTTCGGACTTTTCGATGCAAAGCCCGAGTTTGTGATCACCAGCCCGAATTTGACAAGTGTGGTGTTTAAGCCATTACCCATCAATTGTAGTGATGACTTGATTTCAATGATGGAGGCCTGTGCCCAGCAGTGGGACAGTAATAGGCTATTTACTGACTTTCTAGTAGCAAACAATTTTAAGTAGACACTGACCTTTACGTTACAATGACAAAAACGTTCTCTCCTCATATAAAATGATGATTACTGTAGATTAGACACTGATAGGGATATTCGGAGGAGAGAAATGCTATCGTTTTCACATCATTCCTAGTTTCACATCGCCCAATAAATTACATAGTTAACTAAATTCTTTTGGGTGAGAACAGAGTGTTGAGCTTCGAGGATTATCGAAACATGTGATTACTCAAAAGCTGTTAATATTGTAGCGATTTTCTCTTCATGACGTCAAAGTTGAATAGTTTTATGCATCGAAGTAATTTAATTGGCCATAGAACTTACAAAACAAATATAAATTATCTGTTCGTTTTACCAGGCAATCAATTTACTTTTAATTTTAATTTTAAATTTTAAAAGTGAATTCTGTTAAAAAAATATTGATGTTATATTACGTATTAATAGTTAATTGATTAAAACATACGTGTCTGCTTTGTCTACAAACATAAGTGTATTTATTATTGGTTCAATCTATATCTATACTAATATTATAAAGAGGAAAGCTTTGTATTTTTGTTTGTAACGAATAAACTCAAAAAGTACTGGACCGATTAAAAAAACTATTTCACCATTAGAATGCTAAATTAGCGCTGAGTAACATAGACTATATAAAAAAAGAAATGTCCACCCGTGCGAAGCTGGGACGGGCCGCTAGTATGTTCTAATTTTACAATGCATGAACTGTCAAATTTCTTCAATACATTTTCAACCAAAATGCTTATGCGTACAGTTCAAAGTCTATTGAGGAAATTTGACAGTTTGTGGTTAGGACCTAAGACCTAATTTTTGTGTACCTGACTTATAACAAAATAAATAGATTATTTTAAGTTGCATTATCATTCTTAGCCTATCTCACCTGCTACTGTTGGGTTCAAAACATCCCTAGTTAACAATAGTACAAAGAAATATTAGTTCATAAGTATCCCACCCTTGGGGGTTAAAGTTACTCGCGTCCGTAGGTTTACCCTTGAAACCTTACACATGACCCATGGGTGGTGCTAAATGAGTTACACTGTCTGAGTGGTAGAGCCACACTGCGTTGCAGCACGAAATGGGCCGGCTCGCCCGGCGTAATACTACCATCTCACAGAATATCGGCGTGAAACAATGACACTCGTTGCTATTGTGTTTCGTCCGGTGAGTGATAGTACCGGAGGCCCATTTCTCACCCCTCCCTCCTTCCAATTCCTACTTCCTCCTCAAGATCCAACTCCATCCTCAAGGCCGGCAACGCATCTGCGATTTCTTTGATTTTGCGAGTGTCCATGGGTGGCGGTGATTACTTTCCATCAGGTGACCCGCCTGCTCGTTTGCCTCCTTTTAATATAAAGAAAAAAAAACCACACTGACCCATTGCGGGTAAGTGGGTTTATACGTCAGCTGATATCTTACGAAGGATTATAAAAAAAAAACTATCAATATACTTAAATTTGGTCACTTATCAAGTGACAAGCAGGTATCGTAATAATTTTGTGATTATCTTCATTTTTGACATTTCAATATGTAATATTAGAACAATCAGGTTCGTTGAAGACACAATGAGACAATCAAGTCCTATTTCATGATATAACGAGCAATACAAGCCCAGATAACAATGAAAGGAAACGTCATGCTGTCATGTTTATGTGGAGACAGAATCAGTGCGGAGACACTCAACTTCTAGACAAAATTTAAAGCTAGGACCTATGGAGTCGGAATAGATGCGATGCATTTGCTGGACTGACTGGAACTTAAGAGTGATTCAAACTTCTCATAAGGCGCTGTACGGCTTCGTGTAATATCCACGGCTATACATATCAGAATGTCGCATCTAACATTACTAGTGCTTTTGCGATTTTCTAAATATTTAAGCCAATTACTGTTAGAACACTTTTTAGTTATTATATGATTTTCTGTCACAAGTAAAAAATACTTAATTTACGTGTTGTTGTTACTCGTGAAAAAAGAAACATTTATTTTATTTTTTTAACACAAAAATAATAAGTTCCTAAATTAAATAATAACAGTTATTTAGTAAGCGGGCAAAATAATGTTTAGAAACAGTATTGGTAAGTCAGCTCCTTTACAAATAAACAGAGAATAAGCTCTGAATAGTTACTCCGTGTTTTGTCTCTTTAACTGTAATTTGAAATGACGTTTACATGACAGGAACAAATCACGGAATAAGTACTCGGAGCTTATTCTTTGTTTATTTGTAAGGCACTAAGACTTCGCTGTCTTGAAGATAGAATAACTTGACAAAGTTCTAAAGTACTAAACTTTCTACATGGTTTTTGAAACTGATTCTGATTTTTCTTATACAGAAGCTTTTAAGCTGATCACTGTTTACGTTATTAAGATTTTTAAACAAGTTGTTAAAAATTCTGACAGCTTAATTCATGTAATTATCTCGGCGAGCTAGACCACACACAGGCTTTCGACAACACGCGCAATGTGATCTATAACCGCGAGGAGAAACAATGCGTGGGCCAGATTGCTGCCTTGCGGCATACCTGCCTAGTAGCAGCCGCGTTTATGACTCATAACGCTTTATCGGATATTTCCTTCGTAAATCCTCGAGTATATTGTCAGGAATTGTCAATTGATGAAGTGCTAGCCCTTGTGGCTATAAATACGATTTGTGAAGATAATTTCTATCGCAATAATTGCGACCTTCATTTGCAATACTGATATGCCGTTATAGACCCATTGTCCTGGGTAAGAAAAGGCTAGTCATAATGATTTCTGCACTCCACGTTTAGGATGAAGATATTAAACGGCTGGTTGAGGTTTAAGTTACTAGCGAAGTTCATGTTAGAAAAGCTGAGTATTGATATTTTTTTTGATAATAAGAGTAATTAAATGATTGGTTTTACCACCTCATTTAATTTATATTTCATTACAGATTAAACCATCATAGTAAAACGTCCACCCGAACAGAATATGAATATATCAATTATCTACTCTAATATTTTTATTGTTAAAAAACAGCTGGAGATACATAGACATAATGAAATGGCTGTCACTTTACATAGTTGTACTGATAGATCTTGAGCATCTTGCTAATAAAAACAATGAAACTTTAGAAGAAAATTGTAAATAATAATAGTTTACTGTCACATTAGAATTTGTTTTTGAAGACAAGTAGAATACAAACTTTTAATAAAATTTCAATTGGCCTATCATAAAGTTGAATTCAGTATAATATTTGAAATTAAATAGAAATTGATACAGAACTCACTGTTGGAACGATAACAAAAGTATCGATTACGCTAAAATAGGTTTTAGAAAGTTTAGTTGTACAAAATATACAATATTACCGATAGCCTCTTGAGCTTGTCAAACATTTTGTCGGTTAAAAGTAGTAGACGTCAAATCGTAGGACAATGGAATTCACTGAAGCGATAAGTACTGTAAATACCTGAGTTTACTATCTTCGGCTGAAGCCGTGAATACTTGGGAATATCTCATAGGTACTCGTAAATCAAGAACTGTTAGATCTTCGGGCTACGGGCAAGTCGTTAAACAATGTTGGGTGTGTAATAAAGCCGACGGTTTATTAACAAGTGACTTTGATAGGACAGTGTCCGCGACGACACGAAACCTGAGATAACGTGACAGCCAGTCTAGGAATCCTCAATAGTTTCAGTACTTCGTAAATAACGGTCCATAGTATAAACTTGATTGTCCATTATAATGCTTGATATTGGTGAAATAGCAGACTTGCGAATCTCCTAATCCAATAACTTAATAGTGCATCGTTACCTTGATTTGGACATTAGCACTATGAGAAAATTGTCGAAATCAATGAGCATGATGGCGCAGTGATTAACGCACCCGGTCTGCGACTGCTGCTGTTAAGCAACTTTCGCAGAGACTGGTCATTGGGTGGGTGACCAAAAATGTATCCGTGCTTCAGAAGGCACGCTATGCCGTCGGGCCCGGCTGCATTAGCAGTCGTTAGCAACCACCGATCTGTACAATTTAGATAAGATAGTGTTAGCTAGACAGTCGGACTCAAAAAAAGCACTAACACTAATCAAACCAAGTACAAACATAGTACCCACCGCTGGGAATCGAATCCAGGATCTCTGTGTCTGAGACCGGAAGCGGTTATAAAACGAACGGCGGTAAACAAATCTATCAATATCACAGTATAACTGATTCAACAACCAGGTGTACACAGGCTTCACCGGCAAGATGGTGACGCAGACAGCAAGAAAGTAGAATTATTGCCACCCACACGCCACATCACAATGGGACAGATTTCATTACCAACTGTATGAGTTGTGTCAGGCTCCTCATGTTAGGGCTGCTTTAAAAGTGCGTACATCTTACACTCTGATTATAAACCGTTATCGTTTTTATTGAAGTTTGTACATCAGTTCGTCAACATGCAACGCCTCGGTGGCCGAGTGGTAAAGCGCTCGGCTCGATACCCCAAGGTCCCGGGTTCAATTCCCAGGTCGAGCAAAGTATGTTGTGATCATAAACCCGCATTTGGCAAGCGTGGTGATTAAGCCATTACCCATCAATTATAGTGATGACTTGACTTCAATGATGGAGGCCTGTGCCCAGCAGTGGGACAGTTATAGTCTATTTACTACTATATCAGTTTGGTTAAAGTAAACTAGATAATATTTTGTAATTTTTAAATTTATTAAAACAACTATACAAATCCAAATTCGTGTTAACTTTGTACCAATTTAACAATAAAAGTAGTAAGCCGTTCGGATAAGCAACTAATTGTTTTGCCGTGTGACAATTATTTTGCTCTACAATATAAATATTTGTTAGTCTTAAATTCTTCCTTCCCTAATTTCCCTATATCTTCATCTTCCAATGTACCTGCTATTGCTATGTTCCTGGTGGAAATTTGAGTGTGAAAAATTGAATTGGGGCCGACTAGGTTATAGTCCATTTTAACCCTTCCAAAACACTAATTTGCGTGTTTACTGCTAAAAAACATCCCTTCGTCGTCATCAAAAAACATCTCTAATCTTTGAAGGAGCTCCCCTTGATACCAAACCGATCATTGGAATCCTTGGCGTCGATATTACGAGTGACGTTCAGTTTCGCGGTCATTTGGAAGGTGAAGCTAAATTAGCTTTGAAAAAGCTGGGTGTGCTCAATAGAGCGGGATAGTATTTTACGCCGACCCATCGCTTACAACCTTACAAAGCACAAGTCAGGCCTCATATGGAATACTGTTCCCATCTTTGGGCTGGACCGCCCCAGTACCAACTCCTCCCATTTGACCGCATTCAACGCAGAGCTGCTCGAGTTGTCGACGACGTGGTGATCTGCGATTCCTCTGGTTTTGCACCACACCCGTCCATGGGCGGCGGTGATTGCTTCCCATCAAGTGACCCGCCTGCTCGTTTGCCTCCTTCTAATATACAAAAAAAACTTTGAACTATTTTTGTAAGTGTCATTAAATAAATGATTTTCTAGTTCTATTTTTATTGACTTATGATAAATTGAAGCTTCAACGTAAGCGTGGAGTACCTTAGCGCAAGTGACGTCCATGTTATTTAAAACCTGGTATTCTTCAGCGTTCTTTATGTAACGTATAAGACCTCTAATCGACAACCCTACGCACAGTTGGCCTATTTCGTTGGTGGCGCGACATTATTTACTGGGTCTTTGTCGACCGGGTCAATATCAGTGGTTTACGTCCGCGCAGTGTCACAAGTTTATGCGCTGTCCAGTTTATGATTGACGAGTTTCCCTATTACTCTAGTTTGCTGTTACTTTACGATTATTTGCTCCAATGCAAATCATAGAAAATGGGGACACTTACCACTTAGCTGGTTAACTATGCTCTCGTAAGGTGGCGTTTCCTAAGGTAGGTCCTTCATGATCATCAGTTTATTAACAACCCATTTCTCTGATGAAGAGACTGGGTTCAAATTCACCGCGATTGCTTAATGCGCTGGTCGGTATTTAACTATTTGAACAACCAACAAGATCAAACGCTAAACATGCTAGTACTTGTCATTTCAAGAAATAAAGAAATTCATTATTGTTCAACCGATAACAACCGGAAGCATCATCAGATGGATCGATGGTAGATTCTAACCATTAGTAGTAGAATTTGCATTGAATACCTACTTACCTAAACTACCAAAATCCTCGGTTCGGAAAGTTCGGAACCCTTTTTCATTATTCACACTAGCATCTCCAATTATAAGACTATTTCATCACTAGTTACAAAATTAACCAGAAACAACAGTTACATCATAAGGCACATAAATTAAGCCTAAACCGACATAACCTTAATTTCCTCTAACCAAATTAAGCTTTCACATCAGTAGGGGGCGTCCCATAAAGGCACAGCCGATACAGGAAGACTCGATGGAGATATTTGGGATGCAATAAATAACATAGCACCGAGCCAGTGGAGCAGAAAACGATGCAATTAAATTAATCACAGATAAACGTGTTCAACTGTTCAGCTGTCGGCGATACAATGAAGCCATGGCGATGGTTAATACTAGTAGCTCTACAATACACACGACTGCATATCAGACTATTTAAAACTGTCAAATTTCTTCAGTAAATGTTCAACCAAAGTCTATTGATGAAATTTGACAGTTTGTGCAGACGTCTGTACAAGGAACTGTGTCGAAATGCGGAATAGTCATGGATAAAGGGGATAGCAAAACAAAAAAAAAAGATTTAGATTTTGGTAATAAAAGCAAAATTGTTGTCTGACGAAAGTTACTAGTAGGTATATTTTTGTTTTATTTTCACTTTTTCATGAAATTTATAGCGATTTTGTAAGTTACCCAACTTTATTCTTGGTAGTATAAATAACGAATCTGTCAAGTTTTATTAGATCGATGCTCAGATTCATGTTTTAATTACATGTTTAAGTTACATAAGAACCTGATAACTGTATGGTTTCATATTTCTCTTCATTTACGCTAAAGTACTTATAGCCCATGAAACCATTTCAAAGTGATAGTGATGAATTGGTCAATGTGCACCAAACTACATAATCTTTACCAAGTTCACGGATCGTATTCAATCTGAATGCTAATTAATAAGCTCCAAATCAATTAGCGGGCGTGATCGTTTAAGTGATGACGTAGATTTATCTGTCCGTCGTGAGTGGTTGTCGTTTTGTGTCTAGTTTATTCTGGGAGCTGTGCGTGCATGTAGTCCACGCTCGATTTCAGCAATTTGCTCGGACGCACTTTGGTTTACACCGTTGTGATGGATCTTACTATCTTCATTTAGTTTGACTTTCTAGCCGATATATGTAGATAGTGTTTACATACTATCGACCTTTATCATTTTAACTTCAAGTAAAGGCATGGTGTTTCTTGCAGGTGCTTGACATACTACTGGTTTATGGGTGGTCCATAACTTTTCAATGTTATTACTAATATAATATGCGGTTGACGGTGCTGGTAGCATTACGATGTACACTATAAGTTATGATTTATATGCAATATATTTGTAATGCCCACTGTTTGCTAACCCAAATATAAGAGAAGAAAGTTTGCATGTAAAGAATTACAGGTATAGAAGTACCTATTATTAACTAATGTTGTCTTTAAAGAACTTGCTGACAATAACCGCCTCTGTGGTCTAATGGTTCAGACCACCGGTTTAGACCCAGAGGTCCCGGATTCGATTCCCAGCGGGGGGTACATGTTTGTGTACTCAGTTTGGTTAGTGGTAGGACTTGTTTGTCCGCCTGGCTAGCTACCACCGTCTTATCTAAATATATCGCCATAACCTCAATCTTTGTAGAATTGTTGTGTTCCGGCAGCTAGAGATAAGATAGCCAGTGCCTCAGTAGTTGAGGCTCCCGGGAGAAGCGCGCTTCCATCATTGGCTTTTATCATCAATCTAGCTAATCTAATCTAAGCTAATCTAATCTATCAAGCTGACATAAAATAAGGAGAAGGTAAGTTTCATGCAAACGCAATGAGCGTTTGCGTGCTCCTGCTTATTTCGTGGCGCTGATCTGACTTGTAAATACGTTGTACGTGTCGTCATCTTCCCGTATAGTCTATCGCAAGAAGTCCCTCTCTCTCTCACTCTGATACACATTTCACTTGGATCCTTTTATCGTAGTTGGCTTACAACATTACATAATGCTCAGCTGTTTTCCGACACATCATCCCCCAATGTGCACCCTAACTTCCAGTGTTTCTGGGCGTTCGTACAAATAATCGCTTGCGTTATACAGAGCTCTTGTTGGTTTGTAAGAGAGTTCAAAATGACTTTGTTATTTAGATGATTTAATTGATTACCCTCTATTGTTTGATGTTCTTGATGAGGAAATGTATGAGCATTATTTACGGTGGCGTGTCGGTCCTCACCTTCTGTCAAAGTAGTCTGCGCTTCACTTTCAGAATGCTCTATTATTATAGGACTGCTATTAATACCTATTCGGACTGAGCTTATGTTATTTAGAGCACTGTTTTACATACTTACTGGTAAACATATGTTACACCGAAAACTGAAGAAATATATTTTAAAAAACAAGTGTTATGTAAAAAGCACTGCTTCTGCAAAATAAATTAAATCAGCTGTTTTATACATGCATCCTATTGCAAAAACACAAAATGTTGTAAAAATTTCCACGAGCAGGATTTGAACCTGCACCCTTCTGCCTTCCCGGGTCAGGTGCTCTTCCAATTGAGCTATCGTGGTTCTAACCAGCCTGCCGAAATTATTCAACACTATTTACTTTTTTACTTTGAAAGCAAAAGGCGCGATTCAATGTCAACAACTACCGTCATTAACATCTGATAATAATGTTTTTACAAATACAAAAGATCAGTTAAAAAGTAGGCAAGCTATTTATAAAATGTTTTTTGTTTTGTTTATATAATTTTAACGCAAATTTTGTTGCGAAAGTAAATAGTGTTGAATAATTTCGGCGGGCTGGTTAGAACCACGATAGCTCAATTGGAAGAGCACCTGACCCGGTATGTCAGAAGGGTGCAGGTTCAAATCCTGCTCGTGGAAATTTTTTCAACATTGTGTTTTTGTAAGATACCACCAACCAAACCGAGTACACAAACATGTACCCCCCGCTGGGAATCGAACCCGGGACCTCTGGGTCTGAACCGGTGGTCTTAGCCACTAGACCACAGAGGCGGTTAAATTATGAAGAATTATGTACCTAATAAACGCAAAGGTTTGTATGTTTCTCAATAATCTTTCATGTTACAACAACGCAAAAGATCGACGAGATTCTTTGCAATATTTTTATATTAATCTTTTTTCCTATTGCGGTTGATTTAAATGGCAGTAGTGCAAGGTATATTTTTTTCACCAAAGAACCACCTTTGTGAAAAATTATCATGATTTCCGTATTGATACGTGATCACGCATCAGCTGTGCAGTTTACCTTTTAACTATAGTACTTTCATTCTATGAGATCAACATCAACTATCATCGAGGAAGGATCCGTCGGCTATTTACCTTGTAACTTAACTTAAACTTAAAAAACAAAAAAATATACCAATACTGAGATAGTAGGACTATCTCATAAACATGTATACCTACCTTAAGCTACTTTTTAGTACGGAAATACACGTTAGACCGAATTAGGTGCAGGCAGAACCGTCGGGTTCATACAGTTACATACAGTTATACATACGGTTCGTTTACTTTTCGTGTATGAAGTTGTAACGATACAACAGCAAAGTCTGTTTACATGTACTAGTAATATATGGTAAATACAAGAAACCGTTTGCCAAACTAGGTAAAACCTAGGCGTGAATTTGATAAGCTGCTTATGGGACCGTTATTGTATAAAAGCTTCGAGAAGGCTGGATTCATCGATTATTGAACACGCTACGACCAATGTTGACCTTTTATGAGCGTTTACACACGGGTGCTACAAACATAAACGAAGGGGGACAATAAAATGTTTTTATGATTTAATACAAAACAGGACGGGACATATACAATTAATAGGTATTAAGGTAGTATTCATTAATAGGTAGGTAGTCCAATTATAGGGCATAATATCTAGGGCATACCTTTGAAATTGAAAGAACACCCTAGGTACAATTTTTGAGAGATATAATAACCCTATTTTGGCGTTTGTCATTTCCACTCTTTTGTTACTTCAGCGTAGGCCCATTGATATTATTTTTATTTATTGGATGTCCTTCAGCGCCGTATATACGATGAGAAATTTCCCGGCAATGCAATGGTGACCAGTTGACCGCGAAACGCAGAAACCATACTTTATAAGTAGGGGAAGATCCAGCATTATCTTCAAGCAGCTTGAGTTATAGTCCGACATTGCTTATGTGGAGTTTCTAGTAATTTCTACAACTCGTATTGGTTTGTGGGAAATGGTTTTGCACTGAAAAGTTATAAAGGGAATGCGAACTTGCTATTTTGAATGCTATTCTTCTATTCTTTATTTCCTTATCTGAGTTTTCCTAGTAGCTTAAAAAAGTGTATAAGAATTATGGCTTTGTTTATAGATTAAATCAATTTCATCTTATATTGTTATCGTTGATGAATTAAAAACGCAATATGCCTCATCATATCATATATACAATTATATAATTCAAGTTGCATAATAATAGAAGTCGTGGTAGCTTATAAACAAGACAACACTATAGGTTGTTATCTTGAAGTGTATCAATGCATTGTTTTAATGTATGTTCTTGCTAGCTCGCCTTATATAAATAAATAAGCTCCCATAAAAACTGATCAATCTAGTTACGTTTTAAATGGCTATTTCTTATTTATAATACGAAATCAAGAAAGCGACTGTTTCAGGTGGCATTCTCCAATTCCACCCGCCTAAGGCAGCCTACTTTTATCAAATTAAGTTTTCAGTTGATTTAGAGTTGTATAATCCCAAAGGCCCCGACTTCTAACAATATAATTATCTCTATTAAATATTTAGACAATGGCCAATGACAATGGTAAACAACGAATAGCAAATCGAATTGACGCGCTCGTCACGACGGCGACGAGCGACAGACTTCCGCTTAGCTTCTCGAAATAAGATTATTGGGACCAAACTTCTATGAAATACGTTTAGGCAACTTCTTATCAGATTATACAATTTAGTATAATAATTAGATCGTATTATGATTATAAACTACGTATCAATTGCATATCGAGAAATAATTTTGCACAGATAAGAAAGACATTTGGAATATTCCCATCTCCGTTTTGTCACCAGGGTGACAGATGGGCAGAAAAAATGTCATCTTTGTGTCATCTTTGTGTCATCATGTGCAGATAGTTTTTTTGTCTTATTGTATTAATATTATTAGAAACAGATTTGTTTACACTTTTGTCGCTTTCTCTTCAACATCAAGCTCCCACTCCACCATACTTTACACTTGGTTTTATAGACCTCTTTTAGAGATAAGTTCACAATTGTTCGTACTTTTTCTGTATGTGCGTTTTTGTGTAATTAAAGAATATGTGTATACTGTATTATTAACTTATTATTCACTTGTTTTAAATTTATACTTTCTTTTCAGGTGCTTCATAGGTGCTTTATAAAATCGTAACTACTGTTTGTACTGATCCAGTCCTTCGGGTAATATTATTACAGATAGAAATTAAATTTTCATATTACACGTGGCAAATACTATCAGAGTAATGTGTCATAATCCTTATTGGAATAACCATTACAGCTGTTTAATAAACATTAAGCTATGTTTCATACGTCGTAAATACATCAGGCGTATCTCAACAATAATTTGGTAGTTTACCAAGTGAACTGTCAGGTAATGTTCCACTGCCTCATCACGATTTAGGTCACTCACAGAGACATCAATCTAGGCTCCGAGTCTAGGTTTTGTCTTGTAACCGCCTGGACAGTTGCGTTGACTGTTGGCCGTTGAAATAAGCAGTAAACGTCACAATTTGAGTAGTCGAGTAATCTATTAGCCAAATCTGCGTATTACTTATTTACTATTACACAACTTGACTGTTGATTAATTGCATTAATGCAAAAGTTTTTTTATCTTTACGGGGAGCTTGATTGATGAATTCTTATATGGCTAAGTTATTTTCACACCTATTATATTATATACACCTGTTATAAGTATCTTAGCTGGGAATTCGTAGCCTGAACTTTAGTGGCACATTTTTTTACAATTGATATATCCAATATTCATACTATAGGATAGCTTGAGAAATAAAATAAAGGTGCCACTTTTTATTATCCCTAATACTAACATTTACTAAATTATTAAATTACACGTAGTAATTATTAAAGATGCATCAAGCAAATATAGCAAGCATTGTTTTGCGACGCTCGCTTCGCTCGCTCCGTTTTGCATGGTCACAGTATTGTATTGTGCGGAAACATCGGTTAGGCAAAACAAAAATTGTGCGTAAAAAGTTAAGGCCAGTGAGTCAAATCATCTAGTACCTTTTTTATGCTAGGGAAAACTCATTGCAGAGTACGACGATAGTATAGTTATGTGAAGCTCTCCCCCCAACTTCCAACAATTCTGGAGAAGAAGGGTATACCCACTATAAACCCTAGCACATACACTTGCCGCCAGGGTGGCCCGGTGCGATCGGTTTGGCAATCTCCGGATAAAATAATATCGCTTAACATAAAACCTCGAGTGTATCTGCCAATTCCGCATAGAAACCAAAAGAGGATTTTGATTGTTTGTGTATTGTTCTTCTCAACAATCCCATAAGCCTTAAGTAACGGCCGTTCAGTCTGTTTAGTATAGTAAAGCGTTTCTGCGAATCGCACGCGATAATCGAGATTAATCG
Source organism: Eudonia truncicolella (assembly GCA_949315975.1). NCBI lineage: Eukaryota > Metazoa > Arthropoda > Insecta > Lepidoptera > Crambidae > Eudonia > Eudonia truncicolella. The sequence continues at coordinate 1,440,236 of OX438839.1, forward strand.
TCTCGATTAATATCTATCATTCGAATGCCTTAACGATTTATTCGTTACGGCTGCGAACTGGACAGATTTTGCTCGAGTACGATAGCGAAGGTGATTATTAGCCATTCGTTATCGAGATTAAGTGTGATATGCACTTTGCGTTTCATTTCTGTCTAGATATGGGTTAAAATTAGCATTTTGTATCATAAATGCTAGTTGAAGATGTACTCGGCTATAAATGCACGAACACTCATTTATCAACAGAATATTTGTTATTAATTTTAAAGATCATTTATTGGATCTCTCAGCCATCTTTATACTGAAGTTCGGAATAATTAATGATAATGAATAATTCATTCGATTACGTTTACGAAAACGAAAATTAGTATGACATTTTAGCAGCGCCTCCTGGGGACATACGAGGATACCGATCCGATCCGAACCCTTCGGAGAATCTAATAGGGCACTGGGACACGCACTAGTGCGTGATGCCGTTCCTTCTAGTAAACCTCCGAAGGTGATTCGTTTCACACGGCTTGAGGAACCCTTTAAGTTTCTCGCCGCCCCCAAACAAGCCCGATGAAGCTGAAAATGCCGTTTGAGGCAATCAGCAAACTCTCCCCAAAAAAAAATACGAGAATAGTTAAAATGTTGCCATACAAATTCTCGTTCTCGTTAACATGATCGAATGGCGAATGAATCTCGCACTAGGAACCCTGATTTCTACATTATAAAAATCATTTTGTGATAACGGTGTCTTCTAAACAATTAGAACTTTAAGTATGTTTTTTATTTTTCTTAAGACAACCTACAAAGCACACACCAGTTACATACAAAAAATAAACATAAAAAAGTATTAACTTAATCAAAGTGCCGTCTTACTTACAGGTTGTCACGGGCGGCGGCGCGACGGCATGCAAATATGGCTTGCGATTTTTAAAATATCTTATTTAAACTATCCTAAGTTTACCTATACAGGGAGTTTGGTAACCTATATAATCCCGAAAATGGCAAATAGGCCATCAAATGTAGAGATGACTTGATTTCAATAATGTAAACCTTTGCCCAGCAGTGGGACAGTATACAGGCTATTTACTTATAAGTATTAGTCCATGGTGTACAGGTAAAGTTCGCTATCCCATCTTAAATTATTAAACAACATTACAAGTTACAGAAATACATTGAATTACATTCGTAACGTACGAGTGTAAAGGATTCGAACCCCATTTCCTCAAACCACTTTCTCTCTATCCATCATAGTTATGATTCATATATGTCGGTTGTTTACGTAACCACTTAAATAAGCTATTGTTGTCCGTACCTTTATAGTAAAGTTGTAGTTTCATGCTTGGTATTAGATAGTGAAAATTGTAATCCAGTTTATAAATCACGCCACGCCGGACACAATTGCTATATCAGTTTTGTCACAAAATTATTAAGGTGACTCCATAAGGTACGCTTAGTGTACAAACGCGCTCGAGCAACGCACACATACACCCGTTTGCACTAAACTTATGAATCGCCTAAGTTCTTGCCTAATTTGTTTAGGCTACTCCTAAGGCAATTCCTAACTCCACTTAGGAGATTCATAACTTTATGAGCCCGAATAGGAAGCGCCCAACGAGTAAGGCGATACTTAAGTAGTGTTTTTTTGTGTTACAGCATGGAGATTTCCTTAGCCTGTCCAACTTCGGTTGGCAAACGACAAAATAAAAAAGTGTTTTATGTCATTTTCTGTCTGTCACAATCAAATCAGGCACTTTTTGATGTGTTTTTTTTCCTCCGCCGTGAAATTCGGAGTTCGTTTACGTTTTGTGCTTTCCATTTTAATAAAAACCACACGAGAATACCAAGAAAGGCACGACAACAAAGTCCACAAATTAGATTGTCAAGACAAGACGTTGACAAATTCAAACAGATTTTGTTTTTTAAAATAATAGACCATAAACAATCTATCATTCCAATCGTTCGTCATTCTTTCATCATTCACTTTACTAGGCAATTCTTTAATTTCGTCACAGCTGAGACACAACTGTTAGTGCAAACCAATTTTTTTGTTAGGCTGCTCCTAAGCTTAGGTGTAACCTAACTAGGACAAGCCTAACCTAAGTTTAGTGCAAACGGGCAATAGACAACCACTCACGGACGCAGAATCTCGCAAAAACTACGCTCGGACTGTTCGGCAGACTCTGGTTGCTTTTTCGGTAATGAGCGCGGTATTTTTCTTTTATCATACATAGCTCGGCAAATGACTCCACTCCACCTGATGTCAAGTGGAAACGGAGACGCAAGGGCAACTGGTGCAGCGTGAAAACAACGCAGCATCAGTCACCCTCACCCTGCCGGCCCACAAGGTGCCTCTTCACGCCTCGTTTGAAGGACCCCATGTCATAGGAAGGAGGGAAAACGTATGGTAGGGTATGCATTAAGCTTACCTTCTGCTCTTCTTATTTTGTGGTTTTATGCTTGTAGAATTCAACATTAGTAGGTACATATTGTAGCATTAAGGATCGCTATTTCACTTTCTATGTGGGATATTTTCTTTGTGAATATAGCTTAGTAAGACGTTAAACCGTTTTAGACGCCTCTGTTGTCGATAGGGGTTAACTTAACGGTGTTGTTAACCCCTATCGACAACAGCTCTTAGACCTAGTGGTCTCGAGTTCGATTTCCTTCGGAGGGTAGATGTTTGTGACCTCAGATTGGTTGGTGGTAGAGCTTGTTTGTCCGCCAGGTTAGATAGCTACCACCTTTGTCACCACATAAATATTTCAGTCAGCAATACAACATTGCTGAGTTCCGGCAGCTAGGGATAAGATAGCCAGTGCCTCAGTAGTTGAGGATTCCGGGTGAAGTGCGCTTCCATCATGAGCCTTATCGTCACTTAACAGTGAGATGAAGGCCAAATACTAACCTGTTACTCTAAAGTTTTGACATCGAAATCGTTATTAATTGTTTTATGTTTTTATTTATTTGTTTTGACATTAAAATTGTAATGTGATTGTTTTATTTTTATTTTCCAAAATTGACATGCGATAAATTTGAAATTATTTCCTGTGTTTGTGCCTGTTCTCTGAATAAATAAATTAATTATAAAGTTAAGATAAGATATAAAAGTAAGAGTAAGAGATAAATAAAAGTTGTTATAATACACTCTCCGTTAATTCCAGCAAAATAAACGCTTTAAGTTCATACAGAAATCACATTAAAACTTTTTTCTAATGTTATACCATGTTTTATTGTTAAAACCTAAGGGTGACTACTATGCCAATAAATATTTTGAAATTGAATTTAATGCCAAGCGTAGATCTCTTCCGATCCACGGCATTCCTTTCAATATTGCACCGTCCTCAATCCTTACCCGCCACCTTGACAAAGTCGTCAGGTTTTTTTTCTTTAATCCTCGATGCACACGTCCTCTCTGTTTTTTCTTTGAAGGAAAGTACAGTGACATATTTACTAACGTTTAGCAGGTTTTCTCGCTTAACAAGGCATATGGAGTAAGAAGCGAATAAGTCATCGCTAACAATTGCACGTTCATCAGCTGTTTTACGATTACTGTTGTCTTAATCTGGCTATATATATCTTGCAAAAAATCTATGCGTAAACTTGAAAGTTAAGTAGAGTTAAGTAGAAAGAAGTCAGTTGAATTGCTGCTGAGCTAACTTACTTCGGTCCTACTAAGATAAAATAAAATACTGAATACCTTTTGTTCAGTTTCAGTTTCATAAGATCTTACATAACTTTAAAGTTATATTATATAAATATTTAAATATATGAAGATCCTTTCCAGATAAATGCTCTTTCAAAGAAATTGTTAACTCATTAATTCTTTACGTTACTTACTAATTTATATGTAGAAAAAAATAAAAAAATCAAAATCATTTATTCAGTTAGGCTACAAGTAGCTCTTGTGAATGTCACTATGCCATCGGTTGGTAAGTCTAATCTGGGCGGGAGATCTTGTACTGAGAAGAACCGGCAAGAAACTCAGCAAGTGTCCAGCTCTTTTACTGCTTTTCACAGCGTCAAAATATTGGAAAATGCCATATATCATAGCAGGACACTTTCCATTACAAATAAACACAAAATTATAGAAGACAACCACAACATGTAAAAAAAAACAAAATAAAAAAACTAAGTTAACAAATTTACACCAGGTAAAAGTTTCAATTTCCACAATGTCATACAGTACCACTACAGTACTCTAGTAAAATTTAAAAATTGTTTAAGAAAAACAAAGTCAAACTATAGTGAATAATACTAAAAATAAGTATGCAAGAGCAGACCAGCCTCCACAGGCGGCACCCGTTCACGAGTATTACATATGAATCAGTCATCGCTTCGCTCAACCATATTTTAGGGAACGTTACGACCCGACGCACACGCCACCACCGCAGAGACAATAAAGAGAGCATGACACACTCAAGATACTCTAAATAAAAACTTAATATCTAATATTATTTTAAATATCAGCAACTTTACTTGCACTGCTTTGTCTAAGCGCTCTTAAAAATGATTCATTAGTATTGTACAGTACGGTGTAGGAACGAACATACCACAATGTTATTCAAAGATTTCAAGATCTGATTTTCAAGATTTGATTCCGGTATTATACAGTAAATCTCCTAAACCTAGGTAACACACACAGATGCAGAGATCTCTTCATTTAGTTCATAAGATATACGCAATTATGTTTTATTGTAGTTTTATTGAAAACCATCAAACACACGTAAAACCGGATAAAATAAACAGCGCAAAGTTATCATTGGACTGCAGAAATATTAGTAAACTTCATTGAAGCATGTATATGTTTTATGGAGCAAAGTTTTACTGCTTTTTACTCAAAGTGAATGGATTTGTTAATAGTATCAATGATCAAAATATTCGATGAACGAAGTTTCAAAGTTCATAATTGGAAACAGGCCAAATATATAGGGAGGATTACGTGTATTTTATTGATCGTATTTATATCAGAAGTATATTACAGTAAAATTATGAATATAGATTAGAATTATGCGATGATAATTTGGGGTGTTATTCTGAACTCGACCTTTTTTGGGGGATCAGGGTGGCTTTGGAGATTTGCCACGGACGTGTTTATGATAAATGCGTTGCAAATTACTAGTTATTGTTTCTATCAGGCCGTCTGCCAAAATACATAGTGTGAAACAGTTTAAAGCGGGCGTTGTTCATTTAGAACTTTTATGTAGTAAAAAATTATGTTGTGACTTCCGAAATATTCCGGTAAACTAAATTTTATTGCGGTGTAATATTTTGTGAACTCATTTATTTTATGAAACAAGAGTAGGTACTCTGGTCAGCCATGTTACTAAAGCTACTGGAAGAGGTTTCTGTTGCCCTTGCCTATTTACTTATATTTAAATACAATTGTTAAAATATACGACAGATTCAAAAATATTACCAATTAAATCTGACATCGTTGATCAAAAGCCTCATCACCAATCCGCTGAATTATGCTTAACATCTTTCATCTCTAAGAAGCTGGAGATCAGCAGTAGGACATTTCTGTCTGACTAGCATTTTGTGCGCAACTTCGTCCGCGTGGCTTTAAAATAATAATAAAAACCTTTTTATCAAATTAAAATATAGCTTATGTTACCCGCAAGGAATGAAGCGTTCTGTAAGTGAAAGAATGTTGGGAATCGGACCAGCAGTTCCAGAGATTACCCTCCGCAAACAAACAAACAAACAAACTATACTTACTTCTTTATTAATAGTACTTATAGATAATGACAATCAAGATCTTGATCTACTTACTATAGGTATCATAGGCATACCTTAATAACCGTCGCGACGTTTCGAGGATTCGAAGTAGTTTTTTTCCTGTCACGCTGACCGCCGGCGCTGACAGTCGGCGCGTAGCTACCTGTCAGCTGTCAGCGGTCAGCGTGAGAGGAAAACCAGTTTAGTATCGCGCTGATCACCGTGAAGTACAGAGGCAAACAATTTCTATAATGGTAGTGAAAATTGTTGCCGCGCACTATTTAGGAAAGAAAACACGTCTGCATCAGAAAAAAACCGGACAAGTGCGAGTCGGACCCGCCCACCGGGTTCCGTACAAATTTATGGGTACATATAAAAGTAATATTAACCTTAATGTGGTTTTTCTTCCATTGAAACGTTGATGTAGTGCAACGACGTTGTCATCCCAGGCTTTGTTACGTGCATCTTTGTTTCGATACAATGGGGCCGAAGCGTCCCATAAATATTGTCTGGATCGCACTTCGTCAATTATTCGACCGGTTTCTATTTCACGATTGTATCAGCACCATGTTACGGCCGACAGCGCTGAGAGGTCGGCGCGTCTCAAAAACGCTATCTATACTACTACATACATATTGACCTATCAGTCAGCGCCGACCGTCAGCGTGCGGTCAGCGAGAGAGGAAAACCCGCCCTTGGCGACTATCAAGTTTGAGGTTGTTCGCCACTGCCTCCGTCATACGGTAGATGTATGTTTATGTGCGCCTCGGTGGCCGAGTAGCAAAGCGTTCGGCCCGATACCCGAAGGTCCCCTGGGTTCAATTCCCAGATTGGACAAAGCATGTTTCGGATTTTTCGATGCATAGCCCGGGTTTGTGATCACTAGTACTAAGCTAGTATTAAGCTAGTACCCATAAATTGTAGTGATGACTTGATTTCAACGATGGAGGCCTTTACCCAGCAGTGGGACAGTTATAAGCTATTCGCTTATGTAAATGTCACCTTCTGATTTCAACCTCCTTATACCTTGAATGCTCTTTTCTCGTCTAGACCTTGCATTACCAGCTCCAACAATATGCATGTTATAAACCAGTCAAATCTGATGCCAGCACGTCAGCTAATCTTTTACTAATCCCCGTCCAACGATGCCAGGTCGTAAACTCATGGCATGGCCGAACAGACACGCGTTTATGAACTCATGCACTACTTACGCAGCTTTTGCAAAGAGTCGCGAACTGTGGAAAGCGATTTGATATTATTGTGTGTTTTAAACACAGCTCTTGTGATGTACAATCATAGGTTCATATTACAACAAATGATCTGGTTCGTAAAGAAGTTTAAACATTAATATATTTACATTAAATTTTATGAGGAGCTCGATGGCGTAGTATTAAACGCGTTCGGTCTGCGAATGAAGCAAAGGCCTGTTATAGGACGGTGTCCAAACATTTTTTTATCTTGAGCTTCTCCATGCTACGGAAGGCGCTTAAAGCCGTTGTTAGTTCCAGCTGCATTAGCAGTCGTTAACAACCACTAATCCGCACTAAGACCGCGTAGTGGTTTAGGGCCTGTTCTTACTGTGGTGTTTTTTTTTTATATTAACGGGTAAGCACAGTGCCTTGATCTCACCTGATGTTAAGTGATGATAAGGCCAATGATGGAAGCGCACTTCACCCGGTATCCTCAACTAGTGAGGTACTAGCTATCTTATCTCTAGCTGCCGGAACACAACAATGCTACAAACATTAATGTTATGGCGACATATTTAGATAAGATGGTGGTAGCTAGCCAGGCGGACAAACAAGCCCTACCACCAACCAAACCGAGTACACAAACATGTACCCCCCGCTGGGAATCGAACCCGGGACCTCTGGGTCTAAACCGGTGGTCTTAGCCACTAGACCACAGAGGCGGTGTTTCCATCCATAGGTAAACCTAACATAAATGAGCTGCTGATGAGCGTCGTCATTTAGTAATTGTTTAGGGAAAACGATCTGTAATGGCTCTATAGGCATGGCGTGAGGCCACATCGCGTGTCCGAACTGCTAGCCGACTACTAATCAGCCAAATTATCCCTGTAATGAACCTTTTTGGCAGTAACTTTCACTCATGGTCGGCCACGCATTCTTTTTTATCTGGAGCGGGGTCGGTGGACCGTTTAACTACAATTCAACTTTTTTATTATTTTTAATTATTCATTTACAATGTTATGTATAGTTCAAATGTTATATAAATTCAAAATAATAAAAACATTTATCAGGAATTAGGTACGTCTTTATCGATTGTTAAATACTTGCAAAAGTGTTCTTTCGACTGTGAGTGTAGTAACTCAAGAGTGTTATTTAAACGGTTAGCAAAGTATTCGTATTTTTGTTACCAAAAAAATGCTAATTGGGCAGCAAAAAAGCTAGTTGGGCCGCAACTTATGGTCAGCAAATATTTCTGAATCAGCCTGCAATTTATATCATTCTGAACAGCAGTATTATGCTCGGGAAAAAAAAAATTAACCTAACCAACAGTAAGGATTTCTTATGCTGACGGATTGTATAATTCTGCTGACCAAATAATAATTTTGCTGACCAACTATTTATTTTGTAATACAAATAAATTATTTCCGTAATTTAACAGTGCGTAATACTTCACGTACTTCGTAGTGGCTTACAACGTAAATCACGAAGTACTAGTAAAACTCAACGAGTTTTCTGGGATCTCGGTAGCTCAGCGGTCAGAACATTGGACCGGTTATCCAAAGTTCGTGGGCTCGATTCCCAGTCGAGGTTCCTGAGGCTGGTTTATTTTTTTTTAGGAACATTTTATTTTGTACAATTATACTACCTATTTATGATACGAAGTTTTGCTTTTATTATTTTGTATGAGATGCAGGCAAACGATCAATGTCCCGCTATGGAATAGTAAAAAAGAAACTGTACCTAACTACATCACCCTCCATCATTGTTCACATACTTTTTACAGAGCTTTAACTACACCATGTAATTTATGTAGTTAGCTCAATGAATTCAAAAATAGAATTCTAAACCGAACTCGATATATTTTTAAATGCATCCAAAGTAGAAAGAAAACCTTTTGATATCGCTTTCGAACTGGTGCGCGCGCGCCGACTTTGATCTCAGTTGGTGGCCAGTAATAAATTGTGCCATAGTGACAAATCACCGAACGCGTGATCTATGGTATGCGTACTCTTTTAATTTAAATATTTTGTAACTTCCTCCGTTTTGTTTTTACCATTGGTAAATATTGATTTTGTCTTTGATTAAGACAATTAAATGTTAAGTAAAATTTAAACACTGAAAAAAGACGACAACCTCAGGCGGGAATCGAACCACGCACCTTCCGCATTCCGGGCGGCTGCCTTAACCACTTGGCTACCGAGGTCTGGCTTTCACCCGTCGAAATTTTTCAGTGCTTGATGCTTATGTTTTTTTAGTCAACATTTATTCAAAAAAAAAAAACACTTAATTAAATGTTAGTTTGATTTGTTTTGCTTTGATTCTGAATGTTCTTAATCCGTTTATATTAATTACTTGTTAACTGCGTCTGTGGTCTAGATAAATATTCTCTCAAGCTGAATTTTTGATTGTGTGATCTAATTGGAATACCTCGGTCAAACTACCGGTCAGACCAATTCATTCCGGGTTCCCTTCCTAACTGGGGGTACCCCTTGTATTCAGATTGGTCAAATGGTAGGGTTTAATTTTAAGTTTTTCACAATCATAACTTAATATATACCTATGAATCGGTGGGTCTATGTATATGGGCGAAAGTGCAAAATTATGGCATTTTAAGAGAGGCTCAAAGTTTGAATGTGGTATATTTTTAACATTATTTTGATCACCAGCTCACTTTATGTCCCCACTGCTGAGATACAAGCTTTCCCTATGGATGAATAGGAAAAACAGGCCTCAAACCATGCGGGTTCAGTGCGCATTCCTAAGCACGGAGGAGCTCAAGATGATAAATTTTTGGTCACCAATCCGGTGACCGGTCTTTTCTAAGTTACTTAACCTTAGCAATCGCAGACCGGGTGCGTTAACCACTGCACCATCGATTTTTAACATTTATAAAGTTAAAATAGTTATAATGTTCATCTGGTAAGTATATTTTTATCGATATAATGAATATCACGTCAGGCTGGGTGTTCAAACATTTTTAGTTATGACAAGTGCCTGCCTTAAAAGAATGTTAAACTGTTGACTCTATCTTTACGCTTTAGTTAAGTAAAGAGGTTTCAAGTTAGTTTTAACAACAGCGCGAGTATGAACCGTAAACTGAGTGAATTACAAAACAAACAAAGCGGTTGGTAGCAAACTTGTAACTGTTGTTCCCAGGGGGTTCTCCTTATTTTCATAACATCAAGTGTTCAAAATTCTAGTTCAATGACTTCTTAGGAGTTTGTTGTTCCAGAAAACGGTGCACAGAGATTCGCAACATTTTCCGGTAGTGCAATTTATGTAAAGTTAGAAACGTATTGAAAATTGTGTACTTACCTACAATACGAATGTTACCGCTTGTGTTTTTTTTAGATTACAGTGATATTTGACTATTAGCTATTTAATTTTTTCGGTTTTCAGTTCTATGATTACGGATGTACCAGACAGACAACAAATATTTAATTTTAACTTCATTTAATTTAATTTTATCTTATTTTAATTTTAATTTATTTTATTTTTAATTTATAATAATTTGTAATTTATCAGATTTGTTAACTTTTGAGTAAAAAAGTATTGTTATTATATTGTTTTCGAAATTCTTAGTTTTAAAGTTTTGACATCGAAATTGTTATTAATTGTTATTATCTTTCTATTTATTTGTTTTGACATCAAAATTGTATTGTGATTTGTTTTATTTTGTTTGTTATACAAAATGACTTGCGATAAATTTGTGATTATTTCTTGTGTACCTCTATGTTGCCTAAATAAATGAATTTATAAAAAAAAATAGATTTTGCTTCTGCTAAGCATCAGTCGGAGCAAAATCATTGGTCTACTCATACATATTTTTACATATTTTTTACATATACAATTTGTAGTTACCAAGCGGTCATTACTTACTATTGGGTAAAAATGTTGCGCACATCTGCCGAGTCGCCGGCGCCGGCGCAAGTGTGGATTTAGAAATCATTATTTCAGAAATAAATACAAATTGCCGCGGCAACAGTAAACACAAACACCAACTATGTTAGCTTTGTTGATCTCTACGCGGAGTTGCGCTGCTGCGGCTAATTAGGGCCGCAGCTTAGTTTAGTGGATAAGCGACACGTCCGGTGGCGCTGTAAAACCTATTTAAGTGCCTTCATACATTTCGGCGGTTCCTCCGTACCTATCAGCATTGGGCCCGCGTGGTGGTTATGGCCCGTTCTCCCTATCCATTCATAGGGAAGAGTCGTGCTCCAGCAGTGGGAACATAAAATGAGCTGGTGATTATGATGATGTGATGATAAATTTAGGTGTTGGAGAAGGATTGCTTGGCAAGTCATAGACTGACTTTAACATAACGTCTCCTTACTCCAAAAAACTCAGCATCAAGCACCGTATATCCTGTATTGTCAAATCTCGTATATTTCAATTCAATTTAAATATTTCTTTCAGACAAAGAGTCCATACATATAAAATTAAATGAAACCAGTCAGCGAAACAGAAAATAAAATAATTACATTTCGTGGGCACATCAGCGGGCGTGATGATTTTTTTATTTTATTGGAGCGGTTTTTTTATTTTATTGGTGAGATTTTTTTATTTTATTTAAGAGGTTTTTTTATTTTATTGGAGAGATTTTTTATTTTATTGGAGAGATTTTTTTATTTGACGCTGCTGACCTCATACGGCATTTACAACGTCACGGGACATTTTGGGGGCGGCGAGAAACTTAAAGGGTTCTTCAAGACTTGAGGTTGAAACACTCTGGAATTGTATCACGCAAACGTGTTCCCGTATCCTACTAGATTCTCCGAGGGGTTCGGATCGGTATCGCTAGCAGAACAACTCGAGGGCGCCTTTTAAAGGCTAAGACCTCGGATCGGGTAGACCGGGCCGTGGTGGTAAGGAGAAACGCCCAGGTACATGTCTTTACTTGGTATAGAGCGCGTGTGAACCGGGTCGTCGTACCCTTTGATCTACCAGTACGAGTGTGCATTTTAGGCCTCTTCCTCACCGGATCGGTGCGTTTTCGTTTCGGTACCGCCTCTGCACCGAATATGTACAGATTTTCTGCTGAAAAACATTTCTTGACAGGCTCTGAATGTTTGCGGTACGGTATTGTTCATTCGATATTGTACAGTCGCTGAGTGTGCTGTGACTTGTGTGAGTGAGGATCGTGGCGGAGCTGGCGGGGGTGAGACGGGGGAGGCCGGCCGCTCTGTACAGATTCAATCACGAAGCAAATACTTCGTAGATTCTATGCAGAGGCGCGCGTATGCGCTCGGTAAACAATTTGGGCAGACTCGGTGCTGAGGCGGTACCGAAACGAAAGCGCACCGATCCGGTGAGGAAGAGGCCTTATTGTATCATTTAAGTGTGCAGCGGCATTCAGAGTATCGGGCGGGTAGACGTTGACAAGTGTTATGGGATTATCGGGGTCATCTAGCGGAGGGACAGTATACAAGCTATTATATACCTACTTCTTAACATCTTACATTCTTAAGAGAAGCACAGGTTACCACAACATATACCTTACTGTCCTAACTTTATTGTTCCATTGCTCTAAATAAACCGGTATTGTTTATTTAGCAATATAGAACAACTCTAGACCGTACCGTAGTGTGAAACAAGGACTTTTGGAACAATGGAAGCTTGTCCATTTCGTGGCTGCGTTGAAACTTGAATTACATCGTTTATTATGACTATAGCAAGGTATCGGTGCGCAGAAATCTTCAATTCTTCAAAATAGTGAATTTTGAAATCATATGTAATGTATATACAGGCCGAACAATCAAGTATCAAATCATTAAGATTAGTCTTGACTGATGAAAGCGTCGGTTATCGAATGGTATGCTCGGGTTATTTATTTATTTATTTTCCGCCTATATCGTCCCACTGCAGGGCAAAGGCCGCCTTTCCCTTCTTCCAACATTCCCGGTTTGTAGCTTTCTGGGACCAATCCTTTGCTCGGGTTGAATGCGAGAAATCGGTTCCAGCTTGATTTGTTTCCGCTTCGACTGTAGACTTCGCTGTGTAAGAAAAAAAACCTAAAAATAAAAAAAAATATTACAGGACCAAAAAGTGTTTATCATCTCCTTTGTTAAAGAAACAATTAAAGGTTCACTAAGAAATAAGTAGTTATTTCTAAATATAGAACCGTTTAAAATACATCATACCAATGCCACGCTAAAAATACTCAACGTTGACAAGTCTCTTGTGTAAACGTCCATCTTTGTCAGCGACAGACGGACAGACGTCGCACCTGCACCAAATGCACGTTTCATCTTGCTGTCTAAGAGTTAGGAATAACAATTAAAAATTAATTGTCTAATTTTATCACATGTGATTCATTGCAAGGAGAAATGGTTAGCACGCTATATATTTTTTCATTTTATTTACTACTACAACAACAACAATTGTTCATTACTATCAACAGTATAGAACCGTCCCACTGTTGGACTCAGGCTTACCACGTAGACAATATTATCATCATCATCATCATCATCATCACAGCCAAAAGAAAACCCCTCAAGTATCTTTAAAACGACAACTTTTGTGCTGCTTGCATCCACGCATCCAACCGCCCGCGATCTTCACCAGATCGTCGGTCCACCTTGTTGGAGAACTGCATTGCGTCTTCCGAGAACACTCGAGAACTGTTCCACCGCAGCGGCCATTAGTCCTACTAGCGATGTGCCTTGCCCACTGCCACCTGAGCTTAGCAACTCTTTGGGCTAAGACGGAACAATAGTATAAGTTTTTTTTTTTTTGAGAGAGATTGCTGATTGCCGCTGCGGCGTTTTCAGCTTCACCGGGCTTTTTTGGGGGCAGCGAGCAACGTAAAGGGTCCCTCAAGCCGTGTGAAACGAATCACCTTCGGAGGTTATCTAGAGGGAACGGCATCGCGCACAAGTGCGCGTCCCCGTGCCCTACTAGATTCTCCGAAGGGTTCGGATCGGATCGGGGAGCGGAGCAGCCCGAGGGCGCCTCTAAAGGCACGGACCTCGGCTCGGGTTGACCGGGCCGTGGAGGAGGAGAGAACCGCCCAGGTACATGTTTGTACCTGGTGTAGAGCGAGTGTGAACCGGTTCTTCGTACCCTTGTTCTACGAGTACGGTGTCTTGGCCTAAACTGGTGTGCATGTTTAGTGTATTCTGTATGTGTGTATGTGTGCTGTCATTTAGAGGATCGGGCGGGGTAGTATAAGTAGGTTAGTAGCCTACATACTGTCCCACTGCTGGGAAAAGGCCTCCATCATTGAAATCAAGTCATCGATACAATTGATGGGTATTGGCTTAATCACCACGCTTGCCAAATGCGGGTTGGTGATCACAAACCCGGGCTATGCGTTGAAAAATCTGGCTAGCCTCTGCGCCAATAAGCTCCTATTATACTGCAAATGTGTTGATGGGGTATATAACAATTTGTCATGTAAATAAATAAATAATTAATAGAAAAAATACCACATAAGTCACTATATTGCGAATAACTCCAGTACACGAGACACGTAGGCAGACATGCACTCACGATAACTCTTTCGCATCGTAAAAAGTTTCCAGGAATCGTCTGCACGCGAACAACTGCCATTACAATCAACTATATGACTTGAACGCTCCAAACATTTAAAAGAACTAGTAGCCGCCCAGTGGTCGAAACTCGACCGTGATTCACAAAATATACAATACAAAATGTTTGTATCTAATGTAATGTAATGTAACACTATGTTAAACATACATTTTGTCGCTCTGCTCTCCTTCTCCTGAACTTAGACTATGCCAAATCCCACACTCCTCCTTGCTCGCAATGTGCTTACAAAAGGGATATAATATTTCGGCTGAAGTCAATTGAATAATACCTAAAAACTAACAGTATATGTGTTTTTTTTTTGTGTATTGTTTTACGGCTCAGTATATGTGTTTAGATGGGCATTGACAGATTCTTCCGCTTCCATTTTTGAAACATTTTAATTAAATATTATGTAATTATAAAACATATTATACGAAAAAACTATAAATTAAAAAACCGGCCAAGTGGCGTGTTCGGCCACGCTCAGTATAGGGTTCCGTAGCCCATCTCAATAATGAGGACTCTGAGAAGAGGGCTTTAATGAACATTTATTTAACGATGGCTCATATACTTAAATGTAGATACTACCGGTTTCACACACACCTGACAACGTTATTTAAGTAGCTCCCAATGAGAAATTTGTACTGCGCCAAGTACATTTTATAAGTTGGTCGAATGTTACTCGTAAACTTATAAAGCCTTCGTAGCTATGATAGTTTTCCTTTTAACTTCGTCATATATAAAACTACCGTGAATTTTTTCATGTATCCAAAAACAACTATTTGGCTGGCAGAGAGGGGGGACACTTGACTCTTACAAAATTTTGCGCTTTAAAGCTTAATAGTTCACAAACGGATGCCGCAATTAAAAAACTGCATCCATAAACCCGCAATATTTTTGAAATTGCTATCCAACGACACCCCACACTATGGAGTAGACAAGAAAAAAAAGTTACATCCCCACTTCACGTGTAACGAGGTAACCTAAAAAAAGATATTTTCCAAACTTTTACTTCATCACTTTGTCGGCGTCATTGATATGTATATCCATGCCAAATTACAGCTTTCTAGTACTAAGAGTCTATGAGCTAGGCCGGGGACAGACAGACAGACAGACAGCCATACAGACGGACATGGCGAAACTATAAGGGTTCCTTGTTGACTACGGAACCCTAAAAACTAAAAAAATTGTTTAGACTAAACTATGAATGTACCACCAGTTCGGATTTTGTGTTTTGATAGCAGAGTTGAGGCTCTGTATTAAGCAGATACCTACATACTGTACATTGTCTAGTACAAATTGTGCAGTTCTATTCCGAACTACATTTCTTAAATGTTAATTGACGAATAAATTAGATGTTGCCGACTTTCATGGTATTGTCACATTCACAAATTTTAATGATCTATTAGTGCTAACTGTGTTTCGGATGCATGGGAAAAGTGAAGTGATAAAATCTTACATTTGTACTAATAGTAAATATAAAAGCAAATTATTAATCTTATTGGATTGAGTCAGCAAACGATTACGGCCTGCCAGCGGTCACCGCTCTTGACGTGACGTGGTTTTCTGTTGAACCATAAACTTTTTACTTTTTTATTTTTAAGTGCTAATTGCTGCACTGAAGCTGAATTAAATATTTATAAAATACAGTGAAAAAAAGAAGGGTAGCGTAGGCAATGGTCAGTGCAGCCGCCCGGATTGCGGAAGACCCAGGTTCGATTCCTGGCTAGGTCGGATGGGCATTTAATTTTTTCACTGTTTTTTATAAATATTTAATTCATAAACTTTTTTAGGAGATAGTTTACTGATTTCCTCAAACGGCATTAAAGCATCACCGGAATTTTTGGGGGCGGCGAGAAACTTACAGGGTTCCTCGGACCGTGTGATCGAAACACCGTCAGAGCAGAGGGTTTCTAAAGGGAATGGCATCACGCACATCACATCACACCTAGTGCGTGTCCCCGTTCCCTACTAGATTTTCCGAGGGTATCGGATCAGATCGGGAGCGGAACAACCCGAGGACGCTTCTAGAGGCTAGGACCTCGGCACGGGTTGACCGGGTCGTGGGGGTTGGTTGAAGCGCGCAGGCTGGTATACGTCTGAACCTGGTATGTCGCGTATGAACTGGGTCGTCGTACCCTTGTTCCACGGTACGGTATCTTGGGCCTAAGCGCGTGTGCATGTAAGTGTACTATGGTTATTTCTATGGTTATGTCGCATCAAATATTTCTTACGGGCTTATCTTGTGGGGCAATGGCACAAATATAAATAAAATATTTATTGCCCAAAAAATGCATAAGAGCCATATGTAACAAAGGTCCATTTGACTCATGCAGGTCATCATCAATTTAAACAGGGACCTATAAATTTAATGATAAGAAAGCTACGTATATGGTTGTTAGAAAAAAGTTACTATAGCATAAATGAGTTTTTTATTTATTAATTATCAATAATTTTTTGCATGTTAATGTTTATTAATTGAATAGCGATTCTAATACTTATATTTGACATCCTGTCTATACCTGTTCTTTGCAAATAAAATACTTTGACTTTGACTTTGTATCAAGTGATGTGTGGCATTTTGATGATCGGGCGAGCCGTGAGGCACCTTGTAGGTCGGCAGGGTGAGGGTGACTGATGCTGCGTTGTTTTCACGCTGCACCAGTTGTATTCGCGTCTGAACTCCATTTTCACTTAACATCAGGTAAAGGAGATACATTTGTCGTGCTAGAATAAAAAAAAATGCACTAACCTTATAAATGCTATGTGTAACGTTTAAAATATAATGCTTAAGCTATACTTCAAAAAAACCTTTTTATCCTGTGATTAATTACATATAATTTTACGCAAATTCTGTTGCGAACAATTTACAATTTCAAAAAAGACTAATGTGTCGAAAAACTTCCACGAGCGAGATTTGAACCCGCACAGCGTACACCATGACATGCCGGGTCAGGCATACCTTTTATCCTGTTAATTTATAGTCTTTATAGCCACCTTAAAGACATACAATATCGATAGTTAATAGACAAAACGAAACTATCAGGGAGAATTTTTGAACCACCCAAGCCAATGAAGTAATTTGATATGCATGATGTTATTGCAGCGTTAGCCGTGCGAGCCCGCGTGAAACGGTTGTAAATTACAGCTGTAAAAATAGGGAATATTGATTAAATCCAATGCAGTTAAACGTATAATTTGCGACGTGGCTTATCCTTTTATATTTTACACCACAAAATTAATTGCTATTAAAGAAAACAGTTAATAAATACACAGTTTACAGTTTTAAACGCCTCTGTGAAGAAAATAAATGTTATCTCGTAAAATCAGAAACCTTTACTAAAATAGACGATTTTAACATACAACCTCACCCTCAAATTCTTCTAATTTTAATTTTAGTCCGGTGACGCTGAAAATGACGGCAGCTGCTTTGGCATTAGGGGGACTGTGGTAAAATTTACAAAATCAAGTCACCTATATACTTTAACAGAATCAAAGCCTTGTGAAGAGCTATCAGAGCTCTTCACTTAGAAACCCCGGAGGAATTGGCAATATGATCAAGGTATAACTTTCGGAACACAACAATTGCTATTATGCTATTAAACATGCTATTAACATTGTTGTTGTTATGGCGACTGCTAAGAGAAAAAGGTGATAGCTAGCCAGGTTGGCTAGAAGCAAGTCCACCACCATCCTCAATGTATAATATGTACCCCCCTAAACCACAGAGGCAGTTTAAATGTATTTGACGACCTCCGTAGCCGAGTGGTTTGCACGCCGGACTTTGGGCGGCGCTAACTCTTGAGGTCCCGGGTTCGATTCCCGGTCGGGTCAATGTCGAAAAACGAGTTTTTCCGTCGTTGTTTCTGATTTCCATGAAACGAGTGCTTTAGCTACTTACCTTGGGAGTGTCAGAACAATGAATGTGATGTTGTCTCATATTTTTATAATTTTTATTTATTCTTATAAGCAGTATTTCCTCAATGCTTTTTCTAAGAGGTTGCTTCAAGCTGCTTATTCAGCGTCACCGGACTTTTTTTGGACCGCTAGAAACTTAAGCCGTTCGATCGAAACACCGTCAAAGGGTTGCAGGGAACGGCATCACGGAACCGTGTCCCCTTTCTCTACTAGATTCTCCGAGGGGTTCGGATCAGATCGGGAGCGGAACGACCCGAGGGCTCTAAAGGCTAACCTCGGTTCGGATTGACCGGGACGTGGTGGGGGGCCTAAATTTTGCTACTAACAAGTAAAGCGCCATTTTCTTTTTTCTTTTGGTATCAATGCCACTCTGAACAATGGCCCACCCTTAATTGAGTCTCATTGAATATTCAAATTTGATTCCTCCTAACAATCAACTGACAAACTGGGTGACAATAATTTAAATACAAGAGCAATAAGTGTTGAATTGCAATTTGAGAAGGTGCCATTGAAAGTACTGGGTATGACAAGACATCGCAAACAAGTATAAGTTTGCAAACAATGAGACTTAATTACCTTTTAAATTGCCATGCTGGTTACACCCCAATCGACCGTTTTCTTAATTCACGACCGTATTACTTTGACAGAAGGTGTAAAAATGAAAAAGTCTTATACAAGTTAGTTAAGGGCAACAATGATTCCAATTACAACCCAATACCAGGTACTTGAGACTTCGTTTAAGTTGAAGTTTGTGTGTTGCAATAAGTAGGTTTGTTCACTATCTCTTGTTAACCTGTACTACAAAAGTTAGTCTTTTAGACTTTTTATGAGCACGCGTTGTAGGCTAGGAGCTAGAGGTGAAGTAATAATTACTGATGTTTATGAAAAACGTAAAGTAGATAAAGTTCTGACTGTGAACAAAATAAAACATGTACCTACATGTGTGTTAAATGATTAGGTACTAATAGAGCGAGATACGATAGTAATAAATAAAAAAGACTGTCTTTCTACGTTTCCATGACATTTTAATGATACCTTTATAACAATATATTAGCTTTGTAAGTTTTGAAAGACATAACAAATATAAAATACGAGAGCAATACCGCTTTGATCTCCAAGCTCGTCTGATTAATTTTAGCATCTACGAGTACATGCGGACAGACACTATTATCATTATATCCGTCGTCGATGTATCCAAATTCATTATACAAATAGATTTTTAAGAAAAATTGGGTCGTCATTTACGCATTTCACAATGGCAATAGTAAACAAGATAAATAACTGAGCAACTCCACTTCCTCCATCTATCAAAAGCTCTAATGCCTCGACGATTTTATAGTCGGCCCGCGCGGTGGCCGAGGGCTTTTCAGCGAACTTGCCAAGTTCAATAGCAAGATCGAAACGCACGCACCTACGCCAGTACAAGTCGCACGCGCCGCCCGTCAACACGCGTGACTGACCATCGATCTATCGATACGTAAACATCGTTCGCGTCCATCAAAAACGACGAAACAGTGACATTACATTTTTCAAATAAGTTCCTAACCGAGATTCTTTTTTCGAAAATTTTCAGTGATTTTTTATTTTCAAACCGTTTTAAGTGCGTTAGATTTGATTTTTTCAAATTTAAATTTCTGTGCTCTTGTGTGGTGTAAAGTGCAATTCGCAATGTTGTGCCAGTGCTGGGACTTGTACTGAATTACGTTTATCAGGTGAGTACCAGTTTATGGGCCATTCGATAAGTTATGATTACTGGAACGGTCAGTAATAGGCCTGCTTTCCTTGCACCTTTCTACCATTAGATTACAAGTAATGGAGACGAAAGGTTGACTTGACTTTTTTCTGTTTCGCTGAAATCGGTCAGCAATATTGTTGTAAGCACAGGTTAGACTCTTAAAATGATTGGTATTCTCATTAAATCTCATTAAATAAAAGTTAAAAGAGACTTCAAAGAATTAATAAAAGAACAACGCCAAAGCAACAAAAATACTTATAAAACTTAGAAAAACTAACAGACATTTTGAACAATCTTGCGTTGCGTAATTAGGTTTCAAGACACAATTTGATAAATATTGTGGCGGTACATCAGATGTGTTTACCCCCACAATGGAGGGTACAAATGAAGTACGACTAGACAGCTTCAAGAGTATAGTGCGTATAAATCAAGTTGGTGCGCAGCCGCCCTGCGCTGAAACGTTGATGACTTTGTTATGGGGGCGCGCTGTGATGGTCCAAGAAGGAAGAGACGAGGGCTAAAGATGATGCCTTATGGTATGACTATGCTCGGTATGCGTCTAGACGGCGACCGATGTTACGTCTATTTCTGACGTCAATCAGCATCGTTTTGCAATGCTGCATTCCCATTTAAAAGTACAGGATTTAGTGAACTACATTCAAAAGGCATAGATGAGGACTGAAGCTTCAGGGTTGATCGCGTCATACCCATACTGTTTCATGCGACCATGCGCAGCGGTGTCCGCTTTTTATAGGGGCGTATGCTCGTTTACTAGCATGGAAATACAATAAAGACATTACAATTACACATACAAGATTGTCTTATTTGGATTTTGATAGATTTAGTTTGGGGAATTAAATAGGACAAAACAAAACTAGAAATATAAATCTACACAAACTTATTAAACGTAAAAACGCGTCTACAAGATCAGTAAGTGATACTAATTCGATGCTATCTCGATGATAGACGCTGTGTTTTCTGACTTACGCCATCCAAGTGAGATTAAGTTCGTCCAAACGTAACGACAAGCTTATGTGTGCTTTGACAAATTACGTTATTAAATCCCAACTACTGCTTTAACAGTTTTATCACCCGTAATTGTTTTGATGTCAGTGGCTTGTGTGAACTTCCATTCAATTCTATTATTGGGTGTGGTAACTTTCATGATGGTAGGTTAGTGCCGGGGATTTGATTTACGTATGAAAATACTTGACAGTTGTGTTTTAGGAATCAACATAGCGGAACCAGTAACATGAAATAATTGGAACTTGTCATGAAAAGCGCTGACTGTGTAAATGGGCTGAGTGATTTTTTCTAGTTCTTCTGAGATGGTTGTTATAAAGAACGCTTGGCGCTTATTTTTTCCCCTTAGATGGATCGTAAGGATACAATAGAAGTTGGTGCAGTAAGGAACATCAAATTAATTAGTCCTACATTTTGACATTTCGTACTTTTGAAAAATACAAAATGAAAAACACTTTGTTTGCAGGATAAATTATTATTCATGTATTGTATAATTATACGTAGTTAATCTTACTTTTTCTAAACAAAAGCCGCAATTCGTAGTTTCATGTTCCTGTTCTTTGAAACTGGTAATAATATATCTAACCCACAAAAATTATTACAAAAAAAGTTTTCAAGTACTAAACCATAACCAACATTTGGATTTCTCTTATTAATAAACCATGAGAACCTGACCTTCCCCAAGGCATCAGCCGCCGTGATGAGCACAACACATGTTTCCATTCGTCGCTACACGAGTAGCTTGAGTTTTTATCAGGACATCATCCTTAAGTATAATATATGCTTTGAAAAGTGCTACAAAGTGTTTAACATAAATATAAATCTTTCTATTTATGAAGTGGGCTCACGCACCAGCGTCGCAAGCGTTTCGGAATTTTTGAATAATGAACATGATATCAGCATCCGTTCATGATGTTTTATTTTTTTAGATGATCTTGAAAATTAAAATAATGCAATTCAGGGACCGAAAAGGATAAACATTTAGGTGTTTTAATCCGTTTAATTATATCGATTCGGTTCAAAACCCAAAGCTTCCGATTAACTCGTATAGACGGGTTATTAATCAGAAAAAAACTATGTAACATACAATAATATCTTAAATGCTCTTTGACTATTCGTATATAATCAAAGAGCCTTCTATAATTGACCGCCACGACATGCAAATGTGGAAAGATTGTGTAAATTTTAAATAAGGAAAAACTACATCAGTTTCTAAGTAATTAGTAATAACAAACTTAACAATATAAATGAGAGCAAAAAATATACAACTCATTTCAAATGCTAGTAACAATTACGTAGGGTTTACGTAGCTTTCGGACATTCGTTTTCTAAATTTGTGGACACTTAGATTAGTTAATCCGAAAAGTATATTTACTGGTTAATCGCTCATTGCGGGTTAAGCCCTAACCAGTTAAATTGTAAACCCGATTAATAGATCGCTGCTGAATATAATATACACAATTATTTAAAATCCTTTTAAAATGATTTACAAATGGTTTAAATGCTCATATCGTTTGAATGTTTAGTGTCAAAATAGTCACCGGTGTCTTCGTCTATGAGTGGGAAGGCACTCGCTATTGATACCATAGTGTGAGAATTATTGCCACTAGTTAAAAATCGCATCAAGGTTTCACTATGAAGCTAAACTCATTCTATAGCTTCATGGCTAAACCTCACATAGGTACTCGACAGGTACTTGTAGTAGTTGAAAATGGTGAAGCAATCCCCTCAGACCACGTATCGTTAGCTTTTCTTGTTCTGCAATATACACTCTACTTGAATGAAATATACGGAAGGAGTAGAGCGAAGAAAGATTCGTTGATTAAACAACACAGTTTTTGCTTTACTTAAACGTAATTCCAAAGCGTGGACTATTATCTTGCTTTTCGTTATCAAAAGCAGATAGAGATTCAAACAAGGTTGAACTTTGTGGACTTAAAGTGTTGTATTTGGAAATGACGCACGGACCAATGTAAGGATTTCTGATAGAAAAAAAATGCAAGGTATATTTAGAACATAATAAATTTGACGACATAAATAAAGGCGCATTAGAGAAATTATATAAAATTCATTTAATTCAAGTAATGACAACTCATATAGGGAACACATAAACAATGAAATCAAAAATAAAATAAAAACCTTAAAGCTAACCAACACCACTTCGTACATGACAGTGTCTGTTATTAGAACGCATTGACACATAATTTTGTTGAACGACGTTCATGAAAGTATTTTATTTTAAATATTAAATTTATAGATGTTAAACTTATTGATGCAGTTTCTAGAGTGGTAAAGTAGCGTAAAGTCAAACAACTTTTGTTGTATAGGGTCACCGAATGGGTGACCAAATATGCCTGTATGCTTAGGAAGGCACATTAAGTTGTTGGACCCGGTTGTAGTCTTAAGATCTCTAACGTTAACCCCCATTCATCCGATTTAGGTCCTCAATCTCCTTGGGGAGTCCTAATGGTATTAAACTTATCAAAAGTTCTCACTTAATTTTATAAATACCTAAATACCTCAACCAATAAACTTAAATATCACTGTTTCTCAAACACTATCAAATGTTAGTCAGCCCAGAGTTAAACCTTCGGCGGCCGGATACATATAAATTCAACTGTTATTATGGTTAACCAAGTGACAAGTATGATAGCGCGGATATCTAAATTAAATATGTAATTAACTAAAATCAGGTTAATGGACCGATAGCCGCGGCTTTGGATGAATTAACACAGATTGGATTCAAAATAGTAGTATCGATTTCACATAATAGAAAATTGAGAATGCGCTCGTAATTTTTATGAGAGCTATGTTATTACGAAATAGCTGATTGCTGTTTGCTTTAAGTCAGGGTCTTGATTTAAGCGACTTGTTTTAGTAACTCATGTGAAAACCTGGATTCTTGGAGAAGCTGACTTCCTTTACCCCTAATGAATTCTATAATATCACCATTTTTCTCCTTATACTTAGATACGTACTAAGTTGGTCAATTAGACCACACATAAAAAAGAAGTTTTAAGACAAACTTGAATAATGTTGCTAAATAACCCAGATCCAGTTGAGGCCAGTTAACATAACATAACGAGGAAAGCCGTTTATATAACAATAGCAGTCAACAATAAAGCAGTAGCGATAGTTTAGCAAATCTATAACGATGCAAATTTCAAATCATTTAATGTCTAGACAGACAATGAGGCTGCTAATGACAAAACATCGACACAGAATGAGGCTAAAGTGAATTGTGTGACATCTAGTGTTATTTTGATTGTAAAAGCGCTTTAATCATACGGACAGCCGTCTGGCTCTGCACTTACTTTTCATTGACCGATTTACGATTATTCATTATGAAAATGTGTTTTGTAATTGCATGTCAGTGATTAAGTAGGTGAATCAAGAGGTGGTGCATTCAAAAGTTTGCGTAATACGGTTTACCAGTTATAATTGATATATAAATATAGTATAACAGTCACATTTTATATTTATTCTGAAAATTCTTTATATCATAAAAAAAATATTGTTTTTGATTCCAGCAAATAAATAAGGAAGTTCTCGGCGACTAAAATTTGTTGTTCATTTTCCAAACATGCTCAAACTAAGGATATTTTTATCTGTAAGTGGATAATCTTATACTAGTCGATTTCCGTCGAAAAACAAACTTAGTTAAATTTAAGATTACTAACTACATAATAAATAATCATTCTGCGATTAATTTTATTTAAACATTTTATTTATTATAAATATTAACTTATTCTACATTTACGCAAGCACATGTTAACACAAAACTTATAAATCCTTCTTTCAAATAAACTTCTCGTTGACAAAAACGTAGATTTACCTTCAACCTTTGGCCGGAACAATAAATAACTTTTTTGTTTTCACTTTATTCTGTGTATTGTTTACTTAGTAACAAGCAGGCGCGCCTCAGGGAAGCGCGTGGGGTCTCAACTTATATTTGCACGCTTTTTGACGTTCTTTTGTATGGCTTGTAGCAAGACAAATTGTAAGTTTTTTTGCTTAAGGTTATTGGAAGTGATTTGTTTTGCATTTAATTTCTTATTTTTACATTATTATTATACTTATAACAGAATTTTACTCATAAATTTCGTACGTTGATAATAAATTTGTCATCACTTTGATAAGATCTTCACAAAAGTTTCCGAATATTCCAAAAACGATTGCATCATATATCCCAAACATGACTTAACGTGTAATCATTCAGTTGTTGGTTGCTTAAAACCTTTGACGTCTAACTGGCTTCTCCAATTACCTCAACATAAGCATTCAACTCCTATCACCATACATAATAAGTTAGGATTTATTATCTTAAGTGATACTTCTGCCTTCTTGCTCATTGTACTACTAGGCTCATTGAGATAATGAACACGGTAAATTGTTTTCGTTAGTCATACCTTTTTAAGAAGATCCGCTCTTACCGTGTATTGCTTTGTTAATGGATTGTTAGAGTGCGGTCCATTTGCCGGCGGAACAGTCTTGGTCTACTGGCTTAGAGCTTTCTAGAACCACGTGGTCTTTATTTAATCTTTGGTCTGATTTCCCACGCGATTGCTAGACATGACAGCGAGTGATATTGTAACTTGTCGAACGTTTTGTGTAATTCCGCAGATAGTGATAAATTAGGTTTAACCTTTTGAGGAATAAATGAAACTGAATACATAACGATAAGTTAATGAACTTTTAAAGCAGACAGAGAAAATAACAAACACCGACAAAGAATCAAAGGATTAACGTCAACGTAACAAGGTGTAATAACATGAAAAATGCGAAAACAAAATTCAAGTGCACTATGCAAGCACGCACCGCACTCTCGATAATCCGCAGTTACATTGCATTGACTCCAACTCAGCAAACCGGCGTTTTTTTCTCTCCTGGCAACAATACACGGGATTCTTTTCTTGGAAACATCAGTGTTTTGGACTTCACTCTTTGTTTTCTAAGAAATGGGAGCGGTACTGCCAACAATGGAGTAAAGGCATTCAATGGTGACCGCAAATAGGGTAATGCGGTGCAGATGTTAACAATGGCTTGTGTATATGGTCCAGTAGGAATGTAGGATGCTTCATCGAAAGCAATCAAAACCATCGAAAGCGAAAAAGTTCAATTAGATTTTGCACAAATAACGTAATAATGATACCTGCTTGCTTTATTTTGCTTGTTATTTTAATAATCAACTATAACATTTTATACATTATGATTTTATAACATGCCTCAACTTTATATTATCGCACACAAAGAGCATTTTTTCAAATAAATTTGCCAATATCAATAAAGTTTTCTATGATTAAGGAAAATACTGAAATCAAGGGATGTAAATAAAAATTCAATTAAAAAGATTTAAAAAACATTAAGTCAACTGAATTTATGCAATTTGAAACTATGCATAATTTACCTAAAACATTCGCCTTCAACAAGTGTGTTGTTACTAATGCTACGACGAATTGGACTCTTCTCAGCGTAGGTAAGTTGCAGTTTTAAGAAATTGTAAGGCCAATTTCTGAGATTAATACCGCTTAGTGAGTTGCAGAGCTTAAGTAAAGCTCTTTGATACTAATAATATTAAAGTCTAAGTGCCTTACAAATAAACAGAGGATAAGGCCGGAATAGTTATTCCGTGTTTTGTCTCTTTCACTCTAATTCGAAAAGACGTATACATGACAAACAAAACACGGAATAACTATTTGGACCTTATTCTTTGTTTGTTATTTTAAAGCTTTGCACTAGCTACGCCACTAAGCCGGAGACATATTTTAAAGAGCTGGACACTTGCTGAGTTTCTTGCCGGTTCTTCTCAGTACAAGATCTCCCGCCCAGAGTAGACTTACGAACCGATGGCATAGTGACATTCACAAGAGCTACTTGTAGCCTAAACTGAATAAATGATTTTGATTTTGAATTTTGAATTTTTTTCATATATTTATAAAAAATGTATTTGATTCATAAGTATCTATTGAATAACATTCGCTATTTGTTTAGAAGACAAGCAAATCTAACTAAACATAATTCAGCACACCTTGTCTTTTCTACACATTTAATAGAAATCCTGAAGTGTATAAATTGGTTGCGTGGTTGTAGTTGTGTAATGTTGCAGGTTTTGTAAGTAATCTAATGGATCCATCGGTTTAGGTGAGTATAGCAGACAATGATAATAATGATTGTATATTCCATAAGCTTAGTGTAAGGAAATATCTATTTTTGTTAAAGTGCGGCAATTTAACAATAATATAACATTCACTTTTGCTTTAAAAGCATGCATATACTATTAAAAAGGTAATGAAATCAACAGTCGTTAAAAATTAATCCTTTATTGCACATAGAGAACATACATCGAAAAACAAAAGACATAATATACAGGGCATATTAAATATATATCTATACTAATATTATAAAGAGGAAAGCTTTGTATTTTTGTGTGTATGTTTGTAACGAATAAACTCAAAAATTACTGGATCGATTTTAAAAATTCTTTCACCATTAGAATGCTACATTAGCGCTGAGTAACATAGACTATATTAAAAAAGAAAGTCCACCTGTTCGAAGCAGGGACGGGCCGCTAGTTAATTAATAAAGAGGTAACATTTGTGACTTTGTTTGTTTGCATGTCGGGACTAATCTCTGGAACTACTGGTATAATTCCAATAATTCTTTTACTAATAGAATGGTATATACCTTATGGGTACATAAGCTATATTTTATTTGTAAAAAAAATGTTATTTGTATGAACAATACGAAATCCACATGGATGAAGTCACGGGAAAAGTGCTAGTTAAATATATGTAAAACACACCTGATCAGTTATTTCGCCTTACTTGAGAACAAAATGTTTAAAATTAGTAGGAAATAAAGTTCAATCAGTTTTTCCCTTAAAGTAGTCCCTTTTTTAATTCCAATAGCTCTATTTAGTACCAAAGTAGTTTCCCTAAATACACTGACTTAAATTCGAATTTTAGTTGTGGCATTGTTTTAAATTTTTACTAAAATCGGAAAAGAAAGCTCTAAATGATTACCTATTACAAATCGACAAAGTACTTTGACCTGCCTACTATGATTACTTACCTGGTCAACTATCGTTTAGCGGCTTTTGTCCATTTTCATTATGGCGTCAAGTTGAGTTCTCAAAGAGCTTTAGACCATAACCATTATTAATATGGAGTGTATTGTCAGTTAGTTGTTCTTGTGCATCAATATTCAACCAGTCCCTGTTATGATAAGGATACTGATTTATTATATCACTGAGACGGGAAACGTTTGGCCTTCATCTCACCTAAAAGGCGGAACTTCGAAGCGGCACTTAACCAACTTTGAGGCGTCGTCGGTATCCGAACGCATATATTCTCTGTTTTTTTTCTGCATATTAATAGTCTGCAAACGAGCGAAAAATTAATGTGAGGAAGGAATTGTAGTTCTTTCCCGATAGTTCTCTTAAACTACAGACGTAAATCCATTCATATAACAATGGAATTAGTGTTCTAGATTGGTTATCAGATCGCGTGTCGGCAAACGTAGTGTAGGACGCCCTCAGACTAGGTGGAGCGACGATCTTTACAAGATGGCTGGCTGGATGGAGAGGCCTATGTCCAGCAGTGGACTAGTGTAGGCTGATGATAATTGGTTAATAGTACTATTTATTATTTTTATTATTCGAAAACGTTAGGAATTTGGTTTTAGTTAAGTTTAGAGTAAGTTTATTGTTGGAGAGCCATTGCATAACCGTTAAAAGGGAATTTTCAGTATTTTTTTTATGTTTTATCTAGGTTTCGCCATGAATAAATAGATGTGTCATCAGCGTATGAAACTACCTGTCTTTGGGAGTGAAATATTACATAAATCGTTGATGTAAATCAAAAAGAGGGTTGGTCCAATGACACTGCCCTGTGGAACACCATAGTCAAGGGTCCCTATTAACCAAACCATTCAAAACAACAATGTGTTCTATCAGTAAGGTAACTCCTGAAGATATCAAGAATTAATTAATATTAATACATTTTTTTTATACGTAGCACGGCATATGAGTCCATTTCACCTGATGTTAAGTGAATATGGAATCCAGATGCGACGACAACTGGTGCAACGTGAAAACAACCCAGCATCAGTTACCCTCACTCTGCCGGCCCATCTATATGCTGGGAATCGAAACTTGGACATCTAGGTCTGATATCGGTGTAGTCTTACCACTAAACCAAATGTAATGTAATATAATTATAACTAAATGTTTCTCTCTCTCTCTCTCTCTCTATCTCTCTCTCGCTCTCTCTCTCTCTAAAAACGAATGTAAGATTAATATTGACAGATTCATAATATTGAGTCTTGGCGAATCACTGGCGGGCGCCATATTTACAAAATATGTATCCCTATTCGCAACTTTGACAATGTCAACAATATCCCTTAGCTTTTGCTGTGAAGATGACTTTACGTTTCTTACAGATGTGCCGCAAAAAACTGAAGTGCGAAATAAAAATTTTATTGAAAATTTTAAATGTTTATTTTTTCTGAGAAACATGATAGGATAGTAGCTTCGGTGTCCGACAGGAACCAGTGATCGAAAAGTAAAAATTTAATAAAACTCCATATTATTTTTGGCGTTGGGCAACTGTGTCAAACAATTTTTGACACATTTCTCACATTACATTTCGGCGTTCACGATCGTAAACTCGCGTAGCATAAACTAATAAACAGTGTGACTTTTCAAAATGACTGTGCATTAAGTACGTTTTTTTTTAACTTTATACATACATGTGCCACAGTAAACATTAGCTCAGTTTAACTCAGTTTGGAGCCGGATGAATCATCATGATCAGCTTATAATCGTACTACTAGGTTTCCCGACATTTATAAGTGGAGAGGTCGGGCCATAACCCCCCAAACTCCACTGTCCAAAGTTTACTGTCCAAGCTGTTCGTCTCTGGAATTCACTTCCAGTTGCGATCAGGCGTGCGAAATCTATTAACACATTTAAGAAGCTCGTGAAAAACTTCTACGTTACCATTTAACCCTGTCCTGCTACAAAGCTGCCATATCTACTACTTTCCTTATTATTTCCTTATTATCGTTATTATTATTTTTGCTTAATTTATAAAATACGCACTATTCTAGTATGTTTTAATAGTTTCACCTCTGATCTTACAGTTTATTAGACTGGTTGTCTGGAAAAAAACGTTTTAAAGCGATAAGACCGCCAAATTGTAACTTTGTAAGGTATTTAAATTTGTGTTCATGTTTATGTTTCATAGTGCTGCAATAAAAGTATTATCTATCACCGAGTTTGTCAACAGGAGGCAATGCTTCAATGTTATAAAGGATGATCCAATTCGAGGTTCCCAACTCCCCCCCCCCCCCCCTCTCCCGCCCGATTCTCTAAATGCCACTACACATTTACAGAATAAACTAAACATGCACACTAGTTTAGGCCCAATACACCGTACTCGTAGAACAAGGGTACGAAGACTGGTTCACACGCGCTCTTCACCAGGTACAGACATGTACCTGGGCGCTTCTCTCCTCCACCACGGTCCGGTCAACCCGAGCCGAGGTCCGAGCCTTTAGAGGCGCCCTCGGGTTGTTCCGTTCCCCGATCCTATCTGAACCCTTCCGAGAATTTAGTAGGGCACGGGGACGCGCACTAGTGCGCGATGCCGTTCCCTCTAGAAAACCTCCGAAGGTGATTAGTTTCACACGGCTTGAGAAACCCTTTAAGTTTCTCGCCGCCCCCAAAAAAGCCCTGTGAAGCTGAAAATGCCGTCTGAGGCAATCAGCAATCTCTCTCCAAAAAAAAGGTTCCTAACTTATATTTAAAAAAAATACACAAAATGTAACAATATCTTAATTATTTTTTCTTTAATCGAATATTTAGTGCTATTCATTAATTATGGAAAATGATGTCTGGCAAATGGCCACCTCTGGACCTTCCGCACCAGTTGATTCTTTCCAGGATATTTTCGATTACTTTTTCGCAAGTTTCGGGGTTATCTTTGCAACAACTCGGCGGATGTTAATTTTTAGGTGCTCCAACGTAGCAGGTGTGTTGGTATAGACATCTATCGTTTCACGCGCTGTGTGGCAAGTTGCGCCGTCTTGCTGAATCCACATGTCTTCCAAATCAATATCTTCGATTTCGTTAAAAAAAAATCGGTTATCATGCGCCTATAGCATTTACCGTTGACTGTTACTGTCTGACCTTCAGCATTTTCAAGAAAGTAAGGCCCTATTATGCCGCCAGACCACAGTGCGCACGGCACAGTCACTTTTTGGGCATGCAATGGAATCTCATGTATCACGTGAGGATTCTCCACACACCATATGCGGCAATTTTGTTTATTAACATACCCAGAGAGTGTAAAATGTGCCTTATCAGAGAAGAAAATTTTCTTTGAAAAATCAGAATCGATTTCCTGCTGCTCTTATACCCATTCTGCGTAAATTCTTCGCTGTCTATGATGACTGGGCTTCAGTTCTTATGTTAGCTGAATTTTATGCGGGTGCAGGTGCAACTCCTTATGCAAAATGTGCCAAAGGGAGCTATAGGAAAGGCCCAAACTTTGCGAACGGCGACGAATCGATAATTTCGGGTCTTCGGCCACACTATCACTCGCAGCAGCAATATTCTCAGCTGAATGTACACCATGATGGTGCACATGGCTTACCCTATCTCCAATGCTTCCAGTTACCTAAGATTTTGTCACTATCTTGCGAATTGTTCGCTCAGTAGGACGATTAAGTTGACCATAATCTTCCCGCCAAAAGTCGATACACGGTTCTTACAGAATTGTTATTTCTGTAGAACAACTGAACAATTTTAACGCGATGAGCAATGGTAAAGCAATTCATTTTGTAAATGTTTTGTTACAAACTAACATTTGACGTTTGAAACACGCGCCATTACTAACACCTGTCAAAATTACAGTGTTGCCAATATAGGAACCTCGAATTGGATCACCCGTTACAAAGCCCGGTTTTTGTTAGAGTGATCAAAGAGAAAATTGGCCCAAGACACCGCAGTGGCCCAAAACACAGACAGAGACACACTGAGATACCCCAAGACAGCGTACTGGTCTAGGACACCAAGTTTGACATTCATAGAATAAGAGTACGGGTACAGTCAGCGTTAAAGCAGTTGACACCAGGTGCCTTGTGCGTTTTTTTACAGAATGCTTTTGGCCTTATGGGACAGACTTTTTAAAGCGCCCATAAGCCAAAGGCATTCTTTAAAAAAAAACGCACAAGACACCCAGTGTTAACTGCTTCAACGCTCAGTTTACTTATGCGACATTCGCAGTAAACGCACTACAAGTCGCGCGTTGTTTTAATAGATACAAGGTGACGTTGCAGTTATTACGTTGAGCGCATTAGTATTCGTAGCGAGTATCGCAATACTTTTGTATGAAATATATGTATACGCTACAATTGAAATGTGAATTCTTAGAATAGAGTTTGCTGTTAGCCGTATATGGCTTTTACAGCGTATTCTGGTTAATGGGCGGCCAGCATCTTATGGGTTCCTCAAGTCGTGACCGAACTATTCTTGGTTTTCGTGGATCCGTACCTTATTATAGACATTTTCTGGGACGTTCCAGTAGGTTTTTGTTAATGTCGTTACTGCTAATATTAAAAGCTATAGAGGTGGTGCCCATTCTTCTTCACAACTAAAGTACGCCCTCAATGGCTATAAATAAAATAAAAATTGGCGTTACCAACCAACCAATTGAGTTTATTTGAATCAAGAATTTATAAATTTTGTTATGAGGGTTGAAAGTGTCATGGAGGAGTCTGCAGCACCAACAAAACAAGCTTTGAAGTTCTTTCTTAAGCACAGTGGAGCTTATTTTATTATTCACTTCACCCATTCCGAGATTTAGCATTGCTAAAGTAGCTGTATGTGCTACCCGTTGGACCAATAGGCGCTAAGTAAATCACTAATTACTAATTTAACTAAGTACAGCTATAACTTTAATAGATATCGTAGATATGTCTCTTCACTCCACCCGATGTTAAGTGGACATGGAGTCCAGACGCATAGACAACTGGTGCACCGTGAAAACAACGCAGCATCAGTCAGCCTCACCCTGCCGGGCCACAAGGTGCCTCTTCGCGCTTTGATAGAATCTGCGTATGCAAAAACTGCTAAGTCCGATGTGACGTTAGCTGTACAACAACAAATCGTCGCGATAGAACCGCTTTACTCTGTATAAACACACGCGTTTTAGAAACTATAACCGATGCATTGCTGTTGGTTCGTACCCGCGGTCAAGAGTGTCTCGCCACTCAACGCGTCTCTCCAAACATTCGCCACACTGTCTTTTAATTGTTTATTTACGCACAGTTTCATGTCTACTGACGTTTTGAGTGTTTTTCTCGCCTCAATACGTATCGTCAATGTATTTGGACGACGCAATGCCCGTTCGCTTCATCAACTGTCATAGTTATAACTTTTCGAATTATCGTAGGCACCCCATATATGTTCAGGGGTCCTGAGTTCAATACCCAGATCGTGCAAAGTAACTATGTATCAGGTTTTCAATAGCGGTGAATTAGCAATACTCGTCAATTGTGCAGATGAACTGATTTCAACGATGGAGGCTTTTGCCTAGATGTGGGACAGTAATATGTATGCTATTATATTTACCCCACATTAGGGTAAAATATGACTGGGATTATTGTCATGTTTTTTCTGTTACATTTTGTCTGCTTATAAATATCTACACGCAGTACCTTCAGGTGGCTAAACATGCGCTCTTAAAGTTGTATTGTAGTGTTGTAGCGAATTTGAAATAGAGACGCGTGTACTCCCGATCCGATCCGAACCCTCACCGAAGGGATCAAGTAGGGTACGGGAACATACACTAGTGCGTGATGCCGTTCCCTTTAGAAAACATCTGACGGTGCTTCGTTTTACACGGCTTGAGGAACTCTTTAAGGCTCTCGCCGCCCCCAAACCCAGTGGCAATCAGCAAACTCTAAAAAAGACGCGTGTAGCGCCGTATAGACCACGCGTCTTAATTTCACAACTGCAATAACATTGCAGTAATACTGCTTTAAGAGCACATGGTAAGGCCACAGCACATCCTTGATCATAGCGCATGCTATTGTGCCGAAATTTCGGATACTCAAAAACAACGAAAAACATGGTCAGAATTCCGACATCAATTACTACAAAGTCATAATTATATTTGCCTTTGCTTCAAGCTTGCCAAGACTACGCAACTGTCTCCGCTGACATCTCTCTCATTAACTACAAAGTTTTAAAGCTCACAATTAAGTGACATCTGACGGGGAACAGACCACAAAGGGTCTTGTAAAAATTAAATGGTGTTTTATCTTTCCGCGTGACAGCATTGAGTGATCGTTTACAGCGTCGAGTGGTCTTATTCGAGATCTTACTTTGTTGTGACTTTAGTCTTTAGTGTCCTGAAATGTGTTTATGTTTTCATTGTTGAACAATAACATTTTGACATAGTTATGCAGTTGCTTTTGAAGTGTAGTAATTAACACTTGATTCTCCACACAATGTATTTAAGGATGTGAATTTTCTAATTAGCTTCTCGGTAAGAGCATGCGTATCTAACTCTTGAATAGTAGTTTTGTGAGCACATGTCTAATGTCTTATCTCATCAAACTCATTATCTACTAAATTCACTGTCTTAAAGGTATTATGTTTAAAATCACCCCTCCCTAACACCTTGTTGGCAAAGCACTCGTTCCGATATCCGGAGGTCCTGGGTAAAATTTTTTGGTCGGGCAATGTGTGTTTCTTATCTTTCCATACATGTACCGGGTGTAATGGTGTGAATGCGAATTTGGCAAGCGTGCTGATTCAAAAACTTCATATCAGCTTTAGCGATGACTTTGACTTTAATGATATGTCCAGGGACAGTGTCCAGGCTAATAACTTTACGAGGGGTAACGTTTATCTAGAATCATGAAAGTGCTTAAATAGCAATATCATAAATTGACAGCGCCCAAGCCGCTGCATCCAGTAGAAATTCTAGAACACTGTGATGCGTGAGCCCATTTGTACCAAAAGTCTAACTTTAGGTCGGTCACTAACTCATTATCGGTAATTACGACGTGTATGGAATACCATTACAACCGTACGACAATATTTGGTCGCATCCAATAAAGGAGGACCAATAGAGACATGCTCTGGCCACTTTTACTTTGGCAAACAATGTCTGTCGTTTAATGAAACGGCATAGTTATTTGCAGTACTTCCTTTTTACTGTTGGAGCAGTTGTGCTAATAAAATGGCACAAGTAAGATTATAATTTTAAATTCATAGCTGAATCTTTGAATTTTTAGCTAAATTTTTAGATGATTAAATTTTAAAAGAAATATATTAAACTAGCATACTTTTTTAAAGACTATACTACTACTACTAGGGTATAATTTTTTTTTTATCAGTAACAAACTCAAAATATTTTGTAAAAAATTTTTTAGTTAGTAATAATAAAATTGTATTTATTCAGATAAAACAGATCCATGAATTAGTAGCTATTACTTATGAATATGTTATTTACAACATACAATATTTTGTTGCAATTTACTCACCCACCGATCAAAACAGATCAAAGATCTCTTTTTAATTAATGTTTGTATACCTTTTACTCTGACTTGCAATAACTAATAAACATACCAACCTAGTAGAACTATTTTGCGATTTGAGTTCTCCATAACCTAATCTGATTTAATATGTAATAAGTTAAGCCCAGTTTTCGTAACTTTTTACTGATGTTTCATTTCAATACTTAACTTATCATTTGTCATCGCGGCAACACAATCTTTGTGACAACAATTTTGATGACAGTATAAAGTGTAAACAGTATAAAGTGTATACTTTCCGATTTGCACAAGCCTTATTTATGGTGCTTTACGAGTCTTTTATTCAGTAAACAATAGATGACAATGCATCTCCGCCCGGTGTGGCAATTGTGAAGCTGGCGCCAGTGTAGAGTCCTTGACTCGATGGCGATACTCAAAACCACTTCAACACAGAACTGCGCAGGTAAAGAACTGAGTAAATGTGTTACGATATCGATACTTAGAAGAAGAAACTTGGAAATATCTTTTATCTGAGTTGTTAATTAATTTAATTTAAGAATAACTGGTTAATTTTAACATTATGTCATTTAGCGAGCTTATATTTTTTATAAGGCTTACTATTATTAGTAGACAAAAGCGTACATCTCCCGGTATCATTAGCTACTAAGGAACTGGCAATTTTTTATCCGTCAAATTACGTTTTACGCAAATTGATCCAAAAATTTATTTTCGTCTTGCAATGCCGTTCTAGTGTTTGCAGGAGTATGGATTCAGTAACAAGTACGATTGTAATGATTCGATAAGCCGTTAGCCCCTTTAGAATAAGTAAATATTTTGAACTATTCAACAGCAGTTATTAATGTTTTTTTTTTATTTAATGCATTTTGCCTTTGTACTCGTTACTTTATACATTCTTAGATCTTGTACCAAACTATATATCTTATGGGTCGTATAGTTATTCCGTGTTCAGTCTCATTCACTCTAATTTGAAATGATGTTTACATGACATTATTTTACATTAGTCTGTGTTTATTCGTAAGGGGGTATATGTTGTTAAGATCAACACATTGGTTCATGAATCAGCTATAGAATTTGCGTGGGCGTCGTCCAGCTTGTTTTCTTTGACTTTTCGCCTCATTAAGTGCTTGTATACACGCATCGGATACGTCGTCGGGCATATGATAAATGGTTGCCTAATATAAATCTCGGACGACTGTTATGGGAACGTTATTTGAATGTCTCACATTCTTTGCATTGTTACTTAGACTGGTTGTGTACACAGCAGACGTTTCGTTCCCATTGATCTGTGAAACGAATTGTACGTTATTGTTTTATTGATTTTTTGATAATTTGATAATAAAAAATATTGATAAATTCGTCGTCTCGTTGTAATAAAATAAAATTGATGATTACTCAAGTAGCTCACTCGGTGTCGGTTTGCAGTCTTGAGGATTTACAAAAAGTAAAAAAAATATTGATATTGACTTTAGGTAAACTTTACTCATAAAAAATCAGCCAAGTGCGAGTCGGACTCGCGCACGAAGGGTTCCGCACCATTATCTCTAATAATATTTCAAGTTTCTACCTGTTATCGTTATTAAGTTCGAGAAAAAAAAATGGAAAAAATCACGTTTGTTGTATGTGAGCCTCCCTTAAATATAAATTTTATTTTAATTAAATTGCTGTGAATATTTCAAGCGTCTACCTGTTGCTGTTATCAATATCGAGCAAAAACGAGCAACAAAATCACGTTTGTTGTGTGGGAGCCCC
The DNA here is from genome assembly GCA_949315975.1 of Eudonia truncicolella. Taxonomy (NCBI): domain Eukaryota; kingdom Metazoa; phylum Arthropoda; class Insecta; order Lepidoptera; family Crambidae; genus Eudonia; species Eudonia truncicolella. The sequence continues at coordinate 1,477,655 of OX438839.1, forward strand.
CTTAAATATTTATTTTATTCTGTTTTTTAGTATTTGTTGTTATAGTGGCAGCAGAAATACATTATCTGTGAAAATTTTAACTGTCTAATTATCACGGTTCATGAAACAGCCTGGTGACAGATGGACAGACAGACAGACGGACGGACAGCGGAGTCTTCCCGTTTTACCCTTTGGGTACGGAATCCTAACGTAGCATATTATGTACAATTGAGTACAAAACAACAAACTAGGTACTATTGAGTAAAAACTAGAAGGTGCGTATTTCAAAATAAACTTTAATAAGATTTACAAGGTGGTCAATTTGGAATCCCAACATTTTGGGAATTCAACATTTTGCAAATTCAACAGTTCGGGATCCAACATTTTGGGAATTCAACATTTTGCAAATTCAACATTTTGCAAGTACAACATTATAATTCTTCTTTTACCGTCCAAGCTGTTCGTCTCTGGAATTCGCTTCCAGTTGCGATCAGGCGTGCGAAATCCATTCACATATTTAAAGAGCTCGTGAAAAAATTCTACCTTTCCGATTAACCCTGTCCAGCTGCAAAACTGCCATATCTGCTACTTTCCTCCCTGAGACTATTATTATGTTTAAGTAGGTTTATTTATATGTTTATCATTATCATCATTTTCATTATTATTATTTTGCTTTATTTATAAAATACACATTATTTTAGTATGTTTCTATAATTTCACCTCTGATCTTAAAGTTTATTAGCTCTCTCCATCCGACTGGTTGTCTGGAAGAAATCGCTTGAAAGCGATAAGACCGCCAAATTGTAACTTTGTAATTATTTTTATTTTTTCTTTTGTTCATGTTTATGTTTTTTAGTGTTGCAATAAAAGTATTATCTATCTATCTATATCCGGAAGGGCACAGAGCGCCCACCGCTTCACAGTTCTGTATTTTCCTCATCACCAACATGTATGTCACCATCGCCGGGACACGAGCCTTCCAATGGATATGGAGAACGGGCCATACACCATGTTAACGACTGCTATAATGCGGCCGGGACCAACGGCTTTACGTGCCATCTGAAGCACGGAGGAGCTCGAGATTATACAATTTTGGTCACCCATCCGGTGACCGGCTTTTACGAAAGTTGCTTAGCCTTAGCAATCACAGACCGGCCGCGTCAACCACTTCGCCATCGAGTTCACCCGCCTTTTCCTCTTCATTCACCAATTGATAATTTGTCAGCACATAGTCTTCATCATCGTCATCATCATCATCAGCCTACACACGTCCACTGCTGGACATAGGCCCTTCCAAAGTGCACGCCACTGAGCACGATCCGCGGCTACTGTCATCCCACTCTTGCTCTCTCATAGTCTTAAGTAGTTTAAATTATGGATATTATGAATTCAAATTCTGATTAAAATCTGTATATTATTCGACTTCCTACTTACCTATTACGCCACGTGGCCGGATTGCGAACCAGATATTTGCCTAGGATCGATATTTCTTAACTGGCGCATACGTAATCGCTATCAAACAACAGATAACCTTTGCAAGCCTTCCGCGGTGACAACAACACTCGAAAGTTGATACATAATAATACCTAACCTTTGTCTTATTAAGTTAAGTTATCGCAATAGAAATGGAACACCTTTTACGAGGTTTGAAGAAGCAGCTTACGGGTCAGCATGGTGAGGACAGTTCCTGAGGCATAATCCTGTCTACTAGTTGTTTTTCGTTTATCCGTAACATCTGGACTCGGCTTCTACTTACCGTTTCAGGTGGAGGGGATTCATAAGCCCACACATTTAAATAAAATAAAGAAACTCTCGTTTATGTTACATGTTTTTCATTATTGATAACTGATTTAAAAATCGAATATAGTAGATCTACATTTGACTGAGTAAACCGTCGAACCTCTAAAGAATAAAACAAGGGCTAGTTTTTTTTTAAATAATTAGAGCTGTCACATAATTTTTAATAAAGGCCACTATTTAAAACCTTGCTTATAGTTAACCTTGCTACCTTGTTACCTTGTTACCTTGCTTAAGTTCGTACGTTTTCTAAATAGCAGGAAAAGACTTTAAAGTCTTGCCGTCTCTACAAGCAGAGCCCCACAAGTAATTTACCACGGGCTAGCATCGAACCGTAAGTGAAATATTACTTAACAGACTTTTATAGCAGCGCACTGCCTTACCCGGAATAGGCTATTGTTTCAACACAAACATTGTACTAAAGGTATTAATAAAAAACAGACGCCATGTTAGAACCTGATAAATACATAAATAGCCATTACAATGGGCGTTATGGAGTATGCGATCCAACTTCAAGTTCCGACCTTTTGTTATATTTTCTACAGCTTAATTGGAACTTTCATGAACACTATTTATTTGTATTTTAATCGTCTCGTGTGCTAGTAATAACACCACTAGTTTTCAGGGTTCCGGGATCGATGGGGGGTATATCTTAGTATTGTTTTCAGTTTTTTAAGTTCTTTGTACGCCTGGATAGCTACCACTACCGTGTCTCAGTCTGTTGCCATAGAATACCAGTAGTTTAATAACTAGATCTTATTTTATATCTTACGTGTAAGCATTTGGCCTTCATCTCATTGATGTTAAGTGATGATATGGCAAAAGTTGGAATTGCATTTCACCCGGAATACTCAACTACTGATTCCTTTGGTTTTGCGGGTGTCGATGGGCGGTGGTGATTGCTTTCCATCAGGTGAACCGCCAGCTCGTTTCCCTCCTTTTATTAATTTTATAATTCGACCATAATTTTATTAAGGCTGCAAGGATTGTATCCTAAGCAATGAAAAATGACAGATGTCGGCTGCTCCTCTTCCATTTTTGATTTTTTTTAAATGTATGAAACAACATTTATTTAACTTAATGTATTTTTTTATGCATAATAAAAAAAAAAGCATTCTGCACTCCTTTCCTATATAAACTTTAGTGTGCGAAATTTCATACTCCTCCGTCCGCGCAATTTTCGTAAAAAGGGATACAAAGTTTTTGCTTCACGTATTAATAATACATTATATAAATCTTCTGTGCGTGTGTATGTCACTGAACTCATTCTAACCGGCTGAACCGAATTGGATGAAATTTTCTGTGTGTGTTCAAGTGGATTCGAGAATGGTTTAAATTTACAATTGGACCCGGTAGGTGGCGCTGCTATTGGGGTCCATCATTGGATACGGGTGTTCTTAAGTGGACGAATGATTTGTTTGTTTTGTTGTCATGGAAACTGTCAAAGCGGTACGAAGTCCGCCGGTCAGCTAGTATGATATAAACGGTTAGTAGCATGGTTGTGCACCGAACCACTTGACCACAAAGGTCAGGCCGATCCGATCCGAACCCCCCGAACCCCAAATAATAGGGTACGGAGACACGCACTAGTGCGTGATACCGTTACCTCTAGAAAACCTTTGACGGTGCTTCGTTTTACACGGCTTGAGGAACAATTTAGGTATCTCGCCGCCCCCAAAAAACAATGGTGAGTTCTCCAAATATACCTACCTACACTAATTTAGATGCTGACTGACTCATCTCTACTCTATCATGCATGTATCCTTGACTGTAGCACTAAACCCTGATGTTATGGGACTAGGCCTAGGGTGCTCGTGTTTAACCTTGACAAGCCAGACGGAAGAGCATTAGCAGCGATAGCCGAAAGGCAATTCCGAGAAGCCAGCTCGTGTTCGCATACCTCGCTTCACTTAGCGGGCTATTGTTTGACGGGTGTACTGTGGACACCAGATCTGTAATAACGTTCCTTTTTTAATGTTTGCTATACGGCTATTTTGAGATTATAATGTTATTTTCTTTTTTTTTCATACTTACTAAAACACAAATGTTGTAAAAATTTCCACGAGCAGGATTTGAAAATTTTTTCAACATTTGTGTTTTAGTAATTTGTTTCGCAACAAAATTTGCGTTAAAAATTATGTAAACAAAACAAAAACATTTAATAAATTGCTTGATTACTTCTTTACTGATCTTTAGTATTTGTAAAAATATTATGATCGGATGTTAATGACGGTAGTTGTTGACATTTAATGGGCGCCTTTGGCTTTCAAAGTAAAAAGTAAATAGTGTTGAATAATTTCGGCGGGCTAGTTAGAACCACGATAGCTCAATTAAGGGGAGCACCTGACCCGGTATGTCAGAAGGGTGCAGGTTCAAATCCTGCTCGTAAAGTTTTTTCAACATTTGTGTTTTAGTAATTTGTTTGGCAACAAAATTTGCGTTAAAAATTATATAAACAAAACAAAATAATTTTTTTTCATACTTTCTTTAGTTTTAATGTGTGAAGGCGCCTAGCAGTTGGCCATTTACGAGCTGACGAAAATGAAATAAACAATTGAACTTTGAAATTGCAAGACACATAAACAGCGCCTTCTGACAAAATATTCCCGTCGTTTCCACTAAAAAGATAAAAAATACACTTTATTCAGTTTTAAATAAATAGCTTTAGATATTTTTATTTTTTTGTTTTTTAAGTGCTTGCTGCACTGAAGCTAAATTATTATTTATAAAATTGATAAAATACAGAGCAAAAACTAAACGCCCACCCGACCAAGCCAATGGGTCGCAACGACCGTTGGATAGATGGCGCACTGTGCCGCTATTAGCTCTCAAAAAAATAAAAAGCAGTGACAAAATTCAGCGCTCACGTCAGCCTTCTCGGTAGCATAGCGGTCAGTGTAGCCGCCTGGATTGCGGAAGACCCAGGTTCGATTCCTGGCTGGATCGGGTGGGCGTTAAGTTTTTCACTGTATTTTATAAATTTTATAAATATTTAGCTTTAGATATAATTTTTTTTTATAGTTACAAAATGTTATAGTTAGTAGTGAATTTAAACATCCGATTTTTGACTTTGCGAGTTATAACAGCTACTGCTTTCACACACAGCTTCGCAATAAACAAGAGATGAAGTCAAACTTCTCATATGCATCTCAATTGCGTTGGCTGAAGCGGAACCCTTCTCGGAAGCCGGCGGGCGGTCCACGGAACCCCATTAGCGGCCAAGTGTTAACTGACGCCTTGTCCCCAACAAAAACTGGACCGGCATGCAAACAGGATCGGTGACAAATGACAATTGACCTGAAAACAGATTTAAATTTTAATAACAACAGTAGAACGAACACCCAACAAAGTGGACCGAACGATCTGGTGAAGGCCGGGGTAGCCACTGGATGCGAGCAACACAAAACTGGTCGTTATGAAAGACCCTGTCTAGCAGTGGACGTCTTTTGCCTGGGATGATGATGATGATGATGACGAAGAACAGTAGCGAGTTACATTGAGCAGATTTTTTCACAACGAGGAAGCGATGGTAATTACCTCTCTTAAGTGACGATAAGGCAAAAGATGGAAAAGAACTTTCCCCGGAATCTTTTATTTTTTAACAAATTATACAGTTTTTACTACAAATTAAAATTTCGCCAAACTTATCAACAGTTTATGGGCGAAACCACCAATCTATCTACTTCTCTACTTACTTACTAACTGTCTATCGTATCCTTTTGATCATCATCAGCTTCACCATTTCGTTGTGGATGTTTCAGAAATGTTAAAATTTTATGGAACTTTCCTCAAACGTTTTTGGTAAAATTCATTATTGTGTGTGACTTTAGGTCAAGGCATAATAACTTTGGAACGTAGAGAATGCACTAAAGTAATTAGAGATCCATTAAAACCGCCAATCTACCACCATAAAACGGAATGACACCGTGATTGAAAGGAAGTAAGAGCAACCGTTATTTTTAGATAATTCTGTTGGTATAAGATACAACGTGGTTAGAAAACGTCCCAGGTTTGATTCCCACTAGATGAATTATATACATAGATGCATATTATCAGAGTTCAGATTTCAAGACAGCTCAGGATTGTGTCACTCTGCCGTTCTCACCTGTTGTAGCAAGAAGAGAATTCGTGTGCTGGGAATGCATTCTACCTTTCGGTAGTGCATCAAAGGAATGAGTGCCCAAATATTTTAGTTCTTCATGGCATAGTGGCGATGACGGTAGCTCGGTGAAGTTTTAAGAAAGCGAGGATGGTACCTACCAGCATCTGCGGAGGCAAGCCACTTTGCCAAGAATTCCGCAAGCTCCGGTTAAAGGTTGCCAGACGGTTCCCACGTTAGTGCATCCACATAGGCTGTTTACTCGCGTGTTAGTGTCGCGGGTGTCACCGCCAGTGTCACGCTGCCGCTGCGGCCCATAGACCTACAGGCCGGTAGACATGACCAAACCAGACCGCGGCCTCGGTGATTTAATGACAATAAGCTAGGCCCGATATCCGGAGGTCCTGGTTATATTTCCCTGATCGAGTGAAGTAGGATATTTCGATGCATAGACTTGGTTCATGACCCTCGTGACTTTTAACGCATAGATTGACCCTTAACCTATCAAGTTATCTAATGATTACTAACTTTTTTAGATATTTTAATATCATATGGTACCACGCATGGTACATGTTGTCGGTTATGTCATAATGTTAAGTCTATGGCAGTCCCGTTTGTGACACCCGTGTGGCAGTTCTCCGCGTCAATAGTAGCGGACAATGATCGATGGTGCTACAGATGGGTGTTGCAATTGATGAAGTGTTTGTTATGTAAGACGCTGGCAGATACGAAGAACGAAAGTACCGTGAAATTTAACTAACATCGTAATATGAAAGCTGCATCACAACTTCATTAAAACCATTTCTCATCTCTCATCTCATAATATTTGCATATAAGTTCGCTACGCATCGCCCGCGGTTACGCACGCTGAAAACTCAGTTTGTCATAATATTCCTCATCAAGTGCCTTATGAAATATTGTATTACTTATATATGGATAAAAGTAGCATTAATTAATAATTAATTATTTAATCGCAGTGCTAAAAACCACGTTGATCCGTTTTCCCGTTTTGACGTGAACAAAGAACAAACAAACAACCAGACAAACCCTTCGCATTCGTAATCTTAGTTAGTATAAGCGGCGTTCACACTGGTGCACGACGCGTGCGTTAACAGAACGCCGCCGGCGCGCAGCGCCGCCCGTTGTACTTGATTGCCTCTGTGGTGTAAAACACCACCAAATCAGTCATGAACCTCAAATTAAATTAAAAATGTAATAAAAATAATTCGAACATCCCTTCTACAAGTAGTTTCTCAAAAAATCACAATTTGCGTTATATATAACTGTAGTTAGTAGAGTGAGCAGTATGGTCACAAAACAAAAATTTAAGAAGTAAATATTTTGCTTTCAGATTTTAGTCAACAGTGGCCATTAGCGTTGCTCAACCTGTATATCCAAAATTTTGTCAAAAACTATGTGTCCAAGATGTCTGCTCTTTGAAGGCTAAGTTCGCGTATTTTTTAAAAGTGCGTGTTTTGTAAGCGTGTAAACACAGCTTAAAGAATACGAACGAGATCTCCTTGTTGGCGGGTCTTCAACCTGCGAGTTATGTAATGCTAATTTCGCATCACCATCTGTCTGTACGTCACTTTGTTTTGTACGCGGCTTTGCATACAAATTAACAGTCGGATGTGAGTGGGATTTTAGCCCTTTGTTGGGTGGTTCTGCCAGTGTCTAGGTCTGTGGCGCTGTTATGTATTCAGTGGTTGGTTAAGAATAAGATGGGTTTGGTCTATTTCAGACAGGTTTCTTACACATCACGTCTGGCAATTTAATGTATGCACCGACCAAATGTCTAGGTAGATCTGGGGATTTACAGTTCATTATGGCATAACAAAGTTGACAGTCTTTTAAGTAATAATAATTAAAAAAATTGGATTCACAATGCTGTTTTGTTATACGACTTTATTGTATCAAACGGTTTTCCTTTGCTACAAACGTTTTAGTAACTCCGTTGGCAGGATTTCGGCAGGATTTCGTAAGGTCATGGATCGGAGTGGCGCCTGATGCAACTCTCTTTGTCTTTTTCTCGCCCGATCCTCAAAATGCCCCTACAAACTCAAATACACTATCCATGCACACTAGTATAGGCCCAAGACACTACTCGTAGAACAAGGGTACGAAGACCCGGTTTACACGCGCTGTATACCAGGTACAGACATGGGCACTTCTTCCCACCTCCACGACCGGTCAACCCGAGCCGAGGTCCTAGCCTTTAGGTGCGCGCTCGGGTTGTTCCTCTCCCGATCCGATCCGAACTCCATGAAGAATCTAGTAGGAAACGGAGACACGCTTGTGAGATGCTATTCCCACCAGAAACTCGTTGCTTGCGTCAATGAGTTGCCTTTAACCACATACCATCATGATCAGTTTACTCGATTTGTTTGCCGACAGAGTTGAATCACATGAAACTAGATAATATGTAGAAGTATTATCACCAGCTCATTTTTTGGCACACTGGCCCAATGGAGTACCTACGGACCATAAACCACCACGCAGGCCCAGTGAAGATTGGTGGTTGTTAACGAATGCTAATGCAGACGGGACCAGCGGTTTTACGTGCCTTCCGAAGCATAAAGAAGCTTGAGATCATACACTTTTGGACACCCATCCGATGTCCGTCCTTTGCGAAAATTGTTTAACCTTAGTAATCGCAGTAAGGCGCGTTACCGACTGCGCCGTCGAGCTCCTCCTGAGTCATCAACGCGCTAAGTTATATGCAAGTTGCTATCGCCTATAAACTGAAATGCCCACTTAGGCTCAGGCGTTACATTTTTTTGCCGAACAATGAATCAAATAAAACTAGATATGTAGTAGTAATAAAACTAAAATTCCCAAATGGAATTTCTAGTTAGCATATAAGGCAAATTGTGTATTATCAAAACCACTATCCAAGAGAACTTACCGTGATTTCTATATTAAAATTCGCTTGCGTCTTGTTAGGGCTTATTCAAAGCTATATTTACGAGCTCTAGAGATGGCTCTAGTCGTTTGCCGCCATTGTGTTATTAAATACGTTTGTCTTGAACTCTTGGTGTCCTTTACAGTCTCGGTAATTCAGTTGGATAAGCTGTCACCTGTATTGCGAAAGTTCTAGGTTCGAGGCTAACTTGAAGCAAGTTGTCTTTTTCAAGTGTTATTTTCGGTACGGATATAAATATAGTATTATAAAAAACATTAAATAACATGCTATCAATTTTGTGCCCTAAAGATAATTGCGTTAATGTGGCCTAAAATTATGAGTCCTATAAGTAAATTTATTTATTCAAATGTTAATTTTATTCCATATTAAAATAATATATACTTTTTGTTATACAAAAACTTGTGCAAATGAATTGTTATGTAACTTTAATTGTCAGTGTTCTACATTGAGACACAATAAGGCTGACCAAGATTCATTCCTACATGTAAATAAACACAATATATCACCACAGTGCACACATTTAATTACAGTATTTGCATAATGAGGATTTATTGCCGGTTTCATTGGATATTCGAAGGTAATGCAGGTTATTATATCATGAATATTGTAGTATTGTTCAATCGACTGCAAACGTTCTTGGAAGTAACACTTAGAGATAAATTGGGACTTTATTATTTTATACAGTTAGTACCAGTTTTTTTTTATATTAACGGGTAAGTACAGTGCCTTGATCTCACCTGATGTTAAGTGATGGTAAGGCCAATGATGGAAGCACGCTTCACCCGGGATCCTCAACTAGTGAGGCACTGGCTATCTTATCTCTAGCTGCCGGAACACAACAATGCTACATACATTGATGTTATGAAAATATTACAGTATTTACCTACTTCATCATCATCATCATTTCAAAGCCAAAAGACGATAAAATCGAGTAATATTTACCCTTCGCTGTTAATTGAACTCGTGACCACTGAGTGTGACACCGTAGCCTAACCACTAGACCACAGAGTTAATTGAGCTAAGATTTAACTTGATCGTGTACTTACTCTCAACCTGCCGTTATTAATTACAGCATTACTATGAATTACGTCTTCCCTTTAAGTATGAATATTACCCAATCGGCCGACAGTCGCCAACATAATTTTCATCTAATTTGCGATAAAGTTCCATTCCCAGTGTATTGCATTTATTTATACGGCTACTGGTAACTAAGGCAATTATAACCTAAATTGTTATATAAAGACACTGCTAATACAATTGCTGTAAGTCCGTTTGTTTACTCAATTAAGAATGAATGAACCCTTTAAATGGTCACTTTCGTTCAGTTTTATGCGAAATCTGTCGTCTGGTCTGCTGTTTGTTGTCGGTAGTCATTGCAACTTAATGAATGTACAACCAAGTTATAAATTAAGTATGAGGTATGGTAACATTTTTAACTATTGTAATATTGTGTTGTATAGAACCATAACTTAATTAATAAGACATTCACATTATTTATATCATTGTCTTAAAGCTCAGCATAGTACCTACAGAACATAAATGCAAAAATAACGATTTAAATAATGAAAAATACAATATTGTTTCACTGGCAGCATTTTATTTCTTTTATTTTTGAAGTCTTCTTTAGCTAGCAGTTGTTTTAGTTTTTTCTTTAGCTATTATTTGTTTGTTATTGTTACTTATTGTTAACCAAGTATTTTTCTAACTTAACAAATTTGTCTTACTGACTTTGAGGATAATATGCTCCTAGTCTTTGTATCTAACTAGTCAAACTAATTATATTTGAGACAGTAACAGCAAAGTCAAGTAAACCCGTACAGCACAACTAGTCGAATCTTACTGATGATATCTCCGCCGGTTTACCAGTGAATTAGTGTAACCAGCATATATTGTACGATAGACGGTAGATACGACGAAAAAGGACGAAGGGACCTATGTTGAAAATCAACATTATGGAATATCAGTAGCTATGTTCGTCGTTTAGCTATTTAGTGCAACAAGTTTGTTGTTTGTTCTGAAATGGTATGTTTATACTTTAGACACATTTTTATGGTTGTATGTATGAATATATTATTACTGTACACTTTTTTTTTCCAAGTCTCCATCTAATTTTATATCAATACTCTCCAGCCGTATCGCTTTTTGTGATAAGGCCGCCTTTTGTACGTCTCCTATTTATTTTTTTATTTCTATGTTAATGAATGTGTTTTTTTATGTGTACAATAAAGTATTTTATTCTATTCTATTTATTCAACATGCTTTTGAATGGCTTGTCGAAGCATGATTAAGACCACAGCAGCTTAGTATATTTGTGAAAAAGAGGTTAATACAATCAACCTTAATGCCATCCAACTATGTCGGTGAGAAAAGTCACGATGCAAAAAAAAATAGTTTGTTAAAACCATCCCCTACCTGCGACTACAACTAGATATAAATTACTGATTTCAATTACATGTAACTGTGATTTTTTAATAGAATTGTATGATAACATGTGTAAGTTTGGTTAACTTTATTTGTAAAATAGTGGTTAATACTAGTATAGTATATATGTAGTATAGTATAGTATAGTAAAAGGTTTTTTTTAGAGAGTTTGCTGATTGGCTCAAATCAGGCGGCATTGTCGGCGTCTGGATTTTCGTGTATCAAATTATTTTCACCTTTACTTTCAAACAAATATATTTGAAAGACCATATACGGTCAAAATATAATTTCGATACTAAAAATAAAAACTAGCAATCCTTTCCTTTTTGCAGATAATATTAACATACATCGCAAACAAATAAGTTTAAATTATGAGTAAAATTCAAAATTTAAAATCATTTATTCAGTTTAGGCTACAAATAGCTCTTATGAACGTCATTATGTCATCGGTTCGTAAGTCTACTCTGGGCGGGAGATCTTGTACTGAGAAGAACCGGCAAGAAATTCAGGAAGTGTCCAGCTCTTTTCTCCCTTACAGCGTCAAAAATATTGGAAAATGTCCTATAATAGCAGGACACTTTCCATCACAAATAAAACACAAAATATAAAGGACAATTACAATATGTAAAAAAACACAACAAAGAAAAAATTATCAATTAAATTAAATATTCATAAAATTTTATAAAATACAGTGAAAAAATTAAACGCCCACCCGACCCAGCCAGGAATCGAACCTGGGTCTTCCGCAATCCGGATCCGGATTCCGGAATCCGGATTAATTATTAATATTTAATTTAGCTTCATTGCAGCAATTAGCACTTGCAAATAAAAAAGTAAAAAAAAAGTAATTTTTTTTAATCAATTAAATATTTAAGTTTGCAAAAACATTATTTACCAGTTTATTTTTTTGCAATGTAATGGTTTAGTGACAGTGCAAAAAAATCGTATTATGCTAAATAACAAAAAAGAAAAAAAGCTTGCCCCAGATATATCCTGACAACGCTGATCGATCGTTCATTGTGCGTCGTTAGGTCTTGTTACTTAGTCACAATCAGTGAGGATCCGAGGAGGACACACCCCCATTGTACTAAGAGCTGGCCTTTCGCAAATGCTTAGTAATGGGACATACATTTGAGTTCAATAATGACTCAAAAGTTTTATTATGGTATATAACGTTGATAAGAAAAGTATAAAAAGATTTATTTATTTATTTATGAACATCTAACAATGCATACACCGTACATATTCTTACATTTAAAAAAAACCCTATTACACTCTGGCGCTGTTTTAATTATAGGCTGCACCCTTCTGACATACCGGGTCAGGTGCTCTTCCAATTGAGCTATCGTGATTCTAACCAGCCCGCCGACATTATTCAACACTATTTACTTTTTTACTTTGAAAGCCAAAGGCGCCAATTCAATGTCAACAACTACCGTCATTAACATCTGATCATAATATTTTTACAAATACTAAAGATCAGTTAAGAAGTAGGCAAGCTATTTATAAAATGTTTTTGTTTTGTTTATATAATTTTTAACGCAAATTTTGTTGCGATACAAATTACAAAAACACAATGTTGAAAAAGGGTTGAGGGTGCAGGTTCAAATCCTGCTCCTGGAAATTTTTTCAAGATTGTGTTTTTGTAATCTGCTACGGCATGCTTAATTTCAAACAGTAATATAAAATTAACTAAAAACTAGAGATTATAATTATAATTTGTTTAACTAAAACATAGGGAATCGTCACTATCGTCACCACTGCTGGGGCACGAACCTTCCCTATGGATGGGTAAAAAGAACGGGGCATAAACCACCACTCGGGCCCAGTGCGGTGCGGTGGTGGTTAACGACTGCTAAAGCAGCCGGGGCCGACGGCTTCACGTGCCTTCCGAAGCACTGAGGAGCTCGGGATGATACATTTTTGGTGACCCATCCGATGACCGGCCTTTGCAAAAATTGCTTAACGTCAGCAATTGCGGACCGGGCGCGTTAACCACTGCGCCATCGAGCTCCTCAAACATCGGGAAACATAACATAATGTAATGGTATGTAAAATTTAAGTAAAATTTAAACACTGAAAAAAAGACGACAACCTCAGGCGGGAATCGAACCACGCACCTTCCGCATTATGATAATGTAATGGTATGTGATAATAAAGCAAGAAAAAAGATATAGAGTTATGGCAATGTTTTTTTTTGACACTTTAAGCCCAACATAGTTTTCATCGCCAAAAAATAATATAGTTTTTCACTAAATAATTTAATAATAATTTAATTTATTTAAAATCAGTTGATGACTCCTACTTTTAATTATTGAATGGTAAAAATGTCGATCGCTGTGGTTCCTGTCGCAAACTGGTGCCAACTGGTATGGAAAAGGAGCGTTAGTACTAAGTGGACTAATTAAGTTAATTAACTACTCGATTAAGACTATTAAGCCTAATAAGACTGATTATAACCGCCTCTGTGGTCTAGTGGCTAAGACCACCGGTTTAGACCCAGAGGTCCCGGGTTCGATTCCCAGAGGGGGGTACATATTTGTGTACTCGGTTTGGTTGGTGGTAGGGCTTGTTAGTCCGCCTGCTGGATAGCTACCACCGTGTTATCTAAATATGTTGCCATAAAATCAATGTTTGTAGAATTGTTGTGTTCCGGCAGCTAGAGATAAGATAGCCAGTGCCTCACTAGTTGAGGACCCGGGTGAAGTGCGCTTCCATCATTGGCCTTATCAACACTTTATATCAGGTGAGATCAAGGCACTGTGCTTACCCGTCAAAAATATTTAAAAAAAACGTTTTAAGAAATGTAGTAATTTAATTTCCTGTCTTAGTTATCTTAGTAGTTTCATTAGAAGTGCAATCGTCGTTGTCATCATTTTATAGATTTCTTATAGGTTAATAAAGTTCAATAAAATAAAATAAGTTAGTGTTTAATAAATTTTGTGATTAACTTGAACTTATATCAAAATAGTTCAAATATTCAACAATAAATTATTGCGCGTAAAACTAAATCGTAATTACTAAATATTATTGGCTGTCGCATATTTCAGGTTTTGTTAACAATTATTCTCGCGTTAGCCGCTATAATTCAGCGGAAATTTTAACTGGGCACATTAGGAACGGCTACTGCCAACTGAGCCTTAAAAACATTGTCAAATAAATTACTGCGAACCCGTTTTACGTGTTAACCTACTTTCAACTGTAGCTGTATTGGTTAGAGTCTCGTTTTTACTATCTTATAAGTGCTACAATAAAACTATCGATTTCATATTTATTTTCACGCTTGCTAACTTTATTATTGCCAGCGAAATCGACATTTGTATGTATTAAACCTTTTTTATTGATATTGATTCTGCCTAGTATCCAACTGGAACAAGCAACAGTGTTTTGCATCAATCAAGTAAAATTAAATGAAACAAATTTCAAGCTCAAAAATTCTTTTAAACCAATTTTAATTAAACTTTCTAAGTTTTTATTATTTTGATTTTTGCGGTTACAAGATAAAATTTTACTAGAAAATCAACGAGTCCCAGGAAGTTCGAGTAGGAATCGATTCCTACTAAACTTTCTATGCTTAAAGGAAATACAGAGTGTGATGACAGGATAATAAATTTTAAAAACAAGTGCTTAACATGAATAGAATCTCTTCATTTCGTATAAAGTCAGTTTAAAAATGCTTTAATCATTAAGTTTACACTTGAAGATAATTTTATTAATAGAAAATTGGTGTCTATACTATCATTATCATCATCTCCATCACCATCAGCCTACACTAGTCCACTGCCGGACATAGGGCTCTCTAAGTGCAAGCCACCGAGTGTCAATGTCAATACTATGATCTGTTGGATTTTTTTAATTAAGTATTACACCATAAAACACATCACGTCAGTCATCAATAAACCCGATACTAATCGCATACCATTACTTGGATAATAAAGAAGCTATAAACCATTAACCAATAAACACAATAAACTACATATTACACACTACTACTTAAATTAATGTTGGGGATCATTAATAATAATAAGGGGCTCATAAGAGTCTCATGTAAGGGTACCTATTCTTTTTATGTATTTATCCAACAATTGCTACACTTATACTAGACTAAAGCTAAGCTATTTTATGCAATGCTTAGGTAAATGCAACAATCACTTAAAGGAAAACACCACATGCGTAAACGATATTTGAACTATACTAAAACAAAAGCTTATCCATTATTTGAATTTCAACCAAAATAAAACTAAAAACAAAACTGATAAAGTAAGTAGTCACACGCCACACGTCCCTGACAAAGTGACAGTGGGACGTGTGGCGTTTTTTTTTTATCAGATATTGGATTTATTTTTATTTATTATATTTTATAACATGTTTAATTTAACCAACAACACATAACCAACCCATACTGATTATTTTTTGTTGTTCTACATTCGTCATAGTAAAATAACGGCACAATTTATAATAATTTTGTTATTAAAGTTTATGCTAATATTGTTTTCTAAAGTTTACGCGAACACTACACATTGAAATGAAACAACGCGAGTAGATCCGTAAAAGTTGTTGCAATAATAAATGTTTATTTGAGCGAAAATTTCGAAAAAAAATTTTCCCTACAGCATTTCACTTTGTTGTTTCTACTGAAAAGTTTCGAAAATAAGTAGGTAAACATAAGTAAACCATATGGCATATACCTACATAAAGTTTAAAGTTTATTATGACAATTTGACAGTTTGTGGTAGTCTGATAAACCGGCGTGTGTACACAATTCTTGACCTACATTTTACAGTTTCCAAAAAAAACCATGAATTGTAATTTGTTCCTTTACGATGTATAATATAGAGGCGCCCATATAATTATAAGACAGTATAAATCGATAATTACTCACACGTCGGTCGATCGCTCCGTACCTGGCGGTGATTTGTGATCGTAAAACATTGGTAATGGAACGATGTTTAATTTGTTAAAGAAGCCGCTTTCGTAGCAGTTTTTCTCGTTTCTCTGGAGACATGCTGCAGTGTGTATAATAGGCGTTTACTTTTCTATAAAAATATAAAATAACATTCAAAGTGGAACAAATCACAAAATTATAACATTAAAAATACATACAATTAACCTAATAATGTAATACCAGAGACCGAAGACTAATGTACACACGCCTGCAGATCAACCTATCCAAAACTGTCACTTTTCTTCAATACATTGTCAACCATATATATTAGGCATAAAGTTCAAAGTCTATGGAGGAAATTTGACAGTTTGTGGTAGGTTGATGTGCAGGCGTCTGTACGTTCTACGAAGGCTGTTGTTGGAAGGAAGTAGCTACCTAATACCTACCAAATTATCCACATTTTCAAATAAATATTTATTTTAGATTAGCCCACAGGAGCTGGACTTCGTCCATCGTATTCAAGCGAAGAGATCAGTAAAAGGAACGCCTCGTAATTTAATAATCCGATTCCATAGTCGTTCAAAGAAGGATGAGGTTTTGTCAGCCGCTCGGAAATGTCATGGTTTAACCTCAAAAGATATTGGAACGCGGGGTGAGTTAAGTAAGATTTACATAAATGAGCATTTGTCTGTACATAACAAGCAGTTATTAAAAAATTGCAAAGCAAAAGCTAAAGATTGTGGTTATAAATTTGTTTGGACAAAAAACTGCCGTATCTATACAAGGAAAGCAGAAAACGCGCCGTACATTCTAATATCCTGCGAGGAAGATTTAAAAAAAATATTGTAATAGTTTATTCTATTCTAATAACAAAATATATTACTGTACTCATTGTCAATTTTACCATAATTAATTTTAATTTTTTTAATTTATATATGTCGCTTGATAACAACAGTGTCTACTTACCCCAACAATACATTTCATACACACAATCATCTACACTATACATCAACACCCCTACGCTCGTTTTGAATTATCGTGGTTATCGCAGTAAACTAACATTTTTATTCCTCGACAATTTGATTGATTGTTATCTTATTTTTATTATCACTATTTTTAAATATAAAGTCCCGAAAATTATAAAATATAAATATAAATACATATCATTACTGTATACAAGTATTAAATACAAACGTAGTAAAAAGGCGCGTGCAATATTGTTAATAATTTAAGTTTTCTGTATCAAAATGTTCGAGGCCTCAGATCAAAAACAATAGATTTCTACAATAGCGTTCTTAACTCGGATCACGATATCATTTTAGTCACAGAGACTTGGCTTAATGATAGTGTTTTGAACTCTGAGTTATCGGATGGTAGGTATGAGGTATTTCGTCGCGACCGCGGATCAAACGGAGGTGGTGTTATGATGCTGTGCTCCCGTCGACTGAATGCGCGAGCGCGCACGGAATGGCAGCGCGATCATATCGAGTGCTTGTGGGTTACGGTGGACGGGCGAACAATAGGCTTGCAGCATAACTTACATATAGCGCTGGCTTACATGGCGCCAGACCGGACGTTGCCTTCTCGTTTAAGTAGCTGCCGACAATTGGTGTCTGATGTTGCCGTGTCGCTTGGGGACGATTTGTTCGTATTGGCTGGTGATTTTAATTTGTATAACATTGTATGGGGACCTTCTGGGCCAACACATTTGAGAAAGGGTTCCATTGAATTGCAGAATGCTGGGATTGATTTAGTAAACCAGTCCTACTTCCTTGGTCTGCATCAAAACAATAATTATCTAAATAACGCTGGTAATACTTTGGATCTTTTCTTTTGTAATTTCAATGTGGAGGTTACTGAATCGGCATCTCCATTAGTAAAGGAGGATATTCAACACACTACTCTAGCGATTAAGGCAACTGACATTCAAGTAAAACCATTGCAAAAGTGCTCTAGAACGAAATACATGTTTAGAAAAGCAGACTACGAACTAATTAAAGAAGAGATGCGTATGGTTGACTGGGCTAGCATAATGTCATCAGGCACAGTTGATGAGGCTGTTGACACCTTCTACTCCATATTGTATCGCATAATTGACCAATTTATACCAGTTGTAGACACTAGCATTAACGATGCATACCCTGTGTGGTATGATCGTGCCCTCATTAACTTGCTTAAGGAGAAACAAAAAGCTCATCGGTGGTGGAAACGTTATAAGAACCCATTGGATTACGATACGTTTTCAATGCTCAGAGGGAGAACGAAGGTTATGCAAAATGACTGTTATCTTAAATATTTAGCACACTGTCAAAAAAACATTAAGTGTAACCCTAAATTGCTGTGGTCATACGTTAACTCTAAACGTAAATGTAATACAGGATATCCAGGTATAATGACGTTAGACGACAAGCAGTTGACCGGTAGCGACGACATTTGTGCAGCTTTCAATTGTTACTTTAAGAGTATGTTTGCTCGGCCAACTAGTTCGGCGGCAGGTCGGGCATATACCGGAGCTGACTCTGATGGCTTCACATGCTCTTTCTCAGTTACGCAAAAGACAGTTTTTAAGATACTATCAAAGTTAGATACTAGGAAAGGGGCCGGTAGCGACCTAATTCCGCCATTTTTTGTGCTAAATTGTGCTGAGGCACTTTCCGTGCCCCTGTGCATTATTTTCAACCGATCAGTTTCTGAGGGAGTTTTTCCTACAAAATGGAAAGAAGCTAATATAGTTCCTCTTCACAAAAAAGGCACTAAATGCAAAATAGAGAATTACCGCCCAATATCGATCTTGAATGTTTTTGCCAAATGTTTAGAGCGAGTTGTTTACGATGAAGTTTACCCAATAATAAAGAAAGGAATACCGGACGAACAACATGGTTTTGTAAAGGGTAGATCGACAACGTCAAATTTGAGCGTGTTTGTTAGCGACGTACATAGAGGTATGGGCTTTCAGTCTCAGGTTGATGTGATATATACAGATTTTGAGAAAGCCTTTGATCGCGTTGATCACATCATACTGTTGCAAAAACTCCAACAGCTTGGTATACGTGGTGATCTTTGCAGGTGGGTAAAATCATATATATTAAACCGTAAACAAGCTGTAGTTATTGGTGGCAATCGTTCGGATTTCGTATCGATCCCTTCTGGTGTCCCGCAGGGTTCCCTTCTCGGACCGTTATTTTATATAGCTTACATAAATGACATCGGATTGTGCTTTAGACATGCTCAGCTTTTACTATATGCTGATGACACTAAAATCTATATGAAGGTTAATACAGTTGAGGATTGCATTAAACTGCAGGAAGACCTAGACAGACTATCACTGTATTACATAACTAACCGTATCACAGTCAATGTTGCAAAATGTGCACACATTCAATTCACTAGGCGTAAGAATCCCATTGATTATGATTTTAAATTAAATAACGTCAGTCTGAATAAGGTTGATTCTGTGAAAGATTTAGGGGTTTATCTCGATTCAAAACTTACATTTAATAGTCACTTTGAATATATAATAAATAAGGCTTACAAAAACTTGGGTTTCATAATAAGGGTCACGCGTGATTTTTCTGACATTCCTTGCATAAAAGTGCTTTACTATGCTTATATCAGAAGTGTTCTCGAATACTGCAGCACAGTTTGGAATCCACAGTACGTGACTCACAGGCATTCCCTTGAGTGCCTCCAAATGAAATTCATTAAATATTTGAATTTTAGAAGCAAATTAAAAATTGATGACTACGCTGAAGCATGCCAAAAGTACAACCTCATAACTCTGGCTGACAGACGTGAGATGCAAGACATGGCTGTATTTCATGATATATGTTCTGGAAAGCTAGACTGTGTTAAACTATCAAATAGAATACTCAACTTGAATGCCCCTGATAAAAGAACTCGTCACACCAATCTTTTTCATGTACCGTTAGCGCGCACAAACTACGGAGCTAATGATATGTCTATTAGATTACCAAAAACATACAATAAGTTTTATTCAGATATTGATATATTTGCAACATCCAAAACTATGTTCAAAACTGCAGTTCATAAGCTTAAGTTAAGTTAAAAGAGTGTTTTAATTAAATCTTTAAAATATTTAAATGTATACTACAATTAAAAACCCTCGGTCATGATCAATTCGAGCGTCCATGTAAACCAACTACAATATTACACTCACACGCACTAATACACATCGACACAACACAATCAGATTCACACCTATTCTGTAAGTTATCATTCGACAAAATTTTAATCTACCTACCTATTTTAATTTTTAAACTACCTACCTGCGTTCATTAATTATGTCAACATTTTTTAGTAACATAATATGTTTCTGTAATTGGCTTATGTTTAAGTAACATCTTCTGTATCTTGTGTTTAGATAAATGCTGTTGAAACATTGTTGAATAAATAAATAAATAAATAAAAATAAATAATGTAATCTGTAAGTACAAATAAAATGTGTCATTTCAATCACAATCTCACATACTTTTTTATTAAGCGATTCTTTTGATGGTATTCAATAAGAATGAAATCAAGCTTGTATTGAATGGATCGAGACCTTTTATCTCTGCCGTTCACACTCCACCAATCTGTTTAGCACTTTAAGCCCCCTGTGAGAACTTTGGTAATTATTGAGGAGTGTGAAATTCGGTTATACGCCGCCGCGTCGCGTTCACATCCATAGTTATTGCCGAGACGATATGGCTTATTAATGGGCGGAACCATATTTGAATGTAGACAGTTCAATCGATGCCTAATGTAAATAATGCATTTAGAAAAAAGACAAAGTGTTGAAAAAATTCGACGAGCGGGATTCGAACCCGCAACCCATGACATGCCGGGTCAGGTGCACTACCAACACAACAAACGTTTTGTTCGCAACAAAATTTGCATAAATTATATGTGAATAATCATAGGTAAATTGGCATTTTTTTATTAACCAATTTTTCCACTGCTTACGTTTCATAAAGACAACCACCTCCGTAGCCGTGTGTCGAAAACGAACTTTTCAATATTGTGTCGTGTCTGAGTGGTTGTGATGCCGATGCCGTCGTTCTTTCTTATTTCCATTAAAACGAGTGATTTAGCTACTTTCCTTGGGATCAGAACAATGTATGTGAAGTTGTCTCATATATATATATATATATTTATTTATTTATACTTTGGCGGTCTTTCAGCAATCTCTTATATAGAAGTCGACATCGTCCCAAAGTAATAATGACGTCGTTTAATAACAAAATTAAAAAAGAAACAATGAATACCGATAGATGCACGAGTTCAATGCTGGAAATCTCGGTTCCATCGTGGATCAATCTCCGTACCACAGATTACTTAACAGTTACTGCGTCCCGTAGCTTCATGCCCACAAGCATATTTGCTCTAGGTGCGTTATATATTTTATTTTAAATATTTTACGGGTAAGCAAAGTGCCTTGATCACACTTGATGTTAAGTGATAATTAGGCCAATGATAGAAGCGCACTTCACCCGGGATCCTCAACTATATAGGGTTACATATTATAACAACTAAACCTATTCTAACTATTTTCGAATTAACTAACGGTCGGTTCATAACGTATATTGGTCGACTCCAGTATTGTTTAACTTATTTAATTTTGATTAAACTAAAACTAATTGCGCTAACGAGCCATCAATCTAATGATGTTTAAAGATATTGAATGTTTCAAATATGCATGAAATACCTAATGGACGACTCGCCTACTGTTTATCAATACTGCGCGCCGCGCTGTTTTGTTAGCTAAAACGAGGGTAGCGCTTACAGTTTATTAATACTGCGCACTGGATTACTGGATACTGCGCACGTCGTTTCTGACGCTTCGCCGGCCGCTGCCGCTGCACGCTTGCTCCGCTCGCTCGGCTCGCACGTTTTTGGTCACCATACTAACCTAACCTAATGCACTCTTTACACTTTTTTGTGATTTTGTAGTGGTATTTTTAAATATACAATCGTGTATTTGAGCTAGCAAATTCAAGAAGAAGACATTAAATTACCTATATCAACATTTCAGATTCGTTAGTCATATTATAGTCTTAAACTATTCGACAAAAGTTGGTCAGTGTGTCGCCTTAAAGTAAACAGCCTATTATTGTCCCACTGCTGAGCAAAGGCCTCCAATATTGAAATCAAGTCATCGCTACAATTAATGGGTAATGGCTTAATCACCACGCTTGCCAAATGCGGGTTGGTAATCACAAACCCGGGGTATGCATCGAAAAATCCGAATTACATTTTGCCCGACCTGGGAATTGAACCCGGGACCTTCGGGTATCAGGCCGAACGCTCTGCCACTCGGCCACCTAGGCGTTAATTATTTAAAAAAACAGCCTAGCAACCTACAAACAACAACACGAAATGTTTAGCTCATCAGGTATTCCAGTTTACTCACCAAGAGTTTGAATTTGAAACGGTCAAGGGTCTAAGCTCTTCAATGCAACACTAGCTTCCCACGTCACTTGAGTATGTTATTCAAAACATTGTTAATACTTTACCGTATTCAGGATAAAAAAATATGTGCTCTTTTAATATCAACGCATCGTAGAGTATTATTATACCGCAAGTGCATCCATTGTGAGATGAGTAATAAATAATAAGAATAGATGTAACTAGAAGACATATCACAGCACTGTTAAAAAGAGCATATTACAAAAACGCAAATGTTGAAAAAAATTCCACGAGCAGGAATTGAACTTGCACCCTTCTGACATACCGGGTAAGGTCAAAAATTTTTCAAAATTAAAAATCGTTTATTCAGTTTAGGCTACAAGTAGCTCTTGTGAATGTCACTATGCCATCGGTTCGTAAGTCTACTCTGAGCTTGAGATCTTGTAGATCTTGAGAGGTGCTCTCCCAATTGAGCTATCGTGATTCTAACCAGCCCGCCTATTAAGCTTATTAAGAGCATATTATTTGGAATGGCACCGGTTATATATAATAAGATACCAAATAATATGAAACCTTGCCATCGTCACTCTTTTAGAAGAGATTAAAGTCATTTTATTGGAGAGGTGTTATTATTCTGTTAGTGACTTTTTAAACGATGACTTATTATAAATATATTTAATCAAATCTTTTTCATATTAATTAATTAACTTTATCATTTTAAACATGCATGGATTTTGTTATGATGCTACAATTAATTTGAATTTTCTATTATGTTTTAATTGTATTTTATATTAATTTCTAAACATTCCTATGCTGTTCATAGCGAAAATATGTGATACTGAAATTTTATCTGCTCCATCTTATTTATGCTACCATATTTTATTAGAAATAAATTATTCTATTCTATTCTTTAAACTGAAAAGTTTACATAAATTAGCGCGTTGTTACATAGAAAGCTTTTAACTTCCAGAATTCGCACACAAATCGGCTCGTTGCTAGAACCCGGTGTGTGGGGTCGGGCGAGTCAGAGATATGTTATAAATTGTTTATGTGTTCGCAATAAATATTTTCATTACAATTATTATTATTAACGGGAGTATTACTGTGTTTTGTTTTTTTTTAAATTTATTTTTTAGAAATTTTACAAAATTATTTGACTTTACATTCTGCCAAACTGTAGTACAGTTTGTCGGCAGCGTTCTCGTGGAAACACGTTAACTACGTAATAACTAAGATTAAAGAGATATGAGACTTAATATTAACTTACTACTAAACTAATTATAGGTACCTATCTATTGACACAGCGTGTAGGTGTATAGCACACCTTGAGAGCACACCCAACCGAACAGAAAGAAATTCATTCATTCCCATCATTCATTCCCATCATTCATTCACATCATTTATTCTCATCATTAATTCCCATCATTCATTACTACTTAGTTAATTACTACTTTATTGTTAATATTACAGTTTTTATTTTTTTGCGTGTGAGTACCCGATATTTCGGCACAGTTGCATAAGTAAGTGAGTGATGATAGTTTAAAAAGATATACCTAAATATTTTCATTTGACACAAGATTTAAACCCCATATTATAGGTTGTGTTAGCTATATAGGAACTAGTGATACACCCTTTTTTGTTTAATTATTAGACATAGGGGTCAGTAAATTAGTTTAAAAAAAAATATTTCAGTAAATGACTTCAGCAAAGGCTTAGCTCCTGTGGACCCTGTGGTCTAGTGGTTAAGACCATCAGTCTCCGAGCCAGAGATCCCAGATTTGATTCTCAGCGCGGGTACACGTTTGTGTACTCGGTTTGGTTGGTGGTAGGACTTGTTCGTCCGCCTGGCAAGCTGCCACCACCTTATCTAAATATGTCACCATAACATCAAAGTTTCTAGCATTGTTCTGTTCCGGCAATAACAGTTAGGATAGCCGTATCCAGTAGTTGAGGATCCCGGGTAAAGTGCGCTTCCACCATTGGCCTTATCATCACTTAACATCAGGTAACATGAAGGCACAGTGCCCTTATTTGGTGACGAAAACAGGTGTTCAACACGTGTTGCAATCACCTAGTCAATCTAGGCGCACATTTACAGTCCCAGCTAATACAAACACGCCTCCGATCATAGTAAGCGTAAAATTACATGAAAATATCAACGATGACAATCAATCAGCGCGCAAACATCATTACACGATGTTTGCGGAGCCCACGCGGCCGTCAAGATTACAATTTGTATACTTAATAAGAAGCCATCAGAGCAGCGGCGAGCAAATTGAAATGCCTTAACCACTGTTTGTTATTTACATACTAACTAGTATCGGGTTTTGCTGAATTGGGTAACCATAGATTGAGGTTCGTACTATTGGCCCGCCCCTGACTTTGCTTGCGTGAATACTCGAATCCCGTGGTGGTTCGGATATAGATATCTCCTTACCTATATGGGTTTGTCACCAAAAATTTGTCTACTCGAGCTCCTCCGCGCTTAGGAAGGCACGTAAAGCCAAACGGCTCAAATCGTTCACAACCACTAATCCACACCGGGCCTGCGTGGTGGTCTATGACCCGTTCTCCCTGTCCATCCACGGGGAAGGCTCGTGCCCTAGCAGTAGGGACAAATCATGAGTTGGTGTTGATTGATTGATAGATAGAAACGATGGATTGATGAATATTGACTTCACCATCACACTTGCCAATTGGTGCCAGTAGGTGATCAAAAACCCTAGCTAAGGTTATGCAACTTTCGCAAAAGTCGGTCATCGGATGGGTGACCAAAAATGTTTCATTAACCTCCTCCGTAATTTGGAAGATTACATGCCTTTACAGCTTTAGTCCCGGCTGCATTAGCAGTCGATAACAACCACCAATCCGCCCTAAGCGCGCGTAGTCGTTTATGGCCCGTTCTCCCTATATCCATCCATAGGTGGGGCCCGTGCCTCTCTGTGAGGTGGGGCAAATCATGAGCTGGTATTAATTGGGTTACGACCTCCATCGTTGAAATCGGGTCATCGGTTCTTGATGGATATTGGCTTCACTATCGCACTTGCCAATTGGTGCCAGTTGGTGATCAAAAACCCTGGCTTATGCATCTAAAAATTCGAAACGCACTCATCATCTTTATCGTCATCACCATCACCGTCATCATCATCATCATCATCATCACTATAATTAATAGGTATTGTGTTATAGGCACATAAACAAATAATTGTCTTTGTAAGCTTACATACATACATACATATAATCACGTCTCTTTCCCGTAGGGGTAGGCAGAGATCACTTCTTGCCACTTGCTAAGATCCTTACATACTTGTTTCGCTTCGTCCACTTTCATTATTCCCTTCATACATGCTCTTCGGTTTAGGGTACTCTTGACCTGGCCTTTGTAAGCAAACATAAATTATACTTATGATTGACGACCTCCTTGGTCGAGTGGTTTGTACACCGGTTTTCATGGTGTCGCCATTTCCGAGGTCCCGGGTTCGATCCCCGGTCGGGTCAATTTAGATTTTTTTTTTCTAAATGGTCTCGGGTCTGGGTGTTTTCTATGTATAACAAGTATGTATTTAAGTATTTTAAGTATGTTTATCCGTTGTCTGGTAACCATTTAACGAGTTTCATAACGAAGCTTCTCTTGGACTAGATAATTGGTGTAAGTGTATGCAAGTTTATTTATTTATTTATGATTTACAAATAGATTGACAACAAAAGATAAGTTGTAAGCAAGCGATTAAACATTTTCTGAGTTAAAATCAGGCTTTAATTCTCAAGCATGTGTCGTGTCGTTCAAACAGTCCCTTTACTAAAGACCTTCAGCTCACGTCGCATAGCTTATTAATCCAATTTATTCATTTAATTATCCTCTCCGGTATCTCTAAGACTTAGTTCACATTATGGAATAAAAAATTTGCTACAGCTTTAATATTTTTTGAGGAATTTTTATTTATACTAAATGTTAAAAATCAGAAAGGGTGTTGAAAAATCTTTTCAATACCGAAATTTGAACCCGCATCGTCTGAACCTAAGTCAGGCGGCCTACCATGCGGGTATCCGACCCAGTTAGGTAAATTTAAAGCTCAGATATTTAGTTATAGCATAAACCATCAGTCAATGACTGCCGCAAATTTGAATGACTGAATATTTTTTTTTTTAGTAAAATATTCTACTTTATTTTTTTGGCGCTTGCAACGAATACATTTAAATTTTTGCACCACACCTAAGTACCTATGTAAGCTATGCATAATATTTTCAAAGATTGAGAAACCTGTAAATTTATTGTTATTAAATTCATCGCCAATTGCCATATAATGTACTCGTACACACCAACAATCTCATTAGAACCTAGTGGCTTGTATGCAAGAAACATAAATTCTGATAGTATAAATAAAGATAATTTATAATTTTCAGTGAATAGTAACTGATTTAAACATCAGTTGTTAACATTAAAAAATAAGGCTTCTAAAATGTAATAACATTTTCTCGAAAAAATAAGCCAAGCGGCACTTTTGTTTTAACAAACTTACATTTTTGCGGCTCGAAACAAAGTTTACGATACAGATAACGGAAAAAAACATTTTTTTCAACTGAATTGATATCCTCCTTTTTAAAGTCGGTTAGAAATAAATAATACACCACAAAATGTACTTAACCGCATGAAGCTATCCCTCCAGCAAGCGTACCACCAACAAATTGAACAATAAAAGCCAGAAGCGAAATTGTGAAATCGAAAAGGCAAAACAAAAGTAAAGTGAGGCCCATAAAAATATTTTTCTGCCATAAAACTAAAAATGAGCCATAAGCCACCCATGACGAATTCCCGCTGCCGATGCCGTCATAAAAGTGGCCCACAACAATGCATTATTTACCATAATATCGGCAACGCGACAGGAGGACTAATTACAAACATAAATACGAGAGGGACGTAGGTGTAAAAGCTACGGGTTATATGTTTGATGATACCACCGAAAAACTAGAGACGCGACTCGACGGCAACTATGAAATACGTGAACCAATATTGACCCTTGCGTAAGCCCTGCGTTCCCACGGTGTCCTGCTTGATTTTTCTCATGTTGCGGGGAATAAAAGATGGTCGGTTGTAACTTTGGAGGCGCCTGGTCACTCATGGGTTGCGCAAACAAATTGTAGCTCAAATATTGGACTGATTATTCGGGTGCTTGGTGTAGCTGTGGGCCACAAAAGCGGCTTTTAACTCACAAAATATATGGTAATTGAATTGGATTTTTGTGTAATCGCTATCCACTTTTCATCCTCGTTTAACATCTTTACAGTGTAGCTCTACCGCAGGGTTGATTTAAATGTTCCTTTTATGGAGCTGTAAGACGGATTATTATCTGACTACTTGGATATGTTTGTTCCATTTACCAAGAGCTTACAAGATCATAGATTAATAATGAAAAAGTAGCTGTTTCTGCATTAATAATTTGGTAAAGTTCAAAAATTTTATTTTTGAATTGAAAATTAAACACAGCTACATAATATGCTTTATTTATAACATAGTAGAAATGTATACATGTTCGCCATCATGGATTATAGTAAAGCTTTTCAGAAAATTTTCAAATTATGTTCTCGTTATAGACTTTCCCTAATTAACCGATTTAAGGAGTAGGTTCTCTCGTAGCTTCACACCACAACCCATAGACGATGACAGCAACGGGTGGTATTTATCGCATCCAGCCATTTTATCGGTAGATTTACAGCCGCATTACACTCGACATTTGCATTTAACTATAATTATAACAAATCATAATGTTTGAACTGCATTACTGTTCACGTTCGCTCGCCTCGTGAAGTAATATTTCGTTAAACGGACTCAATGGAGATGATCAACCCTTCACACCATTTTGAATCCAATGAGTTTCGTATCAAAACTCTAATTTGTCTGCCATTAATAGTGGTTTATCCTCTAATTTTGAACGATTACAAGCTTTATTGTAACTGCGTTAAAGTCTAAGTTGTTCTAAACGATTATGTTATAGTAATGGGCTATTCAAGCCGAGGCTAATAGTGTTAGTCGATTATGAAAGTGTTTGATATCTCTAGATGTTACTATTTGTTGTAAACAGTCGTTAGCGGATAATTTATTATTTTTGTTGTGAATTATTCCATGTGTATCACTAAAACTATTAAGTTATGATAAACAATGATCGAGTGGATCAGTTAGCATGCTGCACACGTGTAAGATACAAACGATTAATCGATTAAACAAATCGATATGATGTTCGAATCGGTATCGAAAATAAATCTTTGTACTTACAAACCTTATCGTTCATTAACACCAAAATTCCAGTTTCTGTCAAGTTAGTTTTCACTGAAAAATCAGCCAAGATAATAAGATCAGTATGACAGTTCAATGTGAATGACGTTATTGACGAACGAAATGACGATGGAAAAGTATTTTTATTGAAATAATAAAAGTAATAATAATGTGGAATGTTGATTTGACGATCATTGTCCCGATAGTCGTTTCAGCGAACGGTCTGATAGCGAAGAGCCTCGACCAACATCTTAAGAGGCTCTCGCTTGATGGTTGGATCAAGGGTCAGATTCAGAAAGCAGTACTCCTTGACACGGCACGTATTGTCAGGAGGTTCCTCACTCTGCAGCCCTGACCACTGGTAGCTTGGGCCCTGCCCCGCTGCTGGTGGTACTCTAGAATTAGGTTTTTATAATGTTTTATTGTTCTTATATTAAAATATTGTAAAAATCTAGTTTTAAGAAAGAAAATAAATAAAGAGTATAATAATTACGGAAACATAAAACTAAATCAACTTAATAATATATCCCACTGCAGGGCAAGGGCCTGTCTCTACTGTCTCTATCTTAAGCTAGTTCAGGCCAATCCCTTGTGTAGGAATCCAGATCATCTCACCATCTCTAATCTCTCGACTGAAACATTCGTAATTATTTAAAATATCACTTCTGCTTGTTTATAGAACCTTGTCCTTTAACCAATCTAGTCGTTTATCCGTTTAACTTTGCAGAAACATCACCAGTTGTGTGTGTGAGTAACTGGAAGGCACCCCGCCGCGTTGTTTGTTGCGCCTGTCAGTGCATGCGAATTGATCAGGTATGAGCACGTAAGGCTGGTGCGCATGATCGCTGAGAAATTAAACTGACGAGAATGTAGTTATTTTCGTCATAACATTAGTATGTGTTTTAAAAGAAGACGTAGGGTAACATTAAGGCGGCTGCGCCCACCTACGAAGTCTGCATTGAAATAGTGCGTAATGCTTGCTCCGTGTCTTGGTTTATGTAATCAGTCAGCCCCCCCAAAAAGTTGGACCCTTAATCACAAACCTCATTTATATTTCTGTTAACGTAATTAGACTCTAATTGTGTGTTTTCCTTTTCAGACACATCGCAAAGACTACTGAACCTCATTAGAGGTGCGAAATTAAGAAGGTAATTACAGAATCAAAATTTTTTTAAAGTTTTCAGTCTGTCTTGATCTGTATTAGATTATTTTATATTTCACAATGCAACTGCAGTGAACAATGGACAACGGGTAGGTCATGTTGGGTATATAAGATGTAAAATAATAAACATACACTCTAAAAGCAGTTTGGTAAGAATATTAGTCATAGTCATAGATATTTATTGCATCACGTTGTACAAAGATATTACAAAAACAATATATTTTTATATTAATACGTAAAGAAAAAAACTTTGTACCCCATTTGAAGCACATCGTGTGCATGAAGAAGTGTAATATTTGGTGTCGTCAAAGTTTTATGGAAAAAGAGTTCCGAATTTTTTTATGGTAAGTACCTAAATATGTGTACAATTATTTATTATAAAACGACTACGACGGTTTTTTTACACATATATTAAATGTCTGCAAAGTTATATGGATTACAGTCGAACTCCTTCGTTGAACAGTCGAAAGAAACTAAATCAAAACGCCTTTTCAAATAGCGAAAGCAGTGATAGACTCATTTAAAGTATTGATGACGAAAAAACTCAAACTGAAATGACAAGAAAATTCATTAATTCAAAGAACACAAGTTAACATCCAAGGTATTATCGCGTCCGCGTGTTCTTTTGAATTGTCTACTAACTCAGTTGTTAACAAACCAATTTACAGTGACAAACGGCTTGACAAGTTTAGTGTATCGCGTTAATTTGTCCCATTAGTTCCATCATCCGTCCTTTCATTATGAACGACAGGAACCCTTTCTTTTATGTCTCAATTTAGACGTTCAAATGGTTATTTAATCTGATCGCTTTCTTTTTCAACTTCATACGACACTCCAACACAATGATTGTAATTGATGGAAAATAACAGAGGTGACTTATGGTCTTTTTGGAGTTGACTGTTATTTTCGTAAAGGGTTTCGACTTAGAGTTCAAAATACAACAAATAGAACTTATAATATAAAATCTTTTAAACATTAATAACAATTCTTCATTTATATATCTACTAACCGTACGAAAAAATAGCCACTGATGAGTTTCAATTGAAGTAAAAATTTCACCCCAGATTCATGTCTATTTTTCAAACAATGTGAATTAATTTCAATCAATGCCTTAATACTCAAGTAAATTCTAAATGTTTTAGAGTAGATACACTGTTTATATTGACATTTGTAAAGTAGTTATTATTTACTAGTTGTGGCCCGCGACTCCGTTCGCGAAGAATTAAGTAGAAAAAAAAAACAAAAAGGATCCTATCTGGTCTGGGTCATGGTCTGTATATGAGGAAAGTTTCATTAAAATCCATTCAGTAGTTTTTACGTGAAAGAGTAACAAACATCCATCCATACTTACAAACTTTCGCATTTATAATATTAGTAGGATAACCTTTTTTTGCTTAATAACCCAACCCAATAACAAATCGGGTAGTGCTTTATCATTGGCAGCTATATGGAAAGAACCCAATTGTGGAACGTTTCCAGGCTTATGTTGATGATGACAAAGTATTTTGCAATTCTTCGTCAATCAAAAAAAAGAGATCAGATCACAAATGTACAATGACCCACCAGTTGCAAACTGAGTCATGACTTTCAGAATTAAGTCATTGGTAACGAATTGACTTTTCGATCATTCAAATAATACAGTCGCAACGATTTCATTTCTCGCATTATTCATACTTATGAGATTTTTATTACGATTTGAGTTTTGACCTAGAAAGTGAAGATTGATTTGTTTTTGTCGTACAGTCGCACACAATGGTTATATGACATGTATATATTAAATACTATGTCTAATACAAATGTTAACACTGGTTCTATATTGTTATTGGCACTAGATTAAGGGCGAGGCACCCCAACACAAGTATTCACATTACTTTGTGGGGTTGTCTTACTACAATTATTATGTATTTTATTAGGAAATAAAAAAACTTATTTATTTTTATTATTTTATGTATATAATAATATTTGTTGTATACTAGCGGTCCGCCAGGCTTCGTCCGTGTAAAACCCGTATATCGTGAAAAAACCTTAGTAAATGGTTTGAGCTACTGACTCGAAAACCTTTGCGAGCGTGATGCGTATAAGCGTACAACTATTTACTTAGGTTTTTTCGCAAAATAGACAATATGTCATATTATTATTCCATTTTCCATTTTCCGGTTTTTTAATGCGTTGTTGTATTGCTTTTATAGTAATTTGCATCTTATCTTGAACACTGAGTAGGACACATCAGTGAAAAGAAAAACTCAATTCATCTATTCAGTTGTGTTTCTAAATAGAAATCATAACATAGTTTATTTTGTACTTTAATCTTACTATGTACCATAATATCATTCCAGATCTTAATGATAATGTAAACATTATATAAGGCACCGAAACAGTTCTAAATAAATCATGAAGTTGCTTATTGAATCATAGATTTAGATAATAGCTACTTCAGAGCGATAAACGATACGATCTAGATCACAGAGCCGATTCTTAGAACGGTTAACCAATTTCACAGTAAGTTCTTGCTTTATTGATAATTCAGAATCTGAGCGCGAGCCTTATACTGGGTAAAATATTCATTTGAATAAAACAAAAGTATAGTGAATAAGCTCTTTCTAGGTGAACATATTTTAACGTAGTCCACCATCAGGTAAGATTGTGGTTAACATAATTGACAAAAAAATCTAATAGCTTTAGAATTACTATGCTGTAAGTAGACTAACTACTCTTTATTTCCATTTATTCATTTAGTCTTCGTCTTCATCGGCTTTATCATTAGAATATTGTAATGGTTTTCCTAACTCTTAAACCTTTGCACAACAACTTACTACAGTTTTATTTTAAACCAATTAATGGTATAGCAAGTCATAACTAAAAAGAAATATTCAATTTTTTAAAATACCTATGTTTGTTTACAAAAAACAATAGAAAGATATTACATTGCAATCATAAAAAAAAAACAAAAGTATACCTATCGTCATCTATTACTAAGTAAAAATTGCAATTAAAAAAACAAAAGCTTAGAGTGTTTAGTACTAAAACCTTAATGTAATTGAAGTCTTAAAGTGTTCATTTAACTTCAATAAAAGTACTGGATCCACTATATATAGAGTACCACAGCCCTTGACATTGCACCAAATGCTCTACAAACAGGCCCCCCACTTAACACCGTTCAAGAGCGGTTAGAGAAATGGTTATTTGATGTGCGCAGGCGCCACATTTCTCCGCTGTCACTGTTAAGGTCAACGCTGTATAAGTTCTTGATAGGAGCAAATTGGTCAAAATGTTCGTAGCATTTGTGATTTTTTCAACACAATTTTCCATAAAACACTTAACCCATGACAACTTTAAATCGTTGTGTACGGTAAGAAAAACGAAAAAGAAAGGCTGTTGGAAAGATTTGCTTCGGAGAAACTTATTGAATAGTAGGAAACCGTTTGTATAGCAATTAAGGGAATTTCTTTTTAAAATTAGTTTATTACCATTTTGTAAAACATATTTAAGGTTTTTTTTATAAAAAAAGCTTTTATGGTTTTGTTCCGGTATTAGATCTTGAGGTCCTGGATTCGATTCTCAGCAGGGGTGTTGGATGGGTACGCAGTTTGGTAGAAGGTAGAACTGATAAGTTCACATGTCTATCTATAAGTCTGTCGCCATTTCAAAGTCTTCTTTAATAATTAAGAACTCCGGGTTTTCCATAAGTTTAAATGAAGGCAAGACTCTAATTTATTGTGAAATAAAAAAATACAAAAGTTTTTAAACGTAATATTATAGTGCTCTTATTTAAAATAAATAGTGCTATGAGATTTTAATAAACATGCAAAGTATTAAGTTAACTTCGAGAATAGTTCTACTTATAAACACAAATCAAACATGAACTCATGACGAAAATGCATAAAAGTGACGCAGTCGCCAAGCCGTCTGCTGAATTTGCCTCGCTAATAGACCATAGTAAGTTAACACAAGAAAGAGAACCGCTAGCAATTAGATTGTAGCTGATTGATTAATCTCGGGGACAGGCAATTACTGTGATGAAAGGCCTTCAAATGATACTTCGAGCTAGTTTCACTCTGATTTAGTAGCGGTATCCAGCTAATTACCTCGTGAATTTATAGTATTTAATTAACACGATACATTATTCCACATTCCGGATTCATATGGAAAAGTTGATAAGAACCAGTAATTTTAAATAAAGAAAACTAAAGTGTTTAAGAAGTTTAATTTTCCCTTTCTAAAGAATGCATTATGTTTCGGAAGCCGTTTTAATAATTTTGTATAAACTTAAATTAAATTTGTACAATAACTTATGAAAACGATAAAGCTTAGTGGGAGGGACTAATGCGAAAGTTTGTAATATGGATGGATGTTTGTTACTCTTTCACGTAAAAACTACTGAATGAATTTTAATGAAACTTTCCTCATATACAGACCACGACCCAGACCACCATATACGATACTTTTTTTTTTGTTTTTACTGTAGTCTTCGCGAACGAAGTCGCGGGCAATAACTAGTCTTCCATAAAGTGTGAACAGCTGAACCTTGGCACTCAAATAAGTTCCTACTTATTATTTCACATTTGATAAGCGAATGTGCTTCGGCGCAAATAATTTTATGGCCCAATACATCGTCAGCGAACACCAGCGGAGTCGTTGAAAGAAATCTTCTGTTACGATCGTTTGCTAAGTGAATTGGTTCTGAGTATTGACTTGCATTGATTGATTCGTTCATGAACGCGGGCATAAGGTGATGATTTAGTACTTGTAAAAAGATACCGAAGTTTTAGTTAAAATCTTTCTTAAATTAGAGAATGTAATAGGGTTGGACAAGATTGTTATTATTCGCCACCTGCAAGGAAAAACAATCTAACTAAGTTTATGGTGATTTAGGTGAATTCAAAAAGTAAAGAAAATTAAATAGCCCATTACTGTCCCACTGCTGGGCAATAGCATCTATTTTTTTATACTTATTACGGCAAATGACTCCACACCACCTGATGTTAAGTGGAAATGGAGTCCAGACGCGAAGACAACTGGTGCAGCGTGAAAACAACGCAGCATCAGCCAACCTCACTCTGTCGGCCCACAAGGTGCTTCTTCACGCCTCGTTTGTAGGACCCCATATCATAGTAAAGAGGGAAAACGTGTGTTGGTAGACTATTCCATCTTTTGGAGGTGCGAAAAAGAAACGAGTCACCAAATTTCTGTGTGCGCGATGGGATATGTGTGACAGTGAAGCGATGACGTGTACTCCTATGGAGGAAGGGAGAAGGTGGGATAAGGTCAAAAAGTTCTTCAGAGCACTCGCCGTGGTATAAGCGATAGAAGACGCTGAGTGACGCTAATTGCAGGGGTTCGAGAGTATTAGTGACCTCTGCATTGCCAATAATGCGTCCAGCGCGACGCTACAATCTGTCTAAGGCATCGAGAAGGTACTTTGCGGAACTGTCCCAAATGTGCGAGCAATACTCCACGAAGCGAATCGTCATACCGAGCATGTTGATATTGCTCTACACAAGGAACCCTTATAGTTTCGCCATGTACGTCTGTCTGTCTGTCCCCAGTCTAGCTCATAGACTGTTAGTACTAGAAAACTGTAATTTAAAATTCACGGTACTTATATATATGACGAAGATAAAAGAAAAACTATCACAGCTAAGTAGGCTTTACAAGTTTACGAGTAACAGTCGACCAACTTATAAAATTTACTTGGCGCAGTACAAATTCCTCATTGGGAACTACTTAAATAACGTTGTCAGGTGTGTGAAACCGGTAGTATCTACATTTAAGTATATGAGCCATCGTTAAATAAATGTTCATAAAAGCCCTCTTCTCAGAGTCCGCATTATTGAGATGGGCTACGGAACCCTACACTGCGCGTGACCCGACATGCACTTGGCCGGGTTTTTTTTTCAAATTGTAATTTGTTCGCAACAATATTTGCGTAAAATTATATGTAAATAAATAATAATAATAATAATAATAATAAATAATAAAAATATGTAAAACTTATGTGTAAAATAAACGCGAGTAGATCCGTAAAAGTTGTTTCATTTCAATGTAAATAATCCGTAAAAGAAGTTTGATTTCAATATCACACTGTTATTCGATTTCACATGCAACCGTAGTAATTTGTCAATGAAATTCAAGCTCGTAACATCCCATGCAGCGAGTACAGTCGCCGCCGCCGGTGGTCGAGCGCGGGCAATAAACCGAAACGATTCGCACCCACACCTCGCTGCCGAGTTTTTATAACCCACCTTTATGTGCGCTCTCGTATTAACGACGCGGTGACGTTTCCGGGTGAATCGATGTGTAGTCCACGATAGGTACTGAACAGGAGCCGTGAATTTGATCCTTATTCCATTTGGAATTTATCATCATATATCATAAATATCATCATCAGTTCGTTTTATGTCGGGGGGACAGCGGGGCACGAGCCCTCCCTGTGGATGGATAGGAAGAACGGGCCATACACACGCAGACCCAGTGAGGATTGGTGGTTGTCAACGATCGCTAATGCAGCAGGGACCAACGGCTTTACGTATTTTTCGCAGTACGGAATAAGTCGAGATGATAAATGTTTTTGTTTTGTTTATATAATTTCAACATTGTGTTTTTGTAATTTGTATCGCAACAAAATTTACGTTAAAATTATATAAACAAAACAAAAACATTTTATAAATAGCTTGCCTTCTTCTTAACTGATCTTTAGTATTTGTAAAAATATTATGATCAGATGTTAATGACGGTAGTTGTTGACATTGAATTGGCGCCTTTGGCTTTCAAAGTAAAAAAGTAAATAGTGTTGAATAATTTCGGCGGGCTGGTTAGAACCACGATAGCTCAATTGGAAGAGCACCTGACCCGGTATGTCAGAAGGGTGCAGGTTCAAATCCTGCTCGTGGAAATTTTTTTAACATTGTGTTTTTGTGAGATGATAAATGTTTGATCATTCATCCGAAGCCTTTGAAATTGCTTAAATTAGCAATCGCAGACCAGGAGCGTTAACCACTTTTCCATCGAGCTCCTATAATAACATTGATATAGCTACCAAAACTCATTCAATGGTATTGTCGACAGAAAAAACTGTTTGACCGACAGACAACATTCTGAAAAAGATTGTTACAGCGTTTATTTGTTTACTTTAAGTTAATGGAAATGTGTTTATCTATTTCATTCAAAAAAAACCTTGAATGAACTACAGTTTTATGAAGTTATAAAACCGTAGCAAAGCTAAAAACTATACCGCTGTTTTCACACAGCTTTAATATACCAAGGACATTTTCGTTCTACCAAACCCGTCGGTAATGCACTTTAAAATGTATGTACACTAACTTTTTAGCTCAAACCACATTACCTCTCAATAAAACGCACCCACAGCAAAAACCAGACTTTATACAGAGCTAGTTCAAATTGCTCCCAGACCTGCGAGGCTATAAATCATGGTGGTCGGTTCACCTGCGCCGGCGCCGATACGCATCTGGGTGTGCCGCGAATTGCTCCGGACCAGATAAAAGGACTTTCGACTACGCTGTGGTTAAGAGAATTTGATAAACATACCAAATTATTTATAAACAATTTTGTGGGTGTTTGCTCGATATCCGCAGTCCTAGTCGCCGTTTAACTAGTGTTTTAGATTTTAGGTGCATGCATGGTGATTAAGCTATAATAAGTACCCATCCGGACCTAGACGGAGATGGCGGGACGATTTGTACTCATTTTTGAAGGATTGGCCCCAGTATTGTACAGACCGTGAATATTGGAAAAAGGGAAGAGTTTTTTTGTCCTGCAGTGGGACGATATAGGCTGAAAATAAATAATAATAATAATTCAATTATTAAAAGATAACAATAGATCCAATTATGATTAATAACAATGGGCACTTAATAAACTATGTTAGTAATTAAATAAATAATAAGAAAATTTAAAAAAATATTAAATAAAATTGTACATTAAAAGTTAATTAACTGCCCCAATAACAAGTTCTATAAAAAACGATTGTATTGGGCAATCATATTTATCTGATAATGCCTTCATAATGCTGTTACTGCTACCACGCACTCTGCGTAGCAGTGATGAGATACGTTTGCGCCTGATCGCATAAAAATCATCCGTACGCGCGTCGTCGGCGGCGAACATCGCGGACAGAAGCGCGGCAGCCCTTTTTTTTTGAGAGAGAGTTTCACCAGGCTTGTTTGGGGGCGGCGAGGAACGTAAAAGGTCCCACAAGCCCTGTGAAACAAATCACCTTCGGAGGTTTTCTAGAGGGAACGGCATTGCGCACTAGTGCGCGTCCCCGTGCCCTACTAGATTCTCCGAAGGGTTCGGATCGGATCGGGAACGCGGCAGCTGCAACAGCATTCTGAAAACATTATTATATTGCACACGCAGAGCGCTGTACGCCCTTTGAGTGTAATTGACCCACAAGCTGCTCGTGTAAAAAGATTGGCAATAAGCCTTAAATAATGTTAATTTGACTTCAGTCGAACAACGAGCAAACCTGCGAGTCAACATGTTACCCCCAGACAATTAATTACCCATATTTTTTTTAGCATTGACTTTGATTTCATCAAGGATGTATCCGACTTGCCATGTCACATGCACCCAAAGGGTTATGGGAGCATTTCTTCAGTATGCCTAACGTCAGGACATCCACTGCGCCCAGTACCTACTCCTAGCGCCTTGGTCTGTGACCGTCTGCAGACAACTGTCAGGCGTCCCTCAATCCGCCATCCGTGGACCCGTCTGTTACAGTTAAAGCTTTGATTTTCCTTGTTTCCTCTTTTCTACTACATGGGATCCTTTAAACGAGATGTGGAGAAACGTGCGGGTCGGCAAAGTGAAAACGGCTACTGAGGCACACACCTGCTCCAGCTGTCCTCGCATCTGGACTCTGCTGCTGCTTAACATCAGGTAGAGCGGAGTCATCTGCGTACTTATCGAATATTTCATTGTACGTCTTTTCGAAAGTGCCAACCAAACTAATTGCCGTTCTTAATGAACTGGCTAACGCTTCTGTCCGCCACGTTACTAGTGTACTATCGCGATAACGATTGCTATCTTAACTCAGCCTCTCAATGTCTCAATTAAGAATCTTTATTGTTGAAATCGCCGTAAAATCTGCGGCAATCATAATAAAACACATCTAGCGTTTAAGCTTCGGTCTCAAATAAACAGGATTCGGTCACAGTTTTATTGTTTTTGGAACGTGGCGGTGCGCCTTTGTTGTATCTTGGAATCTTTATCATCGTAGTCACCTTATAAATGTCTCACTGCTTAGCTGCAGCCATCCCATATTAACCATACCATATGCACAGATAATAAGCTTATATAACCTTATTTTTATTCATTTAATTACTATTATATATTTGTTCGGTTCTATAGGTGCCGGTGGTATACATACCTTTTAAGTATTAAAATTGTTTACAGTTATTACTATAAAGAAAGAAAGAAAGAAAGAAAGAAAGAAAGAAAAACATTTATTATCAATAATATATTTATAATATGATTAAGTTTAGATAATTATTTAATAAATGCAACTGTGCATCATTTAATTTTATCGTTATTGTTTTACGAAAATATAATCTTAACAAACATTTGAAAAAAATATAACATAAATAAAACAAAGCGTTCATATACTAAAATGTACATTCAAAATGTAGTTGTCACTGCTTCATGGAACACGCGCGCAGAAATCACGTACAGCAAAACATAAATTCATTTAAATGCTTCTCCCAGCAAGCGTGGTCATTTAGACCTCCTGACGTTAGTAATCGCAATTAATCTGAGCCGTTCCTGAGCGATTTCAACCTGGCAGGGTCAAATGGGCCGTAAAACAGACGGCCAGTAAAATTCGGATGGTCAAGGAAGCTAGCGTTAAATGATATTGCTTTGAACGTAAGGGTTTGCGCACGTTTTCGGATGTTACGTGTTACCCGCGCTTCGGAAGGCATGTTCTTATTTTACAATATGACAAAAAAAAATTTTTTTAAATAATTATATATTATTAATGTATAAACATTACATTTAAATAATAAAGATTTATATAATGAGTGTTAATATTGAGATGCCCTTTAGGGCTCATTTGAGGACATATTATATCTAGCTTTAAGATTTTATAAAACCAAATGGATTAATAAATATTTATGAATTATGACTTATTAAGACTTGTTTGTCCCACTGCTGGGCAAAGGCCTCCATCATTGAAATCAAGCCATCGCTACAACTGATGGGTAATGTAATGACTTAATCACCACGCTTGCCAAATGCGGGCTGGTTATCACAAACCCTGGTTATGCATTGAAAAATCCGAAACACACTTTGCCCGACCTGGGAATTGAACCCGGGGCCTTTGGGTATTAGGCCGA
This sequence comes from Eudonia truncicolella, assembly GCA_949315975.1. Lineage (NCBI taxonomy): Eukaryota > Metazoa > Arthropoda > Insecta > Lepidoptera > Crambidae > Eudonia > Eudonia truncicolella. The sequence goes on from OX438839.1 coordinate 1,517,949, forward strand.
GTGCTTTGCCATTCGACCATAGAGGCGTCACCGATTGTTGTGCTTATGATATCTTAAATATTAAAATACATCACACACATGGTTGGTTACGCTCCATCGATCTTATCTCCATATGTTCTAATTATCTTTGTAAGAAGGCTCGAGCTCAACAGTACGATAAAAGAGCCTTATATCATAAGGATTTACAAAAATATTTATACTACATTCCTTTTTATCTATTTTTTATACAAGGCAGTGTGACTGGACTGCATTGTTTTGAAACGTCGCTGAAAAAGCTAATAGTCAACAGAAATCTCTTTTAAATTATGTAATCATATTGTTTTCTAAAGTTTACGTGAACACTACACATTGAAATGAAAATAAACGCGAGTAGATCCGTAAAAGTTGTTTCATTTCAATTATGTAATCATTTTAAAAGTGTTATTAGAAAGATTGCCAGTAAATATAAAGTTTCTTATGAATATAATTATGTCATCAGCCTATAAATTACCCACTACTGGGCTTCAAACCTTTCTACAACAACATTAGATTATTTTTATTGACTGCCCAATAAATATATATAAAAACTTAGGTTATATTAAATACCTTTTTGTCATCAAATTATTTTCCACTGTCCTTTGCCCAATGTGCGCAGAGCTGAAAGTTTTGAAGGTAACTTACCTCGTCAGGTATATGTAAGAACATTACCATGAAGCTGGTTTGCATTCTCACTAAAAACTCACAGTACGATTTGTTTCATTATGAGAGCCGTCTCGTGAGAATGGTTTGGTTGATAACCAGTAGTAAAATGTTTAACAACTTTGTTTTCAATTTGTTTGAATTCTCTAAAGCTGATTGGTGATTTTGATGAGCTTGGTGGTGCAGTGGCTGGTGCATTCGGGTTTCGATTTTGTATGTTAAGCAATTTTCGTAATGCCGGGCCAACGGATCAACGGACCAAGAAAACTATTACTTCGAACTATGGAGGAACGTTATGCCGTTGGTTGGTTGGTTGTTGGCAGTCGTTTAAATCCATTAACCAGCTTTGGGTCAGCGTGGTGGTGAATGGTTCTTCTTACCATTATTGTAGAATGCAATAAATAATTGAGTTTTGAGTATTGATTTGATTTGGATCTCGCATGGGAATGTGTTAATTAAAGAGAGCTGAGTTTTGCCCAGCTGTGGGACGATGACGATAGAAATAGAAAAAGTTTTTTTTATTGTATAACTGTATACAATATAGCTCTTAAATATTAAATAATTGTATCAATAGTTTATCCATTATGGACGTACAATTTTTTTGTGAGTATACCTTCTTAATAGCATAGTATTCGTTAAAATTATATAAGGCTTGAAATGAAACAACTTTTACGGATCTACTCGCGTTTATTTTACACATTACTTATTGAATATTTTCCTGAATTACTTATTCAATGTGTAGTGTTCGCGTAAACTTTAGAAAATAGTTATATAAGGCTTTTTTTATGTTAAAAGTAGGCAAACGAGCAGGCGGATCACCTGATGGGAAGTATTCACCGCCACCCATGGATACCCGCAAAACCAAAGTAATCGCAGTACGTTGCCGGCCTTGAAGGAGTTGGATCTTGAGGAGGGAGTAGAAATTGGGAGGAGGGAGGGGTGAGAGATGGGCCTCCGGTACTTTCACTCACCGGACGAAATACAACAGCAACGAATGCCATTATTTCACGCCGATATTCTGTGAGTTGGTGGTATTACACCGGGCGAGCCGGCCCATTTCGTGCTGCAACGCAGCGTGGCTCTACCACTCAGACAGTGTCACTCATTTAGCACCACCCATTTAAACCTACGGACGCGAGTAACTTTTTGCATTAGCCATACTTTCAAACATTTTTAATGACCTTTCAACCTTTCAACTTTTTTAACTCTACCGGCAACTTATTATATATTTTAATTTTAATTGCATTTGTGGTCAAGATTACTTCAAGCAAAGTAATACTTATTATTGAACTTTTTTAATCGTAAAAGTATTCTCGTAGAAAGGTTGATAAGACGATATTTTGTAATCAAACGTGCAACCTTTACCGGTACATTAAATGTATACCTACAATAGTATAATTAATAATAGTATAATTGAACAATTTGTACCTTTTAATCATAGATGCAATCACATACTTAATTAACTCGGTTATTATACAATGAACGCTGAATGAACTTCGTGCAATTTGAAACTAATAACGAACTCCCTTCTTCCCGCCAACTGCAATCCCATCATGCGTCGTTGTTCCAACGTGGGTGAGGTGGGTACGATGCCCACCCACAGAGCCTAAATTATGCTATTTAAAACATAACTAACCACCTCATCTATCTATCTTTATGGTCTAGTGTCAACCGTTTTCAGACCATAAGGTCTAGGTTCGATTCACAGCGTTATTTTTTTTTATATCAACGTATACAAATTAAGTCCCCTTAAGTGACTGGCTCTCGCTACGCTGCGCTTCGCTCGGAAAAAAATTTTTACTTAACCTAACCTGTTGGTTAGGTTAAGTTGTAGTAGTTGTACCTGTTGGTAAGGATTTTTTATGCTGACCGATTGTATAACTCTGCTGACCAAATAATAATTGTGCTGACCAAATATATATTTTGTAATACAAATAAATTATTTCCCAAGTTCTTAATTTGCTTATAAAAAATATAGTTTTTTTTAGACTTGGGCACCTATTTGATTAAAACTATGAAGGCTTTGATTTCCCAAATGTGGAATAGTATAGGCTATTCATAACTTTCAGCCCATGGTCTAAAGGAGGTGAAGATGTTATTCACCAACATGTAACAAGTCTATCAATGTCGACTTCCTCCAATCATAATTTAACACCTAATATTCAAGATGTCGGCGTGCGTGGTGCTAAATTAGCCATAATTTGTACACTAATGATACGCTTTTAGCGGCCTGTTGCTGCTAAACATAGGCTATTAAAGCCTTTCGTTTTTTTTTCTGCTAAATTTAAGCGTGTGGTAGGTGGCTTCCTTTGGCTGCGTTTAAAAAGAAATCGTGTTGAGGACTTGGAGGTTATTTATTCAGTACAAATAGCTAGAAAGTAGAAACTTAAGTGATTATATCATTTTTAAGTGATTAAAAATTACCCATTACCCATCAATTGTAGAGATGAATTGACTATAGTGATGGAGGTTTCTCCCCAGCAATGGGACAGTCATAGGCTGTTTACTTTACCTAAAAGTTTAAAGTTTATGCTAACGCTACACATAATTTAATATTTAAAATAAACGCGAGTAGATATAAAGTGTTTTATTTTAATGGTACGTAATGACCCAAAGTGAATCAAAATGTCCTCAAATAAGCCATGCAAGATGTAGATATTATATTTAGCTTTAGACCACCGGTTTAGATCCAGAGGTCCCGAATTCGATTCCCAGCGGGGGGTACATGTTTGTGTACTCGGTTTGGTTGGTGGTAGGGCTTGTTTGTCCGCCTGGCTAGCTACCACCATCTTATCTAAATATGTCGCCATAACATCAATGTTTGTAGCATTGTTGTGTTCCAGCAGCTAGAGATAATATAGCCAGTACCTCACTAGTTGAGGATCCCGGGTGAAGTGCGCTTCCATCATTGGCCTTACCATCACTTAACATCAGGTGAGATCAAGGCACTGTGCTTATACGTTAATATATAAAAAAAAACAAGAATAAGAAGAAAAATTCGTGACTTCTGACATAAGCCTACACGGTTTAATTAAAAGTTGTACTAAAAGCTAAAAAATAATTTGGTAGGTCCTAGGTACAAGTACAGGTAAAAAATAAAATCATTGGACGCACGTAACCTGCGTAAATATGTAAATAGCATTTTTTATTATGATATAGCGGTTGACTTGATAGACATTTCACACGCCCAACGATTTTATTTTCTACCTGTACCTGTACCTAGGACCTAACGAATTATTTTTTAGCTTTCAGTACAACTTTCAATAAAACCGTTTAACTTAACATTTTCTTTTTACTAGTTTTTTTATTTTCAAGTTTTAGTTTTTATTTTTCATTTTATTTTCATAAAGCACTATTCTACTAATCAAGCCCTTTCATTTGATACCCATATTGAGGAAGTAGCAATAAAAAAATATGTAATCCGCCATTATGTAGCGGCAGCCATTTTGGATTTACAATGATACCGAATGTATTAAATTATACTGTCATCAGAACTAAAGGTGTGTACCAAATTACAGATAAATTCGTCAACAAGAAGGAAGTTAAATTTTAATTACTAGATTTGACCCAACGTTACAAGCCAAGCTAAATAAAACCGTTTAAAAATAGGGGCCCGTAGCTGATTTTAATCATTAGTAACAATTGAATGCGTACCACAGGTGGACCGACGATCTGGTGATGGTTGCGGGAAGCCGCTGGATGCGAGCAGCACAAAACCGGTCGTTGTGGAGATCCTTGGGGGAGGCCTTTGTCCAGCAGTGGACGTCTTTTGGCTGAGATGACGATGATGATAATGATGATGAATGCATACCAGATGCTTCCTTGCTCTCATCCTATAAAATTTAATGAAAATCTATGTTATTATTTGGTGACGAAAACTCTGCCGAACATTGGTGGCAGTACCTAGCACACTAACCAACTTATTCACGGCAATCGTGTCGCGATACAACCTTAAAATCCTTTAATGCCTCCAAAGAATGGGATGTTAAAAATTAATTGCCACCTCCATGCACTTCTGCGGTTTATTAGTAGGCCCTCGTTATTAACATTTTTGTTTTATGCCCATTTTACGAGTTCGGGCTATGGGAAAAAGAATGAAGGCGACATTAAAGTTATATGCGCGATTCATTTTGACGATTTACTTTTTTATACGCAATTATAATACAAAATAAGTTTTTAATGTGATATTTAGTTTATCGTTACAAGACCTAGATCCCGGGTTTGATTATTATCAGCAGAGGAAAATATATTACCACCAACAGTACAACCATATGTTTCATCTCACCAATGGTAAGCGACGATCTGACTGAAGGTAAAAGCACTTTGCCCATAATCTTCAAATACTGATGAACTGATTATCTTATCTTTAGAAAGCCGGAGCACAAAAATGGTACAGACATTCTTTGCTTTCATTCTTTTCTAACTTGTTCAATATTAGGTAAATTTAATATTAAATTTAGCTGACTTGATAACAAACAATTAATAATTATTTCGTGTCAATTAATAATTAATCTCATGTCGTGTGCCTGTGTACCTGTCCGTAATTATGTTTCTGATATTTTAAAATTGCTGTGTTGTATTCTGTTTGTTTACCGAATAAATAAAATAAATACCTGGTTTTTTTATTAACTCAATTATTTTATAAGAAGTTTATAAAGCCCATCCCAATAAAACTCGAAATTAGTTCATGGCGATGATTTTCATTTTAGCATGGTGATGATATTGATAATGCAAAAGTGAATATGTAGAACCGTTCCCAGTGTCTCATATCAAACCATCAACACCTCAATTTACACTTCCTATACAAGGTCATAACGGTGAGGCTGCTGTGTTAAACGCGGTTCGTTTTAATTTGCGGCCTGTCGGCCCACTCATAAAATTATACTTTTTCAATATACAAAAAGACAGAAGCTTTATTATGCATATCCTTCCGAGGAGGTACTGGTGAAAGAAACGGTGTTTTCCCCTTAGCACTGCCGTTGTCATCGACACAATATGTAAGCGTAATATTATTCTTTACAAGTTTAAAAATATGTCAGACATTTTTAACTGTATATCTTAACAACATTATTATGTGATTAGATTAAGTATCGGTCACCAATTACCCAAATGTTTGTATTAACCCATATGTAGGTCCACAGGCTAGACAAAGGCAAAGTTATCATCGCTACAATTTATGGGTAATGTCTTAATCACAATGCTTACTATGCTATGGTATTGAAAAACCTGAAACACTCTTTGCCTGCTCAACCTTGGATTGAATGCCTCCGGATATCGAACCGAGTGCATTATTATTACTCAGGCTACCGCACCTCATCATAAACATCAACATCAAGTTCTTGTCGTTCCCAATCTCCTTTTTTTTCTTTAGTTAATGGCTTCGTGCGATTAGCACATTTAGCCAGTGTCAAAGTAATTTTTCTTACAAGTAATACATAAATAAACCATATTTCCTTCCAGTATGATGATGATGAATGGTAATAGAAATGAGAAGTGAGAAAGTGATCAGGGGGAGAGCCCCTACCACTGCACTGTAGTGGTGGTAATGGTACGGAGGATGCGCCACATTGAGGAAGGCCAAAGGGAAGATCTTCCTTCGAGCTGGGTGGTATAGCTCGGGGACCGAGGTCCAATGGATGTTAGTTGGAGGTGCTATATATAGCGAAGGAGATGGTGAAACTTTGCTACCGCGATGCAGGCTTCCCATACTGTTTTATCGTCGTAGTATGGTGACGTCGTTGGTATACGTTTGTGGCGCCATCTATTGACACGGTTGAGAAGGTGTTTGCTTCGTGTCGAATAATGTGCGGCGTATGCGGTAGGTGACGCCGCCACATACCCCTCAACCCGTCGAGTATCTCACTTAAGATGTGGGGCTTTAATAAGTCCTCACGCGAACTTCTTGAGAGAATTTGAAAAGTGACGTTGCACAGTTTTGTTTCATTTGCCAATACCCATGCACACTCACGAACACTCAACGGTTAATAATCCACCATTACTTCACATTAATATTCGACATATCACAAATTTTAGAAAATAAAACAAAACCGCAGACATGCATATTCACTTTCCCGCCAAGAAGTTGTTCAAAACTTATTTGTTGTCGGCGCAATATGTTTTTTTCATCCTCTCTCCTTCTTCAGCCATCATCTTAACATTGACTGCTTCCTTAGCTATATCATCATTGACACAGTCTATAGTCTATACTCGTACATCTTTTATACCTTTCCTGACGTCGACGTATTTGTCACAATATAATAATTTTGTTGTGGACATTCCACCGTAAAATAAGGCTTTGCACTTTCGCGGCGGCTGTTGTGACAGAGCTTGAAGTATCGACGATTTGCGCGTCACTGTAATTACAGCTTTACGAGCGCATATTTTACTTGCGTTACGCCTTTCATTTGGGAAGCCGATGAGGTGTTGAAATTGACAGCAAATTTAATTTTTGGGATTTTTGTAGGTACTCTTTTTACGACGGGCTTAACAGACGTAATAGGCTTCAAAGTGGCCAAGCCAAGAAGTGGGATTGGGTTACATTAACTGCATGTGTGGGCAAAGGTCACAACACAACAACACGATAGGTTCTGGAGATCGACGACGCCGCCGGGATCTAACTAGAAAAATATGGCGAGTTGACATCATCACACCAGACCGACTAGCATGAGGTCACATGGGGCAGAGACAATCGGAAGGACTTGAAGGAGGTTCTAGCCTAGAAGTGTAGACTAACGAAAAGATATTGTTTCTTCCTTCGTATAATAGCAACTTGCCGGTCGGCAAGGCGAGGACGGCACAACCGTGTTTTACTAGATGCAAGAGTGGAGTGAGGTTTAAAATATTACACGCGTTAATATAACAATATGCTTACATACCGACTTAGTACCAGGAAATAGAGCAGTCATAAATGAGAACGATTACTAATCAAGTAATTTTATATGTGCAATAGATATAACCAGCATATTAGTTATTTTAATATTAATACACTCTTAAACACAGTTGCAGGAAAAAGAGTTCCTAGTCTTTAATTAAAGTCATGGCTGTAGAACATTCAGGAATGTGCCGCTGAACTACTCATTTGCTTTAAAATAAGAGGACAACATTCCCAAGTTGGCGAGGGATCCTAAACAGAAGAAGAATATAATGCTTACTCTTTATTTTACAATAAGCTTTATAATTGCAACATAATAAAATAAACATTCTCCTCAGCATTGAAGGACACAAGTTAGAAAGAGAGCAATGAAAATTCCCGATTACAATTACAACACAGCTGATCTAAAGTTATTCAATGAAGTGTGACATGAAAATTATACCGGTAGCCGCGATTATGCCTCCACTTCCAACACTAAATTTATCGATAAATTTCCGTCCAATTTAAAACTATTTGCAAGCAAATTACAATGTACGTGCCGGCTAATTCCGAAATGTATCCATAATGGCGCCAAGCAGACACTCAACGTTGTACTGTCTAATGTTAACCCATTCATCAAGAGCTTGTACGACCGATCAGTCAGGCACCTACACTAATAATTATATTCATTAATTCCACCCATAACTACATTGGATCTCACTACTATGCCATAATTAATAAACGCTGCGTTATCACAGAAAAATATCGACCTAACATCCCTAAAGATATGATTGAAAATTGTGCAACAAAACTTAATGATAGGTCGTGAAAGAATTTGCATAGACCAACACTCAATCCGTTGGATTATGCCCCCACTTTGTCAGCCTTCTGATAGCTCGTTTATAAGGACCGACAGGCATTAAAGTGGACTGATTTCAATTTAAAATGCAGTGAGATCATTTGCGACAATAAAGCTATGAAGTAATTGCGCTGTGATATTGTTCTAATCTCAATGAGCTAACAGCCGTTTGCACGTCATAAAGTCATGATGATCTCCGTGAATAATTGGTTTGTCACGATATACCTTTAAGTGTTAACATAAATGATTAGATCAGAGATAAGTCACTGCACGGTATTGACGAGGAATACAGTTCAAAACGCTTTGCCAAGTCACATATTTAAAATAGAGAAGATAGGACATAAAATAGTTATTCGATGGCTAGCCTGCTTCGGCCGTTTTCGTTATTTACTTCTGAACCGTCGGAACACAACAATGCTACTAATATTGTTGTTAGGCGGTATTATCATCAAATAAACCAAGAAGACTATGTATTTTCGCTGGAAATTATCGACCCCAGGACCCATTAAGAGACAAAGCAGGACTTGTGGTTGGACTTGTGGACCGTGCGTATCAATGCTCAATAGCAGCGGTCAGATGCATCTGTCAATCTAGAGTTCTGCAAGTTTTATATATCATTCGATAACTTTAACGAAAACAAGATATTGGATGAAAAAATTTTAATTCTTCTCGTTTTTCACCAGGAGGCGCTGCTATAATGCCTTTTCGTTATAGTGATCGAATGACAAATAGAACATGCACTAAGCACTCTGATGACTGTACAGTGTTAGGACTCTACTCGACAGAGCATTGTTAAAGTACTGAATAGGAGGAGAGTTGATAAATTGTTATATACTAACTAAACGTTGTAAACTTAACTTTTTATTATAAAATATATAACATTATTTCCACACACATGTTCTACGCACAACAATTTATCGTGGGTTCATTTGATTTCCAATGAACAAGACTCGTTTTCATTTGTAAAAGTTAGGTCCTAACTAACGCATAGCATTTCTCGAATTCCTGATCAATCTAGTTCAACAGAACCACAGTTACTATCATTGTAACCTTCCAAGGCTGTTGGGCTGACTCCTTCGCCGCTTATTTGATTAATAGCCACCGGAATGGTAATGTAGCTGGTTCGGTGCGTGCTGTTCGATTGTTGATAAGCGCTAGATCTCTGTGCTGTAGCTGTTTCGGCCGATAATGAGCTGTTGAAACTATTAATCAATGTTGATAATGTTATCTTTTCACGAATCTCTAAAGACCATTGTGTAGTGCACCCTCTGTTTCTTTAAAATCTGAATTCAAATTTAGATTATAATTATGAAAGTAAATAGACAGGCGTGCCTAAAACAAGCTTGTATCGTCATCATCATCAGCCTATACTAGTCCACTGCTGGGAATAGCCCACTCTAAATACATGCCACTGAGCACCACTTCTTTTCCAAAGAAAGTAAGGAAAGTGAGGATTGCACCCACAATATAATATAATCATTAATATTATGAGACAATAGGAACTGTCAACCTGAAATCGAAAAACCTTTTTTTATTAACGAAGGGTTGTTTGGCTTTGTTATACAAGTTAAAAACAGATTAGTCTCCTAAATAATCTCCTAAATAAGTTAATGGTCTGCGATTTGTAATCCGCACACCGCAGCCCACGTGGTGGTTTATGGCCCGTTTTCTTTGAGTGTTTCCATTTATAGGGAAGGCTCGTGCCCCAGTTGTGGGGATGAAAACATGTAAAATGAGCTGATGACGATGATGACGATTACAGTTAACTTCAGCTCGGTGCTACCACTTTTCTCAAGTTATTGGCAAACTGTATATTAACCTTTATATTGATAATGTAGTTGTATCTACCGCTTGATAAATCACTCACGACTCTGTCAGCTCAAGTCGCAGTCAAAATATCTTAATTTAGGCTAAGTCATTGCAAGCATTTGGTGTGTAAATTATTTTGCCAGATTTGACTAATTCTTAGAAATATTTTTTTACGCTATTATAAGATTATTTCAGGTGTTCTCTGTGAATATAAACAGTGGGAACTTATAGATTTATTAAAGATAATAAGGGTTTAAGGAGTATGGGATTTTAACTTAAAGCTCAATTTTAGCTTTAGCGAAAGAACCTGGACATATTTTACTATAATGACCTAACTATAAGTCATGAAACGCAAACTACTGTTACTACTAGTAGGTACCTATTATAAGTACATATACCTACCTTAACTTTTTGACCGCAACAGTCAGCTATAATCGACAAGCAATAGCGTGTCCCGTAAGCCAAAGGCAGCAATGATTGGCAAAAGAAAGATATCTTGTTGCAAGTTTCAATAAATTTGCACCAAAAAGTTCAAACCCCGTTAAAAACTGTGTTTAAAGTATAACGCGATAGTTTTAACGAGTTATGAGTTAACTATAGTATAGCATGAGGAGATTCAGGATTTCTTTTGCCCAGCAGTGGGCTAAAGACATATTCCTGTAACTGGTAAAGCACGATTTACTTTATGTAAAAACTTTTGGTCATCAATACCGGTGATGGTATTGATGACCAAAAATCTATTTATAATAATCTCTATCTCCATCTCTATTTATAATAAATAAATAGAGATTACAATTAATTACAGTATTAAGCCATGAATAATCGGTCAAGAGTATCGGTGAAGCAATTAGGTTTACCATAATAATTTATTCTTGCGACTACTGCAATGTAATTAAATTTAATATAATTCAATTTACATAATATCTTGGAACACACTTGTGCGCAAAAGCCAGTACTAACACTGTATTTAAATTAGTTTGGCTGGATGAGTTTCATTTATATTTATAATAATATCAAAACAACAGTCGCCATACTAGCAATGTTAGTAGTATTGTAGTGCTCTGGAAGTTAGAGGTAAGATAGCCTGTTGTTCCTCAGTAATTTAGAATTCCGGGTGATGTGCGCTTAACGACGACACACGGCCACACGATTTAACATCAGGTGAGATAAAGTCAAGTGTTTACCAGCAATCACATCACCAATTCATTTTATGTCCCCACTGCTGGGGCACGAGCCTTCCCTATGGATGGATAGGGAGAACGGGCCAATAACCACCACGCGGGTGCGGCTTGGTGGTTGTCAACGACTGCTAATGTAGCCAGGACCAACGGCTTTACGTGGCTTGCGAAACACAGAGGAGCTCGAGAAGTTTTTGGTGAAAAGTTTTTGATTGATTACCCATCCGATTACCGGCCTTTACGAGAGCATTCAAAGCAGACCAAGCGCGTTATCCATTGCGCCATCGAGCGCATCTGCGCTATCAAGCTCTTCCAGTTTTTTTATATTGACTCGTCATAGTGACCACATCCAGCCTGATGGTAAGCAGCCGATGCAGTCCAGAATAATGAGAGCGCTCCTCACCGTTGAACAAGCACGGTAACAAGCGCGCCCATTCATGACTTGTGTTGTTACAATATATAACAAACATTATGTAAGTACTTATATAATAAAAAACATGCATTCATTACTCTCTGTAGATCAGTCACTCAATCACTCTCTCGCTATTGTCACGTTAGAGAGTTTATAGACGTGCCTTTCCTGTAAAAAAACTGTGCGAAAACTGAGAGTTATCCAAGCAACCAGCTATTTTCAATAGATTTCCATCATCGCCTCCATCTGTTATATTATATTCAATACATAGGAAAGTTGCGCATTTGAAATCCATCAAATCTAATGAATGCGTTCATATTTTGCTAATATTGCGTGCAAATCATCATTAAACACATGCCACATACCTGCATGTATTCTTAATACTTATTGTACATAAATAAATGTATATAAATATAATATATTTGTGCACATTCTAGAGCGTAAGGGCACTTAATCAAATCACGAATAAACATTGACTTAGTTTAAACTGTGAAGCTGTTAAACTTAATCAAATATTATAATCTCAAAGATAAAAGTTACATTCAGTTTAATTTATCTAATAACTCAATCACTCTTTAATTTAGCTTCAGTGCAGCAATTAGCACTTGAAAATAAAAAGTAAAATTTACTATAGCGTTGTGTTATCAAATTTGTGGTATTTCATCTGCATGGTCATCGGTTGCAACGACCGTTGGATAGATGGCGCACTGTGCCGCTATTAGTACTCAAAAATTAAAAAGCAGTGACAAAATTCAGCGCTTACGTCAGCCTTCCCGGTAGCATAGCGGTCAGTGCAGCCGCCCGGATTGCGGAAGACCCAAGTTCAATTCCTGGCTGGGTCGGGTGGGCGTTTAATTTTTTCACTGTATTTTATAAATTTTATAAATATTTAATTTAGCTTCAGTGCAGCAATTAGCACTTGAAAATAAAAAGTAAAATTTATGAGGTAATCCACTTTGAGCACCCGCCTAAATAGCACCTGCACGAATAGCACCTGGCCTAGTCCACATTCAGCACCTATTGATATTTTTGCCAGGTGCTATTAGTGGATTCAAATGTATTTTTACATTTTTGTCCACGAACAGCACCTACAATAGTCCTAGTCCTAATAGGCCTAGTGCTGACTACAAGATGAGGTACTCCATAGTAGACATTCGTTATAGTTGTAAGTTTAATTGACTTGTTTTTTTTTAGTTTTTGAATGGAAATAAACCACGTCGAGTGTTGCACGAAGTTTCTAAGCCGCTGCAAAAACAAAGTAATAAATCTTACTACCTCAATATATCGGAATTTGTAAACCAAATGACGTGTTCATGATATCAAGTTATTAAAAAAAGTAACACGAAACATAATTAAATGGTAATAAGCAGTGGTCTACCTGATCACACTGATTGGTATGTTTATAATCATAATTTTAATATGATTTTTGATAATTTTTTTATGAAAAATATAAAACTACTAGCGGCCCGTCCTTGCTTCGCACGGGTGGACATTTCTTTTTTTATGTAGCCTATGTTACTTAGCGCTAATGTAATATTCTAATGGTGAAATATTTTTTTTAATCGGTCCAGTAGTTTTTGAGTTTATTCGTTGAAAGCATACAAAAATACAAAGCTTTCCTCTTTGTAATATTAGTATAGATATAGATATATATTAATCACTGATAGGTTTATCCAGACACTGCACATTCGTCAACATCGAGATCAATTATAGTTGACTAAAAGATAATACAAAATAGCCCCAAATGTTTTATTTTTATTTTATAGACAATAAAAAAACATAACTATTTAAACTATCATGGTCACTTGCATTTGAGTAATGATTAACGGGATTTTTAACATTTTTAATTTTTTATTCTTAGCACGGCAAATGACTCCATACCACCTGATGTTAAGTGGAAATGGAGTCCACACGCGAAGTTGAGTGACGCTATATCCCTACGCAATTGCAGGGGTACATCTGCATTGCCGATAATGCGTGTACAGCGCGACGCTGCAATCTGTGTAAGGCATCACTCCCATATTTAATATAATATGATGATGGGTTCAAACTGTCGCGTGTCAGGAATCCAGTGATAAGTCTGGTTAGAAACCGCAAAAAAAAACAATAAAGCCGTTTCGCATTCTGACACTGTAAGTGTAGTGTGTCGTGAGCAATTTCGATTGAATAGTGACTTAGAAACTGGTGGTACGGGCGTTGAGCGCAAAAAACGACTAAGGAAGATTGTTTTGTCTACTCATTAAAATCCCACCCGCCATCGGATTACTGAAGTTAATCTTCAGTAATCCGGTGATCATGGCGCATGCGACTGTGCCGAAATATCGGATACTTACATATAATAAACATGGTAGGAATCCCGTTAACAATTATTACTCTAATAAAATCTTCACAAATTTCCCAAGTTCACGACATTGTGGTGTCACTATGTGTATAGTATAGTGATCTAGGATCGGCAGCGTAGATCGGCGCCGGCGCCTATAGCATGACGAATGACGCCCGCCTGCGCTGCGTAGATACTAGATCAATTACTGACCATGTTGTACTAATTAATTTATTTCATTTTATTTTATTAGTTGCGAACAACATAACATGCTGACCCTGGAAAGCAGGCGTTATCTTCTCGACATGTGTCTACTATACGATATCCTTAGTGATAATATTGATTGTCCTCAGCTGCTGAGTGGGATTGGATTCAATGCACCCACCTATCGCACACGCCATACCCCCTTGCTCAATGTTCCTCGTTCAGCCACTAACTATGGCAAAAATGGTGTCATAACGCGTATCGCCCGTACATATAATACCATGTATGCGGATGTCGACATATTTATTCACTCCAAAGCAAGTTTTAAAAAGCAAATTATAAACAAATTACTTACTAACTAAAACAGCAACGGGTTCCGTAGTGTATGTGAAGAAACTGTGACATACAGAATGATGTGACTTATCTATCTAATTTATTTAGTTTATTATTTTATTACTAATACTTTCATAAATTAATTTCTATAATATTAAATTAATAACTAAGTATATTATTACTATTTTTATGTATTTATAAATGAGTTTAGTAACTACACGGTGCGTATAAGTATTATTCTCTTTCTTTTTTATCTAAAAATACAGTTTAAAATTTATGTAAATATATTATTTTTGTTATTTATACATAAAAAGCAAATACGGATACACAACAATACCTCATTGTGTTAATCTTATGGGCTTCTGTTATGCTTATGTAGTAAATTTGTATAATTTAAACAGGGAAACCTATAATTGGCCATAATCTTTACCTACCTGAAAAATTGTATACGTTTTGTAACGCTGTTGGTTTTCTTAATAAAATAAATAAATAAATTATCAGCCTGTAAACATCCCACTGCTGGGTTCAGGCCTTCCCATATGAACTATAGCGCATTGGGAGATTGAGCCACGGTGAGATGGTGCATTGACCTAATGCGGATTGGTGAATCTGTTTCAATTCCTAATTCGAATAGTTACGTTAAAGTGTAAGCGAAGCGATTGACGTGATTGTTTGCACAGGTTTGTCGAAGTCTAATAAAAAGAATAAGTACATATTAAAGATTAATAAAAAAAAACGTTATTTAAAAAATAACTGTAATTGTTACAAGCTTTTATTTAGTTTCACCTGTCCCGATGTTTGTTTGTGATCGAATCTTGCAAGTTAAATTTGATCCACTTCCCGGTTACCGAACGACACAACCCCATCGAGTTTGGACTCGTTTGATCCGTCTTTACGAGTGCTTTGGCGCTAGATGGTAACCAGGGACTGATGATGATGGAGCTGGAAGATGGCCATAGGAACTCGGTAATTAAATGACACAACCCCATCGAGTTTGGGCTCGTATGGTTCGTCATGACGAGTACTTTAGTGCTAGATGGTAACCAGGGTCTGATGATGGAGCTGTAAGATGGCCAAAGGAACTCGGTAAATAAACGACACAACCCCATCGAGTTTGGACTCGTTTGATCCGTCTTGACGAGTACTTTGGTGCTAGATGGTAACCAAGGTCTGATGATGGAGCTGGAAGATGGCCATAGGAACTCGGTAATTAAACGACACAACCCCATCGAGTTTGGGCTCGTATGATTCGTCTTGGCGAGTATTTTGGTGCTAGATGGTAACCAGAGTCTGATAATGGAGCTGGAAGATGGCCATAGGAACTCAGTAATTAAACGACATAACCCCATCGAGTTTGGGCTCGTATGATTTATCTTGACGATTACTTTGGTGCTAGATGGTAACCAGGGTCTGATGATGGAGCTGGAAGATGGCCATAGGAACTCGGTAATTAAACGACACAACCCCATCGAGTTTGGACTCGTATGATTTATCTTGACGATTACTTTGGTGCTAGATGGAAGCCCTTATACAAAAATATTAAAAAATTAAAAATATAATTAAAAAAAAACTTTTTAAAAACAAACATTTATTACTTGTTAATAAAAAGGAACTAAGAGTTAAAAGTAATTTAAACCTTTAAATTTCATATTAAGAAAAAAAATCTTTTTAAATAAAAGCGTGTTACATTTTGATGGAACAACAAAGTTTTTTTTTATTATTATCAAATTTAATTAAAGGTTTAAATTATTTTTTTTATAGTTACAACAATGTAATTTCTATGTAGATTAGAAATGACTTCGTAAAAATAATACGGTAAAACCCTCTGTGATCATAACAGCATAACTTCGAACAGACGATATTGAACAATATTCAACTCAACTCAACTCAACTCAACTCTTGTTCTACAAAAAAAAAATATTTTCAACGACATATCGTCGGTCAGTGAGCGTGCGAGATCGCAGTTTGTAAAAGGCGCGTATTTGCATTTACACAATTTTATAAGAAGACGAAAAAAGTTACCATCTTTGCCATTTAAATATATTTTTCCGATTGGACTTTTTTTCTAGTTTTCTTGGGGCAAAAAAAAGCAATCGAAAAAATTATCGGAAAGCGGTACCAAAACGCCCATTGTCCTTTGCTCGTGTCATGTAAAATGCACATTTACCTCGCGTCACCTACACAGAGCACACGTCAATGGATAATTCAATAGAGACATTAGTCTCCATTCAATCGACATTTATTGAGTCGACGGGACGTGAAATAGTTGTCGCAAGGCGCCAAACGCGTTTATACAAGAATTTCATAACCAAGGACGGGATTTAATTAAAGATAGATTAAAATTAACTTTCGCAGTGACTGCGCCCAGATGGGTCGCGAAATACCATTGCAATAAGCTCCGTACTCGTTGGAGCTTTTGCGATCGCTCTTGCAATTGCATATTTAGGTGATATTATTTATTACTATTATGAGTGAAAAAAGGATGTTCCTTTTTTACGAGGAGAATCTGCAACCTCTCAACTGGGCTCTTGCAAGCCCGGGAGGTGTGTGGAGTTGATCACAGTCTGGGAAGTGACCAATCCACTGAACTGCCCGACATCCGTCTACCGCTTGGCGGAACTCCAAGAACCCATCGAAGCCTTTCGCGGTCCGTGCGGTGGCCTCCCTCCAGTTCCAATGTGGCTCTTCGGCCTCTGCGAAGGCACTGCTTCTCCTGGGTATGAGAGGGGCGTGTTCCTTGGATGCTATGTCACAGAGAGTGTGAGAAAACCTGTAGGTAGGGGGCAAGAGCCTTTTTTTTATATCTTACGAGTATCACTTGGCTTTCATCCCACCTGATGTTAAGTGATGATAACCACACCAACCTACCACAAACTGTCAAATTTCCCCAATAGACTTTGAACTTTATACCTACTTAAGTTATATGGTTGAAAATGTATTAAAGAAATTTGACAGTTTTGGATAGGTTTAGAATATAATAGAATAGAGTAAAATACTTTATTGTAAAACGCATACATGTTAACAAAGAAATAAAAAATAAAAATTGGAGCCGTACAAAGTGCGGCCAACCACCTATTAAATGTCCATGCGTCTGTACAATTAATAAGTGGTTGCTTTGCTCGGTAATAAGCCTGCCGAGTTAGTAAGTTAGACCATCACGGGACGTTTTTCACGTGGACGAAGTCGCGGAAGGGCCGCTAATTTAAAATGGAATGGTCTTATTCAGTTTATACTTTGTCTTCTCTCAGTTTATTTGTAGCAAATACTTCATTTGCTCATAGTTCGTGAAGACCTTGATAACGCTTTAAGTGCTAACCGTTGTAAGAGTAGCGTAAATGTTACGAAAGGATTAGCTTTTGCACATTTGCCACCTCTGTAGTGTAGTAGTTATACCCCGGTTCATAAACTTAAGTTGCGGGTTCCTTTTTCGTAGCCGGATAAGTATTTTTTTTATATATTAAAAGGAGGCAAACCATCAGGGTCACCTGATGGGAAGTAATCACCGCCACCCATGGACACCCGCAAAACCAAAGTAATCGCAGTACGTTGCCGGCCTTGACGAAGGAGTTGGATCTTGAGGAGAGAGTAGGAATTGGGAGGGGGGGAGGGGTGAGAGATGGGCCTCCGGTACTTTCACTCACCGGACGAAACACAACAACAACGAACGAGTGCAATTGTTTCACGCCGATATTCTGTGGTATTACGCCGGGCGAGCCGGCCCATTTCGTGCTGCAACGCAGCGTGGCTCTACCACTCAGACAATGTCACTCATTTAGCACCACCCAGGGGTTACGTGTAGGGTCTCAAGGGTAAACCTACGGACGCGAGTAACTTTAACCCCCGTCTCTAAGTATGCGCCGTACTTGACCGTCTCTGTGGTCTAGTTGATAGACCACCGGTGATAGACCCAGAGACTTGGGTTCGCTTTCCAGTGGGGGAGTATATTTTTGATTTTGGTTTGATTGGTAGTAAGGCTTCTTTGTAGTCCTAGCTAGATCATCATACCTTGTCAATTGTCATAATATGGCATTGTCACCAAGACCAAGTGAGCATTGATATGTTTCGTTAGACTTTATAACCGCAGTTCCTCTGTCGTTGTGAGTTCCAGGAGCGCTACCTTCGTCAAATAAAAGTGAAGCGTCTATAGAATCTCTATAGCATTACTTAGATAATACTTTTATTGCAACACTATAAAACATAAACAAGAAAATAAATAATTTACCTACAATGTTACAATTTGGCAGTCTTATCGCTTTTAAGTGATTTCTTCCGGAATTCAGTCGGATGGAGAGAGCTAATAAAGTATAAAATATGTGAAACTATTAAAAAATGCTAGAATAATGTGTATTTTATAAGTGAAGCAAAATAATAATGAAAGGTTGGGTCAAGGGTCAAATCCAAAAGGCAGTACTCCTTGACACGGCACGTATTGTCAGGAGGTTCCTCACTCTGCAGCCCTAACCAACGATAGCTTGGGTCTATCCCCGCTGCCGGTGGCAACCTAAGTTAAGTTTTTTTATAATGTTTTATATTGTATATATGTTTTTATATAAAATATTGTAAAAAAAAATCTTAATATAAATATTTAATAAAGAGAATAATAATTATAAATATATACATATATGAATTCCATATTTTATTATATTATTATTATTATATAATAAACCTAAGTACTTAAATATATATAGTCACAGGTAAGAAAGTAGTGGATATTACAGTTTTACAGCAGGAAAGGTGGAGATTTTTCACGAGTTCTTTAAATGTGTGAATGGATTTTGCACGCCTGATAGCAAATGGAAGCGAATTGTAAAGACGAACAGTTTGGACGGTAAAAAAAATATCCTAAAAGGTGGTGACTGTGTGGGGGTGTTTAAAAGCTGACCTATTCCTTTCTAATACCACAAACTAATACCAATGGTATTCTTAAGATTAAACGCGAAAGTTTGTAAGTATGGATGTTTGTTACTCTTTCACGTAAAAACTACTAAATGGATTTTAATGAAACTTTCCTCACATACAGACCATGACCCAGACCAGCATAAAGGTTACTTTTTTTTTACTTTAGTCTTCGCGAACGAAGTCGCGGGCAACAACTAGTATGTTATAAAGGAGGCAGAGTATATGAGTATTCCGGCGAAGACGAATAGGAAGCCACTTGAATTTAAGCATTATGTTACGCGTTGAATAAAATACTTACGGCCACATGTTTGCTTAATTGATTTCAACCGCATTATGATTTATTCGCATTCGCGACTCAATATTTTAATGGTCATCGGGTATCGTCTGACTCGCGAGATTAATGTTTAGCGGGCTTCATTAGACCGTCACAGATAATGTTAGCAGCGTGCGGTTTTGACGTTTCAATTAATTACCTTATTTGTGTTTGCCACTGCGGCTAATGTGCTATCAAATTTCCTTACCTCATTCATCTTGGCGTAGCAAGGCAATCGCTTTAGGATGAAAGGAAGATGCAACGTACCAATGTAGAAACGGATAGTTTCTAATGTACTTATTAGAATTCTACTTTTTATTTTTGAGTGCTAATTGGTATTTTTGGTATTTGTTGTTACAGCGGCAACAGAAATACATCATCTATGAAAATTTCAATTGTCTAACTATCACGGTTCATGAGATACAGCCTGGTGACAGATGGACGGACAGACGGAAGGAGAGCGGAGTCTTAGTAATAAAAAAGCCCGCCTCCGTTCCTGCCACCGACGGACCGAAACAATCTATAAATATAACATCACCATCATCGCCAGCTCATTATATGTCCCCACTGCTGGGGCACGAGCCTACCCTATGGATGGATAGGGAGATTAACCACCACGCGGGTAGTGCGGATTGGTGGCTGTTAACGGCTGCTAACGCAGCCGGGAACAAAGACTTAACGTGCTTTCCGAAGCACGGAGGAGCTCGAAAGACGGAGCACGGAGGAGATGGTAAATTACTTGGTCACCCATCCGATGGCCGGCCTTCGCGAAAGTTGCTTAACCTCAGCACTCGCAGACCGGGCACGTTATCCACTGCACCATCGAACTCCTAAATATAATTGAAACTCTTTATTTAAGACCGGTCGTTTAATATTCTAAGTAGGTAACATTAAGCAAACTTGTAGGTAGCTCATATTTATTATCACTGCAAAATTTACTCAACACCGCGAGCAAATTATTACTAAAATATATTAACAATACAATAAACGACACTTAACGTCGAACGTTTCAATATAATGCCGCAAGGGACCGTGTTGAATGTTGAATGGAATAATAACGTCATGATATCTATCGGAATGTCTCGGGGTTATGTTTACGAAGTTTCCCGCGCTTACGCTGGCTATCGGCTATCGGACAGATTTAAGATGGCGGAAAAACAAACGAACAAGATAAGGGAGTGACTGCGTTATGGAGGCGTTATGTTCACGCACGCGCGGCGGTTATGCCGCGTTTTTCTGTAAGATTTCTGTTTATTATTTGTTAGTTCCCTCAGTCTCCCAATGACCAGACAATGTAAAAGGTTCGAAACGTCAGGAATAAATCATAATATATTACTTTAAAGTTAAACGCGAATAGATTCGTAAAATGTGTTAGTTTCAAATAATTACGTTTCACACGCCTCCAGTGTGTACCTCCATCTGGCCGGCGCGTGGTTGACGGCGAGCGTTGCATATTGATGAACGCTCTGCATAAAGCACCCGGCTCGTTAGCGGATACCTGATGGACACCATACCTTATTGCCGAGCTGTAGCTTACACTAGAAAGGTCTGCCCAATTAATAGGTTGACGTGAGCGAAACGGGGTGGCGCGTATAGGTTATCTGTGTTAGCAAGATTGTGTTCTTTTAAGGCAACGGTTGTAGAAAAAGCAAGATTGATTTTCTTAAATTTTTGAGGTGGTGCCTTTTACATGTTTATTTACTTTGGGCCATTGTTTAGAAATGTTTTTGTTTTATTTATATAATTTTAACGCAAATTTTGTTGCGATACAAATTACAAAAACACAATGTTGAAAAAATTTCCACGAGCAGGATTTGAACCTGCACCCTTCTGACATACCGGGTCAGGTGCTCTTCCAATTGAGCTAGCGTGGTTCTAACCAGCCCGCCGAAATTATTCAACATTATTTACTTTTTTACTTTGAAAGCCAAAGGCGCCAATTCAATGTCAACAACTACCGTCATTAACATCTGATCATAATATTTTAGAGTTGTTTAGAGTTAAAGGAATTGGAAGAGGAAGAGGAGGAAGATTTCAAAATTCAAATTTCTAAATCATTTATTCAGCTACAATTATTAAAAAATTTGTAATGAGAAAAAGTGTCTTAAAATATTGAGTTATGATGATGCCCAATTAATAGGTTGACGATGATGATGATCATCTTACTCTGAAAGATTAAGCCACTTCCGAGTATAACCACTTGAAACTCCACCACCACCAACCACGTAAACAGCAGGATTTCTTGCATTTGTATAAAGTGTTGCACTCCTGATTTGACTTTCCCAACTTATTGTGTCTTCTTAATTTCAACACCAAATTGCTCTCCCGGAACCGCAAGCACAGGTTGTTCGTTTTGCAAACATATAAAAACAATACCTCCTATTTCAATCCTCCTATTTTCATCGTCAGAATGTGCCGACTTTACAATGACATTGTGCAATCAAACAGAGAATTGGATTTATTTACAGACAATTACGTCTCATTCAAGTCTCAAGTCAAACGTTTCCTCGATTGAGCGTCCAACTTATTTCACATATATAATTGGATTATATATTTATAATTATAATCATATTATTTAATATATATAATATCTAAAAATGTATAGCTTTTAATATTTAATGTTGCAACTTTTTATCTTTTTATAGATCGACCATTAAGCCAATGTTTCTATGCAAGTACTAAGTAAAGCTTCAGGGTTGGCGCATGATAACTTGATGTTGCAAGCTTCTATGGAGTGGGTGGCCTCTTTCCATCAGGCGGGCCGTATGCTCGTTTGCAGGCTCAATCATAGCTACTTCACCTTACACTCTCGGCAAAGTGGTCGTGGTTGTACTTCAGTCGCAGTAATCCGCTTGACCAGCCGTCGCCCGCCATTCCCTTCTGACTGTTGCCATTTTTGTGCACGCATTGAAACGTAGACGTAGTTAACCCTTAAGGGTTAAGTACGTCTACGGCAATCATATAATCAAGTGAATAACAGAACCTTTACTCTCCTTAGTTCAACAACCTCTAAAGCTTAATCTAACTCTAAGTGACCATTTCCCAGTTGATTTAGTAGCCTTTTCAACACAAAAATATCACTCTATCTAATCATTCAGAAATCTTATTTATGTGATGCACAGTGGGCCCAAACATCTATTTAAATCACACAACCAACCAAATTGAGACTAATGGAATCGACTAGTATACAAACCAGTATCTTTACAAAATATTTAGTCCAACACAAATTAATGGGTGCTATAAAAATATTAATTAAGTAATTATCTTGTTTGAAATGCGAAGATTCGATTTATAGTTGTTTATAAATAAAATTTGGTAATTGACGGAAGTTGTAAATAGTGAAACCAATTCTTACATCAGTATTACGTAATTTTTAAATTGTCTCAACGGAATAAGACCACCATCTCGTACCGATCAAAATAATATTAAATTAATCATTATTATTACACGGACGCTATTACCAGATGACAGTTTTTTTTTATCATTAATCACTTCACGCTGTGTTTATGAATGGCCTTTTTGAATGAATGGGAGTACATACATGAAGAGATTAGACTATTTGCACACCACGCTGATCAATGTGTCTTTATTTATTTATTTAATCTTACGAAGACCAAAAACCATTTTTTTTCTTTTTTTCGTATTGGCGGTCGGTAATCAACTGGTGATCCTCGAGATAACCTAAGAGCTGCTGGTTGATGATGCGCTCCATGACCTTTGAGAGGAGGGATGTGATTGCTATGGGCCTGTAGTTCGAAGGGTCTGATCGATCTCCTTTTTTAGGAATCGGGTGACAAGCGCTAACTTCCGCGAAGACGGAACACTATGGACTTGGTAGGAAAATCGACATAGGCGTGCTATTACTGGTGTCAACTCGGGAGCCCACATTTTCAGCACCACTGCAGGTACACCGTCAGGCCCACTCGACTTTCGGATGTCAGGGGTAAAGAGTTCCCGTTTAATTGCCTTTTGTGTAAAGCGAATCTCTGGCATAGAACTTTTTTGCCACAGGATGTTTAAAAAAAATTATTTTATTTATAAATATTAATGATGTAACAGCCTACTACGTCTTCCGAACGAAAGTGATCCAAATAGTTAACACATTGTCAAATATGATTTAATATTATATTATTACATAAAATATATTTTTTGAGATTCAAAACTTGAATCATTCGCAATACATGTTTTTATACATTATACTTATTAGAAAAACGCTGTTGTTTTTTTTTTATAAAATAATATCTAGATTTTAACGAAATAGAGTTTTTTCGAATTTCCTGACTTGAATCCGTGTATCACGCAGTATTTGCTTCCCTTTTGCTTGTCATGCCAACGCCTTAACTTTTACAGCTTTCATTCTTTATAGGCGGCAATATCTAGATAATAGCGTGCACCCCTGTACCTTACTAGATTATCCTAGTCGAGTAGAACAACTATAAAAAACATAGGAAATCTCGTCGGTACCTTAAGAAGGCGTTCGGCTCCGGTTTATCATGGTTAGTCTTACCACAGAAGCGGTTAACTAACAAATTTGTAAGTGCCAATTAGCTAGTAGACAAATAAAAACCTTAGAGAAGTGTTTTATCTGTCTACAAAACCCACGTTTAACAAGATTTAATACATTTTAGTGCGCATGTTATAACAACAAGTATTTATCAAGATGGATAATTTTACGAGCAGCCATTAAACAGCTCATTAACGGAACGACCAATCATAAATCAGGAATCGCTTGCGGCGCAACAGTTTCAACCAATCAGAAGGGACTGCGGCTGGATTACAAAACTTTTTACATAAAAAGTCAACTACAACAAAAATTGTTAATATGGACCTAAAGACAATTAATTATGTTTGCGGTCGCTATTAAACACGGAAACAAACAATTTTCTTGAAAATTATTATACTATTAATAAAGGGGTATAGTTTGTGACGTCATTTGTTTGAGGAGGATAATTATTTTACTGATAGAATACCACATTTCTTGCGGGTAACATAATATTAATTTTTTATAAAAAAGTTGTTCTTTTTATTTGGGATTTAAAGTATTGAAATTGAGTACGGAAAATGCGGTATTTTCACGTGAACGAAGTCACTAGAAAAGTATACAAGTATACGGACAGCACCGGCCATATGATAGAGCAAGCGGAGCAGGTGCAGGTGACAAGGGGCGCCAAAATGCTCGACCGAGGAGCTCGATCGCGCAGTGCAGCGGTTTACGCGCCCGGGTTGCGATTGCTAAGGTTAAGCAAGTTTGCAAAAGCCGTTCATCGGATTGGTGACCAAAAATGTATCATCTGGAGCTCCTCCGAGCTTCGGAAGGCACGTAAAGCATTAGTCCCGGCTGCATTATCAGTCGTTAACAACCACCAATCCGCACTAGGCCCGCGTGGTGGTTTATGCCCCGTTAAAAAATTCAAAATTCAAAATCATTTATTCAGTTTAGGCTAGAAATACTCTGGACGGGAGACCACAAGTTCTCCCGTGAGAGGAAACGGCAAGAAGCTCAGCAAGTGTCAAGCTCTTTCTCCCTTTCAGCGTCAAAAATATTGGAAAATGCCCTTTCATAAAAGGGCACTTTCCATCACAAATAAAAACTCAAAATTTAAAGGACAATCACAACTGTAAAAAAACACAAAAAACGAGCGAGCCTTAAAGTAGCCGCATATGATGTGTAACATTTGACATCTGACCTTAGTAATAAGCAATTTTAACATTATATTCTGAAAAAATACGGAAAGTTTTCCATTAAGCAGTGACAGAAATTGACCTCAAAATTTTAAAAAGATAAGTAGGTACTGAACTTTTATATTCGAATAATTATTCATTATTACTTACTTGGATTTTTTATCAATGATCTGCACTTTATTGAGACTTATTATCAACATAAATATTTATTAATATAGTTTACCCGTTTAAATTAATTTGCATAACACTAAACATTATACACAACACTGTATTTTAAGAGCACAATAATGACCTTTGATAGTCAAATGACACAATATGTCACATATAATAATAATATGTCATGTTCATAATATCGATTTTAGGATTACACTGTTACACACTTCCGTCCCATTTCACGAAATCACTCCCACAAATTGCAAGAAAGCGAGAGGAATGATGTTAGACATCAAAAAAAGAAAAAATAAATAAATTAAGTATTTAAGTTTGCAAAAACGTCATTTACCAGTTTAATTTTTACAATGTCATACAGTACTAGTAAACGTCAAAACCTGTCTAAGAAAGTTAAACTATAGTTAATAACAATAATAAAAATAAGACAAGAGCAGACCAGCCTCCACAGGCGGCACCCGTTCACGAGTATGACATATGAATCAGCCATCGCTTCGCTCAACCATATTTTAGGGAATGTAAAGACCCGACGCACACGCCACCACCGCAGAGACAATAAAGAGAGCATGACACACCCAAGCTACTCTAAATCAAAAATAATTGAAATGTTCAACGTTCCATAGGGAAGGCTCGTTCGCGCCCCAGCAGCGGGGACTTATCATGAGCTGGTGATGTAGTGAAACCATGCTTTACTTTAACACTCGCCCTACCCTGTTCAAGGACTAGGGCTGGGACTGTATACGGACCTATATTATTTATAATACTCGTAGTAATGTTATCAATTATATATCACGGCTTTGAGTGGGCGCAACTGCACCAAGGAATTTAATTACAAGCCACACTTTGCATCGTGTTAACAATTCAAGTAGCTCGATGCTTTGATTGGCGGCTTCAACTTTAATGCTCTTTTACGATTGGCTGCCGTTTGTGTTCTCAATGGCACCCAATGATTTATGCGCAGTCTTTGTAGCTTTACTCTGTTATACGTGTTTTTGATATAACTGCGCATTTTGATTCACTACGAAGATATTGTTCTATACTTTGAATATTACTCGTTATAAATGTTTCATGTAAAATTATTGGTATTATGTTTTTTTTTTTGTTGACCCAGGGGAAAAAATCTGCACACAGATTCAACCTTTCGGAAGATCTGGGGCTGGCCTTGTCCCTTTCTAAAAGGGAGTAAGACCGACCCAGTAAACCGTACCCCTGGGGTTTGCCTTTGGCCTTAATAAGGGCCTCGAAGGCTGACGGAACGTACGCCCTCCGAAGGTCGGGGGGCGCAGTTGAGTATTATGTTGCCTGAGCATAGCTTATATACCTACTACGCAGCACTATGGGAAAATCAAGTCTGTTTCATTCACATTCACAAAACTCTATATCTCGGTTTATTTTCAAGCAGTTTTTCGATGTTAATCACTTGCATTTGATCAATTACATTTAACTTGTTATCCCTCTTTAAAAATCAACAAACTGTGTGTCTCGACTGACTGGATTAATCAGATAATGACAGACCGGCTCTCACAAATTCATTAATACCAGTTATCATGGCAATTTAGCGTAGAGTACGCTGAGACAAAGCACACGGTCTTTTGAGGAAAGCCGCAATTCCAGTGCTAACCTGAGCTTAAATACGTCTATTTCTATACAAGGTTATGTAACCTAATTTAAAGCTGCAGATTAGCAGCTTATTCTCATTACAATTTTTAAAAAAATCATTCTTTTTTCCCCTGTTTCCCATTTCCCCTGTTACGCACCTCACGCACTTCCAAAAGATGAATAGTTTACAACAACATACTTTCTCTGCTTTCTATAGCATAGGATCCTTCAAACGAGGTGGAAGAGGCACCTGGTGGGCCAGCTGATCGGCTGACCGGTCGCCCGACTCTCATTGGAAATGCTTAAATGCCACCACAAGACTTATTCGTCAACTGGCATGTGTGAAAGTGGCGAGTGCGCGCGAGTTGGCACCTCCCGATTTCACCTATTTTTTTTGTCGTCAACTCGCACGCGCATTTAAAGAACAGTCAAAGAAAAACGGATTGAAACCAAAAACTATAAATGACTAGCTATTTCCCGTGTTGGCTCTGATTCAGTTAAGTACCGACTTAGAGATTTCGATTTAGAGGTGTGGAAGGTGGCGAGGGGGACGCAGCCGAGATGTTTCTAATTTTGTCACCCATCTAGTGACCCGAAGTGCGAAATAACTGGCAATATCGCAAACCGAACGCATTAGCCGCTGCGCCAACGAGCAACGAGCTTTTTAGCATAGCTTTTGGTGGAACTGCGACCTAGCACTGTGACAAAGCGGTGGTTGTGAATAGACAATTTGTCATTTACAAGACAATTTGTTATTAGCGAATAGGCCTGACCATTTGCATGTTAGGAACCTTATTGGCTCGCTACATAAACAGCCATTGTTATCTTTTGAGATTTAATAGTTAGTAAAGAACCAACTGATTTTCTTATTTTCGACCTGGCTTAATACCACAATCTCATCTAAGTATGCAAACACACATACATTCTTTCACATCCTCCTCTCAAAAAGGGGTAGTCAGAGTATCAAAATTACCAATTGGGAGTAACGTCGCCGTTAGTGACGTTGACGCCACATTTAACACACCTAATCAAAGTAGGGCTCTGAGGTGGAATTGATAACGCCAAAGTCAGGTTGCTAGCCGATCGCCTGATGTGCGAACATCTTGGAACCCTTGACCCTTAGTCGGCTCTTACGACATGCACGAGGAGTTAGGCAGTAGATACATTATTTTCACGTTCCATCAGACCAGGGGGCCTACCGCTTAACTCTATCGCTATCGCTCTCGCTATCGCGCTCTATAGTTTATGGCGTCATCTTGTCATTTTGAAAGCTATATGAAAGCAATATCGAAAGCTATAGGCTATAGCTTTCGATATTACTTTCATATTGCTTTCATATCGCTTTCGAAATGACAAGATAACGCCATAAATTATAAAGCGTGATAGCGAGAGCGATGGCGATAGAGTTAGGCGGTTGGGGGGCAGCATTGGATTCATCTTCTAAATATTAGGTTGCCATAATATTAATGTTATTGGCATTTTTGGGTTCTGACAGAAATAAGAAAGCCAGTTCCTTAGTAGCTGAGGGTTCAGGGTGAAGTGCGCTTCCACTTTCGGCATTATCAACACTTAACATCGGGTGAGAGCCAACAAATGAATGAATTAAAAAAACTTATGTTGTGACAACAGGTACTTAGCCAGTCTGTGTCTTTAATCTTTTTTGTAGGGATATTTGATCAAGCATAAAACTCTTTATAAAGATAAATAGTAAGTAAAGTAAAGTAAATAGCCTTTAACTGTCCCACTGCTGGGCATAGGCCTCCATCATTGAAATCAAGTCATCACAATTCACAGTCTACAATTGATGGGTAAATATTAAACGTGCATTGCAATTAAATAGTACCAGCCTGGCTATCTTTATGAAAGAGCTGGTAACATATATGTTGTAAGTGATTGTTAAAATCACCACTGTAATAATAAAAACAAAGAAGTCTTTACTGTAAGAAATCGCGCACTAAGAAATTTGGTGACTCGTTTCTTTGTCGCACCTCCAAAAGATGGAATAGTCTACCAGCACATGTTTTCCCTCTTTCCTATGATATGGGGTCCTTCAAACGAGGCGTGAAGAAGCACCTTGTGGGCCGGCAGAGTGAAGTTGACTGATGCTGCGTTGTTTTCACGCTGCACCAGTTGTCTTCGCGTCTGGACTCCATTTCCACGTAACATCAGGTGGTGTGGAGTCATTTGCCGTGCCAAGTATAAAAAAAAATAAAAAAAAATAGATAGATAATACTTTTATTGCAACACTATAAAACATTAACACCAACAAAAAATATTTATTATAATTTCTTTCAGACAACCAGTCGGATGGAGAGAGCTAATTAGCATGATACCAAAGCATTATGCATACGGTGTTAAGTACTTTATCAATATAAACTGTATTGTTCTTATTTAAGGATAAATGTCTTTAAACCGAAGTTTTTTTTTTTGTAGAGAAATTGCTGTTTCCACAGACGGCTTCAGCTTCAACGGGCTTTTTTTGGGGGCGGCGAGAAACTAAAATGGTTCCTCAAGCCGTGTGAAACGAATCACCTTCGGAGGTTTTCTAGAGGGAACGGCATCACGCACTAAGGCGTGTCCCCGTGCCCTACTAGATTCTCCGAAGGGTTCGGATCGGATCGGTTAAACTTACTTACTTATGGTACTTCACTTGCTGTCAAAAAAATTATTTCGAAAATGTCTTTACTTCCCCACTTGAGAATAGAATCTGGGTAATCTGAATCAACATTTCGTTTATTGTGAAATGATTTTGAAATCGTTTACCAAAATATTAAACAAAACAAATGAGCATAATTAAAATGTTTCTTTAAACTTAACATTAAGCAAATTAAAAAGGTAATTAATTAAAATGATTCTATCTAATCAGGTTGGTTTTTTTTCAATTGTGCGAAATGTGTCGTAACCTCGTATACTCGACAGATGTGTCAAGTGATTTCCCAGTATATGTCACTGCTAATTAATAACACCTGTTAATTATTCAGTAAGACACACGAGTGACGACATTGTCAAGTATTACGTCAAACGTGTTGAGGATCCTGATCGAGTGTGTGTTAATAAACCTTACGTTTAACGATATTGGTAAAAAATTGTTGAGGGTATTCATTTCATCATCATCATCATCATTATCACCAGCTCATATATATCCCCACTGCTGGGGCACGAGCCTTCCCTTTGGATGGATAGGGAGAACGGGCCATAAATCACAACGCGGGCCCAGTGCTGTGCGGTGGTTGTTAACGACTGCTAAAGCAGCCACGACCAACGGCTTTACTTGCCTTTCGTAGCACAGAAGAGCTCGAGATGATAAATTTTTGGTCACCCATCTGATGATCGGCCTTTTCGAAAGTTGCTTAACCTTACCAATCGCAGAGCGGGCGCTATGACCACTGCGCCATCAAGCTCCTTATATTAGGAAAGTTATTGAATTTTTCCACGAGCGGGATTTGAACCACACCACACCCTCTGACATACCAGGTCAGGTACACTTCCAATTTTATCATGTTACCCATGGCTCTGTCTGCTATGCCACTTTAATCTTAAATCTTTCTTGTCCATCCATAGATTGTCTTTAAGAGATCACTCTTAGTGATAAGACCGTCCTCTGTACGTGTACTTTTTATGTAATTTTATGGCAAAATGTCTTTTGGTGTAAGTACAATAAAATGTATTTATCTTATCTTATTGTATCTGTCAACACTATCTAGGTTCTCTTTCTTTGTAAGCTATATGAGCCTTATTCAACGTCAACAATTAGAATAGAATAAGAATAGAATACAAATATTTTCATTGACACTTACACAGAAAAATTGTACGAGTTTTAACTTTAAAGACATATTTATTTCTAAAGTGGTTAGAATTCGACGCTTCAAAAATTATTTGTTAAGTTTAAACAAAAGTGGTTTTATTTCTAGAAATAGAAATACATTTATTGGAGACATTTTCACGACAATGCGTTTTTCATTTTCACGTACATGCGTGCTCTACCGAAACGTCTCTTCAAAACTTGAGACTTAAACTCTACTTTTTTTTAAATTATTTTTAACTTTTTAGTGGGCTCCAGCCCTTCTAACGTTTCAATCTAATCTTTCTTTCTTTCTTTCATGTAGCCTTATAAAAATTTGCGTTGGCTATACGGGATGTTACATATCAAGTTCCTAAAAATTGTAACATGTTTATAACTATGTAGCAAACAAATAACTAAATGATTGAATTATTGTTAATGATAGATAAATTATAAGTATAAAATAATTATAATAAGTAAATTCAAATTCAAATTCAAAATTATTTATTCAATTTAGGCTACAAGTAGCTCTTGTGAATGTCACTATGCCATCGGTTCGTAAGTCTACTCTGGGCGGGAGATCTTGTACTGAGAAGAACCGGCAAGAAACTCAGCAAGTGTCCAGCTCTTTTCTCCCTTACAGCGTTAAAAATATTGGAAAATGCCCGCCCTAGCAGGACACTTTCCATCACAAATAAACACAAAAAAAAATATGGAAGACAACCACATGTAAAAAAAACTAAATTAAAAATCTAAATTAACAAATTTATAGTATTTATTGTATATAGAGCTTAAACAATCCTCTGTGGCCACTCTGTCATATGTACTCGTATATCGAACAGTTTAAAGAGAGAAATAGTTTATTATGGTTTACAGTTATTACAGCAGTCGAGCTTCTTATAAAAAATCAAGAAACAATTAAGAAATAATCCCAAAAATGTTGTAAACTCCAATACAATCGATAACTCGTATCATTTACTTACTTTAATTAGTTGCACAATTATTGATAGTCAATTCTAATTAGCATCAGTAGTTGCTCTGCGCTACACTATAATATTAGATACCAATTTTAAAATACCTAGTAAGCTAAATTGTCTTCTCAAATCTATCTAAACTCTATCTTCGGATTGATGGATAGATCATCTTGTATTTGACAATAATACCTTCATATATCTGTAATCTGACCTATCACCATTGTAGCGAGATGACTTGTCGCTACAATAGCGATGACTTGACTTCAATGATGAAGGCATTTGCTCATTGTGGGACATGCCGTTAAGTTACATAGGTATATTATTTATGCCACAAAAAGTTCCATACTTGGGATTCCTATAAACAGTCTCGTAGCTTTAAAATGAGTAGCATAAAATAGTAATAAGTACTATTTTCATAAATTTATTGCTTTAGACACACATTCATACTCTCACGTTTTTTCCCAAATAGTGTTAGACAGAGTATCGAAATCACCAAGGTTGAGTAAACTCGCCGTAAGTGACCGTGACGCCATAAATTCAAATTCAAATTCAAAAATCATTTATTCAGCTTAGGCTACAAGTAGCTCTTGTGAATGTCACTATGCCATCGGTTCGTAAGTCTACTCTGGGCGGGAGATCTTGTACTGAGAAGAACCGGCAAGAAACTCAGCAAGTGTCCAGCTCTTTTCTCCCTTACAGCGTCAAAAATATTGGAAAATGCCCTATTTTAGCAGGACACTTTCCATCACAAATAAACACATAAAAATAAAAAAATAAAATATAGAAGACAACCACATGTAAAAAAAACAAAATTAAAAATCTAAATTAACAAATTTACCTCAGGTAAAAGTTCCAATTTCCACAATGTCATACAGTACCACTACATATATTATATAATCCTACTACTATTATAAAGGCGAAAGTTTGTAAGTATGGATGTATGGATGTTTGTTACTCTTTCACGTAAAAACTACTGAATGGATTTTAATGAAACTTTCCACATATACAGACCATGACCCAGACCAGCATATAGGATACTTTTTTTTTTTACTTTTTTTTTTTTTACTGTAGTCTTCGCGAACGAAGTCGCGGGCAACAACTAGTATAATATAATATTTAACATAATCAAAGTAGGGCTCCGAGGTGGAATAAATAACATCAGTGACAGGATGCTAGCCGATCCCTGATGCCTGATGTGCGAGTATCTTGGAGCCCTTGTCCCTTAGTCGGCTTTTACGACATGCACGGGAAGTTAGGCATATGATACATCGGCATATGCCCAACTCGGCACGTTCTCAACTCGACACGCAAGATAAACACCTAACAAAAACTCCCAACTCGACACGAAAAAGTAAAAAGTACTGTCAGAAAGAAAAATCAAGAACATACTGTCTGTCATTTAACTTTCTCTACATATAAAAATTATAATATTCTTTTCACGTCCCGGAACAAAAAAAAAACAAAATTCAAAATCATATTCAGTTTAGGCTACAAATTAGCACTAATGAATGTCACTATGCCATCGGCTCGTAAGTCTACACAGGGCGGAAGACCTCGTACTGAAAAGAACCGGCAAGAAACTCAGCAATCGCATTACTTTTCTCCCTTTCTTTTACATCGTCAACATATTAGAAAATGCACTATATAGAAGTACACTTTCCATTACAAATAAACACACAAAACACCAGCACTGAAAAATTTTGCTTACAGGAATAAATTGCTTTATTTGTATGAAAACAATATAATACTTTTAAAAAAGAACTACACAATCATTTTCTTAAGTGTCATGTCAGGTCATCAGTGGAAGTGATTCCAGCAGGGTCTCGCTCGAGCTGTTTTGGTAGTCTCGGTTCACATTCCGCAGATCGATAATATCTACAAGTAAAACCTACTAAAAGGTAATTAGTCAACATCATCCTCATTACTGAACGAATATTTTTGTAGCGTTGCGTTGTCTCAAAGTCCAACCTAATCTTTATCGTTGACTAGCGGCTGCCCGCGGTTCCACCCGCGTGGATCCCGTTCCCGTGGGAATATCTGGATAAAAACTATGTGTTAATCCATGTTATAAACTATCAGTATGCCGAATTTCATCCAATCTATCCATCCGTCGCAGCGTGAAGAAGCAACAAATATACACACATACGCACAAACTTTCGCATTTATAATATTAGTGTGATGTGATTTATCAAATGTCCCTAAAAAGAATTCACTTTTTTTTGCGAAATACGATTGCCAGCGCTACTTAGCAGAATTCCGAAAACATCAGTCTTTAATCATAATAATCATAATTATAAATATTTATTGATCCATTTGGTTTACATGATACAACGCAGTGATATAGAAACGAATAGTTACCTTTAAAGGATTTACTACACTTGCTGTTACCGCAGGAACATAAAACAACACGAAGTATTGAGGAATATATAAACTTTATTTCTAATCGTATTTATAGATACAAGACATTTATGGTTTTATGGATGTCACATCGTCCTAAACTAATCGCTAATCCTCCTAGCCGGCGTTTGCTTCGGTGACATTTTTCTTTCTTGCCTTCGCCACGATCCTGTCTCTCATTGGCTCGGCGGGTCAACGCAGTGATCCCAACCGCAGCGCGTCTGGCTGCGTTCACAGGTCAACGCAGTGATGCCAATCGCAGCGCGTCTGGCTTCGTTCACGCCTTAACACTTGCTGAGTCTGAGCTTCGGAGCACACAATTTGTTCTGGTTGCATGTATTAAATCCGTGAACCTCACTTTTCTTAGTATAAAGGTGTAGGTTCTTACGCGCATACTATATTTACAAATACATACAACGACGGTAAAGTTAAAATATCTATATCTTTAAAAAATCCTTCAAGGAATCACGTGACTTTAACTGGTAAATAAACCGTACCGCCCTTTTCTGTATAATAAAAATTCTACCTATGTCTGGTGCTGATCGCCATAACAATGCCCCGTATGACATAACGCTATGGAAGTAATCAAATGAAACCAGCCTAGCAGTGGCTAGATCAGTTATTTTCTTAATGTTTTTAACGGAAAAGGCAGCTGAACTAAGCCTTTTTGCTAAACCTTCAATACGAAAACCCCCTGTAGTCTACAGTCTATATTTATACCAAGAAAAGTAGTTTTATTAACGATATCCGAACCTTTCGAATCCAACTCAATATTCAACGGAGAGAGACGTGTATTAGGTGGTTAAAATGTAAGAAATTTTTTTTCATTGAGTACTAGGTTATTAACCGAAAACCAGTAAAGAGTATAGTTAATTTTTTCCTCTCCCGTCTAAGAGTCTTTCCTATCCAATGAAACTGTTAAAGAAGTGTCATCAGCGAGTAGTGGTATTTCCGACATTTCTTTAACCATGAAATGTTCTTGATCATGACTTCACAAATCCGGGGGCGCCACCACACCTCCTTTATGACGTTGTTTATTTTCGATATAACTGATAAAAGGCGCCTCGTCAAATATTTTTCGAATGATTCATTGATAAGATGATTCTATGAATAAATGCGTAAAATTAAGAATGACGCATAAAGGGTAACTTGCTATCATCACTATCATCACCTGCTCATTTTATATGCCCACTGCTGGGGCACAAGCCTGCCCTATAGATGGATAGGGAGACCGAGCCATAAACCACCACTCGAGCCCAATGCAGATTGGTTGTAAACGACTGCTAATGCAGTCGGGACCAACGGCTTTACCTACCTTCCAAAGAACGGAGGAGCTTGAGATGATAAACTTTTGATCACCCATCCGATGACCAGCCTATGCGAAAGTTTCTTACCCTTAGCAATCGCAGACCGAACGCGTTAACGGCTGAGCTCCTCAACCCCTCGACCTCCTCTTGGTATTAAACTTAAGTTTTCTGCAAAATTATTAAAGGAAAGTAAGAAAAAGGCGAGACAGTTTCACTATAACTTCTAAATTTATCTTCAAACTCATTTAAGCTGTAAATGCTTAAATTTTAAGCACTTGACTCAAACTGAATGAAGCTGAAAGTAAAGCTATGCGCAGTTTACATAACTGTTGGATCCCATTGTCCCATTTCATCAGTATGTTAACTTTGTGCTACGTTACAGATATGATAAGAAATTCTACGTACTCTTTTGTTATATTTCATCAGCCATAACAGATAATTGCCATGTAAAAGGTTGGCTGCAAAGTTTGGCGCGTGCCAGGTTCCCTATGTTATACAATAGTTGCTCTTGTTCTGTAGGAAAATTGTAACTTTCTTAAAGTTTTTATTAATCGGTCATTAAGGAGCTTCTTAATGCTGAACGTTAATTTTCAGTATTCACCATCACTTCGATAATTTTTTGCTGCTGAGCTCACAGCTTTGCCGTGTATTCCAAAACTCTGTAGTCACGTAAACGTGCGATAAATACAAATGTAAAGGTAAACCAGAAGTTAAAAGTTAGCCTTAACAATACATTTCTACCCGTTCCCAGGTGCGCGATGACTTCGCGACGGTGGTAGAGCTTAGGAGGGCGGCCGGATGCGGCCCGCGCGCGCCCGTCCGCCCGCCGCCTCCGTCACCTAGCCGCCGCGCCGCTTCGCGACTATGCGCATGGCAAGCGCCCTGCCCACTCTGCTCGCGGTGAGTACGCTCGCCCCAGGCTGCAACGCCCGCTACGCTGTGTCGCGACTATGCGCATGGCAAGCGCCCTGCCCACTCTGCTCGCGGTGAGTACGCTCGCCGCAGGCTGCAACGCCCGCTACGCTGTGTCGCGACTATGCGCATGGCAAGCGCCCTGCCCACTCTGCTCGCGGTGAGTACGCTCGCCGCAGGCTGCAACGCCCGCTACGCTGCGTCGCGACTATGCGCATGGCAAGCGCCCTGCCCACTCTGCTCGCGGTGAGTACGCTCGCCGTAGGCTGCAACGCCCGCTACGCTGCGTCGCGACTATGCGCATGGCAAGCGCCCTGCCCACTCTGCTCGCGGTGAGTACGCTCGCCGCAGGCTGCAACGCCCGCTACGCTGTGTCGCGACTATGCGCATGGCAAGCGCCCTGCCCACTCTGCTCGCGGTTAGTACGCTCGCCGCAGGCTGCAACGCCCGCTACGCTGCGTCGCGACTATGCGCATGGCAAGCGCCCTGCCCACTCTGCTCGCGGTGAGTACGCTCGCCGTAGGCTGCAACGCCCGCTACGCTGCGTCGCGACTATGCGCATGGCAAGCGCCCTGCCCACTCTGCTCGCGGTGAGTACGCTCGCCGCAGGCTGCAACGCCCGCTACGCTGCGTCGCGACTATGCGCATGGTAAGCGCCCTGCCCACTCTGCTCGCGGTGAGTACGCTCGCCGCTGGCTACAACGCTCGCTACGCTGCGTCGCGACTATGAGACGCGCCCTGCCCACTCTACTCGCGGTTCAAAAATAAATAACTCTGTCACTTAGCTGAAGCGCCCTGGCCGCTTCTATTGTGTCCCTCGAATCCTATCTTAATGGCTATAAATTGGTTTACTTAAATGGCTCTAACTTATATATAGCCATTTTAGGACTTCGATTATAATAACATTAACCATATTAACGGAAACCCAAAATTGTTCGTTGATATTATGATACGTAAATAATTGTTTACTAACCTTTATAATTTGCATAAAGCCATAAAATGACTATACTACAATTACCAAGATCCTTAAGTATCCAGACAGGATGCTTGCGGATTTTGTTGTGATAAAGTATAAATCAGTTGAGGAGACAGTGTTCTTTCTTTTCATTGTATTTATTACTTATTATCGATAACTTTAAATATAAATATAGGAAATATTAATTTCACCCGGAATCCTTAACTATTGAGGAATTAATTAATTAAATATCTTTGTTTAACTTTTTGAACACAACAATGTTACCAACATTAATAATGTGGCTAAAGACATACTCCAAATTGTTGTAAATATAGCACCACCATTATCTAGTCTAATCTGTAGTGTGTGTACGCCTTAGCTAGAGCATTAAATACTCTAAGGTGTACGCACACACTCATCTTCTACAATTTAAATAAACCTAAGTGCAACATGTAGTAAGTGCCATTGTACACCCCGAACCTCATACCTTTACATGGCGAACCTGCCTGGCATACCTACATGATCACACCTTTACAAGCCATAGTGGAATATGTAATTAGAGCGATTATACACCTTAAAACCGCAAACTATCCTTCAATCCTTTGCACCGAACCTCACACCTTTACAAATCATAGACATTTATTATACCTATGGTCCATGCTCTCACAAAAGACTTCAATTTATAAAGTCAGCCGTATGATTTCTGTCTCTAGGACAATAACTTCGAAACAACATGAAGTAAACTGTCCAATTAAGGTTTCAATTCAAATGCAATAGGTTATCGCATCGGGTGCGTAATTACCTGTCATTATTGTTCTTGTAATACCAACTTACAGTTAACTCAGAGTTTACGTAACTCCTTGGTCTAGACAACTGTCGTATTCAGCAAAGTTAGAGAGCTCAATACGTTCAAAAGGACGTTACCAAAATAACCTATTTATGAGGTAAGAAGAAAAAAAACATCTGTTGACATAAACTACAAAATAAGGGCACCCAGAAGGTAAGCCTTCACACATACCACGCTCGAGCAACTCACACATACATAAACCCCTCGCACGGACACGGATCTCGGAACAGTCCGAGCGCTGCTGTTACGAGATGCCGTGCCCGTGAGAGGTTGTCTATGTGTGCGTTGCTCGAGCGCGTTTGTATGATGCATGTCTTCTGCAGCCTCCTTATGTTTTGCATAAACACACCCTTCATGAAGGATTTCTTCAGACCGAACAACATAGCGTGATGATTAACTTGTAAAATTAAGTTGTGTTCCATAAACTAGGGTAGTGGTACTAGAGTTAGCCTATTTATAGCCAGTAGATTTCGTATTTTTACGTACAAAAATCGATACTACGTATTCCAAATCAAAAAATAGAATCATTATAGAAACTCTTTGACCTTATCCCACCTTCTCCCTTCCTCCATAGGAGTACACGTGCTGCTCTCCGGTGTCACCGCTTCACTGTCACACATATCCCATCGCGCACAAAGAAATTTGGTGACTCGTTTCTTTGTCGCACCTCCAAAAGATGGAATAGTCTACCAGCACATGTTTTCCCTCTTTCCTATGATATGGGGTCCTTCAAACGAGGCGTGAAGAAGCACCTTGTGGGCCGGCAGAGTGAGGTTGACTGATGCTGCGTTGTTTTCACGCTGCACCAGTTGTCTTCGCGTCTGGACTCCATTTCCACTTAACATCAGGTGGTGTGGAGTCATTTGCCGTGCTAAGTATAAAAAAAAAAAAAAAAAAAAAAAAAAACTGTTTCTTTTGCATGCATTCACGTTCAATCACTTTAATTCATACATCTTTGTATGAATTAAAGTGATTCTAATAGTGGCACCAGTGCCCACACAGTAACCCCGTAACCCAGTCTTCGACACCAGTTTTCGTAACCCGAAACTAATATAAAAAAATACTTACTTGGGTACTTACTTACTCCGATGGCTCAGCGACACAAAGTGAGTCTTGACAAAGTGAGTCTTGACCTCCGACACAAGGTCTCGCCACTGCGCGATCTTGCGCGATCTCTTGCCAGTCGCTAGTTTCCAGGAGCTCATGTAGGTATATATAATTGCATTGCCATTTCCTGGATGATAGTTAGGTACCAGGTGGTCTGTATTCAATAATAATAAAAAATAAAAATATGAGACAACATCACATATACATTGTTCTGATCCCAAGGTAAGTAGCTACAGCACTCGTTTCATGGAAATCAGAAACAACGACGGTACCACAACCACCCAGACTCGACACAATATCAAAAAGTTCGTTTTCGACATTGACCCGACCGGGAATTGTACGCGGGACCTCACAGTTAGCGCCGCCCAAAGTCCGGCGTGCAAGCCACTCGGCTAAGTCAATCTGTTGTTAGTTTGATCACTGGTTTCTGTGACACACTCTTCTTCAGCCTTCACCCACTGCTGAGTGTAAGGACGTATGCGTCGCTGCGCTATCCTGTCCAGTCTTGGGCTTTTTTTACAACCAATTCTTTCACTACCCTATAATAATTAATGCTATATTTTTAATATTTATAAACCTAATCAATCGGTATGTAGAAACCGATTAGAAAATTCTTGGTCAGATAAAATTCCACATTCTAATAATCGACGATTTGTTAACTTCTTGCGAAAAATTATATTTCTCATTTATCCGTCCGGATTCTCTTTTCATATCCGCCCAGTCAAACGCAACATTCCAACAAAGTTGTTCATCAGTCGAGCCTACGATCGCAACTCTAGACTCCACGCTTCAGTCTGCTACGAACCTCGGCCAGCACTAGTCGCTTGAAAAAAAAAACAAAACGTCTAGTCAACGATCCGTCAAAACGCGCGGGAAACTTTACAAAATGGAACCCTGCTAATTTGAAAAGTGACAGTTTTGGACACAGTTAAAATAAAGTGTGGATCTGTTACCAGTTGTAATTATAAAAAGTTGTACTGCAATTAATTGTGTCATTGTTGTTTTTTTTATTAACACAATATTAATTAAATCGCGCTGCAACAAAAACTGTTCGAATGTAAAATTTTCAAATGAACGGCAGTGTTGACCTCAAATTTTATGTATGATTTATTCAAGTCCTTGGATAAATTTATTTTTGCTCATGGCAATTAGAATGGTAAGTGGTACAATTTTATGTTTGTTGGGTGGAAGAATGAGGCGTGACGACATGACGTCTCGGTTTGAAATTCAAATGGTCGCGTCGTTTAATTAAATGTTAATTTAATTGCTTCATCTATTTAGGAGCCGGTTGTCTAATAGCATTTTTTCATTAACTATTTTCTAGTTAATTTTTAACTCGCACGTAATAGAAGGCATAAAACCTCTTTAACGTTATCCGAGAGTCTGTAGAAACTCATTTGAAACGATCGATAGCGTCATTGTGAACCTTGGTTTAGATGGAAATCAAGAAATTTGAGGATTTTTATTGTGATTGTAGAGAAAACCATGTGTAAATAATAAAATCGATGCCTCAATACAATCTCTGCAAAAACGTTTGCAAAAGCTTCGTCTGGGTTGCTACGGTGATAAAAATATTTCCATCAAGATATAGATCTACAGTAAATAAACACATAGGTAAGCCGCAAACAGCAGCTTACACTTTGTACTCACTCGAAATAGCACAGTAATCTACCAGTAAATGTATACTAATCTACACTTCCACACATCTTTGAGTTATATGTGTGTACCTATGAAGAGGACAATCTTAGCTGATTTTAGCGGGTCCTGATTGACCTATATATTGTTTTTTTTTTTATGTATTTTCCTTATCGGGCTTACTGCTCATTAGGCGTTTCGCGCTGTTGGACCTCTCACTCTCTTTGTGGACAGATCCAGCCGTAGCCCACCGCGCTGGCCTAATGCGGGTTGGTGGACTTTAACGAATGCCACCTTACAACAACAATCGGGGCTAAGAGTGCTGGATATAATATTAATAAATAGGTAGATAAATAGATAATACTTTTATAGCAACCATACAAAAATTAACATTGAAAATAAAACAAAATAGTTAACAATGTTACAATTTGGCGGTCTCATCGCTGTAAGGCGATCTCTTCCAGGTAATCAGTTGGATGGAGAAGGCTAATAACTATAAAATGGGAAGTGCTACTATTAATTTGTATACTTGAAATTATTTAAAATCAATCAATCACACCCTATTCTATATAAGAAGTATTCTATGACCTAGTCCGGATCATGGTGTGCTAATGTGCAAAATTTCATCTAAATTCGTCCATCCATTCTCAAGTGATGCCCTTAACAACGAACAGCATTTAATTTTTAGGAACCTGTTACCGGGATAAAAACTGTCCTAGTCCGGGTCATGGTCTGTCTATGTGCAAAGTTTCATCCAAACCCGTTCAGCCATTCTCGAGTTTTGCGATTAGCGACACATTTAGCGATTCATTTTTATTTATATAGATTAATATACGAGAAGCAAAAACTTTGTACCCCTTTTTGCACACTTATGGTTTATATAAAGGAGTGCAGAATCCTAATATTTTTTTTAAAATTATGCATAATAAATACATTAAATTAAATAAACATTGTTTCATACATTTTTCAAAATATTCAAAAATGGAAGAGGAGCGGTCAAAATATGTCAATGCAAATCCAAACTCATATTCTATCTTTTTTATTTTTTTATTGCTTAGGATACAATCCGTGCAGCCTTGATAAAACTACGGTCGAATTTCAACCACTGGGCGCCCACTAGTATATAGATACACACGCCTGCACATCAACCTACCACAAACTGTCAA
Source organism: Eudonia truncicolella (assembly GCA_949315975.1). Taxonomy (NCBI): domain Eukaryota; kingdom Metazoa; phylum Arthropoda; class Insecta; order Lepidoptera; family Crambidae; genus Eudonia; species Eudonia truncicolella. Next base: position 1,560,334 of record OX438839.1, read on the forward strand.
ATTTCCTCAAAAGACTTTGAACTTTTGTATAGGTCGATGTGCACTTGTGCAGGTGTCTGTACCTATATCCCAACAGGTGTTATAAGCCTCAATGCGCTTTTAGAGTCTATAAAAGCTTTACGTGTAAATGTTTCTATGGCCTATAAAATATTAAAATCTAGAACTCAGTTAACGTAAACATTAAACATTGGACTACCATTTTGAGCTGCGAACGCGGAAGTGGTAACACATTCAACATTACATTTTACAATATTATATAGGTACTGGTTTCTGCACGCTAGCTTCTCGCTTGTACCAGCTAACGGCTATTGGAGATATCCTGCTCGTGGAAATTTTTTCAACATTGTGTTTTTGTAATTTGTATCGCAACAAAATATGCGTTAAAATTATATAAACAAAACAAAAACATTTTATTGAAGATACTTTTCAAAGCTTACTATTTTTTTCAAAGATGCTTTAGACGACCTTCGTTGGCACGCCGGACTTTGGACTCGCGCGGCGCTAACTCAGAGGTCCCAGAAAACGAAACGAAAACGAAAACGAATTTCGAAACGAAATTTTCGATATTGTATCGGGTCTGGGTAGTTGTTGTGCCGTTGTTGATTCTGATTACCATAATACGAGTGCTTTAGCTACTAGCCTTGGGATCAGAACAATGTATGTCCAATAAAAATAAAAAAATCTCATAATTAGCTGACTGACGTTTACTGTCAGTAAGATATAAATAGTTTTCTGAAGTTTACTTATATCCCGTACACTTAGAAATGTCTTCCTGTGACCACGGCCCCACAAAAGAATCAAAACAAAACACATCAGTTTTTTTTAACTTCATTTCAAAAATATAGGAAGGAAGGAAGGAACAAAATTTAAATTTTAAAAAAAGTTGCGCCATTAAAACCTTACTGGGCTTCTAGGTACCAAGGAGTCGTTAATGGCATTGTAACTACTAACAAACTCATAAATTTTATTAGATTATTTTTAACCTCGACGGGCGCAGTGGTTAACGCGCCCGGTCTGCGAGTGCTGAGCTTAAGCAACTTTCGCAAAGGCCGGTCATCGGATGGGAGACCAATAAATTTATCATCTCGAGCTCCTCCGAGATTTTTAACCTTTTTTATAATATAGTTTAATAATAATTAAGACAAATATTTGATTGATATATAGTCGGTGTTCTTAAAGGTTATTTTGGACGTTCTAATCTGTAGATAACATATATAATTATGTAATTATTTTTGTTGTCGGTCATCGTCAACCCTACGTAATGTGTTCATGAAGATAGCTATCAATGTTTGATCTAATTATTGATTTGGCCTCCGATCCGAACCGAACCCCTCGGAGAATCTAGTAGGGCACGGGGACACGCACCAGTGCGTGATGCCGTTCCCCCTAGAACACCTCCGAAGGTGATTCGTTTCACACGGCTTGAGGAATCCTTTAAGTTTCTCGCCGCCCCCAAAATAGCCCTGTGAAGCTGAAAATGCCAACTGAGGCAATCAGCAAACTCTCTCCAAAAAAAAATTATTTGGCCAAAGGTTTAGAACCAAGAAATCGTTAAGAATAAATGTGTCTAGACCGTACTAAAACTTGGTACATCCTACTAATATTATAAACGCGAAAGTTTGTAAGTATGGATGGATGTTTGTTACTCTTTCACGTAAAAACTACTGAATGGATTTTAATGAAACTTTCCTCATATACTTACAGACCATGACCCAGACCAGCATATAGGATACCTTTTTTTTTTGACTGTAGTCTTCGCGAACGAAGTCGCGGGCAACAACTAGTAAGTCATACGTCAAAGTTGAAACAACTTTGCATCGGTAACTGCCTCATGTTACGCGTCTGTTACTTTCATTTTTTTTTAGTCATTAAAACATCATCATATTTTTTCCAGATTAGTTTTGTTATATTAACTTTGTTCAATAATAAGTAGGTATAATTGTTGCGAACAATCACAATTTAGTAAAATATTTTTTTCCAAAATGTTTCCGAGTTGAAAAATAAATTAACATTTTAAATATGACATAAATACAACTTACCTACGTCGTTGATTCGTTAACCGATGTCGTTCTCCATATCATAAATACGTCAGAAGTCATTAATGCTAAACGCCATGGGTTGCAAGCGGGCTTCAAGCGAATGGCAAACCAATCGTAAATCAAGAAATAGCCGATTCTGTGTTCCGATTATTATACTTCCTTGTACAGTGACCACCACATCGCAATTACCGGTCGAGAGTTCGCAATCTTTCTTTACAATGTAATCAGTGTAATAGTGAATGCTAAGCAACGTTTGCGATGTCTAGCCTTTTGATATGTGACTGAATTTTAAAGAAGATTTTTAGGGGGAAACTGTATGATATTTAGGGGTTTACTAAATAAATAGAATACTGGATTGTCGTTTTTTAATGTTTACGTAAAAACTGCATGCAGATTTGAAACATTTAATAAGAACTCTTGCGTTTTTTACATATTATTTTAATAGAAACCTACGTGAGGACTACAACGGACCCTGCGAAGAACAAACTTATCGGAACAAAACAAAAAGAAATTATGTAATTGGGTTTATATCCGTTTAATTATGTTGAATAAATAATTAATAATAATAATAATAATAAATTGAAATCACACACTTAGCTATAAATAAAATACGAGCTCCAACCGTATTTTTAAAGAAGTCGTGCATAGCAAGATATATACACATATTTTATAGAAGTTGTTCAAAGACATACCTAATCATGTTCTACGCAGCTTAAGCAGTGACAAAATCAATTTATATATATTTCATTTTTGATTTGTTTTGTATTTTTCTTCGTTTTATTTAAAGTTAAGTTATGTTTAATATTGTAAGTTAAAAATAAGTCAGTATCAAATAAAAATGTGGGATTTTAAGTTTATAGTTCAATCGATATTATGACATAAGTATTTGTAAAAATATTATGATTGGATGTTAATGACGGTAGTTGTTGACATTGAATGGGCGCCTTTGGCTTTAAAAAAAAAGGAAATAGTGTTGAATAATTTCGGCGGGCTGGTTAGAACCAAGATAGCTCAATTGGGAGAGCACTTGACCCGGTATGTCAGAAGGGCGCAGGTTCAAATCCTGCTCGTTGAAATTTTTTCAACATTTGTGTTTTTGTGATTTGTGTCGCAACAATATTTGCGTTAAAATTATATAAACAAAACAAAAAAACATTTTATGTATAAGTAGGAAAGCGATACTATCTATATATTTGGAAATATATAAACAAATTTTGTACTTTTCCATCAGACGTCTGTAACCAAATATTTATTATTGGTCAATAAATTCATAATGGAATGTAATTATGCGATTCATGCACGATAAGCTATTAAGAAACCATTTATATATAAAGATATCACAAATATTTGCGATTAACCGCTATCTAAAGTCATATTATGATTTCTACGGCAGATACAGATACACCAGCCTGTAATAATTGTACAGGATGTCCCAAAAAATCAACGCCAAGCCAGAAACGGATGACTATCCAGCCAGTCAGCCATCTAGGTCATGTACTGTCAAAATTATAGGCATTTCAAGAAATCGAAAATATAGACACCCTGTGAAGTTACTTTTTGTCACTATAAATTTTCATATTTCATATTTAAACATTAGAGTTGTTGTAGTAAACTTATATTTATTTAAAAAATATTGATATCTATTATTTTGTTAAGTATTTGATCACTACACATTGAAATGAAAGATTTCTTCGGTATGAATTTACTCGAATATTATATAAGCGCATATTATTTGATTTTCTCTATGTGGTCACGAACCACTGTAAATGGTTCGAAAGGTCATGATAAATTCAAAAAGTTAATAATATTTAAAATGTGTTTAATTTTTCAAGATTACAAAGACAAAAATAAAATATTTAGCACAAATATAAAGTTAAATGCTGCTAACATTCGTAGCAAGCGTTTTATTTTAGTGATTCTTTAAAAAAAGGGATACACAAGTGAGAATATCATATTTACGGTGGCAGTGTTTAAAAAGAACATTTCTAGATATATAATAATGGATAAATTGATCCAGATTGTCAGAGAGTGCGGTTTCAAATTCCGCTCGTAGAAATCTTTTTAATACTTTTCCAAAAAAAAACATAATTTATAAAAAAACCATTGATATCATTTGACTTTGAAAGTACTTTTGATAACAGTTTTTAAATATTGATATCGGTTCCATTCAATAATCACTATTAATCACACACACTTCACGATGACACCCTGTATACCTACTAAAAGAAGCTACGTCAATTAAACCTTATGACCTTTACCGCATTTTGATATTGAATTGCATTGAAGATCATCCATCTGACGTCACCGTATCGGCATAATGCATTTATGTTGCTCCAGAAATACCAATTCGCCCCTACACGGTCTGGAACATTAAATGAATGTATCAGCTGCCTAACTTCCCGTGCATGTCGTAAGGGCCGACTAAGGGATAATTAGGGTTCCAAGATGCCAGTCAGGACATCAGGCCATCGACGAGCAACCTATCACTGACGGTATCTCTTCCAACTCGGAGGAACTAACGGCGAATTTACTCAAAATTGGTGATTTGGATGCTCTGTCTACCCCTTTTTGGGAGAAAAACGTGAAAGTATGTATGTATGTATGTATGTATGTATGTATGTATTTATGTATGTATGTATGTATGTATGTATGTATGTATGTATGTATGTATGTATGTATGTATGTATGTATGTGTGTATGTGTGTATGTGTGTATGTGTGTATGTATGTATGTATGTATGTATGTATGTATGTATGTATGTATGTATATATGTACATATGTAGAAATACAAATATCATCAAAGAAATATAAAGATTAGTATGATTTATCAGAAGTTACAGTGACTTAACCGCACAAAGGGTGATTTGTCATTCCAAATACATCAAACGGTTTGTAAAACTTGAAATTACTCAAATTTATGCCACCTTATTCTTTGATGACTTAAAAGTAGGTACAACGTTTAATTACTTTCAAAACACTGTAGATTATTGTATAATTGTGGTTTTTTTTGTAACCGTAAGATCATTTTATGGGTGTCGTGATTTATATTTGTAGGCACACGCTAATAGTCTGGGTTCGTCAAAATTAAAAAAATTAAAAAAATAATTTATTCAGTTTAAGCTACAAACAGCTCTTATGAACGTCATTATGCCATCGGTCCGTCTACTCTGGGCGGGAGATCTAGTACTGAGAAGAACCGGCAAGAAACTCAGCAAGTGTCCATCTCTTTTCTCCCTTACAACGTCAAAAATATTGGAAAATCCCTATCATAAAAGGACACTTTCCATCACAAATAAAACACAAAATATATAGGACAATCGTGTATGACCATTCTAATGCATTTTTTATTTATTATTTCTATTCTGTATACACGTTTAACAAAACATTACAAAAAACAAACGTAATTATGCTAGTTTGGCATATAACCAATACTAATAGGCTAGGTAGTCGATCGTAGAACCAACCAAACCGAGTACAATAATATGTTACAACATATATAATTAAGAGGACGCTTAGCTGTAAGTTTATTTTTGTTTCTTCAATTTTTGCTTGTATCAGTGTTTGTCTTGTTGGTTGTCCTAATAAACAAATAAAATAAAATAAAATAAAATAAAACATTGTTCTCGGTTTGATTGGTTACATACAAATAGTTCTGACCCGTGGGTCTATGTAGTTAATAATAATATTATTATTATTTACTGATCTGGACACAAAACGTGCGATGAGTTGAAAGCAAAGAGTAAATTTCATTAGAATTTTGTAACTGACTTTTAATTTATTTTTTTCTTTTTTATTAGATATAAGGTATAAGTACAATATTAAATGTCAAGTATTTTGGAAAATGTTGTTCACAGTTGAAATTTGGCACAGGCTTGCAGATTTTAAATAGATTTTTTTTTTGTTATTTTGCATTGTGTTTACTAAGAAGATCGGCCGTGCTAGTCATTCTCGGGCACACCAGGGTCGTACCGACTAGAAGTCGAAGTAGGGGGTGAGGCGCCTTAGTAAAAGACGAGCCCACAGAGACCACCGTGGTGGCTCGTGAACGACTCCTCACAGTTCTTGGGATCCCGCCCAAGCGGTAGACGGGTGCCCTGGGTTTAAGTGGGTTGGCCATAACATCAGACTAACCTTACATTCCCTGCGGTGCTCCGAGGGATGCTTCGTAAGAACAATCATCAATCACTCATCATTATTAATGTGGCGTAATAATAATAATAATAATAATAATACTTGACTAAGTCTTCTCTCAACCAATTATTGTTTTCGAGCTGTCGAAAAGACGGAATCAACTTCCTCAGAACCCTGAGGACGTGTCGGACATTCCGTACAATGTTTGATGAAACCCTTATCGTGGCCAAACAGGAAATGGATCTGAGATGAGGTGTTTGTCCAAACATTTTACCAAACATTGGGACGGGCCCTTTGACGCGGAGTCCGCAAACATTGGGGAAACACTTCTCTGAAGGTGTGTGTGACGGTGATCATAAAAACTCATCCGATCGATGAGTTTCGACTCTTTTACGCGTGCTCTGCTTAGCATTTACAATAAATAATGAACATAAGTAAAAATTTTAAAATTGTATCTACCGGATAAAATAGAAAAAATATAAATTTATTGCGTTTGTACCTACGACTAAATTCGTGGAAGTATTTCTATTAACAACTAGCATAATAGCTTATAGCTTTTTTTCGTCACTATACAGTCGAGTCTTGTTGCAGTAAATGATATTAGTATTCCTATTTGTAGGACTAATATTGACAACTGTTTTTTTTTTAAGTGTAGTTCGTTCCTTGAGGAACCGGCTAAGGTAGACCATGCTGCCATGTCATTAGTTTTAATTATATTCGTTCGTTCTATCTTCTTAGGTAATACATAAATAAAGAATATTGATGATGATGAATGATAATGGAAATGGGAAGTGAGAAATAATAAACCCCCCCAAACCCCTCGAGTATCTCAGTAAAGATGTGGGGCTTTACTAAGTCCTCACGCAGACTTCTTGAGAGAATTTGAAAAATGATTTTGCACTGTTTTGTTTCATTTGCCAACACTCGTGCACGAACACTTAACGGTTAATAATCCACCATTATTTCACATTAATATTCGACATAACACAAATTTTAAAAAATAAAACAAAACCGCAGACATGACTCTTCACTTTCCCGCCAAGAAGTCTGACAACTGTGTTATATTGCTGGCAGTGTCAGATTTATTTAGAAATAGAAATAGAAATAATCTTTTTGGTGTTTCACTCGAGTTCTTCCCGTAATAACACGTGTTGTGAGACTCCATTTTAATTTCTATCTACCGTACAATTGTACCCTTATACTTACTTATAATAAAAATACTTGAAATTGGCTAAATGTTAAACGCGAAGCCATAAATTAAGACAATTAATTAGAAATAATCTTTCTACTTGACAAGTAAGTAACATAGATAATGGGTTTACAAGAAAAAGAGTATACATGCCAAAAGAAAAAAGTTACCAGCGGTTTCCACACTAGGGCGAGCCTGACTTGTGCCAACCAACGTAAACATTATGCGAAAAACGAAAGCAAACTAAATAATTAAATTAAAATAAAGGAAATTAAAAAGAATAATAATAATAATAAAAACAATTATGCTCGTGTTAGGTCATGCTTTATATGTCTGTGTGAGGGTGTGGGGTAACCTATTGGTCACATTTTTACTTTTTATTTTTCAAGTGCTAATTGCTGCACTGAAGCTAAATTAAATATTCATAAAATTTTATAAAATACAGTGAAAAAATTAAACGCCCACCCGACCCAGCCAGGAATCGAACCTGGGTCTTCCGCAATCCGGGCGGCTGCACTGACCGCTATGCTACCGGGAAGGCTGACGTAAGCGCTGAATTTTGTCACTGCTATTTTAATATTTTTGAGTGCTTTTAAGCGTCACATTGGTCACATTTCAACAAATCCTCGGTTGCAATGTACGATTGGGTTAATAGCCACTTCAAAGCCCACTTTTTAGCCTCAGTTGTTGAACACGTCTTTAGAATAGAATAATAGAATAAAATACTTTATTGTACACATAAAAACAAAAACACATAGGTACATGCTAACAAAGAAATAAAAATAAAAATTGGAGTCGTACAAAGGGCGGCCCTATCACTAAAAGCGATATCTTCCAGGCAACCTAGGGATGGAGAGGATTGATAATAAATAAGATGGAGGCGTTGAAATAAAAAAAGTGTACAGTAATAATTTATCTTTATTTCACACACTCTAGCAATTATATTGTATATACACGGTAGCATGAACGTTAAATGGTTTTATCCGAAAGCCGTTTTCACCGACGTTTGTGGGATACGAAAAATCTTTCATTGTGAGTCCTGCGTATCGGTTTAATAAGCTAATAAGTTAAAAAATTAACTCGACTATTGCAGATTAATTAAAATAATCTTCACCTGTATCCTACCATTGACAAGTCTCAAATAATTGAATAATATAGATTGCTCTAAATTTGATGGAAAAGGTACACCAACAGTAATAGGTACTGTTGGTGTACTGCAGGTAAACAAACAGTATGGAGAAGTCTTTATGAAAGATAGGGAAAATTATCTAACAAACTGCATTCTGCATTGAAGAAATTTGGTGACTCGTTTCTTTGTCGCTCTTCCAAAAGATGGAATAGTCTACCAGCACACGTTTTCCCGCCTTCCTATGACATGGGGTTCTTCAAACGAGGCGTGAAGTAGGACCTTGCGGGCCGGTGAGGGTGACTGATGCGTGTTTTCACGCTGCACCAGTTGTCCTTGTGTCTGGACTCCGTTTCCACTTAACATCAGGTGGAGTGAAGTCAACGGATCTACTCGCGTTTATTTTACACATTAGTTTTAATTAATGTTTATCCTGACGTTTCGAACCCTTTGCAGGGTCCGTGGTCACAGGGAGACAAAGCAAAGGGTGCAAAGGGTTCGAAACGTCAGGATAAACATTAATTAAAACTAATGTGTAGGTAAAATAAACGCGAGTAGATCCGTAAAAGTTGTTTCATTTCAATGTGTAGTGTTCGCGTAAACTTTAGAAAACAATATGGAGTGAAGTCATTTGCCGAGCTAGGTATAAAAAAAACATCGTTAAAAATTCCTATCCCCGTTAGATTGTATTGAAAGCGCTTCCGAAGTCATTGTCCAGTTAACCAATCCTCTGACACCAGCTAGACAAAATAGTCAAGAATATGAGTAGGTAGGTACAGAATCGACAACATTGAGATGTCAAAAGCACATTTAAATGTCAGAAGCAAAGTTGTAGCGCCACCTATTTATCTGTAGCCCTGTCACAATGCAATATGAGCCGTGTTCGTTCGCGTATAAGATTGGTTGTTGTCAGCAGTATTGAATTTGCATAAACTGTGGATTTTACGAGTAGGTAATTCATAAAGCGTTGCATAAGCTTGCCAGCTAATGTGTTGGGTTTCGCCTGCCGTGATTTAAAGCAGATACAATTCTTACAAGTTCATCTGAGACTTCGCTATTTGTTTTATAATCAAAGAACAATATTCCGCTTTAATAACACATTACAATACATATAATAGCTATATTTATTATTTCTCTTTGATGATTAACTTCAACAGGCATTAAATACTACAATTTAATCGTAATAGATCATTGTCATATCAGGCTTATAGCAGTCGCGGTCATGCGATTTATGTGGTCGCAGATCCTTTGAAATTAAATTGATTAATGTGACATAGCAATCTGGAGGGATTAGGCGCTGAGCAGTGTATTCTTGTATTGCATCGCGACTGTACTGTGCTTAAAGCCCTTATTCGCATTTCTTAGGATTAATTTATGATAAAATCATCACAAACGTATATCAGTATTCGGATTTAACTTAACCTTCTGAGTCTATGAATGTCCTTTGTTTACTATATTTTAGATATTTATGAAGTTATTGTGTACATAACTGGTATTTTTGATGAATTCAGTTATTCAGTTAAGTATATAGGTAAGTAAATAGTGTTGAATATTTCGGCGGGCTGGTTAGAACCACGATAGCTCAATTGGAAGAGCACCTGACCCGGTATGTCAGAAGGGTGCAGGTTCAAACCCTGCTCGTGGAAATTTTTTCAACATTGTGTTTTTGTAATTTGTATCGCAATAAAATTTGCGTTAAAATTATATAAACAAAACAAAAACATTTTATAAAGAGCTTTCAATTTTATGATTTTTTAGGTTATCCTAATAAACTACTAACTAATAAACTAAGGAAAGATTGAGGTACTCAGAAGGTTTACGACATAGGTATCGATATTTTTGCACCGGATTTTGCATAACTGTTTTGGTTTATTTTATTTCTACCATTGCTTGCAGACCCATATAATCTTAAATCACGTCTTTTTTAGCATTTTGCAACAAAACGTGAACATTAATTTAATCTTAAAAGATCTCGTGTCCTCAAAAGGCATGGCATACTTAACAATTATGATTTTTATGCATGTAGTGGTACATATATGCAAAGCGTTACTCATGTTTTGTTAACTGCAATTCATGTTATAAGCATATTTTTGTGTAATTGCTTTGTTGGTTACCCAATAAATAAATAATCAATATTATATATACATATATAATACAACAGAACTTGTTGTAACCAAACTTGAAAATTGCCCGCTATCTAAGTTCTTAAATTAACTTAACAATATTTGCAGGCTAAAACAATCACATAATTTGTGGAAACTTATGGAAACAAAACTACAAGTTCTCATTAATAAATTGATACCTAAAGGTCATGTCAAAAGCTCGCAAGCAGTTATTAAATCTCCAAATATTTTATATAAAAAACAGCTTTGACAAAAAAAAAAGGTGAATGTCACAACATTCCCACTCGGTCCAAATAAGCAGATTACGATTACAGAAATAACTTGTTCCATTCGCGAAGTTAAACTGGAGCCACGTAGGAAGGCAGACAAATCCGGGCTCTTTGTGGTACACACCGTCAAACATCGACTGATCCGATTAACACGGATATTATCATATGAGAAACTTAAGTAGTAAATCCTTTTCGACCACCCTTCAATTACTGATGCCAGTTTTATTTTAATGTGGCGGCCTGTCAAATTCTAAAGGACAACCAATAAGATAAACAAATAAGAACTATTAGTTCAAACTTTTATACAGTTACTTTGTAGATAGATTAATAAACCCTTTATTGCTTACATTATTATACACAATACAAGTAACAGATTTTTTTTAAAATATAATTAAGCAAAGGCGGTCTCATCGCTTTTTTTTAATTTTTTATTAATTTTTTTTTTAACAAATTATAAAGTTTTTACTAAAAATTAAAATTTCGCCAAACTGATCAACAGTTTATGGGCGAAAAATGCACTCATTTTTTAACAAACTGTAAATACAAACCTTAGAACTCTAAATTAAACAAAACATTCACTCATCACAAAAACTAAACACACACCCCATCCATGCAAGCAGAATCACAAGTATTTTAACTTTATTTTAATTTTAATTTTAATTTTAAATTTTAACCCTTTTTCAAGAGATCTGCTTAAAGTGAACCTTGTATCCTCATCATAAACCTTGTTGTATCGTCTAAATTAAATGCTTCTTTTACCATAGCATGGGCGGACATTACTATAAACGATTTACTTTTTTTAAACTACTTAATATTAGGCATACAGGTATTACTACCGTATTACATACAATAAACTATTCTACTATAAAAATATCATTAGAGATTTTGTCCTAGAATGCCTTTGCCCAACATTGGGGCATTCACAGGCTGGTTGATGATGACGATGCCTTCATAATTATATGCTGAAGGTCAAGAACGACAATTGCTGATTGCTTTAGTAACGTGTCCTAATAACATCATTAGAGATAATCAAACGCCTGTTCGATTAATTACTTGCTTCGACAAAATACTAAAGCGTTCAGCTCCTTTTGTTGGTGACTGTAGATCGATATTGCCGTGCCCGGATTAAATTCATTCGCGTGTACGCGAACTGAATGTTGTATTAATCCTTTCCGACTGTCGTTAAAGTGTTCAAGCTGAACGCGATAATGATGGCGACCCGCGTCCAATTGCAGCCGATAATTGCTAACTGCACATTACTAAATTGAGCATACACCAACAATTCGATGGGGGAGTTCCTACGGTAACAGAACTATTTTTTTTGTAAGGATATATTTATTAAGGGCATCCAACAAATTAATATTTATGTAATATTGTGTTTTAGACGCATTTTTAAGGAAACATAGTGTAGAGACGAACATGACATAATTGCATGAACATAAACGTCGTTGTAGTGATTTACTTATTTCAAAAAAGCTGACGTAGTCTTTCTTGGGACACATTTTCTATATGTGTCTTGCACTACATTCTATACCTGTATGTTCTAAAATTCTAAATAAACAATTCTCATTGATTCATCAATTAATTTAAATTCAACTTTTTCTTAAAACATAACAAAAAACATCTGTCAATTTAACTCAACTCAATCATGTTGAACGATTATCAACAACATTTCCTTCAACAAACAATCCATGTAACTAGACACGAGCAATCAGAAATTATCTCCTTGTCCGATTAGATACACACATAGACTTGATCACGATCCCATACATTAACTAATTTACCTGAGCCAGCTCGGCAAACAAGGTGTAGTTAGCCGTTTAGCTTATTTATAGCAGTTTATAGCGTGTTGACAAGCCCAATGTGGACTTCATTACAATTTCATCTAGAGTAAACGACAAACCAGAACTTAATCTGTACTAAAACTATCTTGAAGACATCACATAAACCCCTTGTGTTATTATTATTAATGAAATGTTGAAAATGTTGTCAGGTCGACCATTTTAATACAGAGTTGTTATCGATTTGGTGAGATATTTGATATTCCAACCGATTGTACTAATTCTATTTTATAATTGTTACATGATTGTAAATTGGTTTAAAAGACGGGGGTTAGGGAAAGAGCCTACTTGAGTTTCTTGGCAGCTCTTCTCGGTCGAAGGCTCTCCCAAAATCCGAACTGCTAGTAGATTCAGTAAACTAAATTATAATTCATTATTATATGTATTTTATACTTTTTATACTTTGACGTTAATAAGTACACACGCCTGCACATCAACCTATCCAAAACTGTCATATTTCTCTTATCGATATTGATATTTATTCCCAAACGCTAAGGTTCAAAATTTATTAAAGAAATTTGACATTTTGTGGTAGGTTGATCAGCTGCCGTCTGTACCTGTAAAGGTCTATATTGAATAAACGATTTGACTTCGACTTTCACTTTGAACTGGCATTGGGTCAGCTAGCTCAATCTCTCCACTTTTTGTTGCTTGCTTACTATCCAGACGCCTAGATGGTGAGCGGGCTAGATTTTTTTGATGACCGTAGACCGCCTATAGCCTAAAGCCTTAGCTTAGCCAGCCTTTGGGCTGCGGCCTGCGGTAAACAGCAGGACCAGAATGGACAGAAGGCTTTGGTGGGACATTAATAGACAAAGTAGAGGAGAAAAGAATCAATCAGCGTGTTAGTGTTAACGATTTAACGATAATTACGTGAATTATGATTTACATTATAATCACGAAATAACAATAATTATATCCCTACCCGGCACGCCCAAGTAACATTTCTTTCAGGCCTAGGCTGTAAAAAAATGCCTTTAGGTGTTATAACAGTCATAAAAGGGTTAATGCTTTGTTATCTGGTCATATTATGTACTTGACAATTATTAATAAGTCTTAAACTAATAGTTTATTATTACGACCTAGGAGTTCAAATTATTAATTATTATTAATAAAGAGAATAGGATCATAAAGTTGTTGTAGACTTTTGAGTAAGTTCTGGAAAGGCTTAATGTAATGCGAAATTAAGATCTAAAGGTTTAGTTTTTGACTTTGATACAACCATATGGTCGTGGATTGTTGAAATCGCTAATAAGTTATTTCTTAAACCTATCTTAAACCTTTAGATTGTATTCTAATTAGCTAGGCAAACAAATTAGGACTGAGTAGCAAAAACCCTAATCGTGACTGATTGTTTAGGAGCTGAAGGCATGATTAAAGTACTAAAGAATAATTTAAAGCTTTAGAGGCTTTCTCAAAAAATGACAGTTGTCTCCGCGATTTCAAAGCAGAGGTACGTTACGATTGTCTTGCAAGATGAACCGACACAGGGCACTTTGAGAACCGCCTGTAGCTGTTTGTTCAGCACTTGTCGAACCGTCGACCACGCGTCCTCCTACAACCAAAACTGTGCTTGTGCTCAACGGTTGTTTTCGCGACTTAAACTACTCCTGGCGATAACCTTAAAACTGTGACAGTTTTAAGTAGCTACGCGAGATTACCTTTAACTCTTATTTTGGCAAATATTAGGAAGTTTTAGCTTACATTTCTAAAAAGGTTAATCTTAATACTTTCTAGTAATATCCCAATGACAGCCATATTTATTCCTTGAAATTAAAAAAAAATCGATACAAAAAGCAATAATTTAATTAAAAAACGGCATAATTAAATTACATGTGATGTAGATTTAAAATATATATTGTTTACATTAATAGAAGTTTTACTCTAATGCGATTTACTACTAACCATTTAATTTAATAAATTTATTACAGTACAATGTCTTCAATTTATTTTAATTTTGAAAGGCCCGTCTCGTATACAGCACTATTATCCTCAACTGTCACAATAGAGTGCCAGTCGCATTATGGTTTTAATTTTTCCTGACTTCAGCAATGTAATGCAACAATTATTATCTAGCCATTTTCAATTTTGGTAAAATGACAGCGCGATTACAAATAAGTATTTAAATTTGACGATTGCTCTTTCTGTGTTAAAAAAATCTTTCATAGAAACATTTTAAAACTCCAAAATCCTGGATAGGCATTTATTCATGTCCATCAAAAAGATTTTAAGTTATCATAGATTTACATCCAAATCTAATTTAAAACTTAACAGCTACATTTCATGGTTATATTAGCGTAAAATTGTTTTATTTGGGTTCTGTTTAATTAATTCTAAAGGTTCTGGATTTGAGCTATAGGTTTTGCTGTGGCTCTTAGAAAGGTTCTAAAAGGTGGGCCCCTTTTTGCACTCAAGAGGTTAATATAAGGTAAATATAACATTATTGAGCGTATTAAGACTTAAAGCAAAGGAGAATGCCCATTCTTGGTATCGTCCTTTGTTCGAATTGTAACATTGAGTTACAATTATTTATTGACAATTGAATTATTGACACCTAAATATAAATTTTTACTTTTTATTTTCAAGTGCTAATTGCTGCACTGAAGCTAAATTAAATATTTATAAAATTTTATAAAATACAGTGAAAAAATTAAACGCCCACCCGCCAGCCAGGAATCGAACCTAGGTCTTCCGCAATCCGGGCGTTTAATTTTTTCACTGTATTTTATAAAATTTTATAAATACATAAATATAAGCCAACTCAATATTTTAATAAAATAACTACAAGTGAATCGATAATATTTTGATAAATCGATTTGCTTGTTACAAAATGGCAACACCGAGGAGACAATGACAACTCGACATGTGAAAAAAAAACAAATGAAATGGAAGTGAATTTAATTACTAAATAATATGGGGATTCCTCGTCAGAGAATTTAAGGCAAATTATTTAACAGGGTTTTATGAAAATAAAAATCTTGTTTCTTGATATAAAAATCATCATTGTACAAAATCATTTGTAGCGATACTAAAGCCCATACGACGATGGGCATTCTCCTTTCCATACAAAGGTTATAGAACCCTTTCAAAACCTTTCTAAAACCTAAAATGTTACTTGACCGGTCTAGTAGATAGTAATCTTTTGTGACAATATGGTTTTACAATTCAATATGATCCATATTATAATGAACTTAAAGCTCCTAAATAAGTTTTAAATTACATCAATACTTCTTCTACGACTTCTCCAAATAAAAGCCAACAACCGCTCAGACATCACCCAGACAATTAAAACACTAACCAGCTACCCACAACCCCTGATAAGTTCTGAATAACTTAATGGAGTGCAAAGCGGCGCGCACGCCACCGCAACGCCGAGATACGCTAAAAGCCGAAGCATGGCTACGATAAATGTTTCAGAACGGAAGATTTATTCCTTATAGTGTCAAATGCTGTGATTAATCTTCCGATACTTGAAACAAACCTGCAGTTTACACTTTAAAAGATGTTTAGAGTACACAGACGGCTAATTTAAAAAACTCTGATGTATAATTGATTATGTTTTTAATTTTTATTTTGTCTACTGTTTTAAGTTTAAAGTGACTACATGGCTTCTTCCTTGTTGTTGTTGATAAACACACAATTGATTGAACATGATCATAGTCATCGCTAATTCCATATTTTTTGAAATAATGAAAGGCACAAAGCTAACGATGACTGATGATAACAAAAAGAAAAAACCGTGCAGACACTAACTTGATCAATTAGTCGGAACTCATCCGCACTCAGCTAGTTTATGTTTTAACATTACCGCTTTACCACAAAAAATACTCTTCCTAGTACCTTCTGAAGAATTATCTTGCTGTTTTGGTTTTGCTTGCTTTAACCTACCAACATGCACATTAAGTATAGCTACAGCTACCCAGTTACTGTATTCCATCACCGTTCAACTTGAAACAAAGTCCTAGACAAGCGCCACTAAAATTTCTGCATTTAAATTTATTGCAAGAGATATAAATTTCTTGTTCATAATTTGTCTAACACAAGCCATTGTGCCTGACCATTAGTTAACTTGTTTGACAAGTTCATGAGAATGTTGTGCTTCGGCTAGATTTATGGCTAGTGACAATCGTACAATAGGTTCTTTTGTTGGTTCTCTTTTGATGACTTTACATGGTAGCTCAGTTATTATGTCGCTCAATGAAATTTCTACTGTGTCGACATCAGTATTAGCTATTTTACTTCGGTTATTTCATAAATATGTGGTTAACACTGAGTTATTTAACGATTTATTATATAACACATGTGACACATTATAAACAGTTAAATGCTATATTATAACAACATCAGCAACATTAAAATCAGTTTTGTAGTCTATTATCCATACATAATATTAATATTACGATGTCCATGTTTGATCGTTTATTAATATTTGCATATATATTGCTCGTCTCTATATATCTAGATAATCAATTTGGTCTATAAATTTTTTTTGTTTTTAATATTTTTCTTTCTTTAGAATATGATGCAAAAATTTTATTATTGGACCGGGCTCAGCCTTTGGTTTATGGGACAGTTTGTTCTCAGTCCGCCTGGATAGATAAGCATCTTGTGTAACTCTTTGACAGTAACCTCAATGTTAATAGCATTATTCCGAAAGTTAAAGATAAGACAGCTCGTTCCTCGGCAGCTGAAATCACAAAAAACCCGTCTTAACCCTTGTCTCTGCATAATTTCAATTGTTGAAGAGTTGAGGATCCTTGAAAAGTTGCGCTCCGACTGTTGGTATTATCGTCACTTACTTTTGTTGTAGTTACGATTTGTGTAATAAGCAATACGTCTTGAATTTAAATCCTGATTTGCATCATGTATTGTTCAACAATTGCATACATGATTTATAATAAAACTCAATTGCAGTTGCAGTTACAATTTACAATCTGCAGCCATAACACATTCAATTAAAATAACGACCAACATAAGTTATGTTATTAACATACATAAGCAAACATAACTATATGTAACTAATGATAATTGTTATTACTAAATAATTAATATTAATTATGTAAATTTTATTTAAAACACGATGTAAGGGTTCATCGTAATCAATAAGCTTTGCTCATTGCATAATAAACTTTATTGCATTTATAACCTTCGCCTTTTTTTTATAATTAGCCTAATACTTATAGAGTTTTTTTAAAGTGAGCGGTAGAAATAATTGATTTTCAGAACTGTAAACAACATGCAACAAGAATCCCTTTTATATAACACATAAAGACACATATGTTCTTCACAGAACAATATACGAGTACATCTAAGAATAAATAATTTTGCAAATTTACACAACTTACAAAAAAATTTGAAATGTGTTACAGGTATAGTTTTTCAAATAAGAATTGAATTTTAATAATGGTAATCTCCATACAGGGACGGCTGCTACCACAGATATCAAAAAGTTTTCTATATTCCGTGGTTGCTACTAATGTTACTTCTCCTAGTTATTCTTTGCTGGATTCTAAACCTATCTTACTTACCAAAAGGCATGTCATGAGGCTATTTCAACTGAAATTATACACCACTTGATAATGTTACAAATGTCTCTGCATTCAAACTCAAATATTACTCGCATTTTATCTCAATCTGAAGACATTCCTGCACGCACAGTTTATTAAAGTACCACGTAACTGTTCTAACATTTCGGGTCGTCTTCATAAGCGTGTTTATCTTAATCTTCATTGGACGTTTCTGCGTTAGAATTCACGTTAATTCCAATCATCGATAGCAGACCGATTATTATACGGTCAGAATCCGGTCCGGTACCCTCGTATTCGTCTGATAATCCACCATTCGCATGCGCTCGTGGTCCATCTCCATTTTTATGATATCTAGTGTCGGTATACCGATCGTTAGCTGATTGCTTTACTAATAAATTAACGAATACCGCTTCCCGCTAATTACAATGAAGCAAGTTTGTCTTTACCACCTTTAGAATTAGTTTAATATAATTTTGTGTACACACTTCTTCGATCAATTATGTACTAGATTTCCGATGAGCCCTTGTAAAACGGTACGCGACTTTGGGGCCACAAAGCCACAATGACATTTATGGCGATGACAGTAAATATTAAGTGCAAATAGTTTGCAACCTTAATTTAATCTTTATTTTTAAGACTTAAGATTCATGTTAGCTGAAGTTGTTGATGCTATCCAAGATGTTTCCAGATTTTGTTATTCGAAATTTAAATATATGAGCAATCAGGACCACTTTCGAGTTGCTTTTTGTTCCGGATCCTTTATCTAGTACAAAATTGATCGAAGACACACTCAGTAAGTTATAAACGTAATGTAAGTAATGTTTTATTTTAATGTATTGTAAACTTTAGAAAATAGGAAACGACTGAGAATCCAATAAAGATAAATATTAAACATTCAATGTAGTCGTAGCTCCCTCCGTCTTAAAACCGCTGCGAAAGCATTCGCTCCCTTCAACATCCAGAAACGAGCTTCTGATAAATGCGAAAATATTATTTGATTATGCTGACGCTTAAACATTTGAGATGTTTTCTGTCGTAGTGAGTTATTGCCGTTTGATACCGGATTCGTTCTTAAGTCGAAATGGGAAGCATATCGGTTTTATTTTTGCCGATCATTCTCTCGTTGTTCGAAAAACGATTTGTTTTATATTTGTTATTGAGCCGGCTAATGAAAATGAGACCTAGTCTGATGGAAAGCGGGAATCAGTAGCTTTTTAGACGCTTGCAATATCAAGGGTTTCACGTGCACGTTACCGATTCTGAATCTTCAATTCTTTTGTTTCTATGTTATGAAATTTCACTGGACCTACTACCTACCCTTCAAACTGGAACACAGCAATGCAAAACAATGCAGTTTGGCCTCAGAAATAATTAAGTCAAATGCCAGTCAGAATCCATCCACCAGCCGATTAATTATCGAAACTTTTCCGAGAATTCACATCAATTATAGAATCATGCGCCAGCATCACCTGTCGCTACAGCAACTGGTCCGTTTCTACGCGTCATAGTTCTATTGGTTTTATTGACTGTCGGGATATTGTCGGATAGTTATGTTCTTTTAATAAAGCGCCGGCTTTTATGTTTTTGTTATCGCGATTACAAATGGCCATATTACGTTTTTTAATAGGTTCCACTAAGCTTTTTCTCCTTAGATTCCGCGGTTGTCTCACCGATTTTAACTTAATTAATTGGCTTCTACATAATCTATGGATGTGCACCTCATTAGCATTATTACCATTTCGTGGGAAATGATGTTGTCACTACGTCACATGTCGTTCAACATACCTGTCTATTCTTTTAAGCATTGTACTGTGACGTCATATAAACAAAGCAATATGATTGAACGGTTTAGTGGTTAGACCACCGGCCTTAGACCAGAGATCTCGAGTTCAAATTCCAGTAGGAGTATTATTTTTCTAGGTTTGTGAAGTTGTTAATATTTTCTGAAATGTCAAAGTCAAATCGTTTGTTCAATATAAGCATTCACAGGCACTTATTAAGGTCAGAACAAGTATACAAATTTATATAATAATAAACTAAATTTAATTTCACTAAACTACTGAATCTTTTCTTCTATCATCCCAGAGGTCGGAATCTGCCGGTCATTACAGGTCCGCATTCAAGGGTTGATTGGGGGACCATCTTTTTAAATTTAGATGTGATAAAGAAAGAAAACTACTGTAGATAGTTTTTGCTTGGTGTCTCAAAATATTATAAATATTATAGTGACAACTAATAAACTCCTTGCAAAATATAGATATTTTTATTTTACAAATGGAATAGTTCAGCCGACAGAGAACTCAAAGAAATCCATCAAATCATGCATGCAATGCATGGTTCTATTTATAAAACTTTTTATCTGAATTATCTATTTACACACAATGCAAACTTTTTGCTTAAAAAGTTCAAGAGCATTTCACTAAAATGTTGTTTCCGATTTCAGTGGTCAATTTGAGTTTTGGTACACTAATACCCACTTTTTATTTTGCGAGTGTAAACAAAGTCAGTCAATAAAAAGGGTCCCCCAACCAACACTTGAATGCGGACCTGGAATGACCTTCAGATTCCGACTTCTTCACTTATACTTACGACAGGTGAAATGTAAGCCTACCGATTACAAGACTAGTAAAAAAGAAATACGAAATAATATTCAAAAAGCTATCAAAACCCCGTTAAACTTTTTATTAGCTCTCAAAAAATATACTGTATTTGTATCGTTAAAGCAATGTACTTACTTAAATAGCAAGGGCCTAATTTTCCTATTCAAGAAATAAGGCTTCACTGGGTTGTTCCACATTCGTCATAGTAGAATCTGGTCACACCTAAAAAGGAGTCGAATTTGATCACACCTCCCCTAACCACAAAATAAGAAGGACCCAGAAGGTAAGTAGCAACTCACACATAGACCCTTTGCACGAACACGGATCTCGGAACAGTTCGGAACAGTCAGAGCGGAGCTGTTGCGAGATTCCGTGTCCGTCAGAGGTTGTCTGTGTACGTTAAAGGTACATTACGTTGCTCGATCCGATCCGAACCCCTCTTAGAGCCTCTAACGGTGCTTCGTTTCACACGGCTTGAGGAACCCTTTAAGTTTCTTGCTGCCCGCAAAAAGCCCGGTAAAGCTGAAAATCCGCAGTGGCAATCAGCAAACACAGAACAGCTCGGAACAGTTCGAGCGCAGCTGTCCGCAGTTTCCGTCCCCGTCAGAGGTTATCAGTCTTCGTTGCTCGATTGCGTTTGTATGAAGTTTGCCCTCTGCAGTCTCTTTATTGTGTGCCCTAACACTGCTGTACATACCTACTGTTCGAGCCGACTTTTTATTGATAGCAACCCCACAAACAATGACACGACACGGACCGGGGCCAATGGATGGACACCGCCATCACGCAATACACTCGCCACCAATCACCGTCTTCATTACCTGTAGTGTTATTATGTCAATCCCAATATTATCCGCTATACAAAATGTAACAATCGCATTCAAAGTAAAGCACTTTAACAGCAAACAACTACTTACCTACTCAGTTGCCAAATTTTTTTTAAAATCAACTCGGCCCATGATCCCGCCGGGTGCAACTACCAGTTTATAACTTTTAACCGAGCCTTGCGTTAAACCAACAATATTCGACCTCGGAATGATGTTTTGATATACATTTTATGGCTAGAACAACCAAGCTTCGAGGTTAATCCTGGCGTGTTGCTGTAAGGGCTCGAACAGACAATGCGCCGTTCTTGAGAACCATGTGTTTACTTGACATTATTTTTGCGACCCAAGTATTTTGTAAGTATTTTTACGTTTGCGTGATATTAGGCCAATACCTATCAATTATAGCGATGACTTGATTTTAATCATGGAACCCTTTGCCCAGCAATGGGACAATATACAGCATTTAACATAATAAGCGCAGGTCCAGAGAGTCTGTCCAGAATCGGCTTAAAATCGATTTTAGCTATTTTAAATATTATAACATTTATCGAACAGTCGTAACAAAAGTTGAATGACGGATTTATAAAATGTTTTTGTTTTGTTTATATAATTTTAACGCAAATTTTTGTTGCGAACAAATTACAAAAACACAATGTTGAAAAAATTTCCACGAGCAGGATTTGAACCTGCACCCTTCTGACATAACGGGTCAGGTGCTCTTCCAATTGAGCTAATTGAGCAATTGACGGATTTAGTTAACGCTTCATATTAAAAATCTCAATTGCCTTTTTTTACGTAATGTTTTAGTTTTGACTGTTTAACGAATAAGTGACGGTAATTTATGATAATTTACATATGATTTTACGCAAACATTGTTGCTCACAAATTACAATTTAAAAAAAGACAAAGTGTTGAAAAAATTCCACGAGCGGGATTCCCGGCATGTCATGCAGGCTCCAGGTGCACTACCAACTATGCTATCGTTACTTAAAATAACTGTTTTTTTTTAATTTGAAAAGGATGAAAGCATTAAGAAACCACATTTAGGGTATTCAGTTTGAATGTTATATACTTTTCTTTTTTCTTTTATTGCGTCGTTTTTTTACACGCCGTATACGATATTTCAAAATTATAAGAAATGCGTGTCTTCTGTTATAGGCCTAAGACGTCTATGTATGTAACGTTATTATACACGTCATAAAAGTAAGGCGGCGAGGCAATTTATGTCGTCAAGTGGTCTCGTCTTCATTATGCCTAAAAGTAGTTATAATTATATGCTGCTCTAATAGCGTAAGATACTTCATAAAGTTTCCCAGTTATTATTAGGCTAAGCACAAAGCAAGGAGACCGCAGAAGGTAGGTTCGGTACAGCTCGGGACAGCCCGAGCGCAGTTTTTATTTTGTGCTACGAAGTCAAGCGAGATTTTGCCAACGATAGAAGAAAAATCGCAAACTATTGTTTACCATTAAACATCTTATTTCATCATCATCATCATCATCAGCTTACATATGTCCCCACTGCTGGGGCACGAGCCTTCCCTATGGATGGATAGAGAGAACGGGCCATAAACCACCAAGCGGCCCCCGTGCTGATTGGTGGTTGTTAACAACTGCTAATGCAGCCGGATCAAGTTTCAGTACAGGGGATCTATTTTTGAATCGCACGTATGACATTTTGTCGTCGCATGCAACTTAAGCCACACTCGTCTTCCAAGTCGCATGACGCCAATTTTCCGTATTTTTGCTAAAGCAGTCGGGACCAACGGCTTTACGTGCCTTCCGAAGCGCGGAGGAGCTCGAGATGATAAATTTTTTTAGTCACCCATCCGATGACCGGCCTTTGCGAAAGTTGCTTAACCTTAGCAATCGCAGACCGGGTGCTATAACCACTGCGCCATCGAGCTCCTCTCATTTATTACACCTTTATTACGTACATTTACTGCAAGTCCCATCTCCTACGCCAACTGAAAACTCCACCCCATAAAACTGATTTTTTTCTCTTACTCCTTCTCCGTGCATGCTGCCAGGTTGTGGAACGTGCTGCCGCCTAACATTCAAGACTCTCCTAACATCAGCCTTTTTAAAAAGCGTCTGAGGGAACACTACCTGTCCGGTTAATTCTGTCGTCATGTATATTGATTTCTTTCACCTTTAATTTTTGTTTTGTATATAAAATTACCTTTGTTTATGCAATTATTAGTATGTATGTGTATTATAAATTTTTAAGTAAGTTTATTTTAATTTTTGCAGGAGGTACACATTCATTCTACCTCTAATTATAATGTTTCCTTTTGCGGGCCTGCTGGAAGATATTTCAGTACTGAAATAAGCAGCGCTCTTGTACTACATTCATCCGTATAGCTTATTTTGTTACCCTCTTATGTGTGTACATAAACTTGTAAATAAATAAATAAATAAATAAATAAATAAATACATAGTATAAAACAAAGTCGCTCTTAGGGATAACCCACAATAATTATTATTTTTTACTTTTTACGAGAAATAATGGCTTATTTACTAATTTTAAGCAATACAGTATTAATCCTTACCCAATTTAGTACCTTAAATAATAATATAGATCAATATGGTTCTTTACAGCATGTAATTTAAATGAATATTTTCGAAGATATTACAGATTATCGGCATTAAGCGACATTAAATCCGCCATGTAATATATATGTTACAAAAGTTTCAATAAATAAAAAAAATAATTAGTTACCTACCAACTAATAATGTAATAGTTTAATTTTTCACAATTTTTTTTTCACTGTATTTTATAAAAAAAAATAAATATTTAATTTAGCTTCGTGCAGCAATTAGCACTAGAAAATAAAAAGTAAAAAATTTACCAACTATTCACATTTATACAAGTAGGTACTATATTACGATTACAACAACAACAACAATTACAATTAGTTGTAATGAAACAAACGTATACGTAGTTTGTTACGTTAGTTATATACATATAAAACTAACTAAGTTACCTATAAAACTAAAGTTACTAAAAATAATAAATATTCGACTGTTTGTAAGGGACAAATGCTATTTTAAATACTGATAATAATAGGGGTAATAAAATAATGTGTCAAGTCAAGTTTATTTCAGTAAATTTCATTTTGGATTAGCATTCACAGCTCAATATTTACTAGAACATTCTTATAGTTCTGATAGAAGCTGGTACAGTCAACAACGAATGTCGATAATCAAAACTTGGCTGGCGTCGTCGGTGATATACAACGCACCATCCTTTTTGGTTTTAATGTTAATAATACATAGGTATATGTAATTTTCTTAAACAAAAGGTGATAAAAATAAAATATAATAATAATATAAACTATAGAGAGAACTATTGACGGAATCAACAAAAAATTCTAAGCTACTGTGGAACACGATTAAAAATATAACAAACCTAAAATCCACTAAAACACAGAACATTGAATTACTGTCTATAAATACCTCCCCTGCTGATTCAGTTAACTTTGTCAATTACTTTTTCTCATCCGTGGGTAAATCGTTGGCGGAATCTTCTCTTGCTAACGATTCTACACCTAACTTTGCTAACACAATACAAAAACCCCAATGTTCGTCATTCGTTCTTTTGGATACTGACCCTAGGGAGGTAACTGGTATAATTAAGGGATTGAAGACAGACAGCGCGCCAGGTTGGGATAACATCTCAACAAGGTTTCTGAAACTAGCATCAGACTATGTTGTTCCCATCATTTGCCATTTGGCGAATTTATGTTTTCATGATGGAGTTTTTCCATCTCCGCTGAAACAGTCCATTGTTACTCCGGTGTATAAGGGTGGGGAGCGAGAGGATGTCAACAACTATAGGCCGATATCGGTCTTGCCTGTTATTTCAAAAATTATAGAGAAACTTTTAAATATTCGGCTTTTAAATTATCTTGAAAAATTTAACCTTCTTTCCAATTCACAATTTGGCTTTAGAAAAGGAAAATCTACGGAAGATGCAGTCCTGGCTCTTACATCTTTAATAGCTGACCAATTAGATAAAAACAACAAATGTTTAACGGTCTTTTTAGATCTAAAAAAGGCCTTTGATACAGTCTCGTTTCCCATCTTGCTACACAGACTGGAGTGTCTCGGTGTAAGGGGTTTGCCACTTAATTTATTTAAGGACTATCTATACAATCGGAAGCAGAGAGTTAAAATTGGAAAATATACTAGCCGGGACTCAGAAATCTCTTATGGAGTTCCTCAGGGAAGCGTCTTAGGCCCCACACTATTCCTTATTTATATAAACGGACTAACTGAGATTAGTGTTCAAGGGGGACATGTTTACTCCTATGCTGATGATACGGCGATCGTTTTTGCCAGCACATCTTGGAGCTCAGTTTTCAATCTCGCTGAACGAGGACTTTCTAAAGTATCAGAATGGCTCAAGTCGAATCTTCTTACGCTTAATACCAATAAAACAAACTATATCTGCTTTTCAACGACTAAAACAGGTCTTGCAAACTCTAATTTAAGTCTGAAAATTCACCAATGTAATAATTTAACGACATCCTGTGATTGCTCTGAAATTGAAAGAGTCGTATGTTCTAAATATCTTGGTGTTCAAATAGACCAGCGTTTAACTTGACACCCCCAAATTGATTTTGCTAAAGATAGGATAAGAAAATTGATTTGGATTTTTAAAAAGTTAAGACACATTACTTCTAAAAAACTTCTAAACCAAATTTACATCGCCTTGGTGCAATCGGTAATAGGATACTGTATCCCTGTATGGGGTGGTGCTACAAAGACTAAATTTATTGATATAGAAAGAGCACAACGCTGTCTAATTAAAGTTATGTACTTCAAACAATACAGGTTTTCCACAGAAAAACTTTATGACATTTGTGATCTATTAACGGTGAGAAAATTATACATCCTTCAATCTACTCTAAAACTGCATAAATCATTACCTTTTCGCCCTGAAGTTTTAACTAGTAGGAGAAAAATAACCGCTGAAAAGCATTACACTAAAACTGAATCCGCAAAGCGACAGTTCAAATATCAGTCTGCTCATTTGTATAATCAAATCAATAAAAAAATTGATATCTATCAATTAACTATACACGAATGTAAATCAATATTATGTAAATGGTTGAAAAAACTTAATTATAATGAAACAGAATCGCTTTTAAAATAATAGTTAACTTAACATTATATAATTTCATTGTTACTGCATGATTAGAAATTAATTAATAATAATATAATAAAATAACGATAATGGTAATAATATTAATAGTCACTCAGTTTATAATAAAACACTTAATTAAAATGAAGTAATATACTTTATAATTTATATTTTAATTTATATTTTATTTATATACTTTATATTTCATAATTCATACAAAATGCGAAACATAAAATCTATTGTTGATAATAATAATTATCATCTAAAATAATATCATCATCAATATCAGATAAAGATCTTTTATATTAATTCATAGTATTACACAACAGACACTCACCTACATATATATTTTGTATACACTGTATCCTGAGAACTTGTTACTTACTTGATAATTAATTAATATAATCTGCTGATCTCGTTATAATAATATTTTTAAGAGGTATGAAGGAGCGGAACTACCTGTCACGAGTATAAATATACTTACCAGGTAGTTTCAAAACATTTGCTTGATATGTATATTTTTGTAACGAAATAAAACTATTTTGATTTTTTTTTTTTTTTTGATAAACATAATTATACAAAAAAAGAGTTAATTCACAAAAGCACGAGCTTTATTTCAACCATCCTCAATTCCATACTTCCAGGCTGATTGGATACATGCCTACTATAATATTAAAAAAAAACCTACCAATTTGAATGCAACGAAAGAGATATAACTGAATTATATATTTGATAACATTTAATCATTATTTTGCCAAACATCGCAAAGTATAGTAGGTACACCTAGGTATTATTGAACTGTTGGTATTCTAATTTTGCCCATAGATTTTTGCCGTTGACAGTACTACAAATGGGTTTATTAGTCCCCCCACGTTTTTATGTCACTTTAATCCCTTCATTATTACCCAGTAAGGATACAAAACGCCGCACAATTCACCTTTATACAGCCAATGTGTTGCCTACAAATGTCCTTAAAGATTATATCTGATAAACAATAAGAAGTGTACTTACAGTTTTAATACGAAGTTTTTAATGCCCCAGTCTTTATAGTATATTTTAATTTTGTGAAAGCTTAAAGCTGATCTATAAAAATTTTATATTAGAACAATTTTGTGGTTAACTACGAAATAAAGGCTTTTACCTATACAAACATTGTAACTGTAGAGCTTTTTTAGTGGAACGGTAATTATTACTGCTAGTCTTTAAACTGAACACTAGTGTAACAATTCTGACGACATGTCTTGTAGCGATGGTTTTATTTTAATAATTTAATTTGTAGGTTGTGA
Organism: Eudonia truncicolella; assembly: GCA_949315975.1. Lineage (NCBI taxonomy): Eukaryota > Metazoa > Arthropoda > Insecta > Lepidoptera > Crambidae > Eudonia > Eudonia truncicolella. The sequence continues at coordinate 1,588,439 of OX438839.1, forward strand.
CACAGTAGATTCATTGTATAAACTGATGATTTATATATTTATCACATCTTTTACTTATCTGTGTTCAATCAGTGCCCTACAAAACTTTTATAATTTTACAGTTGGATCAAGGAATCTCTGACAATTTATGTTGTCAGTGTGTGTCAGTTTCTACCGTCTGATATGTGATATATATACTTTTTGATTAGTGTCAGGTGGGAATAACTGTAATAGTAGTAATTGTTGTAGTTTAACCTTTATTGGTACCAGACTAAACTACAACAATCTTTTTTACACAAAAATGCGTAGTCATTGAATTAACTTAGTGGCGTAGACACTTTTTGTGTCCAGTTACTTCCACCTGACACTAATCAAAAAGTGTTCGGTGTAGGTAACTGGACACACAAAGTCGTCAGTTGGAGACACAAGCAACATTAACAATCTTCCTTACTATTGTACTGAGCTGCGCAAACGGACGATGCAATCGGTGTCCGTATCCTGTGTGCGACACAAGCCCACGTCCATCGTGAAACAGATTCATGAGATGAAAATAAGAAACGAATTGTTACTGCAACCGGCAACTGTGTCCAATCGCCGCTACCGGATACAGCAACTCGGTTTCCTGTGATGGTGTGCCGTGTCAACAAAAAGTGTCTACGTTTTGCGCAGCGCCTAAGACAAGATAACATAATTTTAAATAAATAAATCTATCTAAAATTTTTTTTACATTTTTATCTTTTTTATTGAACAATAAAAAAAGATATTTAAATATCGATTAAAAAATATTAGGTAATCAAGAATCGTTACATTTAATATGTGCAGGCCATTACTTCTAATAACTACAAGTCGTTAAACCAGATAACTCCCTCAAGAAACGAAAAGTTATATTCAATCAGTCTATATCTGACGCGATATAGTGGTAATCAAAGTCTATAATTACATTGAAATATGTGGCGACGGTCTTTTGATATCTTTTAAATAGCTCATGAGACGTTAACTTATCAAAGAGCTACACGACTAGACTATCTGGACGGGTAGGAAACGTAGATTAAATTATAATATTCATGTGGTCTGATAAACCAACTAGTAATCTAACCTTTCTGTTTAGCTGTCTTAATAATCTGACTAGCCAATTCATGTTATGTCTTATTCTGTGATAATCAGTGAGCGGAGTAGATTGGACGATTTTACGTACATGCGTGTACGTGCATCACAAATGTTCACAAAAACATAATATGGATGAGCCAAAATAAAAAATTGCAATATTGTTCGTGGAGGTTTAGGTAGTCATAAGAAAGGTACTAAAACGAATGAAGAGTTGTTTTTACAATCTGATCGAAAGTAACATACTTATTAAGCAAATTTTATAAATGTCTAACCTTCAGTTGACATTTTTTGTAAACAGTTTTCTGATAAACCCTTTGGCATTGTTCTAGTAAAAATAGAATGAATTAAACAGGTAAAAATCAACACATCAGATCTCATAATCTTAAAATTCCTGTAAAAAATCTTAATTAAAAAAGTACCGGAATTCTGGAGGAATATCCAAACTAATATTAACGTCTCAGATCATTGACCCCAAATAGTCCTACCTACTCCGATCACTGGTGCTAATAGAAGGACTTTTAAATAAGGTTTGCAAAAAAACTGTGCGTTTGATTTGTTTTTGTTTTCTGCTAAATCCTGCCAATGTAGTTGAATACGACAGAACCTTGTACTGAGAAGAACCGGCAAGAAACTATTAAACTTATTTTCGTTGATACTGGAAATAGGTTTGTTTTCTTTATAAAAAAAATAACAATTGTTTTAATGACGCCTATTTCAACAACAAGCGGGTCTACTTTTTTGTAACTTTGTTGTACGGGTGTAGTTTTCCCACAGAAGGACGGAGGAGCTCGGGATATTTTAAACTTAAAAATCGCCACCCGAATCATCAAGTTTCTCTTTGCTATCTTTCATATGTTTAAAAAACTCTTTTATAAAAATCATTAAAAATTCTATATATTCAGCTACATCCAAATAACTCGTCAAAACAACCACCAATCCGCATTGAGCGAATTTGGTGGTTTATGACCCATTCTCCTAATCTATCGATAAGAAAGGCTCGTTTTTTTTTTGGGAACGGCATCACGCACTAGTGCGTTCCCCCGTGCCTTACTAGATTCTCCGAAGGGGTCGGATCGGATCGGGGAGCGGAACAACCCGAAGACGCCTCTAAAGGCTCGGACCTCGGCTCGAGTTGACCGGGCCGTGATGGTGGAGAGAAGCGCCCAGGTACATGAGCGCGTGTAAACCGGTTCGTCGTACCCTTGTTCTACGAGTACGGTGTCTTGGGCCTAAACTAGTGTGCATGTTTAGTGTATTCGGGCGGGGGGAAGGCTCGTGCTCCAGCAGTGGGACATAAAAAAGCCGGCGATGATGATTAAATAATAATACTACATACCTACACGATATAAATCATTTTGATATCGATTCGCTAACGAGTTCTGTCGTATCGGAAATGTTTTGACGCTCGCATGTAACTCCAACTCTGTTTTGTCTATACGTAGCGTACTGTACAAAGATACATTTACCAATGCCAAAATAAAACTTCAACTACTTTCAACCTTACGCACAAGTACTTTAGATGCATTTTAAGTAGGTGATATAGAAAGTTAGTGGAAAAATACGGTTGCTGAGTTACAAGAGTTTTGTAAACTCCGACTTGGGCAGCTTAACAACAAATAATGTGTTGTGCTTGTGTGTTGATAAAACAGCGCTCCGGTGATCCATTTGAACCAGTTTGTTTTTTAATCATACATAATGAGTTTATGAGTTTTTTTTTTTGAAAGAGAGATTGCTGATTGCCTCAGACGGCATTTTCAGCTTCACCGGGCTTTTTTTGGGGCGGCGAGGAACGTAAAGGGTCCCTCAAGCCATGTGAAACGAATCACCTTCGGAGATTTTCTAGAGGGAACCGCATCGCGCACTAGTGCGCGTCCCCGTGCCCTACTAGATTCTCCGAAGGGTTCGGATCGGACCGGGGAGTTGAAGGGTTCGGATCGGATCGGGGAGTTGAAGGGTTCGGATCGGATCGGGGAGTTGAAGGGTTCGGATCGGATCGGGGAGATAGTTTATGAGTGCTGCGGAAACTGCAGTGGCTTAAATGTGTCAATAAATGTTTTTATCGAGAACTATAAAATAAAAACACTAAACTAAACCGGCATAAAGCCTTATTCGAGACACGATATAGCTTTTATGACAACTTTTAATTTATAAAACGGTTATATTTAATGCAAATACAAATTACAACCCCCTGTTTATTTCAATTATTTATACTTTTTTTTTATAAATTCATCCACTACGAATTGAATAAGTTATATGACAAGTGCCTGACAATCCTGCGCAGGTAAACTAGCAGCGGAGGATCTTCGTCAGCTCAAACATGTCCTTCATTCGGTTATCACAAGCAAGACTAGTGTTACTGAAGAGTTGTCTCATTGACACGTATACGTACACGTTCACTTCCCATTTGATTGAATGTGGGGCTCGAACCACGAAAAGCTTGGCAGGGGGAAGAAAAGCCTACTAAAAACCTTATGACATTCCTTCTCTGGAGATGGAGGAAATGGCTACCTACAACTAATGGATTCCTTACCGTTCCTTAACGTGTTCTTCACGGGCTACTGAAGAAACAGTCTACTGCTGATTATGATGAGGAGCTCGATGGCACAGTGGTTAATGCGCCCGGTCTACGATTGCTGAAGTTAGCAATTTTCGTAAAGGCTAGTTATCAGATAGGTGACCAAAAATTAATCATCTCTAACTTCTCCGTGCTCCGGTAAGCATGTAAAGTCGTTAGTCCCGGTTCTATTACCAGTCGTTAACCACTACCACTCCGCACTGGGCCCGCGTGGTGGTTTATGGCCCGTTCTCCCTACCCATCCATAGGGTGCAGGCGTAAGAAATAAAATGAGCTGTTGATGATGGTGGTGATGACAATAACGAGTAATTTGGGTGGTTACAGGTGCTGTGTGGTGCAGTGGCGGGCGCGGGCGAGCCGGTCGGCAACGTGAGCCGAGCGCGCCGCTCGCCGCAACCATACCATCCGCACCGTATGATGTAAGTATCTAACTACTGCATGCAATATAATTTGCCCAATGCTGGTCTGGGACATAAAAATAATTTATCAGTTGCTTAATATCCCGTGCATGTCGTGAAAGCCGACTTAGGGACAAGGGTCCTAAGATACTCGCACATCAGGTGATCGGCTAGCAACCTATCACTAATGTTATTTATTCCACCTCAGAACCCTAATTTGTTTATGCTAAATGTGGCGTCAGGTCACTAATGGCGACTATTCTCTGTCTACCTCGGGAGAAAGACGTGAGAGTATATATTGGATGGATAGATAGTTAGACAGAGAATACAACAATTATTTCATACAACACAAGAATTGCAATAGTTGAGGCTCTGGTATGGTTCCCCAAACTGCGTAAAGTCTTGCTCTTTAATCTAACTGAGGTTTATTTTAACTCTAGTATTCTTTATCTTCCCAGCGCCTTGTGATTGATTGTTAGAATGTATTTGGTAATATCATCGTATCGTAGAATCACATGAAAAAATCAAAAGTTCAAGGTTATCCAATCGAGATAAAGGAAATGTTTCTTTTTCTAAAATAAGTAATTAAAAGTACATCGTATATTTATGTTTTATATTTATTCGATTTGTAGGTACTCGTACTTAGTGACCCAAATTAACATAAGAAGTAAGATTTCTCCCTAAGCAGCTCAAATCAACTTGCCCAGTATTGATAACCAAATATCTCATACAGAAAATCAATAATTCCAGGACGGACGAAGAGCTTGACGCGACGGCGGCGTGGAAGCGCTCACACTGGCGTGAGATGCAGAGCATCATGAGGACAGAGGGCTCCAAGAAGGAGTTCGTGGAGTGCTGCCCCTCCGTCGGCGAGATGGTCGCCAAGAAGGGCGGCCGGACTTTCAGCGGCCTCTACGTAGAGCTGTACGAGGACGGGGAGAACAAGCAGCGGCTCTACGAGCTCTCCTGCGCGCCAGAGGTCGTCGACAAGCCGTGCCGCTTCGTCGACGCCCGCCTCTACAACCAGTCGCGGTGCGTTCAAATATACTCGTATTCGTACGCGTTAGTGCGGTACACGGCCGCCACCGAAATGCCCCATCAAAAAACGAAGGGACACATCTCAGTGCCGGGCTCCGGTGGCTGGTCCATGGACTACGTGAAAGTGCGCGCTGGCTGCGAGTGCCAGGTCACCTCGAAGAGGAACCGGGCACACAAGAAGAGGATGGAGAGACACCGGCAGAGGAGGAAAAACAGGAAGCTTGAAGAGGACGAAGAGACCTGACCACGGCTCTTAGTGCTAGTGCAATCCAGTGGGACTTTGAACAAATTTACGTGGAGTCTTCCCAATTTAGAGTTACGAGATCGGTGGGTCTAGCAAATGAGTGGACGTCTGGATTCCTGAAAAATATGTATTATTGATCATCTTTTTCAACTTGGTCTGATGTCTTAATGTTATCGTCACGACTATCAAGTGCTAGATCGGTCAGATCGTCATGCATGTTACCGATGTTATCAAGCGCGGACTTGGTTGCAGGAACTATCGGTTGATGTATTTCAATGTATTTATTTATTATACGAAATTTCTTCTGTTTAATTAATTACGCTTCTTGTCTTAGTCTTGCGTAGTTAGTCATATTTGATATTATGGAACTATCACAATATGAAAAAAGTGCCTCGTGAAACTTAGTGCCTTCTTAGCTTTAGGTAATGTTGACAATATAGAGTTTACAATTGACATCGATGAAGAAGTCGTTAAAATTTATTGATGTAACGATATTTTTACAGAAATTAAAACAAATTGCGATGAAACTCACAGTGAAGTGAGAGTTTGTCCGTGTGTTGCCTTATTAAAACAATCCTAAAATACGTATTTAAAAATAGTTACCGTAAGTGATCGAGGTGCATAGCTTTTACTGATGACCTCACTGCTTTTCTCACTCCATTTTGTTTGTTTATTTTTAAGTCACTTTCAGTAAGTACCGTCTGTGATTTCTAAAACACTCGTCGTTTATCGATTGGTACATTTCAAATGGTTTTGATCAATTCAGAAAGAAAAGTTTTGTGTCGAGTCGAGAGAAATTATGTATCGGTGAAGTCTGAAGTGAAAGTGGTTCCATTGCCAAAATGCTCTCTTCCCCCAATTTAAAATTAAGAATATTTATTCAAAGTTAACGAATTATAATTTTTTGTTATTATTTTTAACAGTACTTACTTCATAGGCATAAGTGCATCGAGTCATAGATCTGTATTATTTTCTATTTTGTAATACTTTTATTATATTGTATTTAAAATTTAGCTATTTTAAGAATTAATTCGTTTATTTATACTGTTTAATACGAGGTATTCACATATTATTCAGTATAAATGTTAGTTGTACGTAGAGATCGCTTCCATAAATTTATTGATGTATATAATAACGCAATAGTATTGTGGACTGAGATTATTTTGTGCATTTAGATGTGTAATTGACAAACGAAAAATGTTTTATACACTTAATAAAAGGATACTCAATCTGTTGACAAGAAGCAAAATTGTAGTGGCGCCATCTAGTGGTGAGTAGGAGAACTTGGTACTCTGTAAGAAAGTTGTAGTCCAAAGAAAACTAGATGTCGCTAAAAGACAGTTATTTTAACAGTGCCATGATTCAGTCTGTTTTTTTTAATATGATAAGAATAGGTTAGCACATAACTCTTTCAATGTTTTGTACTGTTCACACCACACACGCAACCAGTAAAGGAATGAACTTATTATGTTTCAATCAACCGTAATATTGTCTTCATAATTTAAAGTTTAGTTTTAATAGTTTACGCCAGCAAGAATGATATTTGTGTACCTGCAGTACCTAGTAATTATAATGAGTCAACATCAGGGTGTAAAGTGCGTGATTTATTCACACTTCAAGATCACTTTAACCAAAACGAGAATATGTATGACAAAATTGCAACTCACCTCGTTTGTCACCAGTAGGCGCTGTTTCAATACGAAACAAATTATTTTCGTGTAAATAAATCTATACATACTTAGCACTGAAAAATAACTAAATCAATATTGTAGCAATTTGACAAAAAATAAAGGGAATCTCTTAATAAATCTTATTATGACAAACTTCTAGCCATAAAAAGTTAAATATTCACTATTGATGTTGACTAATTTACTTATGTACTTACAAAATCACCTCAACCGTTGATTATTCCATCGCTTTTATTAATAACATTAAATTTGTTTTATTTTATTTATATAATTGTTGGTCCGACATCATTACAAACTGTACATTTTATTGTTGACATCAAAACAGCCTTATTAAAATAAAATGCGGAAGTAGCAAATACGTTTTATTGTCATTTAAACAACTGTCAGTCTTAAATCTAAGCCAAGCCTTTGCTGAAGGCATGTTGCAGTTCCTATATATAATATTACAAGTTTATATAAACTTAATATTTTTAAGCAGGTCCTTAATTACTATCAAATTGTATAGATATTAACAATGTCTATTGCATTTTGTCTTCAAATTCAGAGGTTACACTGCGTCATGATCTGAAAAGAAATAAAAAATAATTTTTTGAAAATTGCCTTTTCAACTGATGGTAAGTGATGATGGGCCGTAGATGGAAGTGCACTTCACCCGGAATCGTCCACCACTGAGGAACTGGCTACTTAACTGTCGAAATAATGTTGTAGACTTAGGATAAGATAGTGGCAGCTAGCCAGGACTTAAACTAAGCATTAAGTACAATAAGCATCCTGCTGGGAACCAATTTCGAGATCTCTGAATGGTGCTGGTGTAACCTTTAGTGGTTAAATTGCAAGTACTTACATACTTTCAATCGGGCTTTATTTTGTTGGTTCAGCTGAACGAAATCATCGATCATGTTATATGCATTTTATGTGCAGCTTACTATCGGTGGGTCTGTCTTTCAGTTCAAAATCAACATTATTTCTTCTTATCATTCAGGGTTTTTTGTACAACATTAATGACATATTTACCAAGTATTCTACAAAGTATCCTAAACCACTTTTGATCTACAACATCGAGAAATCTTCGAAAAGCATTGACTTTCATACAATAGTTTATCAACTGTCTCAATTTGTTCAGGATAAAGGATAAAAGTATATAACTGTATAAAACTAAGTATATAATTAAAAACTGCCTTTACCCAAGAATACGGTGGACAGGTACATGACCGCGAAGCCCACGCCCACCGCCAGGAACTGCGCCACGCCCGCACTGCGCTTGCGCTCGTGCCAGCGCGCGCGCTCGCGGGGCAACACCTCGCTCACCGTCACGTACAGCAGCGTGCCCGCCGCCAGCGCCTGCGGTAACACAACGATCACAGTTTTAGATTAATGACATTGCTCGGTGCAATGTTACCGAACAACTGAGCAACCACTTTTTGCCCTCAACGGCGTTCCGGCGATCCGGCACTAAACCCCACATACACGTGACACGTATACCTCGGGCATAGCATAGCGCTATCTTTGATTATTCACGGGTAAGCACTTGGCCCTCTCACCTGCATAGTAGGTATCGCCAGCGAGTCCTTCACAGCACTGACGACCTCCAGGCCGGCGCCGATGCCGATGCCAGCCACCGAGCCGCCGCTGAACAGCGTCACGCACACGATGTGCGCGCACAGCCGGCGGGGTGCGCTCGCGCATAATTCCGCGCCTAGACAGAAGCCGACCACGAACTTGTGGGAAGCCACCGCTCCTAGTAAGAGCAGCACCTGGAAAACAACATGCAAAACTATTCAAATTACCACTACTAATCTAATCTACTAATCACTGGCTGTTTTTATTTTGAGAGTTTTGTTTAATATCTGTGTGTATATTCCATTACGAAAATGTGAATGAAAGTGTTGGTAGGGGTAGACCTAGGCGGACGTTTCGAGATCAAATCAGGGACGTCCTCAAAAAAGGGCAGGTCAAGAGTACCCTAAACCGAAGAGCATGTATGAAGGGAATAATGAAAGTGGACGAAGCGAAACAAGTATGTAAGGATCGTAGCAAGTGGAAAGAAGTGGTCTCTGCTTACCCCTACGGGAAAGAGGCGTGATTATATGTATGTATGTATGTATGAAAATGAAAACGTAAATTTGTATGGCAAAATGTTAAAATTTTACTCTTCTCGTATGTCGCCAAGAGGCGCTGCTCCAATGCCATATTGATTTTCGTGAAACTAACTTACTTAAAAATAAAAACATGGTAAGAATCCCATTAATACACAATAATACACAAAAACACACCCCCTCTCTAACACCCCCTCTCTCACACACACACACACACTCTAAACATGTAGACGATTAAAGGTAAGCGCTGATTTGAGACAGTACCTGGCGTAGCGTACGTACCACCTACTTTTGTCAGTTAAAAGAGATCACATGGAATTCGAAAAATCTTAAAAAAAATCAGATCGAATTCAGTTCTTTTGAAATCCTGACGTAATATTATGATTTCCTAGAAATAGAAGCAAATCGTAATTAAATTAATCATTATTAATGATAACGAGTAAGCGAGACAATGTGACAATAAGTCAACGTTAGCGTTATCAGTCATACTCATCAGTTATCATCACCGATAACCTTAAGGGCTTAAGTAGAAAACCCCTTTTGTTTTACTCAATTTGGGTCACAATTGTATATCATTGGATAACTATAACAACAAAGAGTTAATAAGTTTACCCAGCTACACGTTGCTGTGGCAAAATATATTTTGTATATATGCATATCAAACAAACAGAACAATACTTTGTTCTGAGACTAATTAGTTACTATTTTGAGGCGCTTCCTGACGTGCTAGCAAACCATGTGTTGAGCCTGCTCATTATAGAAAAAGTACAAAAAAAATTCTTATTCGGACAGCGCCATCTGTTGATTGCAGAGACATTGTTGGTAAAAATTAGCGTTTTAGTGATTTTTATTTTGACGACCTCCGGTAGCCGAGTGGCTTGCACGCCGGACTTTGGGCGGCGCTAACTCTCGAATCCCGTGTTCGATTCCCGATCGGGTCAATGTGGGTGGTTGTGGTACCGTCCGTCGGTGTTTCTGATTTCCATGAAACGAGTGATATAGCTACTTACCTTAGGACCAGAACAATGTATGTGATGTTGTCTAATATTTATATTTATTTATATTTGTATATTCAATACCTTTGCAAATCCTTTGCAGGTAATACTAGTAACACTAGTGGGAAGAAAAGAAGAAGTATGGAAAGTTAGTTGACCTTATCGGTCGTTAGAGATACGCGTCCGAACAAACGGACACACTGTTTTTTATAATATAATATATATATATATATAAGCATACGCGATCGGTGTTTGCACAATTTTTTTTTTTTTTGTGAGAGATTGCTGATTGCCGCTGCGGCATTTTCAGCTTCACCGGGCTTTTTTGGGGGCGGCGAGGAACGTAAAGGGTCCCTCAAGCCGTGTGAAACGAATCACCTTCGGAGGTTATCTAGAGGGAACGGCATCGCGCACTAGTGCGCGTCCCCGTGCCCTACAAGATTCTCCGAAGGGTTCGGATCGGATCGGGCCGTTTGCACAAGTTACAGTTACTTCAAACTTTGGCTGTTCAATTTCTCATCGTAACCCACCTTTTCTATGAGTTTCATTGTTTAAATAATAAGCTTTAATTTCGTTTAGTGTCTTAGTAGTTTACGAAAATAGAATTATAAAATAAAGTGAAGTACCTAGTCGTTCACAAAATAAATATTTATTATTAATTGTTTTTTGATTTTCAATTGACATATTCTAACTTTAAGGGCCTGTTTCACAATGTCTGATTAGGAGATACTTGGCAGATAAAGTGACAGTTTTGTATGGACGATCTTTCAAGTAAACGCTAATGGGAACTTACTTGTATATCGTGAAACAGGCCCTAAGTATAGTATTTTCAATTTCATTGATAAACAAGCGACCTTCTCTTCATTAAAGCATCTGTAAATTCGCAATATAGGTGAATCAAAACTTAATAAATGTTTGCCTCGCTCGACGACCGACACACTTTCCCTTTCAAATAGCCGATATAAATATTACTTACAAGGAAGCGCTGTTAAGTTCGAGGTCGATTAAATGGCATGATTACCTTGGAATAGGGTCGCCATAATGTAAAACTATTAAACTAAGACAAAAAACTCAGAAACTCCAGACTTTTTTTTTTAAACTTATTTATGACACGTCAGTTTAATTATCTGCAATATTTATTTTTAATATAATACTATGTTGATATAGAATCGAAAGCAGATTAATTATCTATTATGTCAATTTAGCAAACCCAAAAATTTGTAAAATGTATGTACACTAATTATTGAGAAATTCACGGTTACACGCAGTTACCGAAATATAGAAAACTGACACAATTTCTTTGTGTGTCTTTCTATTTATACATGCGACTTTCGTAATGAATTCGCGAGTGTAGGTAACTGAGCCATGTACAAACAGTATGATGTGTGTTTGATAAATATTTCATGAATCATTTTATTCCAGAAACTAAAATCGAAACTTAACCGAGTTTTAATTCTGAATTGTTTTTCAGTGTTTTGGTTTTATGTCAAAAGAGACAAAACATTGAATAACTGTTCAATGTTTATCGTTATATTTATACACACACACGCGCCTGCACATCAACCTACCACAAACTGTAAAATTTCCTCAATAGACTTTTAACTTTATTACTAAGGTGTATGGTTGAAAATGTATTGAAGAAATTTGACAGTTTTGGATATGTTGATCTGCAGGCGTCTGTACATTATGGTTCAGCAATGAATATATTGAGTATGCCTACTTAATTTATTTGATTGTACACCCTTTAGCAAACCCTACCCCGCCCATAGCTTAAAGCCAAATTTTGACGCATATTAAAATATATATACGCACTTGATGTCTGAACTTCGAACACAGATAAAAGTTTTGAAACCCAGACTTTTGTCAAAACCCTGAAAGGACGCTTCCCAACGCCTGTCGAACTAGAACAAATCCGGAAAAACTTGGATTTATGGTAACCCTGCCTGTACATTACTGGCTTGTAATGGTTAAGGCCATTACAAGCCAGACTTTTGTTAAAACCACGCCCGACACCTTCCAAATTAAGACAAATCCGGTTAAACCAGGATGAAAGGTAACCCTACTCGGGAACAGCAGTAGGCCTGTTCCATCACTGCTTGATAAGGAGCGAACAGTCGACACACAGTACAGCCAGACCCATAAACCATTTTATATTAAACTGTTATCTTTACGTTTGCAATTATGTCGGCAATTACTATAGGTACGGTAATGTTTTGTTATCATCAGCTTTCTGTAGGTAAGGTAAATAAATTTACCTAAAATTGGTGAAGAGTTTTGGACTGGTTTGTTACAGCTATCAAAGTTCCTTTGTTTATTTTATTACAGACTGGGCGCGGAGGGTACGTTATTCTCAAGTTATGTTCAGATAATAACGTATGCTATATAGCTAGTACGTTGACTGATAAAACTAATTACAAAAAATATATGTAATATCATACCTTGTCATCCATTCTTATCTATGTGACATAATTTCCTTGTTATGGAAAAATATCAAAAAAAAAATTATGTAACTGCTTTGTTTTGGGATCAGTATGAAGTAGGAGCTCGATGACGCAGTGGTTAACGCGCCCGGTCTGTGAATGCTGTGGTTAAGCAACTTTCGCAAAGGCCGGTCGTCGGATGGGTGACCGAAAATTATAGCTCGAGCTCCTCTGTGCTTCGGAAGGCACATATAACCGTTGGTCCCGGCGGCATTAGCCATTCGTTAATAACCACCAATCCACACTGGACCCGCGTTGTGGTTTATGGCGCGTTCTCCGTATCCATCCATAGGGAAGGCTCGTGCCCCAGCAGTGGGGACATATGTAAGCTGATGATGATGATTAAGTATGAAGGTGGTAACCAGTACGGAAACCACCACCCACCATAGAGCGAGTTTTGTTAGCTATTCGACCAACGATACCGAAAACGGGAATTTGTTACAAGGTTATTTTGTTTATTTTAATGATTTTTCAAAATCAACAGCTTTAAAAAATATATTATACAGTATTTAAGCTCTAAACATACAGCGAATAACAGATTTTACATAATATATAGATAATTTATATGGGCTATGCTGCTTCGGCGTCATATAGTTCTCGTTTTTTTTACTGCTTTAATAGAACTGACAATCTTCATATTAAAGAGCGTATGACCTACATTTCAGTTAAAATTTACCACGCCAGATGTCTCCGGTAGTGTCAAATTGTAATTTTTATGATATACCATGTTACTGTCTCAGTACAAGATCTCCCGCCCAGAGTAGACTTACGAACCGATGGCATAGTGACATTCACAAGAGCTACTTGTAGCCTAAACTGAGTAAATGATTTTGATTTTTGAATTTTTTTTTGACTGGTAACCACTTGGCCTTCATCTCACCAGATGTTAAGTGATGATAAGGCCGAAGGTGGAAGCGCACTTCACCCAAAATCCACGACTAATGAGGCACTGGCTATTTTATCTATAGCTGCCGGAACACAACAATGCCACAAACATTGATGTTATGGCGACATATTTAGTTACGATATGGTGGTAGCTATATAGCCAGGTGGACAAACAAACCCTACCACCAACCAGACCGAGTATACAAACACGTACCCCCCGCTGGGAATCGAACCCGTGACCTCTGGGTCTGAGACCAGTGGTCTTAACCACAAGGCCACAGAGGCAGTTAAGCGGTCGTTCTCGTAAACGTGATCGAATTAAAGAAAACATGCACTAGGTACATACGGTGAGGGTATAAAGAAGCGGGTATTCCGGTATGGACTTGTCGGCGCGGGTCGGTACGGATCAGTGCAGGATACCCTACATAGAGAAACAGGTAAATTAGTCTTTATTGACCATCACGGCTTCAGAGTTCAAGCCTGTATGACCCGGTCCAGGTAGTCGGTACCGACAAGTCCCAATCTGTTTCTTTATGCGTGAGCGCATATGATAATGATCCATTTAGTTGTGACATCTGTCCAAGGCAGAATGTCAGCCCACAAAACCTTTATTAACAAGCGCAAGCTTGCAAAGAAGCTTAAACAAAATCGGCCAACTCCTCAATGGGTTAGAATGCGCACTGGAAACACCATCCGATACAACGCCAAGAGGCGTCACTGGAGGAGGACGAAGCTCAAGCTGTAAGCTTGTATTATCCTGTATGTAAGCTAGAATACACATTCTCCACATAACATTGGGATATTTTACCGGTACGGATCGGTCCTACCCGTACCGGTTTGTCTGCACCGGTAACCCGCCTCTTTATGTCATCACCCTAACAGTAAGTCCAGATAGACTTTTTTTTTTTTTTTTTTGGAGAGAGATTGCTGATTGCCGCTGCGGCATTTTCAGCTTCACCGGGCTTTTTGGGGGCGGCGAGGGACGTAAAGGGTCCCTCAAGCCGTGTGAAACGAATCACCTTCAGAGGTTATCTAGAGGGAACGGCATCGCGCACAAGTGCGCGTCCCCGTGCCCTACTAGATTCTCCGAAGGGTTCGGATCGGATCGGGGAGCGGAGCAACCCGAGGGCGCCTCTAAAGGCACGGACCTCGGCTCGGGTTGACCGGGCCGTGGAGGAGGAGAGATCCAGATAGACGCGTGCACATCAACCGATCCGTAACTGTCAAATTTATTTAATAAATGTTCAACCTTAAGTCATATACAGAAAGTACAAAGTCTATTGAGGAAATTTTACAGTTTGTGATGCAAGTCGACGGTTTAACGTAACGTATTATGTAACGTTACCACAGACATTGCAAAGTTGTAGCTTCACAATCAAAAAAACGTTACAGGTGTCTGCTGGTAGATTATTTATTTATTCATCACCATATTGTGAAACTCTGTAATTGGGTAAGTGTTATACATAATATTTTATGATTGTAACAAAAAGACCGTTGAATTTCTCAAAAAAAGATATAAATAAATAAAGTCTACATTGACAATTTCCCCTCCTTCATCAATATGTAAAAATAGACTTAATAACAGGGTGGGTAGTCTTATAAATCTTACAATGGGAACTACTCTCCACACTGGCTCCTGTTTTGGTGTCTTCATTTCATGGAAATACATTTATTAACGAACCCTATGCATAATTATGTATAAACCTATTTCCAGTTTCAGCTTATACATAAACTGACAGTCCCTAATACTCATAGGTATATTTAGTTAACAGGAAAAGTTTAAAAAGATTAAAAGAACCAAAACCCTTTATAAAATAATATGTAGAAAGAAAAAAAAATACAAATAGGTATTTCAACCAACCTGAGACGCATTCTCCTGTAGCCCAATAGCCAATCCCTCCAGAACACTGTGCACTAGCAACGCACAAAGTAACCCTATCACCCCAGAAGAACTCTTGTTGCAAGGCGCTGTGTGGCTGACGTGGCACATCCTCGGGTTTCCCGCGTCACCGCAGCATCTCTCCTGCATCTCATCGTCCTGCCTCCCACTACTATCAGGATACAGCAGGCTCGTCGCCTCATTGCTGCCATACGTATGCCTGTGAGGGTCATTCTCTGGCCCGTAAAACAAATGAACCAACTCGTCAACCAGGTACACCAAAAAGAATCCAATGCAGAAAGCTAACTCGGAATAGTTCGGGAGTTTCTCTCTCGCTTCTGGCAACATGTGGACTAGGGACGTGGAGAACAAAACACCACCGCCGAAGCAGAGTAAGCAGGAGATAAGAAGAGGGTGTTTCTGTCTCGCTCCTTCTGAGAAACAAGCTGGGATCATGCCAGCTACGAAACTGCCCAAGCCTAGAGTGAGCATAGATATGGCCTTAGCAGTCGTCACTTCCATCATGGTCGATACACTGGTTCACATTCACCAATTAATAACAGTGGGAAACGTCGTCTTATCGGATTTATTTACACACACCGTTATCGATTTCTAAATAAGTGTTAAGTACTTATTTATAATGCACGTGTTTTTTTTATCGTAATTCGTAATTCCCTATCTTACATGTTGGACGACTGTACTCCGGCGGGCGAGCCGTGTGAATGAGGCAAAACATTATCAGTAAACACTGCGACAACGCAGTGTCACTCAGCGAGTGATGATAAGACCATAACCGTACAGCGATAAGGTTCAAAATCAATTGAATAATTTGTTTTAATAAATAAAAGACCATTTTAACTAGATCTGCACAATTTGGATTTGCAAATGAATTAATTATAAGCCACAGAGGTCTTTCAGTTTTGGTTTTATGACAAAGATTTATAAATAGTGAGGAGGTAATGAAACTGCTTGATGATTGCGTATTATTAATAATATAAGGACGATATATAATTGGATAAACAGTTAGTACATACGACTATGAATAAGTACAACTTATTCGTTGGGTATTATTTTTTGCATATATATGGACCATGACATAGACCCAGTAATTTTATGATCCCATTGAAGCTACAAAATGTTGCGCGGATCTGAAAGTTGATGAAAAAGTGTGGAGAGGCTTTTCCCGAAGTGGGTCACTGGTGGCTAGCCGCATAATAATAATTGGATAATTTCTTTTCGTACCACTTGCTCAAAAAAGTGACATTCTATGCCACAAAAAGCGAACATAACAATAGTCATTTTTAATCTGTTAAAAACAGGGAAAGAAAATTGTACTAAATTTCATTCATCCTCCCCCTATCTCCCCCTAGGGAGAATGTGATTTAAATTTGGAATACTTACCGAAATTTATACTGAACTATAAATCTGTGTTTACACCATTGAGTTTGTATATAAATACTCAAATCAACTCATCAACAATAAATGTACCAAACAAAAATGTAACTCTCTCTATCAATAATTGGACCAATGTTTCGAATGTTAACTTTTACTTTTAATTGTCATTATATTTAATATAGGCTTATCTCATATTATTATTGTGTTAATTTTTTCGCAAATGGTACGAAAAGTAGAGTATTTTCCTCGGTGATAAAGGTGTCTTAGTCTTGGGTGAACTTAAATCCCTCGCTACACTCAGGACTCGTCTTAAATCCCTCGCTTCTCTCGTGATTTAAGTTTTTAACACCCTCGCTACGCTCGGGAGTAAACCTCGAGTCCTTCGTTACGCTCGCGATTTAAATCGTCACCCGCGGCAGAAGACACTGCTTTATCCCCTTGGTTAATAATCTACTATTATACGTCTAGCATAGCATAGGTCTACACCCAATTGAGAACCTAATTTCAAGCTTATAACTAGGCTTTATACTTTATCTTGCGTGGTTCGTCACTTACCCCCTTATTCATAAAAACGTGATAAAAACTATATTTATTTAGTTAATTAATTAATTATCTTTATTAATAGCTTCGCGTTTAGCATTTATCCAATTTCAAGTGTTTTTTTATTAGAGTATTAAGGGTACAATTTGTACGGTGCATAGAAATTAAAATGGAAGCTCACAACACGTGTTATTAATTAGTTATCTTAATTAATGGCTTCGCGTTTAGCATTTAGCCAATTTCAAGTATTTTTTTTATAAGTAGTAAGGGTACAATTGTGCGGTAGATAGAAAATAATATGGAGTCTCACAACACGTGTTATTATTACGACGGAAAGAACTCCGGTGAAACTCCATTTAGTTAATCATTGTGTTGTCTCTTTTTCTCAAATTCAAAATTACGTTTGTGTGACGTTGACAAAACAATATTTAACTAAATAATGCCCAAATAGTTGTTATGAATAAGGGGGTTAGTATTTAAATTAATTTCACTTTTTTGTGTACGAAAAGTTCATTGTCAGTCACATTATCGTAGTTTAATGCTGCACAAAGACTCTCCCAAGGCGCGCCACTGAGCCCGGTCCTTATTTCATCACACCATCACCAGCTCATCAACGTCCCCACTGCTGGGGCACGAGCCTTCCCTATGGATGGATAGGGAAAACGGGCCATAAACCACCACGCGGGTCTAGAGCGGATTAGCAGTCGTGTCGGCTTTACGTGCCTACCAAGGCACGGAGGAGCTCGAGATGATAAACCATCCGATGACCGGCCTTTGCGAAAGTTGCTTAACCTTAGCAATCGCAGACCGGGTGCATTGACCACTGCGCCATCGAGCACCTCTTGTGTTCCTCCTCCTTATTAAATAGTAATTATTAATTAAAATAATGATTTGCAGCAAAATACAGACTTAATAATAAAGTTCGTGGATAAAATAAATATATTAAAAAGACGTTACATGACTCTGTATGATTAATGTATTACCAAACATGATATGACAAAGCGCTGCGCGGCCTAAAATCCTTGGATCCTTAACTAAATATTGATTTTACTTATGCGATATATTTGTGTCATGCATAATAATATTATTATATCAAAGTAGCTGATACAGAGTACTTCCCCTGGGCAACAAAGAAGGTGACTGATACTTTTAAATGAATCATTAACAATTTCAAAACACATCAAAGTCGGTGCGCTTTTTTAACGAGTGTGGGCATGACATTCCCTACGGAACCGTCTCGACCCGGGCTGTTGCAGAGACACGGGAGATGTGTAGGATTGAGCGCTAGTCTGATCCACTAAAACCATTCGGCACCCGTCAACTGCTCAGCGGGACCCTAAGCACTACGAGTCCTTCACGCCGGTGCGTTTCTTTCGAACCTGCATCATACTAGGCGTCGTCGCCGACCCCCGGGTTCGGGAGGCTCTTGATATTTTAAAGAGTGTTTATAAAATACAGTAAAAATATTAAACGCCCACCCGACCCAGCCAGGAATCAAACCTGGGTCTTCCGCAATCCGGGCGGCAGCACTGATCATTATGCTACCGGAAAGGCTGACGTAATTTTTCCACTGCTTTGATTTTTGAATGCTTTTTAGCGGCATCAGTGCCATCTATCCAACGGTCATTGCAACCGATGGCTATGCAGATTCATACATATATGATAGACACAACGCTATAGTAAATAACGCTATAGTAAATTATTTTTTTTATTTTTAAGTGCTAATTGCTACACTACGCAGTAGCTTTAAGAACTCCTGGTAAGCCCTAGACCCTACACCCAGCAGGATGTATTAGACTAATGGGAATAATGTCATCTAAATATATACTAGCTAACCCGGCGGACTTCGTACCGCTTTGACAGTGTCTATGACAACAAAACAAACAAATCGTGAAACATTTTGTATTGGAAAATTAAATTGTCGTTTTTAGTATTTTCCGTTACTTATTATTTATGTTTCTCACCGTTCAAACTTTTCCAGAACTTTCACAAATATTTCAAAATCAAAATTAGCCAAATCGGTCCAGCCATTCACGAGTTTTAGCGAGACAAACGAACAGGAATTGATTTTTATATATACAGATAATGACTTGTCCTGACTGACTGATTCATCATTGCCGAGCCGAAACCGCTGGAGCTAATTAGATGAAATTTGGACTATATGTTAACTGAGTGATGTAACCAGCCACTAAGAAAGGATTTTACGGAAATCATACCCATAAAGGGGTCAAATAGGGGGTGAAAGTTTGTATGAAAGTCCGTCAGTTTTGAAGTAAAATACATGAAAATTGGTATTTGGCTTTTTGGAAAGAAACAAAGAATGACTTGTACCTACTTCATTTAGGGCTAATTTTTCAATCGTCAGTTAAAATTTATTCGTTGAATAATTTTGACATAATGACAGATTCTCCTTAGAAAATATGTCAAAATGACAATATTATTCGTTGAATCGATAAAACTCATCTGATGTTTGAAAAATCGGACCTTAATGTTATTAATTGTTTCGTATTGAAAAGTTTGTATAGCTACCTCAGCCAACCCGAGTGCTCTCTTGTCACACGTATCATTTGTAATTTGTAACTAATAACCTCAAAATCTTTTGTTGTACTCGAAATTTAACCAGACTAAAAAACAAGCTCCATTAAATTTACGTATGTATTAAATTGTATTATAGCAATTACTAATTATGTTGCGAAGTCAACGCAATATTTTATGTTGTCACAGGACGTGCCGCGCGTTGCCAAGTTCGCGCAATAATGGACCCTTAGTTCATGGAACACAACACTGCTAATGACATTGTTGTTTGGATAAAAGACATGGATAAGATGGCGAAAATCAGCCAGGCTATTAGAACCAACCAAACCGAGTACCTACACAAACCCTACCTGGAAATCGAACCTAGGACCTCTGGGTCTGAGACCGCTGCGCTGGCGCTGGTTTAATCAATAGACTACAAAGGCAATTTGAATTATTCTATGGAGTAGATGTATCGATCAGAACTCTTTAGTAGCTGGTAGGTGTTATTACATAAACACTGATTACGCTAGAAAATAAAAAACTAACTACGCTCTAATATGACATATCATAATCATTTCTCACACTAAAAATAAAAATGTCATAATTCTTTGAAAATACTACAAACTTGTGATAATGAACGAGTTGCTGCAACGGCATGGGTGTTCAAACGTGTTCTCATTGCCAGAGGGGCTGAAGGAGCTCATGTGCGATATTTCACGTGAGGTAACAATTTCAAAGTTTCTTTATCATTCAAAATCTCCAACTCCAACTGGTCAAGTTTTTGCCATATCGACTCTCCCAAAACACATCATCATAGCCAGCTAGGCAGAGGCCTCATTTTTCGCCATTCCCTTCTTCTACCCAAAACAACATGAATTTAATTGCTTGTAGTTCAACACAGTTACAATACTTAAAAACTCAACATAGTCTATCAAAAACTCTTCAAATTCGACAGGTGCTACGCGAACAGCCAGAGAAGATATTCGACTTCATAGCCAACTATCTGTCGGTGTTGCTGATCACAAGGGAGCACGGCGTCCTGGCCATGAAGATTCTGGAAGATCTATGCGACTGCAAGCCCTCCGTCTCGGAGCATCTCATGCATCTTGGCATGGAGAGGGCGGAGGCGGACACGCTGGCGCAAGTCATCCAGGAAGAGATCGAAGGATTCGAACCGGTTGAAGGAAAAGGTATAACTAAGTCGGTGTCGCTAATCAACAGAGAGCACAGCTCTCTTTCATAAAGAATCTAAAGGATCTGGCAAGTCCACCGCATCAGAGCATCTCCTTCATTTGGGTGTAAAGTGCACAAACGGTATCTCTTTCGGATTCGCGCCAGTTGACGGCAAAAGTGCAACAACCACGTTCATTAAAGCCAGCCCAATAAGTATTTATCCAGGATTTATTATGAGCCCTGCTGTAGTCCAAGGTATAGGGCACCGGTCTCTAACTCAGAGATCTTGACTCAGATTCCCAGCGGGGGTACGTGCTGGTCTCAGTTTGATTAGGGGTACGGTTTTTTTTTAGCAATTTTTTTTAACGGCAATAAACTTAGGGAATCTAGTGGTCGCTACTAGATTCCCTAAGTTTATTGCCGTAACGACAATATTGTGTTCCGAATTCCGATAGATTAATTGTCAGTTGTTGGCTGAAGATACTGAGTAGAAGAGTAGAGTACGCTTTCACGGTCGGCCTTATTATTACTTATGTCAATAAATAACATAAATATATCTCTCAAGATGAATGATGAATGAGAAGGTCCAGTGC
Source organism: Eudonia truncicolella (assembly GCA_949315975.1). Lineage (NCBI taxonomy): Eukaryota > Metazoa > Arthropoda > Insecta > Lepidoptera > Crambidae > Eudonia > Eudonia truncicolella. The sequence continues at coordinate 1,610,021 of OX438839.1, forward strand.
TTTTCCATAAAAATAACAATAAATCTTAACTCTACAGAGAAAGTAAAGGAGTCCCAAATAGTGAAGAAAATCCTGGCTAGGTTGGTGCTTGACGAGGACATGACGGCCCGCGTGTGCCAGGTTGCCAGGAACGCGTACAGGGACTACTGGTATCGCAAGAAGTTACTCGAAAAGGTGAACTTACTGTTCTCGAACTGCTGTGCCAAAATTATTTTGTCGCATGCCAACAATGGACGCGTGCCATTGGTTCGCCGCTCCTACGATAAAGACTGCTGTTGCTGGCATACATTTTCTTACGCAGGCGAAGTCGCAGATAGAAGGAATAGGAATAGATGAAATTAAATAATCGAAATTTAAAGGTATCTAAACAGATTTTTTTATTTATTTATTTTTTCATGAGCATGGAAACAAAAGGGAAATAATTTATTTGTATTACAAAATAAATATTTGGTCAGCAAAATTATTATTTGGTCAGCAGAATTATACAATCGGTCAGCATAAGAAATCCTTACTGTTGGTTAGGTTAAGTTATTTTTTTTCCCGAGCGAAGCGCGGCGTAGCGAGGGCCAGTCACGGAAGGGGGGAGCGGCATAAGACTGCTGGTTCAGAATGATCTAAGTTGCAGACTGATTTAGAAATATTTGCTAACCATAAGTTGCTGCCCAACTAGCTTTTTTGCTGCCCAACTAGCATTTTTTTGCTAACAAAAATACGAATAATTTGCTAACCGTTTAAATAACATCCGAAACAAAAGCATTTTATAACGTTTAATTAGGTATTAAATTATTTTACATAACCTAATGCAAATACGACAACCTCCGTAGCCGAGTGGCTTGCACGCCGGACTTTGGGCGGCGCTAACCCTGAGGTCCCAGGTTACATTCCCGGTCGGGTCAATACCGAAAACGATCTTTTCGATATTGTGTCGGGTCTGAGTAGTTGTAGTACCGTCGTTGTTTCTGATTTCCATGATACGAGTGCATTAGCTACTTACCTTGGGATCAGAACAATAACTATAATATTATAATAACTTCCTTACTGAAACGCCTCGGTGGCTGAGTGGCAAAGCGCTTGGTCCGATACCCGTATGTCCCGGGTTTGATTCCCAGGTCGGGCGAAGTGTGTTTTTCGATGCATAGCCCGGGTTTGCGATCACCAACCCGTATTTGGCAAGCGTGGTGTTTAAGACATTACAGTAGTGATGACTTGGTTTCAATGATGAAGGCCTTTGCCCAGCAGTGGGACAGTTATGGGCTATACTACTACTTATCTTTGCTACTACTACACTACTACTGAAATCGTGCTGTTACAATGTACCTATTTATCATTTCTGAAATCTTCTTTCAAAAATATACTGACTAACACCACAATACAAATAATTTATGAATAAAGTACATATACAAATGATAATGTATCTAAGTAGATCATAGTGCAATAACCTACATTTGAAGTTAATAATACATTTGAATAGTACATAACCAAACGTAACCTGACAAAACGAAAATCAAAAGATATATATAATATATTAGATTCCTGAAAACAATCGTATACTAAATGACGTTATCTTCGTTTAGAGTATGAAAGTGCAGCCAGACGAGCCCTGGGAAATAGCAGCTCAGCACACATTAGAACTGTACAAGAGGACAAAGCCATCCTTTGCAGAACTGACGAGAGCCACGCAGAAAATTCAGGTACAATTTCCTACCAATAACGTTTCCCAGTCCCACTAAAGTAAAAAGCAATTTTCACTTTAAACAAAAGTCTAATTTATAATCGTCTTTGTGATCTATGATTAGAGATCACTGACTGGTTCTATCGCCACTGTTAGCCAGAAGATAAGGTAACCAGTTCCTCCGTGATTGATGATCCTGGAAGAAGTGCATTTTCATCTTCAGCTTAGGCAATATCCTAACCAGCCGTTTTGGAATTTCAGTTTTTGTTCTTTAGTTTAATATACGTGTATTTGTTTTGAAAATTTCATACCAACGTTTCAATCTTTCTTTCACGTAAAAAATTATTGTATAATTCATATTACAATCATTTTGGAGAAAAAATCAAAGGCCAACGGCAAGTTCTGGCCCCAAAGGAATATCTTCATTGAGAAGTCTAGGTTCTACCGACAGAGATTCACTCGTTCTCATAAATTCAATTCTCATTGCCTTATTCATGATATTGTCCCTATTTTATCAGTAAAAAGTCTTTTAAGGAAGTTGTAAACGGTAGTGATTTTTATCAGCCTTGGCTTTTGCGGAAAAAGAAATAGCGATTATATAGGATTCAGACTAAGACGTTTATTTGTAAATTAAATGTTACAATAGATAAAATAATAAGATGTTTGATATTCGGCTACCGCGGATTTTTTAAAGTAAGTGATAAAAGGGAGGGGAGGGGGAGGTCAAAATAAGTGAGAAAACTCACAAAATATAGGTCAAACAATTGGTTTTGTAAATTATACACAAATAAAGGATAGTTATTCAAATATGTATCTGCTGTTCTTTAAATGTGTTTGTGTCTACATTTAAGCAGATTTTTTTATGTTATTGAGCCGGAAAGCGAAAATACGACCTGCATACCTGATGGAAAACGTCTTCCGCATCCCATGGAGGATTGAAACACCAGGGTATCTGCCGCTCGTGGCCGTCCCTCAAACTTCAGTTCTTACACCTTAATAGTAACTTCATATTAATCTATAATAATTATACAGTTACTTTAATATATGTTATGTGTATATACACACGCCTGCACATCCATCCAAAATTGTCAAATTTCTCTAATGGATATTATCTTTATACCCAAACGCTAACGAATAAAATTTATTAAAGAAATTTGACATTTTGTGATTGGTTGATTTTGTCGTCAAATCTGTGCAAAGTCACCGCTACCATGCAGATTTTAATTGCGTTGCTGTACCTTAAGCTGTTCAATTTTTCAGGCGGCTTATAGAGGATACCACGTCCGTAGGAACCTGCTGACTCACTTGAAGCCAAAGAAGAAGAAGACGCGGCCCAAAGTGGACTTGCTGGGCCCACCGGTGGACGTGGCCGAGTCCAGGGAGATCGATCTTGGGCCCATTCTCGTAAGTTGTTGCATTTTAAGCACTATTTTTAACCATTTTTAAACATTTCTAATGAGATACCATGATGTCCTTGAATACGAAAGTACCTATAAAAAAAACAAATTAATTTAACAATTGAAAATAATTGAAGTTTTTGATCGTGACTCAATTTAACTCAAAGGAATCATTACTTTATTTTTAAAAAGAAACAAAACTAACTGCATTCAAAGATATTTTAAACCCTTCGGCCGCCTATGAAACCAGGGCTACGTAATCAGTTACGTACAAAGAATATTTTTTCTTTCCACGAAACCACCATACAAATGCTTATAGTACGTAACCAGTTTCATACAAGTAATAATTTTGCTTCTTTTCTAAGTCTTTTTTTTATTCACACGAAACAATCATACTACTACCACCATCGAAACCTATTGAAGAAAGTCAATGCGGCAGGTGAGAGCTGCTGATTATCAGCGTGTGAGAGACGCTGAGCCTCCTTGGAACCGTAGAATTGAATTAATAATTTTTTTGCTCAGTCACTCTTTTTTTTATCACTCCCACTCGATTTGAAATTGATATGCAATACACAAGTTCAATAAATTTCCTTTCGTCTAATGTCAATAGTTCTTAATTACATTCAAGTACGGTGGATTTATAAATTTTTAAACTTTTAGTAGTTTACTGTTTACCATGTCACCCTACCTGTGAAATGCCTTCACACATCCACATGGAAAGTTTTTCTAAAATTGAAGAGGGTGTGTTTATTTATTATATTATATTCTGAGGCTATGGGGGAGGGAGAAAATAAACTTTTATGCCGGTTCTTCACAATACACGGTCTCCCGCCATAGACTTACGAACCGATAGAGAAGTGTCTTTCTTAAGAGCTCAAGTATAGATTAAAACAACAAATGATGATTTGAATAGCACATAGGAAAATTCGACCTGAAACCACCTCGTCCACCTAGTTCAGGGTGATGGGTATTCTTTACTATTAGCATCTTTGACGTGTTGGTTTGATTTGTCATCAGAAGCATGCAAGAACTCCTTAGACACCGCGTTCACATAATTTGGTCTTACATTTTGTTATCATCGCTATGTATGACTTTGCAAATAATATATTGAGTATTGAGTATTGAGTTTTTAGTATTCACGATCGCAGCTCTAGTATGCGCCAACTCCTCAAAATGTTTCAGGATGTCAAAATCCGCGAAGACGACGTCGGCGTCATGTTCGACGAGTACGCTGGTGAGAAGCTGGGGCTGGGCTACGACCCTATGAAGACCTTAACCCACGTGGAGGGACAGCATTTGACTGACGTCACTCCGACTCCCAGCAGGCTGATTAGCCAGGTGACATTTTTCTCTCTCTAATAATTTTGAAACTTTTGTTTTTGAAAGCACGTCAGTTCCATCGAACCTTGTTAGTAAATGACAATGTGTACCTTAATCCTAAATGAATTTAGAGGCGAGATTACGAGCATCATAGCGAAAGCATCTTCTTATATACATATGTATGATTTACTTATGTACTTATGGCATAATACACAACAGGAACATATTCAGACTAAACTAATATCAAAAAGAATCGCAGGACATAGTCACTTACATAACATTGACTACAGTAAATCTTATAGCGATAGAGACTATTGCTTCTCCCTCATTATCGATGTCGGTCAAGGTCGAATATGACAATTGAATAGAACATTATATTTGCAGGTGCCGGTCCGAACGGAGAACGTCGCCGAAAGTCATCAGAATCAGATCCCATCTCCATTGGAAGGTTGGACTGTTTTAATTCTTGGAGATTTTGACTTCATTAGTTAGTGTTTCTCACTCGTACAAAATCATATTGTAGTACTTACTATTGTCTAATGAATTAGATGGCATTAAATTATGTGTAGCCAAAGTTAAACAAGATCAACTACTTTCCATTTAAGTCTGGTTAAAGCAAATAATGACAGATCTTGAATAACGCTATTAAGTTTTCATATTTTGTTTTGTTTATTATTTGGGCAAGCCAACAGTTCAAAAACAAAGTGTTGTAAAAAATTCCACGATTGGAAACGCACCCGCACCGCAATGCTATCGTAGCTCTGTCCAACCCGCCAAAATTAATCAATACAATCTGCTCGTCTAACACTAGTTTTTCAAATTGTAATTTATTCGCATCAAAATGTGTGTAAAATTATATAAGTATAATGCAAACAAACAGTGTAACCTTTGATTATACAGCCGTGTATAATCAAAGAGTGTAACAACATACGTAGTAAGCTTACAAAACGAATACTTAGTGTAAATGTCACATTCATCACAGTAGAAATTTTCATTGGTTTTCGACTCTATGTCAAAAAAATAACGTAAGAATTATATGCGGTATTAAATCGACTTTATCTCGTGTTATGAATAATTTCTTTGATGCTTCCCAGATAGTCCGAGTCAAGGCGAAGAACTTACGAGGAGCCGCGTAGCGACCCTTGGTCCTCCGCTTGCGCAGGATTTGCACAAAATATCCTTCCTTGAGGTTATATTTCTCACATTGATTTGTGTAACCAAATATCCATGTCACATTCTAATCGCTGTCAAAAATCGAAGAAGCCAGAAACTCTCGTAGTGATATTGTCGGTTCCAAAAATGCTTATCAATAGTTAAATAAATACAGACGCCTGCACATCAACCTACCACAAACTGTCAAATGTCCTCAATAGACTTTGGACTTTATGTGTAAGGGTTAAGGTTGACAATGTATTGATGAAATTTGACAGTTTTGAGTAGGTTGATGTGCAGGCGTGTGTACCTTATTACTGTAGCTTAGTCGAAGTTGCCATTAACGATGCTATATAATATATCTAAATTATGTCTGCTAAAAACAGGAGGTGAGGAGTTCAAATAGGCATTTTTATTACAGGAAGACGTCTCTTTTTGAAATGTGATTGAATTAGTAAATCAAAAATAAATAAATAACAGCGCTTAGTATATAATGCTCAATATTAATGAACATTTTATGTTAACTCCTTCTCTATTATACCTTATTGAATTTTATTAGAAATACTTTGTTCCTTTTATAATAATGGTGATTTTTCAATCGTCAGTTAAAATTTATTCATTGAAAAATGTTGACATAATGACAGATTCTCCTTAGAAAATATGTCAAAATGACAATATTATTCGTTGGATAAAACTTATCTGAGGTTTGAAAAATCGGGCCTTAATGAATGAACATCTACTGTCAACAGCAAAAGTCCTGGCAAATGTACTTTCAAAAATTAATATGTCTCTCTCTCTCTCTCTATCTCTCTCTATCTCTCACTTAAATGAAATCAAAAAGGCTATAAAAATAGAAACAACAATTATAAAATTTATAAAATACAGTGAAAAAATACGCCCACCCAACCCAGCCAGGAATCGAACCTGGGTCTTCCGCAATCCGGGCGGCTGCACTGACCGCTATGCTACCGGGAAGGCTGACGTAGGCGTTGAATTTTGTCACTGCTTTTTAATTGTTAGTGCTAATAGCGGCACAGTGCGCCTGCCAGTGGTCATTGCAACCGATGGCATAATTAATGGCATTTAATTTAGCTTCAGTGCAGCAATTAGCACTTAAAAGTAAAAAGTAAAAAGAAAAATGTTAACTTAACAGTATTTAAACTTATGCAGGCACCGCCAGAACTCATACCGGATTCGTTTGAGGAAGTGATTGCGGATGAAACGCAACCGGCGAAGGAGGAAGATGCTCAAGACGCCTTGGAAGTGCAGGAAGCGCAAGGAGTCGAGCCAGCTGAAACGGTAGAGGGTGGTGAAGCAGCCCCAGCTGAGGTGCTGGAGGAACTACCTGGAGGTAAAGTTCTGCACAACATATTTGGTACACTGCACAACTTCTAAACAAATTAGTTAAGTATTTGAGTTAGTTTCTAATAAAATTGCCTTCTAAAATTACAGTGTTTTACCAAAGAGTGCATTAATTTAGCGCGTGAAGCTGTTCTAGTAGTTTGTGAGGCAGTAGTAAATGTGAACCTTAATGAAATTGCCATGTGTTACAGATCAAGCAAATGATGGTGATGCTTCAAGTGCGCCCACTGCCTCGGCTCCATCAACAGCGCCCGACACAGCAGATAACACTGACGTGGATGACGCCGGAGAACCACCAGACATCACCGGGGATGAAGCCGAAGGCTAGGCGGACATGATTTAAGCATTTCATGAGACGCTTTGTTTATTTTGATTGATATTAAACTACCAATCTACATTGGGCCCTTGTAGTGGTTTATGGCCCGTTCTTTGGATTTCTATGCAAGCGCTACGTAGGCTCGAGCCCTAGCAGTGTGGACAAAAATAAAAACTGGTCATGATCAAGAAAAGGTATGTTATGGTATGAAAAGGTTATGATATGGCGATTGTAGACTACAATCTGCAAACTGCCAACTGCAGGTGCAGTCTTTAACTTTTTGGTAACTGACTGTAAAATGGTGATTGGTGACCTCAAATCAATGCATTTTAAGCGTTTCATGAAAACTGTACTTTCATAGTAATGTTAATAAATTATATAAAAAATATGGTCACATACAACGACTCTGTTTCACCAACACGTTCATGTTCAATGCCCAGATACAGGCATATATTTTAATTTTCTTCTTTTAATCTTTTATTTTGTTTTCTTTGTTCTTTCAGTGATTTTCGTTTGAGTTTTAATTTTGTTTCCTTTGTTATTTAATAAACTAATTACTTGTGCAACAATACTCTTTTATTTCATTTCATGTAGTTATCTTAATTTCAGCCTACTAGATTGTAACGTCTCGTAACAAAATAATCCTTAGTTGTGTAAATAAGTTTGTCAAAATGGAGAATTTAACACGTCCTCTAATTGACGAAAGTTGTAGACTAGCATTTCCTGAAGGGCTAAAAGAATTGATGACTGATATTTCCAGAGAAGTAAGTCTTAAGATAGTCTTGAGGAGCTCGATGGCGCAGTGATTAGCGGGCCCGGTCTGCGAGCGCTGAGGTTAAGCAACTTTCGCATAGGCCGGTCATCAGATAGGTGACCAAAAATTTATCATCTCGAGCTCCTCCGTGCTTCGAAAGGTACGTAAAGCCGTTGGTCTCGGCTAGATTAGCAGTCGTTAACAACCTCCAACCCGCACCGGGCCCGCGTTGTGGTTAATGGCCCGTTCATCTATTGGGAAGGTTCGTACCGCAGCAGTGGGGACATAAAAATAGCTGATGATGATGATGATGATGATGAAGTCATATCGATTTTTTCAATACTCCATACAGTACACTTTGTTACCTTGACTTTTAAAACGCAGGTTGATTCTGTCCTGCCATAAATAGTGTTGATAAACTATTTACTAAATCTCTCATCACCAAGAGGAACTAAGAGCAATAAAATCTTATTCGACTTACTGAGTGAACTCTGAATGTTATTTTTATTTTTTATATGTTTTATGGATTCAATATGGAGTCTGCAATGCCACTTATTACATGATGAAATGTATGAAGTGCTAGTCACTGTATTTAACTATTCTCTGCTACAAAAACATGATTGAGCCTTCATAATAGTTTTTAGACTACATTTCAATTGTTAGCAGCAGCGGGGGAAGGACTTTTCTAAATATGTGAAAATTGAAATTGGTACCTGCCCCCCGACCGCCTAACCGATTCTTTGGCTACGTGTATAGTTTATGACGTCATCTTGCCATTTCGTACCGCCTATAGATGACGTCATAAACTATACACGTAGCCAAAGCAATCGAGATAGGCGGTCGGGCCCCTGATGTCATTTTTGCAAACTTTGATAAAAAAAAATTTAGTTGTTTTTGTGTGTTGTGATTGTCTTTAATTTTCTGTGTGTTTATTTGCGATAGAGAGTGTTCTTCTATGATAGGGCATTTTCCAATATTTTTGACGCTGTAAGGGAGAAAAGAGCTTGCCACTTGCTGAGTTTCTTGCTGGTTCTTCTCAGTACAAAGTCTCCCGCCCAGAGGAGACTTGCGAACCGATGGCATTAGTGACATTCATAAGAGCTATTTGTAGTAGTGATTACTTGCTCAGTGTTTGTAGCCTAAACTGAATGAATGATTTTGAATTTTGAATTTTGAAAATTTTGAATGTCGTCATAGCATCAATGTTAGAAGCATTGTTGTATTCCGACAGTCCGAGATATGATTGCCAGTTTCTCAGTGATTGAGGTTTCTGGGTAAAGTGCGGACCTTCGGTCTTATCATCACTTTTTTTAACTTAACATCAGGTGATGAGATGAAGGTCAAGTTCTTACCCATGAAATGCTTTAAATAAGTAATGTAATCCCCAAGGTCCTCCGCCACCAACCACTGAACCTTTACGAATTCATTGCTAACTACCTGTCAGCGCTGATGGTTTCCCGGGAGCATCTGACCATCGCTGCCCATCTATGTGGCCAAGTCGACGTAAACGCTTGCTACCGAGAGCTGGAAGAGGAACTCGTAGACATCGGCTTTGGGGAAGACGAAGCTGCCAAGACTAAAGAAATTATCATTGAGTATTTTCACAGCGGTGGAAGTAAGTTATGGATTGGGTTACAAGTTTTTTTGTTCAATCACCAATAAAGAAGTGCTTCAGCCTTTATCCTACCTGTTTACATTTATCTATCTCATTTGTAGAGACTTTAATATAACGGGGGGGGATTATGGTTTTTAAACCGGTGACTTATTCTCACGCTACTGTTCTTGATACGTACAATAGACAAACAAAAACGGTTGAACCAGCCATGTCTGAATCGCGTCTTCCACTCCGAGTGAAGTGAGTGGCAGTCGGTTCAGGCATATGTTCCTATATATATATTCCTATATATGCATGTACAGCATGGGAGAGTAGTTAATTCAACCAATTTACAACTCTCCGACACGATAAACTTCAGATCTCTCTTTGAAGTTGAAACATATAAATATCTTGGTGTGTCTTGGTATGTTTTTTCAGTCTTTGGGTGTTGATGACGGGGACGGGGATTACGGGAGCTATTCTTTTGCCGCCTGAGAAAAGTACTTAACAGTTTTTTATCGGGTGGCAATAAGACGCAAGCCTTTAACGGCTGGTGATACTTTTAGAAACGAATTATTTTTGACTGTTTTCCTTGTATTTATATTTAAGAAATCTTTATATTTATTAAAACCCATAAAAAAAATTCACAACAAAAGTATCCACCCGTACTAACATTCGTACAAAATATTATTTTCACCTATGTGCAGTAATAATGTAATGTTCCATAATGGAGCCTATAATAGTGCAATTAAAATATGTTATAAGTTGCCGGTAGAGTTAAAAATACCTTATACAAAAAGCCTTAACTGATAAATAAGTATTGGATACATTGTTGATACTATTTACTATTTAATATCTATGAACTACTTATATTGTACACAGTTATACAATAAATAATTTATATTTCTATATCATTACGAGATTTTCTTGTCACTCCTGATAGCACCAAAAATTCATAAAATAAATGTACAGTTAATAATCATGTTCTTAAATAATGCAAAAGTTATTTTATTTCATAGTGAATTTCGAGATCACTGGTGAGATTCAAAAATCACCCCCCGGAACAGTCCCAGTCCCGCAAGAATACCGCTAATAAATTATTCAAATGTAAATGAACATAATTTTAAAGAGTTAGTTTTTTGTACAGAAAACGAGACGAATTTGATGAAAAAACTTTTAAACGACGTCAACATAGATGAGAGGCAGCAGGGTAAGGTGAAGCAGGCGGTCCACAACGCGTTTCGGCGGCATATGGCCTACAGCACCACCATCTACCAGGTAAGCCCGCTAAAACGGTCAGGGAGAACCATTAGAACAATTTGATTACACACCATACCCACTAAATAAGGGGACTGCAGAAGGCAAGCTTCATACAAACACGCTCGAGCAACTCACACATAGACAACCTCTCACGAACACGGAAACTCGCAACGACTGTTTCGAGCTGTTCCGAGATCTCTGTCCGTGCAAGGGGTCTATGTGTAGGGAATGCAATCTCGACTCTAGATTGACGAATCGAGATCTCGTCTCATAAGTTGAATTCGAGATTGAGTCATTCGAGATCTCGTCAAATAGTGCGACGAGATCTCGCGAGATCTCGATTTAATCGAGATTAGACTTACTTTTTAAAAATACCTTCTGGGTCCTCCCTGTTTTGTGCCTTACCCGACTTAGCAATTGAATCCAAAACCACTAATATCGGAGCGAGCACTTTACGTGGCCGAGTGCGGTCACCAACGACGCATTTAGAAATTTTGGTATTTTATAACTTTTAGTTTATTCTAAATTTCCATTAAACATCCGTAAACCTTAACTTTACTTACATTTTAAAGTGAAATAAGAAAATAAAATACTTTGGATGTCTTTTTCTCGCGTTTATTTTATGTACCCAATGATCCAGACGATTCGAACACTTTGCTTGATTTTGCTTTGGTCAAAGCGTAAAGAAATATGTAAAATTATTATAGTTAGAATGTTTCATTGTAGGTAATGTAATCTTAGTGTTCGTGCAAGCTTATATGCATTATGTATATATAAAATTTCTAAATAAAATTATTTTAATTTCTCCAGTCATCAACGGAGAGTGAGCTGGATGAAGTTGATATGGCAGCGAAGCACACTTTGAAAATGTACAGGAAGACCAGACTGTCCAGCTCCGAATACCATCGCACCGCCGGTAAAGTGCAGGTGCGTAAAGATTGTTGGAATATACATTCACAAGAATTTTATGTATATGGTAGTTACTGGCTGGCATTCAGCATAGGAGTTAAAAAGTAATAGATGATTAGAATGTGTTTTGAATATTTTCATAGATATGTCAAAAGGAAAATTGTTCATTGCTATTTTATGATTGTATTGGTCTGTATTTTATTAATCATGTCATTTATTAGTATTGATTTAATTGGGTGTTTTGATAAAATAATGTTCTAAAGAAAGGAAATTACATTACATTTTGGTCGAATGAATATTGATGTTTTGTACGGAACAGCTGAATTTTATTTTCGAGTTAGGGAGTTGGTCCAATTGTAAGAGTTGTTCGTTTGTATCACGGGTGTTATCCCGTTTCGGCTTGACGTTGAGTTCTGGGACACCCTGTATAAGATTCGAACTTTTCCACATTGATCCAGAGATTTGACTCTGTATACTTGCTCCATTTTTTTGACTACAATTTTTTATATTCGACTTGCTGAAGCTTTCGTATTCAACATAAACACATTGAAAAGAAAATTATGTACAAGTATTTATTAAAATAAATATGTTCTCCTTAATGTTGCATGTCGTCTCAAAGGCATCATACCGAGCTTATGGTGTGAAACGTCATAAGGAGGAAAGTCCGGAGGAGTCTGAGTCATCGCCGAAGTCGGATAGAAATATCCGGTTTAGAGGTGAAGTAAGTTTGTACAGATAACTGAGCTCCATGAGATAGTTGGTTTCTAATAGAAGGTTAGCTGCTAGGGTTACGGACGCGTCTGATCACTTAACTACACCTACCATGTCACCTCTGAACCACCCTGGAGGTTGGCTGAGAATGCCTCAGTTATTAAGTTCGCCGTGCAATTTATGTTGCAAAAGTTTTTAATATATAACTGCAAAAAATACAACAGGCTACCTTTCCACTAAAGATTTGCGGGAAAAAGCCACCAATAGGATCACTTCATTTTACAACGTTCGAGTGAGGCAAGGAAAATTTAGTTTATTTTTTGAGAGAGTTTGCTAGTTACCACTGGGCATTTTCAACTTCACCGGGCTTTTTTGGAGGCGGCTAGGTGTGAAACGAATCACCGTCGTAGGTTTTCTAGACGGAACGGCATCACCCACTAGTGAGTGTCCCCGTGCCCTACTAGATTCTCTGAGGGGTGTCCGAGGGCTTTGGATCGGATCGGGGTAAATAAAAAAGTCCTATTGGTAAATTTTCGCGAAACGCTTTTTGGCATATTGACTCTAGTGGCATTTTCAGCGTCACGAGACTTTATACATCTCTGGTGGTAATACAGCTTTAAGCCCCTGCCCAATATAACTTAGCTATATCATGAATGCAAGTCGGGCGCAGATAATAGGTACACCTAATCGCTTTATTTTATTAATATTTTTAACGTGTAACTATTCGAACAATTATTATTAAAGCATAACGAATATTTAAAGTGATATTTAGACCCAAGTTAAGTCAAGTTAAGGAATAACATTATTCCTTGATTGCAGGAAAGCAGCGGCACGTTTTTGAGACCTAATAGTGAGTGGGTGTATTTTATTAAATTTAACGTAGCATCCTTATTATATCCTTTACGTGCTTCTTCATATTCTGTCGAATTAACTAACCGTTAGTTATACAATTTTAAATCATCATCATCATCATCATCATCATCATCATCAGCTCATTTTATATCCCCACTGCTGGGGCACGAGCCTTCCCTATGGATGGATAGGGAGAACGGGCCATAAACCACCACGCGGGCACAGTGCAGATTGGTGGTTGTTAACGACTGCTAATGCAGCCGGGACCAACGGCTTAACGTGCCTTCCGAAGCACGGAGAAGCTCGAGATTATAAATTTTTGGTCACCCATCCGATGACCAGCCTTTGCGAAAGTTGCCTAACCACAGCACTCGCAGACCGGGAGCGTTAACCACTGCGCCATCGAGCACTTCAAAATTTTAAATTAATTTTAAATTTTAAATAATTAAAACTAATTTAAAGTAAGTAGCTAACAAAAGTCAAACGTTATGTTTTTATTCAGCTAAACTTAAGAAAAGTGAAACACAAATGTTGAAAACATTTCCACGAGCAGGATTTGAACCTGCACCCTTCTGACATACCGAGTCAGGTGATCTCCCAATTGAGCTATTGTGGTTCTAGCCAGCCCGCCGAAATTATTCAACACTATTTACTTTTTTTACTTTGAAAGCCAAAGGCGCCCATTCAATGTCAACAACTACCGTCACTTACATCCGATCATAATATTTGAGATCAAAATTTGCGTTAAAATTATATAAACAAAACAAAAACATTTTAAGAAAAGTGCTTTTAAATCGTCCATAAATTTTTTACCTACTACCCATTCAGGTCTATTTTTTAGCTGTGGAGAAGAATGGAGAAGAATGGGAGAAACTTAGTACGTGTGAGTGTTTCAGTACGTGGGTTCAATCCATAAAATAATCTATGTAAATAAAGGATTTTCAGTTTTAGTTGAAAGTCAAATGTTCATTTCAAATTTTCTCATAAAACACGTAAAACTTTTTTGTTTTTTTCTGAAAATATACGCTAAGGCTGGCTGAACAATAGTAGAAAGAAAAACCAAAAACAACAGAAAAACAAATATCACCCCTACCTTGGTATTATCCAACTTGTTACAGAGCTATCGACGGTGTCATCCAGCACCTTAGCGGGGTCCTACCTAAATTTGCCGAAGTACGTCCCGTACTCGGTTCACACCAAAGAGCCGTTGGAAGAACTGGAAGAAACTAAGGAGAGGGAGAACGCCACCTTCAACTACACCCAGGACGATGATGAGACTAGGGAGATACTGGAAGAGAAGAAGATCAGCTTTCAAGAGCCCGACGCCATTGAGGATCACGCTGCGTTTGCTGATGATGAGTCCGAAGCTTCTATTGAGGAGCTAACTGGTAGCCATCTAGAAAAGATTGAAGAGATAGAAACTGTGACGAATGAATATGAGAATGATGAAGAAATAGATGAACATAATCTACAAGACTAGAATTTTTCTTTGTTAAAGAAGATTTTCAGAATTGTGAGAACATAATTATTATACAAACATGTACATTTTGCGTTTATTTTTATTTTATTGTTTTGTTTATGTTATTCCTGTTTAAGACTTTTATGTTATGATGTTAATGGGCGCTATCCATTAACACCATATATAAAATAAAAATAAACAATAAAAACAACATAATCCACAAGACAAGAATTCTTCTTTGTTGAAGAAGATATGTGGAATTATAAGAAACATATAGCTAATGTCACCATTATACCAGCTCATTTTTTGTTTCCTATGAATACATGGAGAGAACGGGCTATAAACCACCACGCGGGACCAGGGCGGATTGGTGGTTGTTAAAATATTTCACCAGAACCAGACCTGTGTACCCATTTTTGATTAGCTTTCTGAATGGGATAATTATTCTTGTTTTAATATGTCAATAGCACCTTTAACAAAAATGAATAGTGTGTCATATACACGATTATTACTGATCTTTATCCATCTTTTATTAATCTTTTTAAAGGAAAAAGGAAGGATATTTCATGCCTACTATTGCAAAGCCCTCAATAACGTCTGTTATTGCAGCTAGGACCAATGGCTTTACGTGCCTTCCGAAGCATGGAGAAGCTCGCGATGATATATTTTTGGTCACCTATTCGAATTATTACCTATTCGGAATTTGTAAAAGTTGCTTAACTTTAGTAATCGCAGACCGGGCGCGTTAACGAATACACCATCGAGCTCCTCAAGTATCAGCATCAGCAGCATTAAGGCCCCAATGATGGGTTTAGGCTTTTCCACATGAACAGTATAATGAAGGGAGATAGATAATATCTGGTCCAATGGTTCGCAATCCACATTAATGCGAAAAAGAAACACCCATAGACGACTAAATTATTTCGTGAGCTGCGTTGTGTTAAAAAAGCTTAGAATAATAATTTTGTTTAAAAAATACAGGTTGACCTTTTTATCACCGTCCAAACCTTTTGAGATGACTCCCGTGATACAAACGAACAACTCTTACAATTGGACCAACTCCCTAACTCGAAAATAAAATTCAGCTGTTCCATACAAAACATCAATATTCATTCGACCAAAATGTATGGAACAGCTGAGTTTTGTTTTCGAGTTAGGGAGTTGGTCCAATTGTAAGAGTTGTTCGTTTGGACGGTGATAAAAAAGTCAATGTTGCCAACTGGCTATTAGACTTAAGATCTTTTTGTATGGTTGTTTATGGTTTTCTTGTATTTTATATGCCTTTTTGACGTTTTATATAATTAAAAGCCATCGTCTTTTATCTACTTGTGCTAAATGGTGTTTTTCTCCCTAATTATCCCGAAGTCCTAGTTTTCCCTCAATTCACTAGCCTTTCCGTAACATTTGGTCCTTCTACCGTTATTTTGAACATTCGCGTTTAAAAATTTTGTCCATTTAAATTCATTTCAAAATTTGATGATGAACACTAGGGCTCAAGCAAAACTTCGGGAGACCGAGGGAAAGCCAAGTAAAAGTGACAACATGAGCGATCCTGTGGCGTCTATATCCGCCGCGGTCGCTCCAATTTCGAGCGTAAGCTCTAATGCTTCAAGTTCCAGGTCTCGCTCAACTGGTACAATGCGCGCTCAAAAACTCACACTGCAGGCTGAACATGCACGAAAAATTGCTCAGTCTGAAGCAGCAGCAGCAGCAGCAGCAGTAGCAGCAGCAGCAGCAGCAGCAGCAGCAGCCTCAGAACGAAAGGCCGCCGACTTGGAACTGGAAGCGCAGCTCGCTTCTTTGGAGTCTGAAAGTGGTAGGAGCCGAATAAGCTCCAGAACTTCAGTCCAAAACTGGTTAGAATCTATCGCTTATAATAATCAAGATGATGCTGTGTTAGAACCTTTTACGCCTACCGCTAAAATAGTTGAACAACCTTCTGTTAAGGATGTTGAATGTCGCCAAATCAAAAATACAAGTGGCAGAAGAAGCTCAAAAGAGCCAGTCCGCTTATCTGCTGCCACAGCGAACGTTCCTAATATACCGATACAAAATTCTAGCAAAGGTAGTGAAATAATACAACAGCGTTCTGAGATCTCTTTATTAGCGCAGGCTATAACATCACTCGCCAATAAAGGTTCAAGATGTGGAGATCACCGGCTTCCTGTGTTCGACGGCAAGCCTCTCGATTGGCTGGCCTTCAAGAGGATTTTCGAGGACACCAAGACCGCACATTCGCCGAGCGAAAACTTGGCGCGGATTGGCATGGCCCTCAAAGGTGCAGCCAAAGAAGCAGTCGCAGTGCTCCTCGTCTCAGCCCACGACCCTACCGAGGTGATGAAGGCGCTAGAGTTGCGATTTGGTAGGTCTGAAATAATAGTTCTCTATGAAATTTCTGCGGTCCGTGCTATGGCTAAACTTAACTCGGACAGTTGTGACCTTAACAAGTTCTCTTGCAGAGTTCGCAACTGTGTCGAAACAATTAAACTGCTTCAGCAAAGGTGTTATCTCGAGTCACCGGAACTATTTCAATCTGTTTTAGGAAAACTAACACCTTTGCTTCGGAGCAAGTGGATCGATTACTGCGCTACACATTTCTTGCCTCAGGGTAAGACCAAACTTGAACTATTAGCACAATTTTTAAGTCGAGAAGTCGATATGCAGCTCAAGTTTGGTTTAATTCCGGAGCCCTCATTAATTCAAAAAAGGTTTGAAAAGGTTCACGCAGTTACATCCACTAATAGTATTCAAAATTCTTCCATCAATGCTAAGTCATCACATATGCACAAAATTCCGACGAAAACATTGAATCAATCTGAAATTCAACAAAAAGCATGTTTGATTTGTAAACAAAATCATAATTTGTCAAAATGTGACAAGTTTGTAACGATGTCAATCGGCGACAGGTGGCAGTTAGTCAAAGATCACAAACTTTGCCATAAATGTCTGAAAAGAGGTTCGCATAGTTACAAAACTTGCAAATACTCTAAAGAGGTTTGCAATATTGCCGACTGCCGATCTCGTCATCACAAACTTCTTCACAACGCAGATTTCTTACTAGCGCATACAATAGTTGAAAATGAATCCGATTCTGACAAGCATACGCCCTCTTCAGACGAAGAGTCAGTAATTGATCTTCAACCAAGCGAACAGGTTGCCCACACAACGTCACCATCTGAGCCATGTAGCGGTAAAAAACATTTTAGGCCTCTGCTCAAAATTATTGGTGTTACTATTTCAGGTCCATCTTCTAATATTGACACCTATGCACTACTTGATGATGGTTCCACGGCAACTTTCATTGATTCTCAGTTATGTGAACAAATCGGTGTAACTGGACCCGAGTCCCTTGTTCAGCTTGATTGCGTCAGTGGATTAAACAAAAAGGTCAAAGTCCAATACGTGGACTTTAACATAAAGGGTCGTAATTGCACCGACACATTTAAAATAAAAAATGCTAGATCAATTAGTGACCTAGGGTTGTCTAAGCAAACAGTTAATGTTAAAAACATTAAGGAGTATCCTCATTTACAAGATTTAGTCCCTATTCTTTGTTACGAGGATATTAAACCGAGAATAATTATCGGAGTTGACAACTGGCACCTGTTGATTTCTAAAGCAATCAGGAAAGGCACAAAGTCGCAGCCGGTTGCAATAAAAACTAATTTAGGCTGGGTACTATTTGGTTTTGACTCAAGCAAGACCAAACCCGTCGATTTAGTCAACCACATCAGATTTTCTCACAAAGCAGATTCTGAACTCGGTCAAATAAACTCCCTAATACAAAATTACTATAAGTTAGATTCTTTAGGCATCAACAAGAAAGATCGCCTTAGTAACAACGATGCTAAGGCTGTAACTATTCTTGAAGAGACAACCCGTCGTTTGCCCGACGGCAGATTTGAAGTAGGCCTTCCATGGAAAGACGACATCTCTCAAATTCCCGACAGTTTTGGGCTTGCGTTGTCGAGATTTAAGAGTTTAGAAAGAAAGATGGCCCGGGAGCCAACTTACGCGGAACAATATAAATTAAACATTCAAGCTACCCTTGACAAAAAATATGCCGAGGGGCCCGTCAGTGTAAATTGCGGAACCTCGAACTGTTGGTATCTACCACACTTCGGTGTCACCAATCCCAATAAACCTGGGAAACTTCGTATCGTACACGACGCGGCGGCGAAGTCTAACGGGGTTAGTTTAAATTCTATGTTGTTGACTGGTCCGGACCTTCTAAATTCTATATTGGATTTACTTTTTCGTTTTCGTGAGGGCAGAGTTGGGCTCTCTGCAGACATTAGAGAGATGTTCCCTCAAATTAAAATACGTGAAGAGGATAGGGATGCCCAACGTTTCTTATGGAGGAACTCGCCTAACGAACCGGTTCAAGTTTTCAGAATGTCATCCATGATTTTTGGAGCGGCTTCTAGACCTTTTTCAGCCCAATTCATAAAAAATAAAAACGCCTTAGAATTTCAAAGTCAATTTCCTGAGGCTGTGGACGCTATCCTCAACGATCATTACATGGATGATTACATAGCGTCTACACCTTCAGTGGAAAAAGCGGCGCGACTCGCTGCTGATATTGTAGCAATTCACAAAAAAGCACATTATGAGATGAGATCTTGGGTATCCAATGATCCAAAAGCCCTTTCTCTCATCCCAAAAGAGCTTTTACTAGATCCATCTTTAGCTAATGTTAATGTAGATTTGGGTAAAGTTGCAAATTCAGTAAGAACCTTGGGTCTGGTTTGGCAGCCCGCCGAGGATTTGTTCATTTTTAAAGTTAAAAGCTTCATTGAAAAAGTTGTTTCGGACAAATGTACAAAGCGTGAGGTTCTCTCTCTAATGATGAGTGTTTTTGATCCATTAGGACTGTTAGCGCCACTGACCATTAGAGCTAGAATAATGTTCCAAAATATTTGGCGTAAATCACTCGATTGGGATCATCAACTCGCACAGGAAGATACCGCTGCGTGGAAGGAATGGCACAATGTTTGTGTAAATTCCCTAAGCAATTTGAAAATTCCGAGACGGTACAACCTTAGCGATTTTGACGATACTCGCCTTGAAAGAGAACTTCACTTATTTTGTGATGCCAGTGAGTGTGCGTATGCTGCTGTAGCATTTTGGCGATTAATTTTCCCTGATGGAACTATCAGAGTTGCGCTTATAGGTAGCAAAGTTCGTGTAGCCCCATTAAAACCAGCCTCCATTCCACGGCTTGAGTTGCAAGGCGCCTTAGTAGCTGCTAGGTTAGCAGAGACCATTTGCAACGCCCACAAGTTGAAGCCAAGCAAAAGGTTTTTTTGGTGTGACTCAATGAATGTTCTAGGATGGCTTCGCAATGACGCTCGCAATTATAAACCCTTCGTGGCCAATCGCCTAGGCGAAATTGCAGAATTGTCTAATGTTAGTGAATGGCACTGGGTTCCAACTCAATTGAACATAGCCGACGATGCGACACGTTTGAGCAAAGATCCATTCAGTTCAGAGTCACGTTGGTTCGTAGGCTCAGACTTTCTACGTTCTGGTCAATGGCCAACTGAGCCTGTCATTTGCATACCAGTGAATAGTAAGTCTGAGTTGAAACCAAAACATAGAGTTCATTGTCATGCAACTGTTGAAGAACCATTTTCTCCATTAGCTCCTGTAGCGGCCAATCCTCATCGCATCAGTAAATGGCTTTGTTTAGTTCGAGCCACCGCATTAGCTCATTTATTTATTAGAAAGCTTCTTGTAGCACGTAGAGGAGTAGGTGATACGAGACTCTCTCCAAACGACCTGACAGCGCACGATTTGCATGAAGCAGAAAGGCACATCTTATGGCAAAGCCAAATAGACAGCTTCAAAGCAGAGATCGCTTGCATAGTTAAGAAAGCATCACTTCCCCGAGGAAACCGATTGTGTAGACTGTCTCCCACCATTAATGAAGACCACCTGCTTCGTTTGTCTGGACGCACCGCAGCTGCTGCTAACGTTCCATCGGCAGCCAAATCCCCAATCATCCTTGATGGCAAACATCCAGCCGTACGATTGCTCGTCCATAAATTTCACCAGAGAGCTGCACACGCCAACACCGAGACAGTAGTGAATGAGCTCCGTCAATCTTACTGGATAATCAGCCTTAGAAGCACAGTACGTTCAGTGGCTCACCATTGCTTGTTTTGCAAACAAAGAAAAGCGAAACCGTTTAACCCCCCAATTGGACAGCTCCCTCACGCAAGACTCGCACATCATGAGCGGCCATTCTCGTACACCGGACTGGATTACTTTGGCCCCATTCAAGTCACAATAGGCCGAAGACATGAGAAGCGATATGTTGCTCTGTATACGTGCCTGGTCATAAGAGCAGTTCATCTGGAGATGGTTGACAGCTTGTCAACAGATGCAGCTATGATGAGTTTAAGAAGGTTTATTGCTCGTCGGGGAGCACCCCGTGAAATTTACTCCGACAACGGAACAGCTTTCGTCGGCCTGAGCAGGGAGCTTAAGAAACTTTACGGGGAACAAGTATCAACCTTTGCTGCAAACCAGCTCATTCATTGGAGATTTATTCCACCTGCAGCCCCATTTATGGGAGGGGCCTGGGAACGGCTCGTCCGTAGCGTAAAAAGCGCTCTCAAGGTTACCCTTAAATCGAGATCACCTACTGTAGAAGTCTTGCAGACTCTTCTTTTGGAGGCGGAGGCGATAGTAAACAGCAGACCCCTCACGCACGTTTCTCCTGACCCCGACTATCCAGAAGCCCTCACTCCATTTCACCTGTTAATTGGGACTTCTTCAGGAAGCAACTTGGTCGTTCAGACCGAAGAGGGCGACTTGTGTGGAAGAGTGAAATGGAGAAAAGCCGCCAGAATGGCCGATAATTTTTGGAAGAGATGGGTAAATGAATATTTACCTCTTGTGAATGTTCCAAGACTACAAGGTCAGAAGCCAAATCTTAAGGTGGGGGACATAGTCTTAATTGCAGATAGCAACCTGCCTCGAGGAATGTGGCCAAAGGGGCGAATAACCTCGGTACACTGTGGCAAGGATGGTGTGGCCAGGGTCGCCGAGATATGCACCTCTGCAGGACTTTTTAAAAGACCTCTGAAGAAAATCGTGCCCTTACTTTAAAAAAGGGAGGATGTTGCCAACTGGCTATTAGACTTAAGATCTTTTTGTATGGTTGTTTATGGTTTTCTTGTATTTTATATGCCTTTTTGACGTTTTATATAATTAAAAGCCATCGTCTTTTATCTACTTGTGCTAAATGGTGTTTTTCTCCCTAATTATCCCGAAGTCCTAGTTTTCCCTCAATTCACTAGCCTTTCCGTAACAGTCAATATATGTATATATTAAGGCACCAGTAATGGCACCAGTTTTCAAGAGACACCAGTGATCGGCTCTTATGTCCCTTAATCATTAAAAGGGGATGAGGATGCCCAGTGTGAGTTTTGTTTTCCGTATTCATTCGATTACGTTTACGAAAACGAACATTTGTATGGCAAAAATTTAACTCTTCTCGTATTTCGCCAGAAGGCGCTGCTTCAATGCCATACAAATTTTCGTTTTCGTTAACGTGATCCAATGAATACGGATAGAAAAGAAAACTCGATAGTAAAAAAAAATTAAAAAATACGGGATTTATCGGCTTTTGTTCCGGAGCTCCTCAATTGCAATAGGGGTCCATCATGGGGTACGGGTGTTTTCAAGCGGACGAAGTCGCGAGCGGGCCACTAGCATTTTATATATTTTGCGGAAGAGTTATGCATATGACTTCTCTTTACCAAATATTAATAATGCCCTGTGTCACAAGAGTGCCTATGTAACTGGTATCCAAGTATTCAATCATCTGCCCACAGATCAAAAAAGCCTCAGTATATTTATGCTGTTTTAAAATGGAATTAAAATGTTGGCTTATCAGGTTAAAGAAATTTTATTCTCAAAAGAAATTTACATATCACATGAGAAATTATACTATAGTAACATAATTACTTAATTCAAATATAAACAGTGAGCATGCATGAATTTGAAACTAAAGTAATAAAACCAGTCCCCACTAAGATAAGATAATGAAACCAGTGCAAAAAATATAATTTGCTAACTGTAATGAGGCAAATATTAATTAACTAAAAGCAAGCTTATAGATAAGGCTTTCTACAGTTTCACTGAATATTTCGGTACAAAAACAGCATAGTGGCTGTTTCTATGTAACATTACCTACCTACTAAAAATTGCATGCCCGACTAGGGTAAATTATTTGTTCCCATTATTATATGCTTAACACCTGCTATGTATTTACACAATTTATCTTATTCTAATCTTTTTTTTTTACGAAAACTTGTGTTGATTACTCGGTTTCAATGTCGAAAACTGGTGCCATCAATAAAAAAAGAAAAAAAATGCTCTATAATAAATTTATTATATTCAAATACAGATCTTATAATTATAAATTCACTACACCAACGTAAATTTTTATTTTTGGTCAAATTTAATTATTTTTTAATAATTATAATATTTTTATAATACATTCTTAAAGCTAAGTCATGTTGGATCTTACAACTAAATACGTGTGGGATAAAACAGTGCGCATTTATTCTAATTATGTATTTTAAATGCTTTCATTTCGTTATGAAAAAATGGATGTCTCAATAACTGCATTGATTCAAATGTACTCAAAATTAACAAAAAAATAACGAATTAATTTAAACAACTTACTATGTACCTACAAGCATATACAGAATAATCCTGTTACATAAATAAATTAGCAACACAACATAAAAAATAAATGTATATAATTAGGTATATTTTAGTATTTTAAAATAAAATACGAGTATTATTCTGTAATCCTCCACAGTAGGAATGCAAAGTGTTTAATAAACTTTAATACAGTTTCTAGCTGAATAGGAAAGGGGCAGTATAATTTCTTGATAGATTATTGAAATCTTAACAGCACTGACAAAATTTTAGAAGTAAAAAAAAATATTTCACCAGAACCAGACCTGTGTACCCATTTTTGATTAGCTTTCTGAATGGGATAATTATTCTTGTTTGAATATGTCAATAGCACCTTTAACAAAAAATAAATAGTGTGTCATATACACGATTATTACTGATCTTTATCCATCTTTTATTAATCTTTTTAAAGGAAAAAGGAAGGATATTTCATGCCTACTATTGCATAGCCCTCAAAAATATTATACATGCTGCCTATACATTAAATTAAGCTTAAGAGTAATTAGTGGAAATCACAGCAGATCTCAATTATTATTATAGAATCTAAATAATGTATAGTATTTTATTATAAAGATAATTATCATTAGTAGTAGCAATGTGTGTTAAAAAGAAGTAACAATGTACAAACATAGACACCATCTTGAACAATTAATATCTATTGGTTTTAAAAGTGCGCTGTAGTAAAGACGTCTGCTCGTTACGACATCTTTCCAACGAATGACAATGTCGGCATTATTAGTCATTGTTTCTCCCCACCAATTGTAAAATCGATCAAGGTGGTTGTTTTCGTAGTACATTATAAAGTAAAGAGTGCTAATTTCATTCACCATGGTCATCATAAAGAAACGAGAGTTTGAATGACGAGGTTAGAAGTTGCCAATTTTGCCAAATAAATTGTAATTTTCGTAAACGCGATGATAATGATGATACTACGTTCAATTTATCAAATTAAGCGTCTGTACAACATTATACAGTTACCATTAAAAAAATAATATGTAGGAAAGTAAAGTTAATTTAAATATATTGATAAAAGATTCTTATACTTCTGTACATTCGTAAAAAAATAACAAATTCATAATGTTGTTCTACTTGCAATATAAAACATTATACACATTAATTGTAATAAATATACACGCTGTAAAATTATAACAACTAATAAAGACAAACGCTCTAAATTAAAAATTTTAACGTACTATTATTAACTTTTAAACAAATTTAACATAAATGTATCAAAAATAAACATTTTTCAATAATAAACAAACTAAAATTAGAATGATAAAAAAATATTTTTCATTTAATATTTTTGAGCTAAAATTCTTTTGAGAGATCTAGTAAAATTATGCTTTGGTATTGTCCCAAATAAGTTTTCGTATTGTTAGTCTACAATACTAGGAAGCAATTTAACATTTCGTAAAATAAACTTTTACCAAATTTATAATAAAGGTAGGTACCTATCTTTTTTTAATAAATTCACTGAGACAGTTATTCATTTCTGTAAATGTCCGAACGCAATGTCGCTCGCGGTACACTCGCGAACACTTTATTTAAGATGTTACTTTTCTTTTAAACAAAAGAAAGAAACAGAAGATAAGTTGCGTAACATTTGCCAAGAAGTTGGTAGAAGATGCTCAGATGGTGTCCACTCCACCGCCCATGAGCTTGTTGCCGTACTCACTCAGCAACTGAAATGGGATAAAAAGGTTTATCAAAAAGGTTGCGTAGTTTACTGCGTCTAAAAAAAAGTAAACATCGTTTTACGTGTTGAGTATGTAATGTTTCGTGAAGTTTGAAATAAAACCTATTAAATAGAAGGAATTTAGTAGCATCTACGGCGCAAATAGCTCACCTTATACAGGAAGATGTAGTGATGACGGTTGGAGAGTGAGTGCGGGCGCTGCGCGCGCAGCTCGCGCACCACGCGCGGCACGTCGGCGGCGGCGGCGGCCAGCGCGCGCGCGCACACGTCCGCCGCGATCACCGCCGCCGACCGCCCCGCGCCCGACGCGCACACCACCACGCACGGCCGCACGCCTGGAACACAAACGATAAAAATGTCTTAAGTATACGAGCTTTCACCCAGCTTTTGCTAGCCATATTGCGAAGATCGTGGCTCTAGTCTGAGGGCGTCCTACACGGAGCTGGATGAGAGTAGCTGCGCTTTGGCGTGCACTTGGAGAGACCTATGTCCAGCAGTGGACTAGTATATGATGATGATGATACTACCTCACACCCACAGCCTGGTTAGCTTGGTAGCTAACCAGATGGTGGTCCATCTGGTTAGTGGTAGGGCTTGTTTGTCCGCCTGGCTAGCTATCACCATCTTATCTAAATATGTCGCCATAACATTAATACTTGTAGCATTGTTGTGTGCCGGCAGCTAGAGATAAGATGCTAGCCAATCATCAGTAGTTGAAGATTTCAGGCGAAATACGCTTCCATCCTCGACCTAATAATCGAGATCATGAGTTTCAAGCTGACTGTAAAACACAAATTTAATACGATTTTAAACTATATTTTGAGGACTTAAAATCACATTAATCAGTTATACAAATGTTTTTTTAATGTACAGAAACAAATGACGGACCCTCAGCATTGGGAAATACGATGCAATGAGGGATTAACTGTAAATACTTATCTCTGTATTTCCTTCAAGCATAGAAACTTTATTAAAATCGGCTTATTGGTTTGAAAGAATTAAAGGTTTGAACTTTATATGGAATACCGAAATGTAAAAGGGCTTTGAGGGTCTTGTACGTAATACAAATGTGTCTTCACCTTCAATTTCGGAAGCAGCCTTCATCCTGCCGAGGGTGCCGTTGGTGCCGTTGGTCTGCCCCCTGCGCAGGAGTTCCTCTGCCTTCGCGGGCGAGTACACGTTAGCGCCCTTGCCAGAGGCGTCCTCGCTGCGTAGCTTCGACAGGTTGTTGAAGGACGAGCGGTTCTGGTCGCCGTATATCACCTCCACTCCTGAAATTTAAGGAGTTAAATGGAACAGTTTTTTATACTTTACGGTTGGTGGAATGGTTCTTTCTTACGTCCACCAAGGTAGCTCCTTATTTAAATCTCCACATCTTCCAAATTGGAATTTATTTATTATTATTTACCACCATGACAGAACAATTGGGGATATTTCTAAACTACAATAATTATTAATGATTTTTCTATTTATTAACTTGACTAAGCCGATACACTGCCGAGTCACTGTTCCTTTTCAGTGTAAAGTAAAAGGGGTAACCATCTAGAGACGAGTTATGTGTGCGAAACCTGTCACCGGCTTTCTAGTAAAAGCACGCTTTTGCCTCAGATCATTACTAACTCGTCATCAGGTAGGATAAAAGCTAAGCGCTTCCTCATTAATTCTAACGCTAATGAGCCAGCAAACGTAGCTACGGTCACAATACACATCATCAGAAAAGGCTGCTCTTAAATAATATTCAGTAGCAAAAATAATCAAAAACGCATAACGAACCTTCCTCGTCATACTCTTTGGCTGTCTGCGAGAGCTTCATGTAGCTCCTCATCTCCGACAAGAAGTCGATCACCGAGTCGTAGTCGTCGGGCACGCCCTTCGCCGGCCAAAAGTACCAGAGGTGAGTGACCTCCCGCCAGGTCCGGGTCGCCATATTGACGAGCTGCACACTCGAGATGGCGTATTTGTCACGCTGCTCCCGCTTCTTCAGGATGATCTGGTATTCGCCGAAGATACGCTTGTTGTCGGACACCTCTGAAGGCGGAAGATACTCGTAACATTTCTCCTGGAACATTGCAATTGGGTCGTTTTTAGTCAAATTTCATGACGCAGCGGAGAGTCGCAGGCACAGCCTGGTTTGGATAACCGTATTTACCTAGATACTTTGTGTTAGATAGTTAATTTAGTTTTAGATGCTATGGATTAAAATAACCTACTCAAGTTTTTCTCTTTTTAGCTATTAATAAGCTGGCAGTCATAGCACCTACCTACTTGATAGATCAGCCTCTGCATATGCTATACTATTCATGTAAGAAGGCCTTTGTTCACAAAGGGACGATTTTATTTCAATCACTTCCAGACCATACGCCAAAAGTTCTCCAATTTATCCGTCGTCCTTACGATTTCATAACACTTACCTACTCGCATAGGGCCAGATTGATGGGCTGGTAAAAAAATAAGCCCACTATGTCCCATGGTTATTAAAGCTAATGATGATCCTTACCACGCCGTTCTCGAGCATGACGACAAGCCTGGAGTTCTACTCCCATACCATGCGGCAGAAATCCACCATCTAGTTCGTTGTCTTTACTAATACAGTCGATAACACTCACCTACTTACATTAAGTCAGAGTGGTGGGCTGGTAGAAAACCTGAGCCCATCAATGGGACTTTTAAAAGCTGATGATCATCCTTACCACGCCGTTCTCCATGTATTCCGTGAGCATGACGACGAGCCTGGAGTTCTGTTCCCACACCATGCGCCAGAAGTCCACCACCGTATTGGGCAGCGGCGCCTGACACGCGATGTAGTAGTTACGGATGTTGCCGGGACCCTGGGGACAAGGCTTCATCATTAACTACAAATGGTAATTAGGTGTGGTGATGATCAGCTACAAAAGAGAAAGCACTTGGTGGAATAGTTATACCTGCTAGCCGAAATCAAATCAAATCAAAATAATACTCTCTCTCAAATATTACATTGGTTTACCACTAATAATCTGCTGCTTAATGCAAAAAAAACTAAATGTCTGGGTGTTACCTTGGATCACAAATTACAATGGGGTTCTCATATTGCTGCCCTGACAGGAATACTTAGCTCAGCTGCCTATGCGGTTAGAAAAATAAGGTCACTTATTGATGTAGAAACGGCAAGATTGGTTTACTTTAGTTATTTTCACAGCGTCATGTCATATGGTCTTTTATTGTGGGGCTAAGTGGCTGACATTGAAACCATTTTTGCGTTACAGAAAAGAGCCATTCGAGCTATTTATCGCATGTATATATTTATGAAAATATCGTTTATGTTTTTAAAATTTAGACAAATTCGAAAAAAAAAGTAACACCCATATTTTTAACACAAGAAATAAAAAAAAATTGTAAGGAGTTACACTTTTGTATTATAAAAGGTTCTTTATTATACAGTCAAAGAATATTCATTTATATAATTTTTATACTGATATGATAGCCTTTATCAGCAGTGTCCTACAGTTAACAAACAGCATTGCATTAGGTCAATAAAGGTAAAATCATTAGGTTTTTATTTAGGTGGTGGCGTGTGCGTCGGGTCATTATGTTCCCTAAAATATGGTTGAACGAAGCGATGGCTGATTCATATGTCATACTCGTGAACGGGTGCCGCCTGTGGAGGCTGGTCAGCTCTTGCATACTTATCTTATTTTTAGTATTATTCACTATAGTTTGACTTTGTTTTTCTTAAACAATTTTTGACTTTTATTAGAGTACTGTAGTGTATCTGTATGACATTGTGGAAATTGAAACTTTTACCTGAGGCAAATTTGTTAATTTAGATTTTTAATTTTGTTTTTTTACATGTGGTTGTCTTCTATATTTTTTTTGTTTATTTGTGATGGAAAGTGTCCTGCTATGATAGGGCATTTTCCAATATTTTTGACGCTGTAAGGGAGAAAAGAGCTGGACACTTGCTGATTTTCTTGCCGGTTCTTCTCAAGAGCTACTTGTAGCCTAATCTGAATAAATGATTTTTGAATTTTGAATTAAAATCTTTATTGCCAACAAGTGTATAAATGGTGTTACATTTTTTAAAGAAACTTACAACTTAGTTGCCCTTTTCGGACACGTGAATTTAATAGAGAGCTCCCAAATTATTTTTATATATTTATTATTATTTATTTATTTATGAATAATATTAAGGGTCTTACAAATAAACAAAGAATAAGGTTCAAATAGTTATTCCGTGTTTTGTCTCTTTTACTCTAATTCGAAATGACGTCTATATGGCAGGAACAAAACACGGAACAACTATTCGGACCTTGTTCTTTGTTTATTTGTAAGGGGCTGAAAGTTTTCAAATTTAATAAAACAATAACAAAATTAAATTAAATAATTAAATAAATAAATAAAATGGACAGATATGTTGTTAAACTCCTTGGGAGATTGATACTTTCCGACTTCAAACCAGTTTTGAAGTCAGAAAGTTAAGTTACAGTTACTGTACTCTTCCACACGTCTGAGACTAGCCAGATAGAGACACATACACTTGCAGACAAAGCATAGGTCCAAGATATACTAGTCGCCAAAAAGTACGAAGACCAATCACACACGCGCTTTGCCAGGTTGCCATGAGCTAGGGTGTTTTACCCTCCCCTACGTCACTGTCACTGTCAACCCGTAAGTCGTAGTACTAGAGGCGCCCTCGATTTTCCGGTCTCAATACTCAATACTAAATATTGCCTGCAATGGAATTGGAAGATTTTTTAAATTTATTTTTGGAGAGAGTTTGTTGCGTGCCTCAGACGGCATTTTTAGCTTCACCGGGCTTTTTAGGGGGCGGCGAGAAACTTAAAGGGTTCCTCAAGCCGTGTGAAACGTGTGAAACCTTCGGAGGTTTTCTAGAGGGAACGGCATCACGCACTAGTGCGTGTCCCCGTGCCCTACTAGATTCTCCGAAGGGTTCGGATCGGACCGGGGAATTGGAAGAGGAACGGAGGACGATTTGTTCAGATTTTAAATTAAATTTTAATTTTAGTATAATTATGATTTTTTTACTCGTCATCCAGCTTATGCTTGCATGATGAGCTCGTCTAAAGGAGCCTTAAGTTTCTCCCTACTCAAACAGACAGGTTATTCCCCCCTAAAGAGTACTTGTCTATACAAAAGTGACTTGATAAGAGTAAGTTCAACTTACAGTGACGTAGTTGGCATTTATGTACTCCGTGGTGGGGTCGTTGCCGATCCTCTTCAGCGGCACCCTGGTCTCCGGCAGCGGCAGCACGTTCGAGTACCGGTTCTTGTCCTCGCAGCCGGGCGGCACCTCGTCCGGGCGGACCGTCACTGAGGGTATCTCCGCGAACTCCGCGGTTATGGACTCTATGTCCATCGCGAAGTTTGCCAAGGCGGCGTACTGCATGGGGTGTGACGTCACCTGGGAATAAATTGTATTGTGGTTTGATGAGTACCTACTATAATAAAATGCAATTAAATAATAAGAACTGAAGCTTCAGAGGCGGCGACGCGTGATATCCTTAGTGTTGAAAAAATCCATGTGGTACCGTGACCTCTTACTATCAGGCGGCCTTACGCTAAAAGAAAGATTAAAAACATTTTTTTTAAATGTATCATCTTGAGCTCTTTTGTTCTTGGAAAGGCACGTGAAGCCCAGCTGCATTAGCAGTCGTTAACAACCACCAATCGGCATTGGGCCCGCGTGGTGGTTTATGGTCCGTTCTCCCTATCCATCTATAGGGAAAGCTCGTACCCCAGCAGTGGGGACATAAAATGACCTGGTGATGATAATGATTATAATTTAAGTTAATGTGTCTCTTACTATCACATTGAACGGTTTGCAGTTAAGTATAAATGATCACCTTATTGTTGCATTGTTGTGTCGCATTGCCGCATTCTTGTGTTCCGGCAGCTAGAGATAAGATAGCCAGTGCCTCTTTAGTTGAGGATTCCGGGTGCAGTGCGCTTCCACCTTCGGCTTTATCATCACTTAACATCAGGTGAGATGAAGACCAAGTGCTTACCCGTAGACTTATTATTACCGATCTTTCAGGGACACCCCGCTACACACAACTTTAAAGTTTACACTGACACCCCCCACCAACCTTACGGTTATAAAGTTAGGTGTCAGACATCTATACGCAAGCACATGGGACCATCTACGTCAGGTCATAACGCCGGATCAGGACGCACCGAAGCGCATTCTTATTTAAGCATTAATTCTTATTTAAGATTAGTGTCTCGAGCGAGTTGCTCCGTGGACACGTATAGTCCACTACCTAATATCCAGATAGGTTACCGGAGCTGCAAGCTCGCTCATTTCTCGTTGCACCAAAAGCACAACTTACAGTTCCACTGCTCTATCAGGGGCAGTCGCAAAGTCGCCACAATTTGCAATTTATCGCTACCAAAACACATATTTGTATTACGGAACGTAGAACGCTATAATAGCGCCACGAGCGAGCGATTGACGAACTAAAAGTGCATGACTGCGCTATGGAATAAACCGACCGATTGTAGCAACTGCAACTAGTAGCAGTCGCGTTGCCATTGTGCAACTAGCAACTGGTTGCTTTTTTCGGTAATAAGCCTGCCGTAAGATATATTTTTTAAAAACCTCGTCATCGTAGGCCGGATTGCCGTAGCTCCGTTTGCTGGCGCGCAGGCGGTGGTTGCCCTTCCTGTGGCCGACGCTGACGCTGTCCAGGCTGTACGCGTCCAGCGACACCGGCGTACAGCGCTGTGCGTACACGCCGCGTCTGCCGCGCCGCCGGACCACTAGCTGCAAATTGCAAATAAAAGTCTTCACAAGGGACAGTCCAGTCAAAGTACATACAATCACATACACACATACTCCCAAATCCTTTTCCCAAAAAAGGGTACACAGGGAATCAAAATCACCGATTTTTATTCGACTTTTTTATACGGTTAACAATCCATTACGGTTAGTTTCAAATCTCTTAATTTTAATTTTAATAAATAAATTATTTCATGTGTGTAAAATTTTATGGATTTGTAAGAAAAAAACAAATCTGTCGAATTTTTACGTTCATGAGTCACTGGCAAGTTGATAAGATTTGCCACGACAAAAATTTAATAAAAAAAAAAAAGAAAACAACCAACTTTCGGGGTGACAAGCTAAAAAAAAGAAGTTTCATTTTGGAGAGAACATTAGGGGCTTAGAAAAAAAAGAACCTGCTGCGCATAAAACATAACAATACGTAATATTTTAACGCCTCGTAGCATAGCGCTGGACTCCATACCCGTTGGTCCCGGGTTCAATTCCCAGGTCGGACAAAGTGTGTTTTGAATTTTTCGATGCATAGCCCGGCTTTGTGATCACTACTGATCACCAACCCGCATTTGTCAGTCGTTTACCCATCAATGACTTCATTTCAATGAGGGAAGTCTTTGCCCAGCGGTGAGAGTCATAGATCATTTAGTTTCTATAGTTTTTTACAAGAATTTGTTTGCATTGCTTAAATTATTTCATTTACGTTTTACGGTACATGTTTGTGTAATCAGTTTGGTTGGATGGTAATGGGGCTTGATGGCCGCCAACACCACCGTCTCATCTAAATAATATGTTACCATAACATTGATATGTTTGTAGCATTGTTGATGTGTTCCGGCAGCTAGAGATAAGATAGCCAGTGCCTCAGTTGAGGATACCAAGTAAAAGGAGTCTAAATCTAAATCTCTTATCATTTAATTAAATAAAATGTAATAATTCAGGATAGCCATCGTACATTGATCGATATGCAGTAAATGTTATTTATCTCTAATTTAGAACTAAACTTTAACCTTTTGACTTCCTCAGTCGGCTATAATCGACAAGAATAACGGGCATACCTAATAGTTTACAAAAACACAAAATAATGACTTTTGGAATTCCTGCTCCTGTTGTACACGACACGGCGGCGCATTCATGCTGTGGCGATCAATAGGTTAAAGTAAACCAAAGAATGTCAGTTAACCAACCGTATTTCTATAATTAGATTGCATTATAACCAAGTCAGCACTTGAAATCCGTAGCTGATGAATGGCTTGCTTATCAGCAGGATGTCGGCAGCTTATTCGTCACCTCATCACTTCGGATAGGCTCGCATTCATAAACATAACGAGCGCTTTATAGGCCTTAATTAATGTGTGACGGTTGAGCCACAATATAAGGAGGCTGCAGAAAGTAAGCTGCGTACAAACGCGCTCGAGCAACGCACACGTAGACCCCTTGCATGGATCCGAACCCCTCGGAGAATCTAGTAGGGCACGGGGACACGCACTAGTGCGTGATGCCGTTCCCTTTAGAAAACCTCCGAAGGTGATTCGTACACGGCTTAAGGAACCCTTTAAGTTTCTCGCCGTCCCCAAACAAGCCCGGTGAAGCTGAAAATGCCGTCCGAGGCAATCAGCAAACTCTCTCCAATAAAAAAAAATGTGGAAACAGTCCCCGCGCGGCGCTGTTGCGAGCACTCCAACACCCCCTCGCACCTCCAACACCCCCTCGCATCTCCAACACCCCTCGCACCTCCAACACCCCCTCGCACCTCCTCATGTGCTCGGCATTTACTCAACGGTTGCGAAATTCCGTGAGAGGGTGTGTATGTGTGCGTTTGTCCGAAGTTGACCTTCTGCAGTTTCCTTGTTTTGTGGTTGAGCTTTATCGCTGACATAGGAGAAGTTGACGGTCATACGACGATGTAAACGAATATCTGAATGTTGAATTGCTTAACGGATTCTGGTAATCTATCTAAGTAATGTAGGTACCGTGTGTTATGTAACGATTTTAAGCTAGCGTGGTGGGACCAGTGTTCGTCAAAGTTTTTGTCGCCAAATATTAACATAGATTTTCATTTTTCACGGGATAACAACTAAGGAGCAAGTGTACGGTGCCAGAGCGAGTCATTCGCCATTCGATCACGTTAACGAAAACGAGAATTTGTATGCCAAAATGTTAACGGAAGCGCTGCTTCAATGCCATTACTAATTTTCGTTTTCGTAATCGTAATCGAATGAATACGGATTGTATACAAAGCTCACGTTAGCCAACCTGTACTCAATTGTTGCATAGACTAAAATCTATTGCTGACCCTTTATGATTAAAGGAAAAATTGTTGATCACTAGTTCCTGTCGAATAATGGTGCCACCACCCCATATAATGACATTATTAGACATAGGTATTAACGGGATTATCTAATCATATTTCTTTTTTGTGTTTGAATACATTTATTTAATTTTTTAATCTTAAACCTATTGCAATGGCAACTATAGCCCTTTCAGTTGTTTCTCATTATACCTTAGGTATAAGATACCTATTGTAATGTTAATGTATTGGTAATAGGTCAATTCTTATAAGTGTCGTTATTCTTCTAATACCTACCTGAATGTACAATTGTACAAGAAATATAAAATAAACTGTCTAGATGCCTAGTGCAAGTTTTATTTGAAACACGCTTTCGTATACGAAAAAGAGTTATTATGTGGCATTGAAACAGCGCCTCCTAGTGACAAAGAGACAAGAGTTAGAATTTGCCATACAAATTTCTCATTTTCGTTAACACGATCAAATGAATACGAATAGTAAATAAAACTCGCAATAGGCAGTCAGAATGCTACTAACTTTGTTGTGTTGCGACGCACTTAGATGAAGTATTGGTAGCAGACTTAAAACAAACCTAGAATAATTACATATAGAAAGTAGGTAAGTCCGCGCGCCCATTTTGAAGCACTTTTTTGGAGCCAGATATAAGCACCAAACGCCGAGTTTTCAATGTACACTACGGTGTTACTGTGCGTGCGTGTCGACGAGCGCAAGCAGAAGCAAGTAATCGTCACGAAAATGTGAATCGGTTTAGCGCTTCACTTTTGACAGAGCGCTTGTATGAAGACTATCTTTCTATACCGTAATTATTGTAAGCCTTACTTCTAACCAGGCTGAGTACACACGCCTACACATAAGACTACCACAAACTAAAATTTCCACAATAGACTTTGGACTTTATGTCTAAGGTATATGGTTGAACATTTATTGAAGAAATTTTACAGTTTTGGATAGGTTGATGTGCATGCGTCTCTATAATAAGCTATACCTACACTTTTGACTAGTTTTTACTCTTATTTCATTGTATTAAGAGTCACATTGCATGCATGTCAATGCTCGTGACTGTACTCTGGAAATCGAACACGGAACCAGTGGATCTAAGACCGGTGTTTAACTACTACACCACGGAGACAGTAAAATAAGTTAAGTTAAGTATAAGTTTAAACTTAAAGCATTTTTGGCACTTAAGAAATTAAGCTCATCACGAACCTCAAGTGTTTGTAAGTGTAAAATTGTCGTTGACGTGGTATTGGCACTTAGCTCGGTGCGAGACGATGGGACAAGTGCGATTGTGAGTCGCTCGAAACACTTGGAGCTTAATTTATGAGGTGCCCTATTCGGTGCGCGTGTGCAATGCCACACGACAATTTGTACTAGGGCCATTTGACGTGAGAGGAATAACTAAGAAAAAGAAATTAGGTTAGTATTTGCTCTTAGGATAATAAGTAAGTAAGATATAGTCTTCGTACTGTCCCACTCTTGGTTAATTGTTAGTTAACACACTTAATTAACCTTCCTTTATATATTATGGTAAATTTGTAAAGTGATAGTATCTGATCTTATATCTGTATTTTTATTTGTTAGTTGGTTTTTTTTTCTATCTTATGTCATGAGTCGGCGGTGTACTTGACACATTGTAATATTTTTGACTCTACATTTTATTTAATTATGCATCTTTTAACGCTACGTTTGTCGCAAGATCTGTAAAAAACAGTGTTTTCTCCCCTATTCAAGCAACATTTGTGCACTATTAGCTATATTATTATTATTAATGACATTGGGCTTAACTGTATTGCATAACATTTTTTGTGGAATCTTATTCATATTCATATCTTTATTGCACTCCATAAGTTACAAAGATGTTATAAATATAAGTAGGTACATTTATGGACCCTGTAGGGCACGGCAAATAGGAGAGGCGAGGAGTCACCTTATGCTCGTATTCACATTTTTATTTTTAATTTTTTAGTTTATTATATTTATATTAATCATGTACAGATAAATCCATATATTTAGCTTATACATTAACGATTAACATTATAAATTAACAACTTTAATATGATATAAATATTATTTGAGGTTTTTATCATCCAAAAATTCTTGTAGGGAGTAGTAATTTTTATTAATCTTGATTAATATGAGTGGCAGCTACCCTATTCGGTAGTAGAAGTGCGCCATTTTGGAGTGACCAAAGTTCAGTGATTTCCACCAGACCCACAAGGTAGACAAGGCAGCAGGCGCAATTTAGTTACCTCATGAAAAAGTTTATCTCATATATTTTCGCTTCACGTTATGCCGCATATAATTTGGCTGCAACTTTGTTGACAAAAACTGTTGAATACTCTGCTTTTTATGCGCTCATTCTTTTCCACAGCTGAAAGACGTCTTGAACAGTAGGTAAAATTTTATTTTTAGACGATTCATAAAAACTTAGCAATTAAGTTTGTCTTGTGAATTGTGACTGTAAAACTGGAAAAAACGCTATAATTTTCCCGCCTACTGTGAATCGCACGCGCATACAACGGGCACGCGCACCAGAAGGTCCGTCATCGGGCGAGCTTTGTTTATAATTTCCGTTGTAAAAACATCCTCTGACGATACTAGCGACACCTACACTACGCTAAGCATAATGAAGGGACGGCACAGGCAGAACGAAAGTACTATTGCAAATTTTGATTTAAAAAAATGACTCCTGGGATCCGAGACCAGAGGTAGAATACCTAAAATGGCGTTTTTCTTTTGCTAACTTTCGGTTGGAGAGGACAAAACTTGGATTTAAAGAAAACAAAGAATATACGACACTACTTTATTGCTAGTGAACCGCTTCTATCGACACCAAGTAGGATTCTTCCCATATTCTAACTGGATGGCAACCCTAAACTAATCATACTAATAATCAATTTTTTTTTTTCTCCGAATTTTTTTTTATTGTTGTATAATTTTTTAGAATTTGTAGTAGTTTGTGTAACTTAAATATTAACATTTTATTTGAATGCTGTGCACATAGTCATCAGTTCCAAACTTACTCATGTTTTTACATAATATTACATTTAAGTATCATACTTGGTTTGTGAGTTGTTATTGTGTCATAAATAAATAGATAAATAAATAAATACATAGCATTGTTTCGCACAGCTAGGTTCTGGTTTGAAGGGTAATAGGTACAAGAGCCAGTGAAATTACAGGAAACAGAGACATAAGAACTGAACTTTAGAATACTTTTCCGGGGTAAACGTACAATGTAATATAATATGTGAACCCCTTAAAAACGTTTGCTGGCATACTCAGATACCTTAAAAAGCATTAATGATTACCTAGTACCCATTGTAATTCATTTAATAAAAGTCTGTTACACGAGAGGTGGCAGACGACCCTGCGCAAGTAAAACTCCGCACAAGGTACCACCATCCCGCATTCTTCTCACTCAAGTCTCAAAAGAATAGGACTATAGACACGTTTATTCCACTGCCTATTTCCCGACCTGATCTGAACCCCTCAGAAAATCTAGCAGGAAAAAGACACACGCTATGAGTCAAATTATTTTCTCAGTACTTTCTTTTTATTATTCAAATAAACTTTTTGAAAAGTGCTTTTGAATCGTCCAAACATTTTTCACCTAATGGGTAGGGCCCATTCAGGACGTCTATTTTTTAGCTGTGGAGGAGAACGGGCGCAAGAAACTTCACAGCTTAAATATAAGTAACGACATTTACAAAATTATATACCCTCTAGGAACCCTCTGACCGTTTCGATCTGAATCAATTATAAAAAAAATCACCAAAAAAAATCCTTATTTTCCAGATAGGCGGCTTCACTTTACCTCATATCAGAGAGCAGCATTTAATGTCACATAGTACAGTACTTTCTTTCCCCAAGTGCAAATATTTGCCGCGTTCGCACCGCGGCCGCTCGGGCAGCGCACGCGCACCACGCGCCGCCACACGCGCCCGTGACGTACTCATATACACACGCTCCGCTTCCAAAGGTCCAACTTAAAACCTTTAATTTTCATTACAATTCATATATTAAAATAAAACTAATATATAAACTCCTCTTGTAAGGTGGAAAAAAACAAAGCCTATAAAGAAGATTATAAACATGGATTTAATTTTTTCTACATTTATCTTTTTAAAAAAAAAAATTTGTTGAATTTTTGGGAAATAGAGCTATTAGTTTTTGTGTTATTTTTAA
The DNA here is from genome assembly GCA_949315975.1 of Eudonia truncicolella. Lineage (NCBI taxonomy): Eukaryota > Metazoa > Arthropoda > Insecta > Lepidoptera > Crambidae > Eudonia > Eudonia truncicolella. The sequence goes on from OX438839.1 coordinate 1,648,464, forward strand.
AGTTCGAGGTGACGTTATTCGGTAAGTTCATTTTTACTCTAATTTAACTCAACCGTATCTTATCAAGTTTGTCAGTTTTACCAAATTGATTGATCATTTTTTGGTTTTCTTTTGTTGTAAACTTGTATGTGTTGCCTTTTTTATTATGCGTTTTTTATCTAATTACCTTAGTGCTATTGACCTATTTTCTCGTTTGACGATAAAAAGGTAAAGATAAATAAATGAGACTTAAAGATTGACTTTTGACGAGTGTATCACTTTCGTTATCTTGAAATTCTTTGAGTAAGTCGACATGATATTTTTATAACGTAAGATAGATTACTATAGGGATCTGTTCAATTTTTTATCAGTGTGTAGGATGTACTATATTTAAATAATGTTAGGGTAAAAAATTCAAAACGTTTACAACTGGCTGGTCAGTAAAAGTAACCTAAGTAAACAGCCTATATACTTTCCAACTGCTGGGCAAATTCAATTCAATCATATTTTTTTTTACTTTTTGGCCTTACCATCACTGATGTGAAGGCCAAGTGCTTACCCGTAGGATATACAGGTTGACTTTTTTATCACCGTCCAAACCTTCTGAGTTGACACCCGTAATACAATCGAACCACTCTTACTATTGGACCAAGTCTAATATAAAAAATTATGTTTTGTATGGCTGAATTTTATTTTCTAATTTATTGAATTTTGTGTTTGTGTACTCGGTTTGCCGAGTACACTAGCTAGCTCCATAGCTAGGACTTATAAATTTTTCACTTTTTGCTGTAGGTCACGTGATAGGTTAGAAGGTTATTTTAGGTTATATTTAGATTAGTTAGATAAGTTAGGTATTTTTTTTTTTATTAGACAACAGAAATCTAGCTCCATACAAAAATTTAAAAAAAAAATTATAAAAAAAAACTGTTTTCGTTAGCTAGGTTTTTGTCACTTCGTGAAACACTTATTTTTTGGGGCGCCTCTTTCTACACCCGGACCAAACTGTGACAAACACTGGGCATAATCTGTCGACAACTGATCAAACTGGTGCCACGCGATAGGTACTCAGTTGAGCCGGTAATCCCTACCAACTGGTTCTATTGCAGTGCCAGCTACCGACATTTTATATAAGTCTGATTATCTTTATCTTCTTTACAAAGTGCTCGTATAAAACAAAGTCGCTCCCGCTATCTGTACGGTTAGATCTTTTAAACTACGAAACGGATTTTAATGCAGTTATCAGCAATAGATAGAGTGATTCAAGAGGTAGGTTCATATGTGTGATACATGCATATAATTGCACCCGGTAGGTGGCGCTGCTATAGGGTTGTATAGGATACGGGTGTTCACTCAAGCGGAAGAAGTCGCGAGCAGCCCGCTAGTATCTTACAAAACACTCATACACAACAGGGAATCAATCCATTATTTACTTTGAAATTGCCAAAAATACCTACCTACAAAAAGAAGAGTAACACTGTAAAAGTCATATAAAAAGACCGAGAAATAAAAATCTTTGTACCACTCTACTCGCATTTTCTACATCCTGATCTCTGTAGGGTCCGCGTCAATATTATAATGTACCTACGCCTGCACAAAACCTGTATCCAAAACTGTAATTTTTTTTTCAATAGACTTTGAATATGGTTAAATATTGATGACAGTTTTGGATAGGTTGACGTGCAGGCGGTTGTACAGACGCCTGCACATCAACCTATCCAAATCTGTCAAATTTCTTCAATACATTTTCAACTTTAGTCTTTAGGTATAGAGTTCAAAGTCTATTGAGAAAATTTTACAGTTTGTGGTAGGTTGATGTGCAGGCGTGTGTACATAAAAATTTGCATAAATTTAGAAAATAATTGAATGAGCAGTTTGTTTGTCTATAATTGTCTATTTTTCCCTTCAGAGTACATACGTTCGTACTTGAAGTCGGTTAGGTCGGATCATGATGATAAATATATATATATATATATATATATATATATACCACAACCACCTCAGATCCGACACAATATCGAAAAGTTCGTTTTCGACATTAACCCGACCGGGACTCGAAACCAGGACCTCAGAGTTAGCGCCGCCCGAAGTTCGGCGTGCAAGCCACTCTACGGAGGCTACGGAGGTCGTCAATAAATAGGAACTAAGTAGAAATAGTAATGTAGTAAATATCTATCCCACTGCTGGGCAGTAGCCGGTCAGAGTGTCGCCTCTGGGTTCGACATATCGGTCGGATAAAGCGTGTTTTGGATTGTCCGATGTATAGCCGCTTATTACCGAAAAAAGCAACCAGTTGCGAATTGTACAATTGCAACGCGACTGCTCTAGTAGCGGTTGATATATTGGTATTACGGACACAATGTATGTTAACTTATTACATACATTTTAATCGAAAATGCACTAAGCGAGCGATCATTGAGCGATTTGTGTTACTTTTTTTTACAATTACGGATATTTATTATTATTACTATTACTATTTCTATTTCGGCGTCAGTGTACGACAGGAACACGGTAACAGGGACCAGTGACCGACATTTTTCTCCTTTAACCATTTAAAATAGGGTAGCTTTAATAAAATAGTCGGGACTGTTGTGTAATTTTTGGTGACGAAAAATGTGTCGAACAGCCCTACGATATACAATCAGTTCCAATGCATGTGTTGAGAAGCTTTGGTAGCCCAATTACCCTACCGAGGTGGTAAGCGAAAAGAATTCTAAGTATGACCACCTTCGGGTCCGATAAGGGCCATTAGTGACCGACATTCGCCGAGTTCTCACTACTGATAGCGCGGTGTCCCGTGTCGCATTGTGCTCAGGTTGCGCGTGCGCAGGAATTTTTATGACCATGTAGTCTGCAACGGATATGAATTGGGCTTAGCTGGTGACTCGGAATGACTGTGCTGCGTGGGTCTTTAACTAAACTGAGCAATTCTACTCACATCCGTGCAGATTTATCAACGCTTCTGTTATAAATAATTTGATTTGATCTACTCTCTGTAAAATAATAATTCATTTTTGTGAATCGATTCAATTGAATCCACCGACCCACACTCCACTCGCATAGTGAGTTATGTAAAATCAAATCCATCAAATAATTCATTTTGCACAACTTACTTGTTTTTCTAAACTTTACGTGAATTCACAATATTTGCCACTCTTTTAACCGCCTAGGTCTAGTCTAGTGGTTAGATGATTCTACTCTACTAATGACACTCAGAGAGAATGGGTCACATAACCTTAATATTTTTTTTTGTAACAAAGCACTCTGACCGATACCTAATTACTTAACTGTTTTTGTAGACGTAAAGCACGGTAATGTTATATCGTAAAGTTTAGGTGGGTAGGACGAGAAAATACCCAAATCCTCAGTGATAATATTATTATACACATTCGTAAAGATAAAATAAGCAAAGAAAGTATAAGAAAGTTCAGTGAAAGATTCGAATTAATTTACTGCAATTTGTATTTTTCAGATACTACGACTACACCGCCTGAGGACATCATTTGAGGTGCTATTTCGTGCATCGCTTACGTAAGTTTTCTCAATTAAAACGTTATTATTTTTGTAATTTTTTTCGACCAGGTAATTTTATTATTGACGTTGATTAAATAAATCCCCCTAGTAATCCCCTAGAAATTACAGTTTAATAATTAATAAATTAATAATTAAATAATAATTGCACATTGCACATTAAAAAAAACATACACAAGGGTGAGCTTATCTCTAAAGAAATCTCTTCCAACCTAGTTGTAGCTGTAGTTGGAAAAGTGACTCTCTGACTGAAAGTCTGAATCAAAGAGAAAGAAAAATTATAGACCATAACACAAATAAATACTTTAAAAATAAATAAATAAATAAGTTATTATGCTTAATATGGATTGTAATTGATTTTAATTGATTTTAATCTGAACTAAATAAATTATTGTAATATTCTATGTCCATCCAAAAAGGTTGTCTGGAAGAGATCACTCTTAGTGATAAGACCGCTCTTTGTACGTGTATTTTTATGTAGTTTTTGTCAAATGTTTTATTTTTGGTGTTCAATAAAGTTTATTTATCTTATCTTATCTTATCTTACTATTATTATTATTTATAGGCAATTTACTTTTATATAAATAAAGAAATAATGTGAAATTACTTTCTCTTTTATGAGTAATAGTGCAAATTAGGTTGCGAAACAAAACCTTTGGCTTTCAAAGTAAAAAAGTAAATAGTGTTGAATAATTTTGGCGGGCTGGTTAGAACCACGATAGCTCAATTGGAAGCACCTGACCCGCTATGTCAGAAGGGTGCAGGTTCAAATCCTGCTCGTGGAATTTTTTTCAACATTTGTGTTTTTGTAATTTGTTTCGCAATATAATTTGCGTCAAAATTATAAAAACAAAACAAAAACATATTATTTATGGATGTTTGTTTTATTTTATTATTGTAGGAAAATCAAGGTTTACAAAGTCTATGGAAAGAAAAATTTTTTTTCGCTATTAATTATAAGTCAAACGTAGCACAAAAGTTGTTCAGTTTCATGGACTGAGTCACTGAGCTAAGAGGGTGTGCGCGTTTATGAAAAAAAAATATATAAATATAATATAATTGTACGCAAATGTTGGTTGCTGTTAGATTATTTCGTTGCTCAGACGTATAAATCGAGTGTTCAGCCTGTACCATAGTATACTTTGTCGTCTTCGGTAGAATTAATGTTTGTTGCAATAAAAGATCTTAATTTGAATCCACATCTCATTCCAGTTCCCGAGTGCCGCATCACCGCCTATAAATAATCTACAACGTTCTCCAAAGTAGTGATCATAATTTGTCGTGAGTGAACTATAGATATTATGCTCATTAATTTGGATACGTTGTATGATTTCTCATCGGGGATCATCGCGGGATCATCCATAGAAAATGTGTGAAGAAGAAATTTAGAAGAATCAAGATCAAGAACGAGGAAGAGCGAAGAAAAGAAAAACAAGAAATATGAAACGGAAACTAACATTTCGGTCAGGTCTTGATGATTTTGTTGTGTTTCGAAGTTCTGTTTTTAGCCTGCAAATAAACTACGTGATGTTCGAGAAATGGGTTATGACGAGTTATGCGCGTTAAGAGGAGCTACCCCAATGGATAAAAATGAGGTAACACTTTTTTACACTCTCCTTCTTCTTTTCATTGCTATTGCAATTGCAATGTGGTATACATACTATCTAAACGCCTCGGTGGCCGAGTGGCAGACGCTCGGCCCGATACCCTAAGGTCCCGGGTTCAATTCCCAGGACGGGCAAAATGTATTTTGGATTATTCGATGCATAGCCCGGGTTTGTGGACACCAACCCGCATTTGGCAAGCGTGGTGATTAAGCCATTACCCATCAAATGAAGCGATGATTTGATTTCAATGATTTAGGCCATTGCCTAACAGTGGGACAGTAATAGGCTGTTAACTATACATACTATGTTAGATGCTCTACAGATTAAGGAACGCATAAGTAACGGTATGCAACAAGGTAATGTGGACTCCTCTGAAGCCTTATTACTATTAATGCACCTAAGAAAGTAACGCGCCACACTAATATACTGCATGTACCGCTTTCTCGAACTAATTGTCGTAGCAACTCCTTGCCATCAGAGTATCCAAACTGCATAATGGTGTTGATAAGGATATGAACCTGGACTTGTTTAACTCATCCCTGAACCAGTTTAAAAACAAATTTAATAATAACTTCTTTTTGTAAAAAAAAAAGTATTACCAACGTTTTCCATTTTCCATTGAAAATCGAAGAGTTTTAAATAATTAAATCTGTATTAAGTTATGGACACTTGTAATTGGCCGTATTTAATTTATAAACACTTTTATTTCATGTATTAGCTGTAAGTTTAACAAAAAAATTAAAAATTAAAAAAAATTAAAAACTGAAACGTATGACGCATCGATCTATACAAATTAAATGACTATTTTTAGTCAAATAGTTTTTCCGCGTTTTATCTCTTTTACTCTAATTTGAAATGACGTTTACGTGACAGGAACAAAACACGGAATAACTATTTGTAAGGCATTATGTCTTTAAAATCAGCCATTTCCAATCTAATTAAATTCTGATCAGCATTTCCAACTTAAATGAATCGCTTATTCATCAATAGTGCGGAAAATACATGTTTTAAAAATGTACTCACCAATAGCCCAATGAGCAGCACCAGCGCTATCACGCCAATTGTGCTGACTGCGATGGCCACCGCCGCCCCCGAACCTGCGTCGTCTTCTCCAGCTACTCGGGGTATTGCCTCCGTAGTCATCTCCCCGGCGTAGCTCGTCAAATCTTCAAGATCGTTCACAGTCTTCGTACCACCATCAGTCGTGGAATCCATTGTGGTATCATCCTTAGCCATTGTGGTGCTTTCAAATATTTTGGCGCTACTTTGAGTCGTTGCATCTTTGACTTTCTCAGTAGTCATTTCGTCAGTCGTTGTCACTGCATCTGCCGTAGTCACTTTGTCAGTTGTAATTTCCTTGTAAGTTGTTGTATCTTCTGTTGTTGTCTTCGGTTGCTGCGTGACGACTTCGTTGCTATCACTGTTCTCTTCTGATGTGCAATCGGAATCGTTTGATTCTGTAGGCACGTCCGATATTTCAGTACTCGAAGAGACTTCTGTAGAACTTGGGCTTTCTTGCTCAGTATTAATCTCCGTTACTATTTCGGTTACAATAGAAGTAGTGCCTTCTTCAGTTTCTGTAATTGTCTTAATTGTAGTCGCAGGTTCCGTTGATAACTCCTTCAAAATTACCATGTCCGATGTTGCTTCTTCAGTTGTAATTTGCGTTACGGTTTCCGTTGTCTCAGAAAGATTCTCAGTCGTATTTTCCACAATTTGAGAAGAAACTTCTATAGGTGGAGAGGTTTCTGGAATTGTTGTCGTGGTTTTTTCAGCTGTATCAGCTTCAGTAGTTGAAAATTTAGGGCGGTACGTCGTAATAGGACTATCATTCATAGTGGTCATTACAGTTCGAGTTGGAGCCACAGGATGCCATGTAAAGTCTGTAGTTGATTCTGTCAATTTGTCGTAATCACTTTCAGTAGCTGGTTCAGTTTGGAAGTAGGGGAATCTGATAGTTGTTATTTTATAATCAGCGGTAGTAACTGGTGTAGACATTTTTTCAGTGACTACCTCGTTCTTTTGGTCAGAGCTTTGAATAGTATCATACAATGGTGTAGTTACGCTGCCTGGCAGTTTAGTTATCGATTCGAAACCAGTTGACTTTGTTGCGTTAACTGGAGGAATTGGTTTTTTAGAAATCTCTTCACTTTCCTCAGTAGAAGGTTTTTCAGACTCGCTTGCGGATACCCAAGTAGGCTTAAATTGTTTGATTGTATTTAAAGCTAGATCAGCCGGTTTATTTGATTTTTTTTTTAAACTCTTTATTGTTTCATCACTACTTTGTTCAGAAATATTACTTTCCGCGGGCTGTTTCTCGTATTTCGCTTCGGTTGGTTTAACTTCGCTTGTAACTTCTATATTTGATAAGGTAGGAGCAATAGGCCGCCAAGGCAGCCTGTTTTGGTCTATCTCAGTAACTTTCTTAGATATAATGTCATTGTTCATGGGGCTAGTGCTTGCCATTGTCGTTGATCCCGCATAAGTTTCTTTTTTCTCTGAAACATAATTTCTTGTTAAATATAAATCTTTGCTTTCTAACATTCACTCTTAAACAAATTTCTAAAATTTAAAGACTTAAATATTATTTTAAATTATGACAACAACCTTAATTAGTACTCGATTATTTTATTGATCTTCGTTCATTTTGTTTTATAATGTTCACAGGGGTGTAGTTTTTGAATCTCACCGGTTACTTAGCATTGTATTTCAAAGAGTTTTACATAAGTAAACAAACTGTTAAAACTTACCAAATACTTCTCCGACTTTCTGCAACTCATTTTCATCGATACTCTTTGGCGTTGACCCTGTTCCGTTTACTGCCGGGCTGGCCAACGACGGTGGGCTTCTCAAGCTAGCCAGCGCCCATGCTGTCAGTGTGGGAGGAATTTCCAAGTCACCCAGACCCGTCTGCTCAGCGGACGTTGCCGTAGACGTTGCATATTTTGTCGATCCTCTCTTCCACAATGAAGGAATACTATTGTCGGAAATTGAAGGTGAGTGAACTACCTTCTTGACTCCACTTATATCACTCTGCAAAACTGGATCTATATCAGAAGATACTGTTGTCAGCACAGATTTGGTTTGGTTATTTGGACGAGGCGTAACAAATTTGTCTGAAATATCGAAGTGTTCAGAATATATCGTGGTTGGGCGAGATGGCCGTTTGATTCTAGTGACGTTCCGTCGTGGTGCCATCCAAATGGGTTTGATTTTAGGAGTTGTATGATGGAATTTATGAGTTTGCTGTCTACTGCTCAAATTATATGAACTGGTTTCTGGTCGAGTAGTCACACTGTTAGGAGAGTGCTTTGAATCAGACAGGTTTAAACGCTTTGAATAGCTACGATTTCTTGTAAAACTACTTGAGAATACTTTAACAGAGTTATCAGTACTTGATACATAACTTTGAGTAGAAAGTGGGACAGGAGTAACTGAACTAAAAACAGATGGAATTACACTTGAATAAAGATTAGTAGAAGATAATGTTGATATGTTTTCTAAGTTAGGATCTGGGTAAAGAGGCTTTTTCAATTCTGGAATCGAGGTAGTTTGTGCAGCTTTTACTGATGCTAACTCTTCTTCCACTGATGTACTGACCGTAGGGTCTGAAGGTAACGGATCATTGTCACAATCGTCATCGTTCAAGTGATTTATTGCATACGTTTCAGTAGAAAGAACCGACATTTCATAATAAATACTGGTGCCCTGTACATCAGATAGCTCTTTATTAGCACTTCCTGCCTCTTCATTGTCTAATACCCTAATTTCTTTGGTATTTTTAATAAAAACCGTAGATTTATTGGTTGGCGTGTTATTACCTAATCGTTCAAGGCCTATATTTTCTTTGACAATTTTTTGAGCATTTGTAGTATTGGGTGTCGGTGTTTTAGTTGCTATAGACGACAATTTAGTTTGTATACTCTTTGATATTTCACGGTACTTTTTGTCAAAAAAATCATTTGTTGGAGTTGTTAAATCACTGTCGAAGTCAAAGAAACTTTCAGATTTATACGCGTCGTGATTTATACTTTTGGAACTAAAAGAAGTCTCTCTTGGGAAAAATGTTGAGAACTCTCCGTATGGTTCACTCGTACGGCCTTTCTTATCTTTCTTTTCAGAACTGTCATGTTTAGTAAAAGGATTGTATTCATCATTATAACTAGGTATAGTGAAAAAGTTGCTATCAAACAGTTTGCTAGATGTGTACTTTTCTAGAGATTTGTCCTCTTCCTCCTCTTCTTCTTCATATTCTTCTTCTTCGCTTTCAACCTTTACCGACTGAGTTTTAACAGGAGCTGGGATGGCAGTCGTGGAACTAGAAACTACTGGCAGTTTTGTGTTTTTATATTTTCTCATGCTATCTATTATTTGCGCTGGTTTTTTAACTTCAGGCGTCGGTGTTACAATAATAACGTTAGGATTTTCAGACGTGCTTTTTACTCTTCTTAGAGGGCTTTGTGTAGATGACTTAGCTTGCGAGTGAAACCTCACCCTTCCTCTGTCTTTGTATTTAGCATTTTTTTCCGTATGTTCTTCAGACACCGATTCTTTGGGATTCAGTTCATTGAGGGATATGTCTGGGGACTTGGCATTCTGTCGGGCCAGCCAAGAGGTGCTATTGACTCTACCATATCTGGTATTTCTCTCGTCTTTCAAAGAGGTCGTGTTCGTCTCGTGAGGTAACGCGTTACAACTAACAAGCGTGCTGCTCAACAGTAGTAAGTTCACTATTAGTAGTGCTGCACCTGAAATTATAGAAACAACCTCTTTAATTTTCTACTTTTTCCTGTTTACCTGCAGCATATTAATTTAATATTCTCATTTAAAAAAATTGTTAACTTTTAAAATAACTTTAACAGTTTCCGTCAATCATAACGTAATTGAATTTGGTAATAATTAAAATTTATAAATAAATAAGTAAAATTTATTAGTTATTTCTTTGTTACGCTCAAAATCTAAAGCTAAGTTGAAATGTACACTTTACTCGGAGGCTGACACTATTGAAAATAAGACTAATATTTTCTCTAACTGTCAAAACAAAACGTGATATAACTTATACTTTAGGCGACAGACTAGACGAAATACCACCAACCAAACAGAGTGCAATATGTCCTATATCAACCTCGGTATCTGTGGATCTGTGACCGGTGGTGAAACTACTAGTAAAGTTAAAACCAAATTAGTGCCAAATGATGACATTACTTACCGAAGCATATTCTTACTGGTGACTCCATTGTCATTTCATTTTGTCGGTGATGAGCAGATCGTCACTCCTGTTCCACTCATGTCATTGTGCCCCTGAAATCAATACAAATAGAACCATGAAATCAACAGTTTATTTGTTTTCACATTATTCGGTCTTATCAACGAAATTTTTGTCACAAATGTTAATAATAATACTTTTTCATGAAATATTAAATGTTTATTTCGAAAACAATTAAACAAATTGAATTGCCACTCCAGTCTAATTTTGAAATCACTTTCAAGGGCTCGGTCACGACCACGAGCGTCCTGGGACGCCGCAAGCAAATTTCTAGGCCATCACGCGTTGTACACACGCCAGCACGTCAACCCACCACAAACCGTAAAATTTCTTCAATAGACTTTGAACTTAATGCCTTAAATATATGGTTAACAATGTATTGAATAAATTTGACAGTTTTGGGTAGGTTGATGTGCAGGCACCTGTAATACGGCAGTCTCGGTCAACGGTGATAGAGAGAACGCAATGAATAGAGATAACGCAACGAACGGAGAAAACGGTTAGAACCATTTTGCAGAGTTTGTGCTCACAATCTCCCATGTAACCCTGCTTTTGCATTTATGATTTAATATCATCTGTTGCCGATCCTTAACAAACTAGGAGCGTCGGTAGCCATACGGGTAGATAGATAGACAGATAGTAAGGCTTTTATCGCTTAAAGCTCCACATATGTTCCAAATAATCTCTATCTCTAATAAGGATAGGATAGGATAGGTGCCTGGGGTTTATGCGAGAAGTCCTGGTTCAATCCGCATAGCTCCGTTAGACTTTTGACGTGAACGCATGCCTAACACAGGCATATGAGCCTTGGTGAGTGAGTGGATTTAACAAAATGGTTATTTATGTGATAATATAATAACATAACATGGAAAAAGTAGGACTTTATTGCAGAACCAACTTAAATAGCTCCAAAAATCACAGTAGTATCAGACATAAAGCACATTAATAACAAGCAGGGACGAACTTGATCGTGATAGAATGCGCCTGCGCTTGGTTGGTGCATGAATAGTGATGGAGCGTCGTTTTAACATTAAATTCAGTATCAGAGATTTTTCAACAAAATATCGTAATTCAATCATTTTATTTTATTTATTTTATTTTATTTTAATTAAGTTAACAACAGCCATCAACTTACATACATACAATTTATTTATAGCATAGAATTATAGGGCCAATAACAGTTACCCACTTATTAAAAAAAGAAAATGGGATTACATAACAGAATGAGTAGTACACACGCCTGCACATCAACCTACCACAAACTGTCAAATTTTTTCAATACATTGTTAACCATATATTTAAGGCATCTTTTTTTATTAACGGGTAAGCACAGTGCCTTGATCTCACCTGATATTAAGTGATGATAAGGCCAAAGATGGAAGCGCACTTCACCCGGGATCCTCAACTAGTGAGGTACTGGTTATCTTATCTCTAGCTGCCGGAACACAACAATGCTGCAAACATTGATGTTATGGCGACATATTTAGATAAGATGGTGGTAGCTAGCCAGGCGGACAAACTAGCCCTACCACCAACCAAACCGAGTACACAAACATGTACCCCCCGCTGGGAATCGAACCCGGGACCTCTGGGTCTAAATCGGTGGTCTTAGCCACTAGACCACAGAGACGGTTAACTTCCTCAATAGATATTGTTTTCTAAAGTTTACGCGAACACTACACATTGAAATGAAACAACTTTTACGGATCTACTCGCGTTTATTTTACACATTAGTTTTAATTAATGTTGTAACTGTTGTCCTGTGACCACGGACCCTGCAATGGGTTCGAAACGTCAGGATAAACATTAATTAAAACTAATGTGTAAAATAAACGCGAGTAGATCCGTAAAAGTTGTTTCATTCCTCAATAGACTTTGAACTTGATGCCTAAACCATATGGTTGAAAATGTATTGAAGAAATTTTACAGTTATGGATAGGTTGATGTTCTGGCGTCTGTACTTACTAAAACTTAAAAAACAAAATGTAGAACCATAAAGAGAGCCATAAAGATATTAGACTTACTATAACTTATTATTACACATACAATCTTCACTGACTGACCATCTAATATCGACTATTCAACTTCTAATATAGTTTTGATTATTCTAAATTTTAAAATTATTTAATGGATCCATGTGTGGAAACCTTTTATTATGGAATTACTACCAAGTGTTCAATTGAACACTAAACAGGGTTGTATGTCTTGTTCTACGGCTTGGCACATTGAACGTTATTTGTGCAAGTAAATCAGGGCTGTCAAGATGTCCGCTTAAGATATCATATAGGAGTACATTGACTAACACGTCTCGGCGTTCCTCCAGCGAAGGTTATGGATGCGCCCTTCGGAGCAGAATGTACAATACGCAAAATGAGCACGACACTCAAAATGAACAATACGCAGAAAACGCAAAATTAGCACCACACACAAAATGTACAAAGTTGGCCTAAGGCTTCATTCACAGCGATGTACTAAAACGGATGCGATCACAGAACACAAGAAGTGTTCTGTGGATGCGACACTACTGAACCGATAGGTTGCTTTTAGGGAAGAGAGTTATTTAATTTTATAATTATAATAGTGTGGACATTAAGTCCTTAATCGCCGTGGTGGTCACCGGTGACCGACAAACAATAAATTTTCTATTGTGTCTGATTTTGCGGCAGTCAACGTGTTAAAGAATATATTATATTTTATGGAGCCCTGAGCCGTAGCCTCACCTCAATAAAAAATCCATATATATACACACACACACATATACAAAAAATATCGATCCGTTTTGTTGTTGCCCCTGTATCAACAAAAAAAAGATTTTAAATAACTTCACTTTCTGGTATGTTTCAGATAACTTTTCGAAACTTCAACTGTACCTTTATATTATAACAATAACAAACACGTGGTGTTAGAAAGTTCGTAAGGTTAAATTTTCTTACGGTATCGGTATCATGCACGCCAGCTATGTTACATCACTACGATGTCAATGAAATAACATGAGTCGTGAGCGCGTGTCTCGATTGCTAACGCGCAGATCACCAAGCTACAGCATACGTTGGCGTTTAAGACGATGTTTTGTGGTCTGTCAGTGACTTCGGCCTCAGAAACACCCGTATCTTCTGGGTAGGTGGGTGGGTTCTGGGTAGACTAGTTAGAGCTAAGTTTCACTCACATCTCGAGCACTTTAACTAATTTTTCAAATCACCGTGTTTGTGAACGGAGGAAGAGCGCTGCTTCATCATCCCGGTTGGTTGCACCCGCCGATCACGTCGCCCGAATGCGCTAGTAAGTCTTATTCGCTTAGCGTTTTTTCTAACATTTTTGCTCGGCTCTAAAGATGTCAAATAGCCTATATCCGTTCACATAAATTGAGCTATCAAATGGTAAAATATTTTTTCAAATCCGACTTGTAGTTCTAGAGGTAAGCGCGTTCCAACAAAAAAACAATCTTTTCAGCTTTATTATATCAATATAGATATTGCTGATGCTTCGAATAACTTGGTGGTTCCGAAATGTCTGTATTGTGTTTCAGTATAATTTTATGGGCTATATAAAACTTTTAAGACTATCATGGTCATTAACTTGTAGAGTAATTGTTAACGGTATCTATTAATGTTGTCTCTGAGTACGTCGTTCCGTCTGCTCATATAGATCCAACGACAGTAACTCAGTACGGTAAATATGAAATAGTTACTTTTAAATCAGGTAAGACATTGATTACATGTTAAGATTCATATGTAGCATAATAAATCATAAGTAAGTATTCTCAAGAATATCGAGGTCTACCTAAGTATCTAGAGTCGACTTTAATGGCACTGTCTACAGAATACTTCCGTAGGTTTACAAAGACGACAACTTAATTAAAAAAAGAAATAAGCCTCCTGAGTTTCTTGCCAGCTCTTCTCAGATTAGAGATTAGATTCAGTAGTTTAGTCTAAACTATTTTTTTTTTATTTGGATTTTATAGTTTTGACGTCAATTAGTGCCTGGAAAGGCTTATGTTGAATGAATGGTTTGACTTTGACATTATTGGGTCACATCGAGTTTACGGTTCAGGGTATCTTTAGGTAAGATCCAGCTGAAAAATTAATATGCTTTCTCTGTACTGTATACATTTATTTAATGTTGTTGAAATGAATATTTTTTTTATGGTAGATTATGCAAATTAAAACAGAAGCAGAATCCAGATACGAGGATAGCTAGTAGAGCAGGATACATGAACATTAAAATCTTCATATTATCTTAGCTTAACTATAAAAAAACAGGAGCTGTGTGTGAACAATGTTACACTTTTCAATTCACAAGTAACTCCGTTTGACGTATAGAATAGAATAGAATAGAAAAGAACATTTTATTTGTTAAGAATATGGTTGGTAGTTCAGGAAGTTGGTCATATTTTTATAGTTTCACATATTCTGCCATGTAGACATGCAAAATTTAGTCTATTTAGTTCAAAATTTAGTTATTAGTCTATTTTTATTTAAGTTTTTTTATGGTATGTATATTATATTATTATCACTTAATTTAATAAACTTAATATGTATATTTCAGTTCTTATAAAATGTTAGTATACACATATGTTTCATTTACGTTCTTTGTTGCACCGCTTACTAATTTTTCTGCCTAGCCCTTAGGTCGACTGCTAGAGAATGCCGTTTGGCATTAAGTCCGCATTTTTTACTTTATTTCATTGTATTTTGCAATAAAGATTAGTTAGACCGAGTCTTAGAGAGAGTCTAGAGATTAGTTACATAGGTTGACCGAGTCGTGGGGGTTCCATGTTCATGGCGCATGCAACTATGCCGAAATATCAGATATTTATCGATAACAAAAATACTTGGTATGAATGCCGTTAATAATTAGAGACTCTGGTTAAATGCGCGTTAATATAACGGCTGAGGTCGTGCGGAACTCGTCTATTCTTTACCGTTCGGGCATTACTTGTCGCAATGACATTGATGCAACCGCTGACCGATCTTTCCGCAACCTCCAATTCGTCGCGCGTACTTGTTAACCTTCTGCTAATGTTTCAAGCCTTAAAACAGCCTTAGTTAGAGCAAACGTAGGAAAGAAAGGAAAGAAGAAAGAAAGAAAAAATTGGTACAATATATCACACGTATAAATTCAAAACAATACCCTTCCTTTGCAGTCGGGTAAAAACACAGGAGCATCACTTATAGCACATTGATTTCCGTTCAGCATGTGTGTTGGTGTTAACCACGACGCTGGTCTTCCACGGATGCCATATATTCATAAATGTTGAACAAACGTGAGATGCCTACTGGACATGGTGTTATAAACAATTCACACTGACCGAAATTAAAAACATAATAATGTTTTTTTCATTCACCAGAACTCGCCCCAACTGTCGACTTAATTATTTAAGTTCATAGCTTTTCTGTAGGAAAACCTTGATCCTGATAGTTTGCCAATAATAATATATAAAGTGCTCTCCGCTAAACGTAATTTATATGGGCCTGTTATTCGATCTGCTATCTTATCTCTTTACTAACGGAACACAACAATCCTTTAACATTGTTGTCATAGCGACATACTTAAGTATTTAACCTTCGCGAAGAATCGAGTCTGGGACCTCTGGGGCTGATACCGCGGTGGCCTAACCACTAGACCACTAAAGCGGTGCAATCTAGTGCAAGTAAGTGTACACACATATAAACAAATAGGTCGGTGTTACACGAAACACTCGTACCGTAACGTATAAGGCAGCCTGTTAATTTATGCTAGACCATGCTCGGGTTATGCGCACTCGGCGTAGGGCTGCCACTCGCTCGGGTTTCCCCGGATTCGCCTTGTGTGGTGGTGGTCCGAAGAGAGGTTTAGTCAAAACGACAGACAAAAATGGTTAAAAAAAATGTTTTTTAAAGTTTGATTAGATAAGATTAGATTTTAAACTGATAGTTTTATTTATTTGTGTTATCGTGGAGAGTGTCCTTAAATGATAAGTTTTTTTTTTCTTGAGAGAATTTGATAAGTGACGTTGCACTGTTTTGTTTCATTTGCCAACACTCATGCACACTCATGAACACTTAACGGTTAATAATCCATCATCATTTCACATTATGAAATGAAATAGAATGAAAATAAATTTATTTGAGACAGAACAGTTCAAACGTACAAATAAAAAAGGAAATTAAAAAAACATAGGAGTCCCAAAACGGTTCCAGCTCAGCAAAATGCTAGCTAAGAATTAAGACTACTTTCTAATACTCTTATGATATAAAAGCAAGGGAGAGAAGAGATGCCCTTGCTTAGTTTATTAACAGTTTTAGTCAGTACCACATCTCCTAGTTGTCAAAACTTGTCAAAAGTGTATTCATGTCTGAATGATTGCGGCTGAAGTGTCCAGCAGCGTACCGTACGCTGATCCGTTCCGAAACCCTCGGAGAATCTAGTAAGGCATGGGGACACGCACTAGTGCGTGATGCCGTTCCTTCTAGAAAACCTCCGAAGGTGAATCGTTTCACACGGCTTGAATTCTTTAAGTTTTTTGCCGCCCCCAAAAAGTTCCGGTGAAGCTGAAAATGCCGTTTGAAGCAATCAGGAAACTCTCTCCGTACCGTAATATTACCAAACATATCGATGGCATAACAAGTGACTTTTAATGAGAGCTCAAACGCCAAAGCCAGGAGACTTTAAATCACAAATAGTTTTTCCTTTTTTTACTGATCAATAACATTGACGGAAAAGTTCGGGAATAAGTACAAAAAACTGGGAAAATTTCAATCTGTATTTAATTTTTATATAATTATTATACGTACTGGAAAAAAATGTGATAACTTTTATACACACAACTATTTGAATTTTAATACTATTTTTCCTTTTTGAGTTAATTGGTAAGGCTTTTCGTCCTGGTTAAAAAAAATTACATGTTACAACCCTAACTCAAAGTGATAAACACACGCGTCTGCCCGTAAGAGGAGTGTCGGTACAATATTAGTCTCTTACGCAACGCCCACGCATGGTGTTAGAAATCCCAGCACGAGGCCACGAGGCCACGCGGAAACCGCAACCGACCTCTATGGTCTAAAGATATGACCACCGGCATAATACGCAGAGGTCCCAGGTTCGATTCCCAGCGGCGCACTTATTTACCTACTTTGCTTAAACTTAAAGACGGAAATATACGTCGAAGGCGTCAAAATATCCACCCACGTCTGCGGATATATCCGTCAACGGCGTTAAAAGGGTTAATGTACTTTAGCTTCAACTTCGCCTGGCTACGACCATGTTATAATACAAATATGAATTGAAAATTTGTATATGAATAATACAAATTTTCAATATTATTATAATGTATTGAGTCATTAGGTATGGATCCTAATTTCGAATGTTGTGGTATATTGTTACAAGAACTTAATTTTATTATTATTTGCATATATAGAACGCCAGTTTCAAATTTTGATGTTTTTATTAAATCTCTATTTTATTGTTACACAAAATATTAATCCGGTCTCGATATTCTAAAGAAGTTGTCCTAGGTCTACCACAAGGAAGCATACTTGGTCCTTGGTACTTTTTCTAGTATATGTGAATCAATTACCAAATGTCACGGAAAATCGGTGTGTTATGTTCGCTGATGATGCAACTATTTTTATTCCTAACAAATCCAGAACTAGTCATGTATTTTGAAAATAATATTAATAATACCTCGAAAAGTACTGTCGAATCGCTGAATTCAATCAATTTAAATTATTTAAATTTATCTAAATCAAAAATGTAATTTAGAAATTATAAATCAAATCCGTACACATTACATATCAAATAACATAACATAACCATGATTGATGAAGTTGATGAGATTAACTTTCTTGGAATAAATATTGATGCCCACTTAAATTGGAAGTCACACATCTTTAAAATAAATAAAAAAATATCCAGCAATTGCTATGCTCTTTCTATACTTGCTGACACTACTCCTTTACGTGTGGCTAGGGCTGCATACTTTGGCCAAGTTTATCCACTGCTAACTTATGGTATCATTTTCTGGGGAAATTTGAGCCTTTCGCCTATCTACGTGCAAAAAATCACGTCGATCCGTTGCTCCGTTCTGTCGTAAAATAAGCACAAACAGACACACTTTCGCATTAATTAGGATTGACACTGGCAAGTGAAACGTTCTGCCACAAAATACGAAGGCCTGCAGAAGGTAAACTTCATACAAACGTACAGCTCGGAACATCCCAAACGCAGCTGTCGCAAGATTCCGTGTCCGTGAGAGGTTGTCTATGCGTGTGTTGCTCGAGCGCGCATGTATGAAGTTTACCTTCTGGGTCTCGTTATTTTGTGGTTCTGCTCTAAAACCCTGCCGTTGAGTTTGTGGCTCATCTTGACATAGGCATCGTTAGGCACGCCGTTAGTATATTTTATTTTGTGTTCCTTTGTTACTCTAATGAATGCTTGCTCTCTTCAGTCTTGATTCAAAGACTAGGTACAAAGGGGTACTGTGGTACTTAGATAGCGTAGCAGCTAGTGTATTATCGGGTTAAGATTTTAAAAGTTAAGTCTCGCTGTGAAACTAGCCCTTATTGAACAGTCAGCCACATTACATGCTTTTTAAATGGTCTTCAACCCCGCTAGACTAAATATTTTGATTCCTTTTTTTATGTCTAACGTTTAAATCCTCTTCTTTTTATTTTATCATATGTGTAAGATTTTTATTAAAAAAAAAGTTTCAAAAATGGAATCTTCTTTTTTTTTAACTCGTTATAATTATTAATCAAGTTATTTACCTACGTTATTCAAGAACTAGCCTAGTTTAGTCTTTACGCAAACATATATATATATATATATAAAGCAGAACCTTGCCTTGATGGTAATATGTAAGT
Source organism: Eudonia truncicolella (assembly GCA_949315975.1). Lineage (NCBI taxonomy): Eukaryota > Metazoa > Arthropoda > Insecta > Lepidoptera > Crambidae > Eudonia > Eudonia truncicolella. The sequence goes on from OX438839.1 coordinate 1,667,684, forward strand.
GTGTCTATTTAAATTAATAAAAAGGTAACATGTTCAAAAAGTACCTAGTAAAAAGCGGAATAGACGTCCATTCAGTCCAAGTGTAAATTGTTAGTTAGGTGAAATCATAATTTGTTAAAGTGCTTATTTGTTAAAGTGCTTATATATATAAGTGAAAGTACCATTATACTTGAATAATAGAAGGAGTATGGTATGCAGTCCTTTAGAGATTAATAAGGAAATGACAATTTGCTGGACAGACGGAAGCTTGCGCAAGCTCGCATGTCAACAAGCTGGCCAATCAAGCTCACTAAACTAACGAGTATTTTTTTGATCTATAAAACGTTTCAATGGTCGAGCGGCAAAGTGGTCGGCCCTTTATCCGGGGTTCCTGGGTTCTATTCCCTGTTAGGGCATATAGTGTTTTTGATACCCATCAATTCGAGTGGTGATGCTGAACAGTCATTGCTTTAATTGCTTGTTATTGGCTTTACCACCACGCCTGCCAAATGCGGATTGGTGATTTTGAACCCAGGCTAAGCATGCAAATGGAAAAAATCGGAAACGCGATTGGTCTGACCAAAGGAATGGACCCCAGCACCACCGATTATCGGGCCAAGCGTTTCGCCACCGAGAGGGGCCACAACTAGATACTCCAATCCGATCAGATGCGGCCAAGTGCGTGTCGGACCAGCAATGTAGGGTTCCGTAGCCCATCTCAATAATGCGGACTCAGAGAAGAGGGCTATTATGAACATTTATTTAAAGATGGCTCAATACTTAAATGTAGATACTACCGGTTTCACACACTTTTATAAGTTGGTCGACTGTTACTCGTAAACTTGTAAAGCCTACTTAGCTATGATAGTTTTCCTTTCAACTTTCTTTCAAACAACCATTTGGCTGGCAGGGGGGGACACTTGACTCTAACAAAATTTTGCACTTTAAAGCCTAATAGTTCACACAAACGGATGCCTCAATAAAAAACTCTTTTCACAAATCCACAATATTTTTAAAATTGCTATCCAACGACATCCTATGGCGTATACAAGAAAAAAAATTACGTCCCCACTTCACGTGTAGGGGAGGTAACCTTAAAAAAAATATGTTTCAAAATTTTAATTCACCACTTTGTCGGCGTGATTAATATGTATATCCATGCCAAGTTACAGCTTTCTAATCATAAGCTAGACTGGGGACAGACAGACAGACGAACATGGCGAAACTATAAGGGTTCCTTGTTGACTACGGAACCCTAAAAAAGTAGGTACAGTAAATAAAATAAAAGATCAATATACTTTTTAACATTACATTGGTTGTTGTTCCGTAATTCAGAGCGTTTTTCTGGTATGTTTGTAATGATAACTGCAATCGATGATCAGATCAGTGATCACCAACATCATTACCGAGATGTCGGTGAAACCGGAGCTCGATCCACCCACCGCGCTGCCATACGTTATGACATTAGTCAGAAAGTTACAATGTACTAGAATTAGAAATCATCATAATTAGCTGTAAATAACGATATCTGGTGAAGACGTCAGTCGTTTTTACTATGATAATATTTTTTTTACTAAACAGTACAATCGTAGAACATACAATATCCCCTATGTCCCATGAATAATATGGTGATACATTTCATATTTTTCGTGTTCTTCCTTATTATTTGGTTGTATTTTCCGTTTGCCGTTTGTTAAATGCTATTGTTTTTTACTGGTTAGAAAGGTAGTTTGATCTGCCTCTCATTATATCAAATGTATTAGACCTATTTTCCTTGGAAGAAAGTGTCAATTGTTTCCTTGGCCGAACCAAGTTTGATCTGCCTCTCATTATATCAAATGTATTAGACCTATTTTCCTTGGAAGAAAGTGTCAATTGTTTCCTTGGTTCGGTGTTATTTTGTTTTTATTTGTATATAACAATAAATCTTCAATTAATCGGTGTATCACCAAGGTCAGGAGGATGTGATCATCTGACTCAAACGCCTCGGAGAATCTAGGAGGGGGTGATGCCATCCCCTTTAGAAATTATCTAACGATTCTTCAGTCACTAAAAAAGGAAATAAAACTTAAATTTCTCGCCGCCCCTAAAATCCATATACGCTCTTATGGCCGGCCAAACAGCATCCCCTTACTTTGTGAATAAAGTCGTTGGTTACAAAATTAATAATGTTCTATATTTTAAGCTGTAGTAGAAGACACATTTTGTAATTGTTTGTTATTTCAAATAAATTTAAAAAAAATATTAATAAAAAATATATTAAAAAACCCCTTCCAAAAAAAGATCGAGACAATACGGGAACCAACAACATTATTTATGTTTTTTTCTGTTTTAAATATCGTAGTGGCACCGGTGTTCGACACAGTTTCACACCACAGTTTTTTTTTTTCAACGTTTCAAAGTTTTCAACGTTTGCCTTGTGGTATTCCTCTGGAACGCTATACATATTGTTACTCCCTGGGACCCTTGGACCTAGGGATTAGCAAATAGATAGCCAGTGCTGGAATAACATAAAAACATTGTAACTACTGCCTTTTTAAAAACTGTTCAGTGTATTTAATTATGTTCTGTCCCGCGGAGCATTACCGATGCTTTCACGGACCATCAGTGGTCCGCGGACCACCAGTTGGGAGCCACTGTTAGAGCCTAGAGGGAACAAAACAAAAAAATATATATATTCAAATCAGTAAGGCCGTTTTTGAGTTTTAGCGAGACTAACGCACAGCAATTGATTTTTATTTATATAGATAAAAAAAAACAACAGGCTCCAACAGTTATATCTAAACCTGTCGACATTTCGGTGAATGTTACAGAAGGTTTGTATAGGTGTTATTACGTTACAATGCTACCTATAATTTGAGCCTCTATTCCACTTTCGATAGTACGCTTTGGGCTACAGGCCGTGTCTAATTGTACGCCGGTAACCTTATATTACACTTGCAATTATAACCATTTTTATACCAACGAAAGGTATGAATGAATTAAGCGAAAGTTGTTGAATTTATGATGACTGAAGTTTTGTTTCCACTTATATTTTGTTGATAGTTTTGTTTCTGAGTTCAGATTAACAATTTGCGTCCTTTCAGAGTTTAGACGTAGACTGCGATCCTACTAAAACGTCGACAAACGAGTCAATGGCGTGATTTGTTAAATATTCTATCGATAGGCCAGTGCCATTTTCCCATAGTCCAAATAAAAAAGGCTACCGTAAGGGTGTGTCAATTTGACACGAATTATTTCGGGCTTACACGAAGCGCTCGCCTTATAAAAAGTGATCCAGTGGTCTAAATTCGACCGATATCTCAAAATGTATACAATTTTCATACAATTTCTATTTCGAGAATCTTTCTCCATATAAACTTTATTTTTACTAAATCTCAAAGACTCCGTGTGCGCAATGTTGTTTTTTTGAGATAGTTTTCTGATTGCCAATGGTCATTTTCAGCTTTCCAGGTTTTTTTTGGAATGTGCTAAATAGGGGTCCCTAGTTTTCTGGTTTCGTAATAATATTTAGGTAGCCATGGGGAGATCGTGCCACCACGTTGGCGCAATGCTGGCCGGTAGGTTTAAACGACTGCTAATTTACGACAACAACCGTGATTAAATCAGCACGGAGGAGCTCTACTTTTTTTATCACCCATCCAGTGACCCGTATTTACAAAAGTTGCCTAACTTGATAGATTGCAGTCCTAACGCGCCAGCCACCAACAAGCTCCTCAAGTTTACTTGTTAGTTGCTGTCTATATTTTGAAAGTGACTTTCCGCGAAAGTAATATTGTGCGAAAATGACTCTCCACTAAATTGACCAATGAAGGGAGCGTTCTACGCCAAAACCTTTGAAAATAACTAATTAACCAGCAACAGTCCAGACAAGCCAGCATCTAAATCAGTCACTGTTCAGGAAAACAATTCTTCTCATTGTGTATTGTTCTAGTAAAGGCCACAGACAAAGGAAGCACTAGATCACTGTTAGACAACCATACGTTCTAACAGGCATCCCTTCGAACAACGGAGCTGTAAGAAACAATAGGCCCGGTGTCCATTGAACATTGAACATGTTGCGATACAACCACGAGCGATAAGAAAACATCTGTAGAAAAAAATGGCTTCTCATTTTCAGTTACAATGCAAGGTTTGATTGTAAAGGTGCAAGAACTATTGTAGGGTATATGACGAAAGTTGGCTAACTCATTCGGGTTACGATCTTACGTGTTAAACAATGCTACACCAGATGGGAAACCGAATAAAAATGTCTCGAGTGCCTCCGTGCTTTGATTAGCACTTCAAGTTGTTTTCGTTAGATATCAGTCGTTTCAAAGTCAAAATCAAAGTCAAATAGATTTTTTCAAATAAATTTAAAATAAGAACTTTTGAACCGTCCGTTCCTTTTTTAACCCTACTGGGCAGTTTATTTTTCGGACGTGTGTCTTTTAGCTATGGAGAAGAATGGGTGAAAGAAACTGCACAGCTTTTATAAAAGCAAATGTTTACTCTGAACTCCTCGTGTGCTCAAGGCATGCAGTGGGATGTTTTTAGGCTGAAGAAGCCGATAATACATGTTGAAAAAAGTTCCTAATAAAACATCGCTCCGTAGCGCTGCAATGGCAAACAATCGCTTCAAGCTTCAATGGACAGTGTGCCTTTGAAAATGGCTGCCACGCTCCGCGACGCACTAATTACAATATCATTTCACTTTTACGTCCAAATAGTGAACTATAAGTGGCGGTTTGAAGATTGTTGAATAGACAGCCGTCTCAAATAAATAAAAAACTATTTTATAAATACAGTTCTTAGAGAGTTCGCGTGTTTAAATAACTTTTTTTAATATTGTAGATATGCTTTGGTTTTTCTTTTTGTGGTTGACACTCTTCAGACAGCGATAGTAAATCTTCATATTCTCTATAAAGCGTGTAGGCATGTCAATAAACTCCTAAGCGGCTGGACCGATATTTTATTATTTGTTTAAGTAGGTTACTGGACGGTTTCGGTTCATAATTAAACCCGGTAGGTGGCGATGCAATACGGGTTCACTCAAGCGGACGAAGTCGCGAGCGGGGCCACTAGTAGTAAATATACAGTGTAAGTATTTTATCTTGGCTATTAAAGTTACTTGCCAAACCTTAATCATTAGGTATGCATATGTATATATTAATTTACCAATTTAACAATCATTATTTTTTAAGGTGTCATTTTACAGGACAATAAAATAATATGCAAACATTCGATTACTTACATAATAATAATAGGTATGTAATGAAACATATGTAATCGATTTTTTACACATATTATATACTGACGTTTCAAACCAATTGCAGGACCGTGATCACGGGAGATCCGTATAATATGTTTTATCTTCGGATTAACATTAGAAAACAATAGAAGAATGAACATCATCACCATTATCATTAGCTATCACTAGCTCATTTTAAGTTCCCACATATAGGTCAGGAGCTTTCCCTATAGATGGGTAGGAAGAACGGGCCATAAACACCGATCCGATCCGAACTCCTCGGAGAATCTAGTAGGACACGGGGACACGCAATATATAAACAAATTGTAACTAGTTAGTACTCATTATTTTGTACTGCCCCTTAATTTCATGTTAATAACCAATTTGTGTACAACGGGGTTGGCTATATTTGTATTCTTGTATATTTGTACGGCCATTGTAAAATTAGTTTACTAAGCTCTAAATGTAGCTGTTTGTTGTACCTATAATAAATAAATTTAAAAAAAAAGGCTACGGCTATCCATAACATGTGTGAGGGGATGTGTGTGTGAGGGTGTGAAGGTGTGTGTGCGTTGTACAAGCAACAAAATATACTTAACAAAAACTATGAAATGCGAATTAGTAGGGATTCAATTTTGGCTGAATCCATTTTAACAGTAGTTTTTTACATTCATTATATTATGCTTTATCATATATGTGTATATCTTATATATAAAAAAAAATGAAAAGCTCAATAGCGCAGCTATTAGCGCGCTCGGTCTGCAATTGCTGAAATTGAGCAACTTTCGCAAAGACCGGTCATCAAATGAGTTACCAAAAATGTATCAATTTGAACTCCTTTGTGCTTCGGAAGGTATATAAAGTCGTTGGTCCCATCTGCATTAGCAGTCGTTACGCACCGAGCCATCGCGGTAGTTAATGGCCCATGTGGTGTTTCCATCCAAAAAGAAGACTTGTACCCCTGCAGTGGGGACAAAATGAGCCGGTGATGTTGATGATGATGAAAGAAGTTCCTAGTTAAAATTATTTAATAGACTTCTAGATGTCTCAATAGAAAATTTATATTTAACAGATTTTTTGTTAATAATTGGTTTAGATATCTTAAATGAAATAGTCATTTTTTTTGCCTATTTTAAATAGGATTGTGCAACGGCCATTAGCAGTTGCATTTTACTGTCGGTGCGTCGACCCGCCGCGCCGATGTGACGTTCAAGGTTGTGTTACCCAAAATCCTATTTTACGGCTAATCAGCTTGGAGAGCCACTGGACAATGGACTTGTAACACTTCGCTGGTGAATCGCAATGCAAAACAACAGTGACACTAAATTCACTGTCGATTCAATATAATTTACTCTGGATTTTGAATTTCCTTCACTCTGCATTAATCTGATCCAGACTTTGGAATTCTGAATAAACATTTACGAGATAGGGAAGTGATATTTTTTTTTTACCTACTATTTAAAAACGCCATTTGTAAATCAATAATGATTGAGATTTGGAAGAGTTTCAAAACTCGCGCTTACGATATCAAACATTATAACTTCTTATTGGCAAAATAACTTTTTTTTTCCGAAAAGTAATAAAAAGAATACCACAAGCTGCTGGCATTCCAAATAGGGTACATTAAGCCAGTGTCCGCAAAGTGTGTGCCGCGCCACGCTGGTGTACCGTGGTCTTTAGTTGGTGTGCCTCGGAAAAATAAGGTCATCTCTATAGATAACATAGTTGCAAATCACGCGATAATATTTAAAATGTATTTTTCATTTATGGTTTTCCGTTTCCCAGATGTACCTTGAAAACAACAGTACGTCACAGCCGTGGCACACGTTCTGGTAGACAGCAAACCTTTTGATACTTAGAAACTATTTGAATATTATATTTGACTTTTTGGTGTAGTGGTCATTTCCACTTCTCAGTTCCCAGGGTCGAACCTCAGTGGGAGGTACATTGTTTGGTTGGTTGAAAGTTTGCGGAACACTGCATTAAGCTATCGTGGCTCAGTCTATGACAAGGGGCCCGAGCGCCTAACTGATCGCTTTGGCTACGTGTATAGTTTATGACGTTATCTTGTCATTTCGTACCGCTATAGCTTTAGATAGGCGGTACGAAATGACAAGATGGGGGCTGTGCCCTGTCAAAACTTAATTTAGGAAATTGCATTCACTAATCGCCGTTGTCAATAATTATACGCACAATGAGTTCGGCTCAAAGCCTAACGCAAACAGGTTCACGCTTCGACTCTCCGTTAACACAAAATGCAATGAGGCAGTCTAAAACTAATTTCGTACCGTTTTAAAGTAATCTCGACTTTCATTGAGACGATTGTTGCAAAGTGTTGGTACAAATTAAGCAGTGGACATTGTAATAAAAAATATAATGCTGACCGAGAGGTTTGTCTTAATAAGTATATATTTTTTATTTACGCAAATTTTGTTGCAAGCAATTTTTTTGAGAGCCACGATAGCATATTTGGTAGTGCACCTGACCCTGATGGGGTGTGGGTTCAATTCCCGCTTTTGGAAATTTTTTCTACCCTTTTTTTTTCACATTGTTATAAAACTATTTAAACTATCATGGTCACTTGCAATATAGTAATTATTAACGGGATTCATGCCATGTTTATTATGAATTGGAAGAAAACAGGAGCTTGGCATTTCTCGACGTCATGGTGCGAGTGCGGGATGACGCTTCTCTTGGCCACTCTGTATACAGGAAAGCTACACACACTGATCGCTATCTTAACGCAACCTCACATCACTACCCAAGACATCTTGACTGTGTAGTATCATCCTTAACTAACCGTGCATACGACTTGTGCGATGATGAAACTTTGCACGATGAATTAGTCCATGTCCGGCATGTTCTACAGAAGAATGGATACAAAGGGAAGGTAGTACCATCTAGACACAAACTCAAACACCATAAGTACAAGGTAGACAGGCAACCAACATATTTGCCGTATATGAAGGGAGTGACAGATACCGTCTCAAACATACTTAATAAGTACTCAATCAATACTATCTCCCTTTAGAAAACTCTTTTAGAACAGTAGCACAATGTTTATGGTCGCCGAAAGATAGTTTTCCCTTGGAAAAGCCTGGTGTATACAAAATCGATTGCAGCTGCGGAAGCTCCTATTTTTATAAACTAAATAGCCTGAAACGTGATAACAAGAAAAAAAGCAGTAAATTAACTGATTTATTTTTTTGATAAATAATTATTTTAATAAGAAATTTCAATGATTTGCATTCAATATGCAATAAGATTGATTTTCTTACTCATTTTACTTTATTTTTTTAATCAAACAATAAAATGTATATTTTCGATTTTCGAAACTTCAAACTTATAGGTAGGTATGTTTATACAGTTATAATGAAGGATTTGTAGTGGAACGACCCTGTTGGTTTCATTGGCTCCTCGCGAACTAGATCGACACGTTATTCTGTGATTGGAAGAGTAATGACGTATTAATCAATGGAGGCCGCTGCTAATGACGTCATTTGTGCCAGCCGAGTTCATTGCCGTCTACTGGATGAGTCGCCGGCTATATCACATCAATAATTATATGATGTGTCGATCCGATAAGTTATATATAAAATAGCATAGTATATAATCTAAATTAATGAGATGTAAATTACAGTAAATAATTATTTTAATATTTGTTAGCTCTGGTATTTATTGTATTTTTATGTTTTTGTTAGGTATATATTTTTTTTGCTTCAAGAGACTTAAATATCATAGTCGATCCGAAGTCCATTTTGATTATATAATGAGATACTTTAAGTGGCACTAAAATCATGTTTTTTTGTTGTATATCATGCCTTGCAGTGGCTGGGAAAAACAGTGGCTTACAGTGTTTATATTTGAGTTTATGTAAACACTACACATTGAAATTAATTAAGCACTGTAAATACGTATAACGTACACGCATCTAAATACGTATCTCATCAAAAAATATTATTCTAATTCGACACGTTTCAAAAGCTTTCGCATAAAGGTGCTGATAGACTTGAGCATTCATTTGTAACAGAACATCGAGCATTCGCCGTTTTTATATTTGTCGAACTGAACAACGAGCCGAGCCAAGCATATAGCCAAACATTGCTATGAACATTTTTACGAGCATTCTAGTGAACGCTCTAGTCGATGCTCGTCATTCTTCACCAAGATGTCAGACTTGACGGTCGCGTGTGCTGCATTTATTTGCTAATAACACTGTCACACTGGAGAGCAACAGGGGTGCGGGGAGGGACGTCGCAGAGCGGCGGGCGGCGGGACGCGGAAGTATGACCGAAGCTTGACTCGGCAAAAAACTCGAAGCAATGCTCGCTAGAATGCTCGCCAGAACGCTCTCGTTTATTTTCTGTAATGTAACATTCGCATGAATGCTTATTACATGTGAATGCTCAAGTTTATCAGCACCTTAAGGCTCTTTTAGTATTCTCCTGAGACTAATCACTAGATTCTTTACTCGTCTGTAAACGAAAACACAAATATATTTCAAATTTAACTTCCCACGGATCTTCTGCCGCTTAGTTGACATGTTATTTTAGCTTGTCGTATTTGTTTCAGTCCCCTTATAGAGTTTGAGAGCATTCTTCCAATATCTGCATGCTCGCTCCGCCAAGAACACATCGCATGTTCATTTAAATTTTCATCTACATACCTTTAAACAGCTAAAGCATGACAAATGCTAGGCGATTTTGTTATACCACCACCATTCATGTCTGGGGCGAAGAATAGTCACGCTGGCACTGGTGACCTACTTTGGTACTCATTAGCCCTGACAAAGCAAACAAAACGTGACAATTGTAATCATACGCTCAAAGAATATTCGGTTCGAGTCGCGAAGAAACGTTGCGTTTGCCCTCACATTCGGGTCATTGGGAAATCAGAGTCAAATCAGATCAAAAGTTGGCTTGCCTGATTATAAATAATTGCGGTGAAGCGTGAAATATACAATGTGTAACAGATTAAAAGCACACCCTCTTAAGTGGTGACTCAGTCCACGAAACTGAACAACTTTTGTACTACGACTTATGGAAAATCGCGAAAATAATTTTTATCTTTCCATAGATACATCAAAACTGACCGAGTGAATTCGTTTGAAGAGACGTTTTTTCTTTGACTGAGTCACAACTTAAGAGGGTGTGCGTTTAATTTGTTACACGTTGTACATACAGTTAATGTTAGGTAAACAACAAACAACCACATTATCTGTCTCTTTCTGATTTTAAATATAGCTATTCTAAGATTATTTTTTTTAGTAAAATCTGCTAGCTCTATCTAGTATTTTTTATATTAAATTGAAAATTAACTACTTAAAGTTCCATCTTATAAAAAATGCGTTGTAGTAAGAAAAATAACGTTTCAGTGCGCGCCACGCTTTCAGTTACCATTCTTCTCAGGTGTGTCTTGGGTCATAGCGCACTATAACGTCAACAAGACCAGAGATCCAGCATGCACCTTTAGCAAGTTATGAACATACAAAATTAATGGAAAATAGCGTACAAAATAAATACGCATCACAACAACGCAACCCCGAAAGCGCTGGCACGGTCTAGCGCGCGCCACGCTATCTGCGACCATTCTTCTCGGGTGTATCTTGGGTCCAAGCGTTAGGCGTCTTTTAGGCGTTATGCCCTATAACGCCTAAAAGACCCAGAGGTCCCGCATGCACCTTTACCAGGTTACGAATACACAAAATGAATAATGGAAAATGGCGTAGAAAAGAAATGCGCATCACAACAACCACGAGCGCGCGGGCACGGTCCAGCGCGCGCCACGCTTTATATAACCATTACTCTCCCTATAACGCCAACATGGTCAAGAGGTCCCGCATGCCCCATTGGCAAGTTACAAACATAACTTATTAATTAAGAAAAATGGCGTAGAAAAACAATTGCGCATCACAACGACCCCGAAAGCGCTGGAACAGACCAGCGCGCACTACGCTTACCGTGACCCTTTTTCTCGGGTGTGTCTTAGATAAAACCGATCTATAACGCCCACAAGACCCAGAGGTCCAGCATGCACCCTTGGCAAGTCGTAAACATAAGAAAATTATAATGGAAAATGGCGTAGAAAAGAAATGCGCATCACAACAACCCCGAGAGCGCGGGCACGGTCCAGCGCGCGCCACGCTTTCACCGACCATTCTTCTCGGCCCGCCACGCGACGCCCGCGCACGAACCGATATTTGTGCGTCGTTATCGTTTTTTGTACGCGTTGTGTGGATGCGCTTTAATCTGTACAGTCCACGTGAAAAGTGAATAGCTTCAAAATAGCTTGTATATCGGTATGTCGGTGATACAAGAGGTCGCGCTTGCACTGCTGATGCAAATTATACTGCATCTAACTAGAGGACCGACTCCTTAGAGACGCTATCTGGTTTGCTGCTCTTGATTGGGTATAACCCAACAACACCTTAGTTAATATTACGAAATTTCGAAGCAGCTGACGCCCAGTGGGTCTGCAAAGCTATCTGCAGCCAACATTTTTTTTAAAGCGGATCGGTATTATTGTGGGATCATTGCTAGTCAGATTCTGGTATCACCAAATCTCCACTTCCACTTTCAAGGGGCGTAAGTCGGAGAGCCACTGTTGTAGATGTTGACAAAGTATATTATTTACCTTTCCTTTCACGTCAGCCCTCCGAACTCATAATCTGTAACAAAAAATATTGTTTTACTGCACACTTTCTGATCGAGATAGATTCTTATCTAATACACAGATTTAGTAGTTTGTAACATGAAACATGTCAGTCGTGTTTGTATGGCCGCTCCAGACTTTTGGCCTGTTCTGACATGGCTCATATATGTAATAACAAAAATAAAAGAAATAATATAAGGTTTACGACCCACATTCAAGACAGCAGTAACGCACCTCGTGAATTATTAATTAATAATTTTAAGATGTGATTATTATCTAATTATAAGTCAACTAATAAAGTGACTACGAAATAAATAAATCATTAATAGAACATGAACTGTTTCCAAAATGGGTTATTTATATTAGAGTACAAAAAAAATGTATTGAAATAATGTGTATTTCAATTACATTTTTTGTCCCATGAATTTCCGCAAAATAACGCCTGATTCCATTAATTATATATTAGAGTAATTATTACCAAGTTTATTGTCATTAATAACATGGTAAGAATTCCGTTAATATGTTTTCTAATGCTCTTACATGCAAGAGCATGATAGTTTAAATAGATATATGGGTTATTTTTATATTGCATTGTGGTTATTGTAAACAAAATATGAGTTACCTATGGGCAAAGTAGATCTATTTTATTATTATTTTAAAACGCAAATTAACCTGGAACAAGAATATCTTCAGCTACCTGTGCTGGCCTCAATAAAAATACGAAATAACGTGAATTACACTCACGCACCCTTAATTGTTGTTATTTTTAAAATGATAACATGTATGCCATTAAAAAAGATTGCATTTATTTATATAATCACCTTCAACTGTTTTTATTCTAAAAATGTTTATTATTATTAAAAAAGATTTCATTTATTTACTTAATAAATAAGAATGCTCTCAGCTACTTATACCAACTTTTCAATAAAAAATACAAAACAACATGAGGTACGCCCATCGAACATCGCGTGTCCAAATCGAAATGTCAACATTCGGGACAATTACCCCGTCGCTTACAATCCAACACCAACCTGACCTGACCCCTGATCTTTACGGTGTGGCATACAAACAAAGTTCACGTCAAAACGGTAGGTAGTCAAAGAGTGCTGTTCTATAACGTTGAGAACCTAAATCTACTTTCAGCCGCATCAATAACCACATAAGTTACAATTTTGAATGGCTTTTATGAACAGTGCTGCTGGTCAGCAAGGGTGAGTGGCCTATTATATTGCCTATAAGGACGTCGACTTAAAAAAAATAGAGGAAAGCAATTTAGTTCTGTTTGCAATGTACAACACGGCTGCACATCTGACTATCACAAACTGTCAAATTTCCTCAATATACTTTGAACTTTATGTATATGGTATAAGCTTGAATATTTATTGAAGAAATTTGACAGTTTTGGATAGGTTGATGTGCAGGCTTCTGTGCTGTGCTGTGCTGTGTAATATTAAGTCCAAGTCCAAGTCCAAGAATGGACAATCGAAAAGGGCTATTATAATATAATGATATCGTAGAATTGACTTTCATGTAATTCCTCCGAGATTAGATTAGATTTTTTAACATAATGCTTAATGCTCTTTATACACTTGGTATTTGTTTAGATTTAAAGTTAGAATCGTTTATTCTACATGGGGCTTATTAATAAACAAAGTGTAAGCTTGGAGTAGTTACTCCGTGTTTTGTCTCTTTGACTCTAATATGAAATGATGTTTACATGACGGGAACAAAACACGGAGTAACTATTAACTACAAAGTGTAAGCTTGGTAACACTTTGTTTATTAATACAGGGGACTTTTAAAAAACTGACTTTTAAAACACCATTTTTTTAAGTCAGTTTTTAATCGTCATCTCCCTCTCTAGAACAGCTTTAGACTCTCAAAATCAAAAGATATTACGTATCTATGCTCCAAACGTGCTCCTAACACATTTTATTGACCATGGTATAAAGTGAATTAAACATGGTGTTGCCTCTATTTGATGACATTACCGCCAATAAAGTACTTTCACTTTATTACCTCGACTATCCATATGTCACTTACAAATAAAATTTTATTTGTACAGTCGGCTATAAAAAGTTCGCCGCAACATGAGCGTTCAAAATAGTTTGAAATAACAGAAACACTTAACATTACCGCCACACGGTCAGTGTTTTAGAAGAGTACTCTCGAATGGAGTCAAAGTTCACCTAATATAACTGCTTCTATGGCCTAGCGGATAGACCACAGTCCCAGAGATTTGATGTACTATTCCCGGCGAAGGATACATGATAGTATTCAGTTTTGTGGAGTAAGACTACGTTACTGCGTACCGGGCTTTTTTACCACCATAGTAGTGTCGTTGTGTTCCGACAGTTAGAGTAGAGATAACATTGGAATTTACTCAGTTATTATGAATTTAGGATAAGTGCACTTGCACCTTAGGCCTGCTAAAATTGGTTTTAAAAAGAATATAGGCTTAGCCAAAAAGTATTAAATAATCTAAAAAAATATTTTGCTAAAATTTTAAATGTTGTTGATGCTAACTGTACAAATAATATTTTGATAGGAATTTCATTGGTGCTGTCAACGCGGGCAGCCATTAAATATTTATTGTTCACAGACAGCGCCTCGCCTACATGCGATCACTGAACAGTGCACTTACGGTAAATAATAAAAGGTGCTGTAAACCTCGCCGAGCTTTTAGGTAAACGTTGTCATCAAGTTAATTGCGGCCTGGGGGGTAACACGAGCTCTTATAGCAGTATTATTGCAGTTGTGGAAAAGAGATGCGAGTATATTCGCCGCTACTCGCGTCCCGTTTTCAGTCCAGGGGGGTGGACTGATGATGACGCGTCGGGCCATAACGTTACACTGATGTAGGCAGTGACACCAGAGTTTGACACAGACAATGTTCAATACCAGTTTTTTTTAAATATAGAAAAAAAATTAAGTGCCTACCAGACCCAGCCGGGAAGGTAGGCATTTAATTTTAATATACAATAATTTTTATATACATATATAAATCTTCTATTCGTGTGTTTGTAATTGAACTCCTTCGTTTAGAAGGACCGATTTTGATGAAATTTTTTGTGTGTGTTCAAGTGGATTCGAGAATGGTTTAGATTTACAATTGGCCCCAGTAGGTGGCGCTGCAATAGGGGCCCATCATGGGGTACGGGTGTTTTCAAGCGAACGAAGTGGTGAGCGGGCCACTAGTGAATTTTAAATTGTAAAAACAGTATTTGACATCTGCAATGTAATTGTTGAAAAAAAATCAAAATAGATCTTGTTGATTTTAATTTAAGATAATATTTGCATGCCATTGTTAATGGTTGAATAGGCAGATTTTTTAATATTATAAGACCTCCAGTGTACCCTAATCTAATGCAAATGAATTGTATTCTATTCTATTTTATTTTATTCTATATTCATGTTGGTTTGATTGATACCTTTCACGCGTAATCTATTTAAAGATTTGTGTTTTGTTGTCATAGAAACTGTCAAAGCGGTACAGGGTCAGCTAGTATTTTATACTTATTTAAGGGAGATAATTGATTTATATTACAAAATAAATATTTAGTCAGCAAAATTTTTATTTGGTCAGCAGAATTATACAATCGGTCAGCATAAGAAATCCTTACTGTTGGTAAGGTTAAGTTAATTTTTTTTTTCTAGCGAAGCGCAGCGTAGCCAGGGCCAGTCACGGAAGGGGGGAGCGGCATAAGACTGCTGTTCAGAATGATATAAGTTGCAGACTGATTTAGAAATATTTGCTGACCATAAGTTGCTGCCCAACTAGCTTTTTTTTGCTAACAAAAATACTTTGCTAACCGTTTAAATAACACACATTAATTAAATCAGCTTTAGTGCAGCAATTAGCACTTTATTTATTTTTATTTTTTATTTTCTTTTATTATTAGAATGTTATAATAGTATATGATTTTTAAATGTCGTTACTTTTATAACTTCGGCCATTCTTCCCTGTAGCTAAAAGACAACGTGAATTGGTGTAGAAGGTAAAAAAAAACTAAACTTAATTACCATATATGTAGCAAATAATAATAATAAGACACTAGTGTAAGATTCAAGCTATGATGTCATTGTTATTAATTTATATAACGTTCGAAGGTAACCAGTTATAATGTATATTTAGTGACAAGTATCTGTTATTGGCATTATACTGAAACGCGTTTAATACTAGTTCCTTTATATCAAGTGATTTAGTCGACTGGTAACACTGACATTGACAGATATGGGGCATTATGAATTTAACGGTCGTGGAATAAAGAGTTGTTCAAGAATAAAATCGGAATATATCTTATCAATCGTTGTTTCATTTTATGAGATTGGAGTAAAGACTTCATCTCAGAAGTGGGATATTGATAACACACCCACAATTTAAGTGATATTAGAATCTTATCGTTATTAATTACTGGTTTTTTTTTCTTTATTTTTATTGCAAAATAACTTAAAATACTTAAGTTATGAGTGGTGTTCACCGTGACGACGACATTAGATCGCGAAAGAGTCGTTCACGTGTACCTGTGGAGCAGTCAAAATCGGAACGTAAGCGTATACGCGATAATATAGACAACCAGAACAGATCGAGTGAGGCTAAACGTGTAAGGCGTCGGCGAAGCACGCGGAGTGGTTCAACCCATCGAGATGAGCGAACACGTCGACCCCGGACGCGGACTGGAGATAGACGAAGGCGCAGTCGGAAGTATAGCAGCAGCCGGGAATGCAGGCGTCGATCGAGTTGCAGCAAGGAGCGGATGCGACGTCCAAGGCGTAGCCGTAGATCATCCAGTTTGCTTAGCAGTAAGGTAGGTGACTCACCACCGCCGCCGCAGCCGATTTCAAGTAAGGGTATTAATTCCACTATTTTTGCTAATAGTGAAACTCAATTATTTTTTAGCGAATTACTTAGATCTATGACAAATTTGAAGCCAGAAGGCAACAAATTTCCTATGTTAGGCAATGTCATACCCGAGTTCGATCCAATGGTTAAAGATCAATCTATTCACACTTGGATCAAGAAAGTTGATGAGTGTGCGCGCTTGTATAGTTGGGGTGATGAACAGGTTATACATTACGCATTACCAAGATTAGCAGGCGTTGCACGCACATGGTACCAAGCACTTCCAACGATGTCATTCTCGTGGCCTGAATGGAAAAATAAATTAATTGATTCCTTCCCGTGCAGTGATGATTATGCAGAATTATTGACCGAAATGTTATCCAAGCGTGTAAAATTTAATGAATCATTGGAATTATATTATTATGATAAGATTAATTTGCTTAATCGATGCGAGATTTTTGGAAAACGCGCTGTAGATTGTCTTTTATACGGGATCGAAGATCGTTCTCTAAGGTTAGGAGCAAAAGCGGCTAAATGCTTGGTACCAGAACAGGTTTTGAATTATTTTCAGTCAATTAAGCAACAAAATCGCGAAAATGATAGAGTTAAAGTTGGTAATGATAAAAAGGCCCTCTACCCTTTAAACACTTCAAATGCAAATTCTAAACATTTTGTTAGTAACGAAAAATTTACAAAACCTCAAACTAGTTCTTCTGTAACATGCTATAACTGTAACGAGACCGGTCATTTCAGTTTTAAGTGTACTAAAAAGATATTAAAATGTAATATATGCAATAGACTAGGCCATTTAACAATTAATTGTCCAAGATTACCAAATGATATGACTAGTAAGAAAGATACTTCTGCCGCAAAATCTGTAATGCAAGTTGACGTTGATAATACTAGTAATAATAAATATTTTATTCCTTTAAGAGTGAATGGTATTATGACTCAAGGATATGTCGATTTAGGTAGTCAATGCACTTTGGTACCACGTAAAGAAGCGACCAAGCTAGGTATTTCTTGGTCTGTAGGCAACCTACCTGTTATGAGAGGGTTAGGGAATAACATTGTTGTTCCCATAGGTACGGCGTCTGTGGAAATTGAAATCCATAACGTTCGTGAAATGGTCGATGTATATGTAGTAGAAGATGGTGTAATTAAATATCCTGTGTTAGTTGGTCATAGCTTCACTGAAAAGCCTGGAATAATAGTAACGAAAACTACAGACTCTTTGATGTTTACAAGAGACCGTAAGATAAAATTGCAACTTTTCCTGAGTAAAGATGTTAATGTTCCGGCAAAGCAAATGTCATTAGTTCCAATTTATTGTGATCCTATGTATTCAGGGTTTGTATACGTAAGGGGTTCTTTGCGGGGAGAACTTAGCAAAGAATTTTATTTACTATCTGGAGAATATAGTATAGAAAATGGTACCGGAACACTATTAGTGCAGAATTTGAGTGATAAATTGTTGACTATGGATAAGCAATCACTGGTCACAAGAGCCTTGAGTAGTGATTCTAGTTTTGATGTCAACATTATAGATTTTAACGATCCTGAAACTGAACTAGATCTCCATTATGGTAAACAGTTAACGGATACGGAAGTCAGTCAACTGAGAGATCTTTTAAAGACTTATGAAGACTGTTTTTCCTCTAGTTTGAATGATTTAGGATATACCAACATAGTTCAAATGGAAATCGAGTTGAATGACAAACAACCCGTCGTGTATCGCCCATACAGACTGTCTTATCCAGAACGCGAGTTAGTTAAGTCTATGGTGCAAGAAATGATAGATGCTGATATAGTGTGCGAGTCGAATTCATCGTATGCTAGTCCCATTCTTCTAGTAAAAAATAAAACAGGCGAGAAGAGACTTTGCGTCGACTACCGAGCCTTAAACAATAAGACTCGTAAGGAGCATTATCCCTTACCACTAATTGACGATCAATTGGATAGGTTATCTGGTAATTCTCTTTTCATTAGCCTTGACCTTGCATCGGGATATTACCAAATCCCTATAGAAGAGCATTCTCAAGAATTGACTGCATTCGTCACCCCGGATGGGCAATATCAATTTAAGAGAATGCCATTTGGGTTGGCAAATGCACCCTCTATTTTTCAAAGAACAATGAATAGAGTCCTTTCTAAACTAAGCTACGTAGTTATTTATATGGATGACATACTGATTCCAGCATGTTCATTTGTTGAGGGGTTACTGCGATTAGAGGCAGTACTTAAACTTTTATCTGAAGCAGGGTTGACGTTAAAATTAAAAAATGCTACTTTTTCCAAACAGAGTTAGAGTTTTAGGTTTTCATATATCAGGGGATGGCATACGGCCAGGTTCACGTAAGACTCACGCGGTTTCAAATTTTCCTGTCCCACAAAATGTACACGACGTAAGACGTTTCATAAGTCTGTAGTTTTTTCCAACGATTCATTAAAGATTTCGCACTGCTTGCATATCCTTTAACAAATTTACTAAGGTCTAAATTTGAGTGGCAATGGACAGCAGAACATTTAAAAGCTTTTAACTTGTTAAAAGAAAAGTTAGTGCAACGACCAATTTTAGCTTTATATGATGCTCGATTAGAGACCGAACTGCACACAGACGCGTCCAAAATCGGTGTCGCAGGTATTTTAATGCAGCGTGGCAATGATGGTCAGCTTAGACCAGTGGCTTATTACAGCCGAAAGACTTCAGTGGATGAACAAAAATTTCATTCATTTGAACTTGAAACACTGGCCGTTATTGCCTCGTTGAATTGTTTCCGCGTATATTTATTGGGATCGAAATTTAAAATTGTGACGGATTGTAATGCGTTACGGACAACTTTAACAAAAAGAGACCTATTACCTAGAATTGCGCGCTGGTGGGTGCAGTTGCAGGAGTACGACTGCACAATTGAATATAGATCAGGTGCTCGCATGACTCATGTAGATGCACTCAGTCGTGCACCTGCAACTGAAGCCAATGTTGAACCGGTTTCACATGTGATAGATGTATTGCAAATAGAAATTAAAGATTGGATCGCTACGGTTCAAAGTAATGATGAGGAGATAAAACGAATTAAAGATATTTTATTAGATGATCAGACAAAATTCATAACTGAGGTAAGGAAAAATTATCAACTAAAGGGGGATCACGTATATCGTATTTTAGATGATGGAATTCGTTGGGTGGTACCAAGAAGTGTCAGGCGGCAAGTGCTTCGGATGAACCATGACGACGTGGGACATTTCGGTTTTGACAAAACTTTGAGCAGGTTGAAAGGTACTTTCAGGTTCCCGAAGATGCGACGCTTTACTAAGAAGTTTGTTTCGTCATGCTTGCAATGTGCCCACCATAAAGCGCCGTCTGGTCGCAGAGAGGGTCTGCTCCATCCTATACCGAAGATAGAAATGCCGTTCCATACGTTACACGCAGATCATCTCGGCCCGTTCGTTCGCTCTAAAAAAGGTAATATGTACATATTAGCTATCGTCGATGCATTCACAAAATTTATTAACATACGTTCTGTTAAAGACACAAAAACTTCTACAGCGATTCGAATATTTAAAGAACACTTTAGTTATTTTGGCACTTCAACTCGTTTAATTACTGATCGAGGGACATGTTTCACGAGCTGATGAATGAGTTTACAAATAAATTAAACATTAAGCACATATTAAATGCAGTAGCAACCCCTAGAGCGAACGGGCAGGTTGAAAGATTTAACCGCACTATATCCGATGCTCTCAGCAGTAAGTGCCACGGTAATAACGAAAATACATGGGACGAATATTTAGGTGATATACAGTTAGGAATTAATACCACCGTTAATAAAACAAAAGGAAAGAGTCCATCTGAATTACTCTTTGGTTGTAAGTTAGTTAGCACTTCAGAGAATGTGTTGAGTGACGTAATTGTTGAAACATCTCAGTTAGTAAGTGGTGATAGCTTAATGAAACTGAGATCCAAGGCTAAAGAAAGAATCGATAAAGACCAAGAAATTTCTAAGAAAAGATTTGATAAAAATAGAAGAGTTCCAAAAACATATAATTCAGGAGATCTCATTAGAATTGAGCGAACAATAATTGACAAAGAGCATTTAGGTAAATCAAAAAAACTTTTACCAAAGTTATACCGATTATACTCGCAAAATTTAAATGTTGATCTAAAAGATTGAAATGAACTTTGATAATTGATTTTGATATTGAAGTGATATGATATATGATATGATATGATATGATATGATATGATATGATATGATTTGATGGTCCACCCTAAGTGATCAGTGCAGATAGCGAATGGAACTGCAATACGGTTTCGCACAGATGGTCTTTGCTTATGGTGGTATGTATATAATATGAATGGAGCGCAGGTTATGTTATAAGCAATCAGTGCAGAAGCGAATGGTATCAAACTATTGATATCGCACAGATGATTGCAGATTATGACTGACTGTGCAAGATAGTTATGTAAGATTTACTTAAGGTAGAAAAATAAATATATCAGTAACTACCATGTTATAATATATTAAAAAGTTATATTGATTAAATAAGTAGTTATGTATCTAAATCAAATTTATATTTTTTGTTAATTTTAAAGTGAGAGGACTCACTTCTTTAATGGATGGCCGAGTTGTAAGATTCAAGCTATGATGTCATTGTTATTAATTTATATAACGTTCGAAGGTAACCAGTTATAATGTATATTTAGTGACAAGTATCTGTTATTGGCATTATACTGAAACGCGTTTAATACTAGTTCCTTTATATCAAGTGATTTAGTCGACTGGTAACACTGACATTGACAGATATGGGGCATTATGAATTTAACGGTCGTGGAATAAAGAGTTGTTCAAGAATAAAATCGGAATATATCTTATCAATCGTTGTTTCATTTTATGAGATTGGAGTAAAGACTTCACTAGATTAGCAATATTGCTGAGTTATATATATACACCTATTACCAAACACCCTGTAGTTTCGTACATATATGAACATTTTCGAGTAACTAGTTTCTCTTTCGCATCTAAAGAATTACCAAGGCACCATAATCGCAAGGTGGTTTCATAACATTGCTGGTCTCGCGGAGTTACAACACCACGGCCGGCAATTAGGAGGCGCCACAGACTGTCTTGGAACGACTTTATCGAGGCACACTTAAAGTTCAAACTCGTATGTTTGCCTCGTAGGTTTGCCTCGTGTACCTAGCATCTACGACAGCATTTGAACTAAATGATCTTTAGGAAAAGGAACTGGTATGACCCGATTCGTCGGCAATGCATCACTAGAGCAATGTGGACTATTACAATCATGGGTTATCTTGACTTCTTTATATTCTCAAAATTTGAATAATCTTTCGTTGTTTTTTGTGCGATACTTGTTTAGCATTTAATATCCCTCGCTCCCTCGAATAGTGAATTGAAAAAATTGGGAAATATGTTGACGTAAAATATCTATACTTTATACTAATAATAAAGAGATACAATTTGTGACTAGTTTTTAATTATATTTTTGTATAATTCTATATATATTGCATGATTTGGTTACAACAATCATTTTTTTAAATGTCTTTACTTCTGTAAAAGTTACTTTACTTCTGTCTGTCTGTATTGGTGTATTAGGTACAATAAAACTATTGTACTTTTCAAAAAAAAACCTACATATCTTAAATTCATTTAATCAAAAACAATAGACTTTTTTAAAAACATGTGTTGAAAAACAAATTCACGAGTGGGATTCGAACACACACCCGGTGACATGCCACACTTGTTTTTCAAATTGTCATTGTGCATTGTTTGCAAATTATATTGTATATATTATTATACACAATAATTGACTTTGGTAAAAAATCTTTGACTTTTTAAAGAAGCTATAAGAATAACTGATAAGGTTTTTCGCATCCAACCACTGCCACTCATCGTACATCATCGCCACCTACTCGAAGGGCGGCCTACACCACAAAGTAGGCGTACTTAATTAAAAAAAACAAACACGCTCTTTCGTAGTCTATGCTCCGGCGCTGCGCAGGCGCCACCGTAGCTAAGTAGGCAGAGTTTCGCAACATCCGCAGCGATGATAAATTGTCTGCGAACGGGATTATATACTCTTTTCAATTAATTATAACTCTTCGGAGGTTAAACCAGCTATTTTCAAGTTTCTAACTGTTATCGTTTTTGACCGAGAAAAAATTTGAAAAAAATCACGTTTGTTGTATATGAGCCTCTTTAAATATTTATTTTATTCTGTTTTTTTAGTATTTGTTGTCATAGCGGCAACAGAAATACATTATCTGTGAAAATGATTTATTTTGATAGGCTGATAGGCCGGCGCCTGTACAAAAAAAATAATGAGGATTATTATTTACTTAGACTCTTCAATAGTGTCCCGTAATTAATACTTATAAAATGTGCACGTACGCGCACACATCCGTTTTTTACCTAATGGTTTTTACCTAATGGTTTTATAAAAGGGAGTCGTGAGTAACAGCTAGTATACAGATATTATATCTAAATGTGACGGTACCCACCGTAGCAGTGAGTAACCCGGAATTGAACCAGGGTCAGCTGCGCCTGCGCCGCGCCCTCGCCGCGACCTTATCGCCAAAGCTCTTGCTAGTGGCGCGACCTTTTCTAAAGCTCTTATAGCTGAGTTACGCTTGTACAAAGGTTACTTGCAACTTTAGTCAACTTGAATCCCGCACAGAGAGTTAAATGTTATTATAAAGTTTAAATATAGTTGATTTGCTTTCAAAATGCAATACTTATTTGGTTAAAATAAGTATACGTATCGAAACCACAGTCAACCTTTCTATTTAAGACTACTGCTTCATATTTTTTTTAATTATTTATAATCAAATAAAACTCGCCCTAAGCACTTAGATTCAGCGTGTGCAGTATTCGCGTTATAGACGGTTTGTTTTGACTTTCATTTAACTGTACGCGATCGTATAGTAAAAAAAATCGCACTCCAATTGCCTCGTGCGACTGCTTCAATGGCATAGCAATTCCCGTATTCGATATTATAGATTCGATAATTATACTCTGCACACAGCAATCTCTAATCCAAGCCGAGATCGTAGCTTTAAGAGCGCCCTCGGGTTTTTCCGCTGACGATCCGTGGTGTTCAATTACTCGGCTTGGGGAGCCCTTTAAGATTCTCGCCGCCCCCAGTGATGCTGAAAATGCCGTCTGAGGCCATTCAATCTAATTTATTGACAGTGGAGTACAGTGGTGGTTCCTCCAGTCGTTTTAAATTCTTGTCAGATTCAAATGGAGTCGCTTCCGAGATACGCTTATTGAATATAAATTAAAGAATTCACTATTGATTGTTTAACGTAATCAGGCCACATTTGGATTCGATGTTCTGTCGGCAACATTACATTAAACCATTAGAGAATGCACACCAACACGCCTAATGCGCGCGTAATTTCCGCAGATTATAAGGTCATTTCGCCACTCCACTGCTTGTAACTCCTGAGTTATTGAACTGGTGATTTAAGACGTTTGCTATGCATAAACATAATTACGTATTATGTGTGATGGTTGGGTGTTTTGCTGTTTTCTTTGTAACAATCGCAAAAGATGAGTGACCTATTTTTGTCTCTATTTTACTTCATAAAGGATATATATCTCGACATGTTGGAGACCTGTATTTAAGCCTTGAAAATGTATTATCACAAGTTAATATCCCGATAAAGAAGATACATAGTTTTATTGCGTCTCCACAAATATTATAGTTACTCATAAAATCTGCAACAAGTACAAAATAAGAAAATCAATATTACGTAAGATAAAAATTTTTACATGATAAAATCTTACTAGAAAACAACTATATGCTCGTATAGTATTGTGAATGCAAAATTCAAAAATAATAACAATATTTAATTTTAATATAATAAACAATATGGAGTTTTATGATATCGTCAGATATGTGATGAGATTATATTTTTACCTAAATATGCAAAGACTAAATATCTAAATAGATATCTAAAGAAGCATTATTGAGAGGTACAACAACACACAAACGCACTCACTCTACATTTATAATACGTCGCAGCCTTAAACATTATGTAACAAATAATGAACAACCATATTTATTTCCAAGTGAGATTAAAATATGACCTTGATCTTTTTGCAGCTACGGCGGATGGATGCGAAACTTGTTTTTGTATTGCAACCGCGAACTGTTCCGAGTAAAGATATCTCACTTTTTATGATGACTGCGTCTTTGTACCAATTGACATATTAGTAAAAAAAACACGGCTAACATTACATACAAACGATAAATTAATAGTGAATATAGGGAAATATTATATATTAAACGAGGAGCTCGATGGCGCAGTGGTTAACGCGCCCAATCTGCGGTTGCTGAGGTTAAGCTACTTTCGCAAAGGCCGGACATCGGATGGGTGAACAAGAATTTACAATCTCGAGCTCCTCCGTGCATCGAAAGGCACGTAAGCCGTTTGTCCCGGCTGCATTAGCAGTCGTTAACAACCACCAATCCGCACTGGGCCCGTGTGGTGGTTTATGGCCCGTTCTCCCTGTCCATCCATAGGGAAGGCTCGTACCCAGCAGTGGGGACATAAAATGAGCTGATGATGATAGGGAAATATTTAAATGATTGAACTGTGGGCTAAAGCTAGTTTTATAGTAGGCAGTCTAAAGTTCGGCCTAAGCTTTAGCCCAAAGTTCATTCAACCCTGAGCCACCTCCACAAGTGGATGGTACCTACTGCGTTTTTAGTGGGTATGCCCATCCTGCGCCCCGTCCGACTTCTCGGAGTTGGGTGGGCAGCAGAGGGGAGAGCCCCACATAACTCGCAGATTGCACCAGACCGGCGAGTATACAGTGCGATGATGTTTTCTCGCAGAAAAAAAAATGCCGTCTAATGTTTATCATAAAAAATGAGATATTTACTTAGCAGCAAAGTCTGAGTATCTTTTCTATAAGTGATAACGGTTTGGATATTACAGATATATACGTGATCAAACGACCGCCTTAACACCCTCACATTGATATTTTGTAACGAGGTCACCCATCCGTGTCTAGACCACCCGTCACACTTTAATGAGTTCTAATTATTTCCAAATATCTATTTCTGTTGACACTTTTAGCCGACTTAAATTGTTAAATGAGTTTCCTTTATAAAAGACTCGGAATGGGGCTGCCTTGATTGCTATGACCATGCTATGACAATAACATCGAAGTTCAACAATACTTTTGTAGTGCCATTGGTATTTGCAATCATTTGAAGAGTGAAAAAATTGGTCATACAATTTTAAAAGCTAAAGTTATTTATTAATATCATGGGTATGTGTACAGGCAATTGCAAAAGTCGATTACTATAGTTTGTTCATTATAGCTTGATACCTGTGACCGAAGTTATTACTCATTTTTCATTATAGCTGTAATATTAAATTTGTTTGTTTTTATTTATTTTTCTTGAGTACATGACTATTATATAGAACTTCTTAAAATTTTAAAAGAAAATCAATTGGCACATTAAGTAGGAACAGTACTTCATTAGGATATTGATATTCAATTAATAACTTCAATTATCACTTGATGCAATTCCGTCAGTATTGTTTCAACCCTAGGCATAACAATTTGACATCTGTCACGGGTATCAAGCTATAATGAACAGACTATACCATGATAAATTAAACAAAAGAGTAATGTATCTACACCAGCAATGTATAATAAAAATTACAAACTTAGTTCCGGTGACAGCTTGAATAACATTGTTTAACATAGCATTAGTAAAACGAATTTTGTTACTATAATTTTTTTTTTTTTAATTTTCGAAAACATTCCAAATTATGCAATAGTAATAAATATTTTTGGTCTCATTTTTACCTATTATAATTTTATTGTTAACTGCACCTACTTCAATCTCGCGTTACTTTTGTGACATCGTCATTTAAATTCTTGTTTTAAATCTAATATTTGAATATTGCAATATATTGGAGCTCGATGTCACAACTGTTAACGACAACACTTTGCAATCTTACAATATATTTATGCTACTTTCGCAGCGCCGGGCCACCAGAAACCCAATTCTAATATATCAAGCTCCTCTGGCCCAATATGCTCAATGCCCAATGTTCTTCTTTTATATATGTAACGCGGCAAATGTTTTCACTCCACCTGCTGTTAAATGGAAATGGAGTCCAGACGCAAGGACAACTGGTGCATTGTGAAAACAACGCAGCATCAGTCACCCCCACCCTGCCAGCCCACAAGGTGCCTCGTCACGCTTCGTTTAAAGGACCCCGATGATGATGATGAAGATAACAATATGAGGCTCATTAGATTATTTTAGACTGCTATGAAACTTTTTTTTTTTATATAAACGGGTAAGCACAGTGCCTTAATCTCACCTGATGTTAAGTGATAATAAGGCCAATGATGATGGAAGCGCACTTCACCCGGGATCCTCAACTAGTGAGGTACTGGTTATCTTATCTCTAGCTGCCGGAACACAACAATGTTACAAACATTGATGTTATGGCGACATATTTAGATAAGATGGTGGTAGCTAGCCAGGCGGCCAACAAGCCCTACCACCAACCAAACCGAGTACACAAACATGTACCTCCCGCTGGGAATCGAACCCGGGACCTCTGGGTCTAAACCGGTGGTCTTAGCCACTAGACCACAGAGGCGGAAACTTAAGCGATAGCGCTTGCTTTCGTAAACATCTCAACATGTGTCAGTAACTAAGACATGCACCAGAGTTGCCAGTTACCAACTTTAGTTTAATGTCTTATATCTACCATGTCCTCTGCAAGCAGCTGGCTAAGTTTGAGAGAGTGGAATCTCGAATGTAGCCCCAGAATTGGAGATAGAGATCGCCACTACACGGGAGTAGATGACATCGTAGAGTGGTTTGACGGCTGGGGAGGTGTATGTGCTAGGTCTTCTGACTTCTTGACCGACTATATAGTGGGTTTGGCATTGGTAGAAGTGAAATTCTTCAGACATGGCAGGCATTTCTTTATTTTTTTATTTGGGAAGCACATGGCTTTTAACTCACCTGTAAATAAAAGACGATAAAGCTGAAGGTGGAAGCGCACTTCACCCGGCAATCCTGTCATCCTCAATCTACTGAGGAAATGACTATCTTATTTCTATACATACCTACACAACCATGCTAGGATGGTGGAATCTGACCAACCAACCAACGTTACGTAGATAAGTAGGGAGTAGATCGTGTTCTTTACATATAGTTTAGTTATAAAATAAAAAGGACCTCTTAACATTTTGTACAGGCCGTAAAGTATATTTTTTATAAAGAATCTTATCTTATATCATTATGAATTGTATTTTATAAATGCGTATTGGAAAATGTATGAAATGAAAGTTTTTTTTCTACGTGTTAAAATGTAAATATACAGACATGGACGGGCCTAATACAGTTTTATAACCATAGACTTAATATATTAAAAACAATAATATCAGAAAAGAAACAAAACTTATCTTACTACATTAAAGAAAAAATAAAACAAAAAAATAATAACTTAATTAAAAACAAAAATAAAACTATAAATAAAAATATATTCTAGTTTTATTTTTTACAGTTTTATTGTAATGAAGATAATCTTAATGAAAAAAAATCTTTATTTATTTATTCTAGAATGAGAAGAAGATTTTTATCATCTCTTTTTATAAACTGTTTATTCGCACTATCAATATCCTTATAACCAACCACTCATTACTCAATTTGGTCAGAATTTTCTTGCAAGAAAACCGCGCGTGGCGTGCGTTCAGAGAAATCTTCGGCCAGCTATGCATATTTATAACTCTATAGCTTTCTCACTCCACTAGTCACTAGCCACTGGTGTGATGACAACCGGCCATTTCATGAATAGCTGCTGAAAAATACGTGTACCTAATGCTTCAATCAACAATGTACAGACGGCAGCAGATCAACCTACCACAAAATGTCAAATTTCTTTAATAAATTTTGAACATTAGTGTTTGGGTATAAAATTGAGAGAGAGAAATTTGATAGTTTTGGATAGGTTGATGTGCAGGCGTGTGTACTAGATAAAGGATTTGGAACAAACATGCATCTCGAAAGTGGTTCTGTTTGCTCATACCTCTACATTTAAATTTCAAATAACAAAATCTGAAAAAAACATAGCATCAACAACTTCAGCTACTATAATAATAATAATAATAATTTCTGGCGCAGCATTTGGTCGGTGCCCGTCGAGCACACGGAAGGTGACTGGATGAGTGTTGTCAGGGAGGCGTGTGAACCTATCGAGACCATGCAAGCTATACATATTAGTACAGCGGACGTAAGTTGTGCTATCCGTACGGCCCAAAATTGGAAATGCCCAGGACCGGACGGATTGCACAACTTTTGGATCAAGTGGTTTCGATGTTCACACGAGTTACTGGCAACGCTATTCCAAGAAGCCATAGAGCTCGGCTCACTCCCAAGTTTGTTGACTACTGGTGTCACTTTTCTGCTCCATAAATCAGGTAGTACCACGGAACCGAAAAATTATAGACCCATCACGTGCTTACCAACATTATATAAGCTCCTTACATCCATTCTGAGAACAAAAATTAACTCGCACATTGTTGCAAACAATATTTTGGACATGACTCAGAATGGATGTAGGGTTGGGCCCCGTGGTACTAAGGAGCTTCTCCTCATTGACATGACCATATGCCAGAAGATTCGGCGAGGCAGAGGGACTCTCTCCACAGCCTGGATTGACTATAAGAAGGCCTATGATTCGGTGCCGCATTCATGGCTGGTAAGGATTTTAGAGTTATATAAAATTGATATAACTTTAAAATCATTTTTGATGTCATGTATGCGGCAGTGGACCACGGTCTTGTGTCAACCAGGATGTCGAGATAGAGTTTTTGCCACGCAGGATTTTATAAGGATAGAGCGTGGCATATTCCAGGGCGACAGTCTAAGTCCTTTATGGTTTTGTCTAACTGCTGCTGAAAATTACTGAGACTTTTAGCAGTGCCATCAAGATGGAGTTTGGGGTGGATAAGTGTGCGGTTATGCATGTACAGCATGGGAGAGTAGTAAATTCAACCAATTTACAACTCTCCGATGCGATAGACTTCAGATCTCTCTCTGAAGTTGAAACATATAAATATCTTGGTATGTCACAGTCTTTGGGTGTTGATGACAGGGACATAAAACAGTCATTACGGGAGAGCTTCTTTTGCCGCCTGAGAAAAGTATTTAACAGTCTTTTATCGGGTGGCAATAAGACACGTGCCTTTAATGGCTGGGTTATGCCTCTGCTCACATACTCCTTTGGCATACTAAGATGGACTCAGACCGAATTGGACGCCTTGGATAGGAGAGTCCGTCAAATGCTCACGACTTCCAGAATGCTACACCCGCGCTCATCTGTTATGAGGCTGTACATCCCACGGAGATGTGGGGGTCGCGGCTTTTTAAATGTCAAGGACCTACATAACCGTGAGGTGTGCAGTCTCAGGGATTATTTACTTAACAGTGAGTGCGGGATGCATTTGGATGTCGTGGCAGTTGATAGACACTTTACGCCGCTCTCCTTGGCAACAGAAAACTGGCGCAAACCAGTGGTGCTAAGCACTCTCGATCGCAAGGACATATGGAAGAGCAAGGTGCTACACGGGCGCTACTATCGGGCTCTAACTGGGCCTGATGTAGATTTAACTGCCTCGGTGAACTGGCTACGTTTCGGTGACCTCTTTGGGGAAACGGAAGGTTTTGTCTGTGCCATTGAAGATGAAGTTATCAAGACGAATAACTACCGGAAATATATTATGAGGGACGGTACGGTCGACATCTGTCGGGCATGCCGCCGTCCAGGAGAATCACTCCGACATATTATTTCTGGTTGTTCTCATCTTGCTAACGGAGAGTATTTGCACAGACACAACCAAGTAGCCAGAATAATTCACCAGCAACTTGCTCTTGGATATGGCCTTGTTGAATCGGAGGTGCCGTACTATAAATATGCACCTGCGCCAGTACTCGAAAATGGTCATGCAACGCTCTACTGGGATCGCTCTATCATTACGGACAGGACTATTGTCGCCAATAAGCCTAATATCGTGGTGGTTGACCGATCCCAGCGCCGGGCAATACTGGTTGATATCACCATACATCATGATAAGAACCTCGTGAAAGCCGAGAAGGACAAGCTCAGTAAGTACCTTGACTTAGCTCACGAGGTGACCACCATGTGGGATGTTGATTCAACCATTATTGTCCCGATAGTCGTTTCAGCGAACGGTCTGATAGCGAAGAGCCTCGACCAACATCTTAAGAGGCTCTCGCTTGATGGTTGGATCAAGGGTCAGATTCAGAAAGCAGTACTCCTTGACACGGCACGTATTGTCAGGAGGTTCCTCACTCTGCAACCCTGACCACCGGTAGCTCGGGCCCTACCCCGCTGCTGCTGGTGGTACTCTAGAATTAGGTTTTTATAATGTTTTATTGTTTTTATATTAAAATATTGTAAAAATCTAGTTTTAAGAAAGAAAATAAATAAAGAGTATAATAATAATAAAAATCTTTATTGCAGTAAAATACATGTTTTTACAAAGTTGTTTTGGAGGTCTTCTTTTTGGTATGGAAATACCTGTAACAAAAGACCTCACTCTTCCATAGCCAGTATTTTTACTTAAATTATAAGTATTATTTAGGTATCTTACAATATTTGACAAGAGACAGATTTTATAGGTAAATAAAATTTAGTACAATTAACCTTAAAACGAATAGCAATAATGTGTTATGTGTGTGTGAAAGTTTGTGTGTGTGTTTGTGTCAGTGAGTGAGTTTGTGTGTGAGTATGCGTGTGAGTGTGTGTGTGTATGTGTGAACTATGAACGTGCTATGAACCTTAAAACTTAAAAACAAAGATTAAAGAGGTTGCAAAATATTTGTACTTAATATTTAGTGTTGCTTGGCGGGAAAGTGAAAAGTCATGTCTGCGGTTTTGTATTATTTTCTAAAATTTGTGATAGGTCGAATATTAATGTGAAATAATGGTGGATTATTAACCGTTAAGTCGTAAGTGCGCATGAGTGTTGGCAAATGAAACTAAACAGTGCAACTTCACTTTTCAAATTCTCTCAAGAAGTCCGCCCGAGGAATTAGTGAAGCCCCGCATCTTTACTGAGATACTCGAGGGGTTGGGGGGTATACCATTTATCTTCTCATTTCTTTTATCATTCATCATCATCATACTGGAAGGAAATATAGTTTAATTATGCATAACTTGTAAGAAAAAATAATTTGTCTCTGGCTAAATGTGCTAATCGCACAAAGCCATCAACTTAAAGAAAAAAATATATTTACTGTCATAGCCACAAACGTCATTGCGGCTCCGCGGCCCCAAAGTCGCGTACCGTTTTTCAAGCCCTCATCGGGAATCTAGTACATTATTGATCGAAGACCTAAATGGCTCTTTTTTTGCTAACGAAAAAGTATGTTTTATTTTGCACATTTCTCTTTACGAGTGTATGCATGAATTGTCTGCGTCTCCGGTTATAGAGTAACTAAGTTCTATCCATCCGTCTGGTTGTCAGGAATAAGTCGATGCAAATATGGTATGTTGCAAATAAAATTTAAATTTTTTTCCTTGATCTTACTAGCGTTAAATTTTGTATAACGATTTACTATAATTTATTGTACAAGGTCTCTTTGCAGGGTCCGTGGGCTCCGTGGTCACTGGGGAGACAAATTTTGAAACGTCGCGATAAAATAAAATAAAAAATAAACGCGAGTAGATCCTTAGTGTTTTATTTTAATTTTAATGTGTAATGTTCGCGCTACCGTTAAAATACAAAATGATCGAGTTTAAGCTGAAATAATAAAACGTCAGTTAGTTAACATTAAACCAAAACCGGATACGCTGTAAAGGCCACAGGAAGCCAACAGCAACTTCCTTCCCATTAAACAAATGTATAAAAAGACAAAGTGTTGAAAAAAATCCACGAGCGGGATTCGAACCCGTACCCCATCACACGCCGGGTCAGGTGCACTGCCAACTATGCTATCGTAGCTCAATCCAACTCGCCGAAATTAATCAACACTATCTACCTATACTTTATAAGCCAAAGGAGCTCTGTTTCCCCCATTGGCAGCAATCAGCAGACGTTCTCAAAAACGATAGCTTGCTCCACTGCGATGAATTGTGCCTCTCCAGCCGTCCTCGCGTTACCGACCCGCAAGTTGCTTCTCACACCTCGTTGAAAGGACCCCATTAATAGGAAGGAGGGAATGAGGACTTCACTTCAAGGACTTGACAAAACTAACTTTCTTGCGTACGCATTATACTTACACTAACAATACAAAGTAATTACTCAACACACATAACCTTTCACACTCTCTGTCAAAACTAATTAAACTTATTAATTACGGTTTCCTAAAGGTCAGGCCTAGCCTATAGTTTGGGAACCTCTGGTAACTAGGAGATAAGAATTTTGATGTGTTTTATAATAATTTATTTTATTTTTTGTACCATTTTTCAATAACGTAGCGTGTGTACAAAGAAATAAATCACCATATTAAATAAATAATTAAACAATAATGAAGTGTCTAAGAAACATTTTTCCCTGCCCCCACACCACGCATGTTTATCTACCACTATCTGCTCTATTTACCGTGTTGGTGACGTCACGAGTGGCCATTGTTATTTTGGACATACATTTATGATCCGCGGCCTTGCGCGTGCGCCGCTCGCCTACCATGCCGGTGGCGGAGACCTCGCGTCGGTTGTAAGTGAGCAGGCATAATTGTAGTTGCAATTATTGTGATGTATCGCTAGTGCGTAAAGACTTACATTTATATAAAAAGTGCGGAGTGCAAGTATTATTCATCTATATTCGAGTAACCTCAAAACCAACTAAAATAAAAATTGTAAGATTATCAGCGCCAACTAATAACGACTTGTGAAAGCAACTTGTCATGCGCTGATGGGTGCAATTCAGTAAATTTGACTAATTAATGCTGCTCCAACTTTTTTTTCGATAATATGAAATGATTCTGTCTCTACTTCTATGAAACAAAATTCAAATTATTATATTCAAATTCAAGACACCTAATCAAAGTTGGCCTTTGGTTCTAACTTAACCTAATACCTTCTTGAAACTAAAATGCTGCAGCCACATATTGCAGCTTCACCACCGTCTTCTTTACCATCCAATTCTTCACTCATAAAGATAAAGAAACATAGCTTAAATTTAAACAAGAAAAGAAATGTTTTTGTTTTGTTTCTATAATTCTATAATTTTAACGCAAATTTTGTTGCGAAACAAATTACAAAAACACAAATGTTGAAAAAATTTCCACGAGCAGGATTTAAACCTGCACCTTTCTGACATACCGGGTCAGGTGCTCTTCCAATTGAGCTATCGTGGTTCTAACCAGCCCGCCGAAATTATTCAACACTATTTACTTTAAAACTTATATTATTAGCTTTATTTATTTACGTTAAAGTTATATAAACAAAACAAAAACATTTTATAAATAGCTTGCCTAAGTAGGCATTAACTGATCTTTAGTATTTGTAAAAATATTATGATCGGGTGATAATGACGGTAGTTGTTGACATTGAATGGGTGCCTTTGGCTTTCAAAGTAAAAAGTAAATAGTGTTGAATAATTTCGGCGGGCTGGTTAGAACCACGATAGCTCAATTGGAAGAGCACCTGACCCGGTATGTCAGAAGGGTGCAGGTTCAAATCCTGCTCGTGGAAATTTTTTCAACATTTGTGTTTTTGTAATAAGAAAAAAAAACAAATAAAAATTATAATAGATACCTACAAATAAAAGACGTCTTCCATCTGTGAGATAATGGGAACGGTCCCAAGAACGCTGGCAAAAAAAAATATCGATATAAAAGTGGGAAAATCCTGTTTAAAACATTTGCAATTTCGTCGGAACCCCGTTACGAATTTTCCTCTATGCGCAACGTCAGAAGTGAAAGAGAAACCGGCACGTTACAAAGAGATATCAGAGTAACGTGTCCGTAATGACATTTTCACTGGACGCTTATTTCGCGGGCATTTTCTAAGAACGCACTCGCTGTCGTCGTTAAGTAAATTGTTGGCGCGGTGGCTGCGGTGCGCCCGCGCCGGCTGCTAATAATAGGTGCTGTTGCTAAATTAGATCAGCGCACTAGAAACTGCCTTTAGAGACAACTTATGGAAAAAATATGTTATCTTACTAAATTATTTGAAATTAAAACTTAACGATTTACCTCTTGGCCACTATGGCGATTCGATTCAAAGATGGACCCAAAAAATCATTAGTATCTGTACAAATATGTTGATAACAAAGTAAGAGTCAATTTGGGCGGGTTGGACAGAGCCTAGTTAGCGTTGCACCCAACCCAGTAAGTAACGGGGTGCGGGTTCGAATCCCGCTCGTGGATTTTTTAATTACTACTTACTTTGAAATTATAATTTAAATACTTTAGAGTTCATAAATATTAAAATATTCTCCTAATCAAATTAAAAAGATGTGTTATTTTTTTTATGTCAAAAAAGGCCTTTTCGTGTTGTTAATTAAATTGATTAAGCTCTTTATTTGGTCAGACACAGCTTGTGGTCATGGACCACATCTCCGCCGCTTGAGGCTCAAGGTGGAGTCGAGAGGAAACGATCATAACAAGGCTACACAACGAGATCTTTCAGTGTGTGCGCTCTGAACATGATCATTAGGAGAGTACAAACAAAAGTTAACAACTGTACGTTCTTTTTGACACGAACCCACTACCAATAACCTACATATGTTAGGTTAGGTTACGTTACCAATATTTTTAATCTCCAAGGAGTTCTATGGCGCACTGGTTAATGCGCCCGGTCTGAGATTGCTGAAGTTAAGCAACTTTTTCGGATGGGTGACTAATAATTTATCATTATCATCTTGAACTACTCGGTGCCTTTGAAAACACGTTAAGCTGTTGCTCCCAGCTACATTGGCGGTCTTTAACAACCACCATTCCGCACTGGGCCCATGATTGAAGGCCTAGCAGCGCTGACATAAAATGAGCTGATGATGATAATGGTGAATTATCAAAAAATAAAAAAATAAAAACAATAACCAAATATCTTTATTTACACTAAGAAAATATTAGACTTAAAAGCTAGTAGCTCGAGTCTCCTGTTAAGCATGATAAAGCCTGTGCCAGGAGGCTCCGTTCTTCTATAGCATAGTACATAGTATTCTTAGATTATTTAAAACTATTAACAATAAGAATATAAAATAAAAACATAAATTATATGTGTGTGTGTGTGTGTGTGTGTGTGTGTGTGTGTGTGTGTGTGTGTGTGTGTGTGTGTGTGTGTGTGTGTGTGTGTGTGTGTGTGTTTGTGTGTGTGTGGGTGGGAGTGTGTGGGGGTGTGTGTTCGTGTGAGAGGGTGTGTGTGTGTATTAATGAATTATAAACTTAAAATTGCTATTGCTCTTTTAAATAGCAAACAGCGCGTCACATACATACTAATATAAGTAACCATATTATAACACTTTCACCTTTATACTTACACGTGTGCTAATAAATTACTTGAATTAGAATTGGGCGACATCTCATGCCACTGACCAAACAAGACATTTGTTTCCCAGTCTAACAGTTCAAACGTCCGCTTCCTACACTATCAGCCAGCGTTACTTCCATTAGAATTAAGGAAGTTGTTACACAAACATCAAAAAGCAGTTTTTTCACAAACATTTTACATTATAGAATAAAATGAAACAGCTGTTTGGTTGGCTGGGTTCGCTCGTGACCACGGCCGGTGCAACTCGGTCGAAAAACGTCGGCAGCGTCGCACATTGCCAAAGATATATTTTTTTATTTTGCTCGAATGAGGCAATTATGACTCCGCTCTAGCGTAAGCGTAGCTCAGAGTGCATAATGTAAGTTCCATTCGCCATTCTATGAGTGTCACGAGAGTTTGAACAGCAACATTTTAACTCTCCTCGTATTCACTAGAAGGCGCTGCTTCTGCAATTCAAATTTTAATTTTCGTTAACGTGATCGTATCGATCGAATGAGCCTCGCAGTAAGCACCCATATGTTAAGGCAGTTAGTGTAGATCTATGGATTGAGCCTCACGCCGTCTCGCAAGTCTGCATCTTAGAGCATTTCTAAGTTCTTCATATGCCTTTTTGAATCCGTCGTCTGCCGTCAATACAGACACAAAAGAACTTCAATTGTTTGGCGGCGCTGATCAGCGCTCGCGCATACCATGTAGTAGCAAGAAGTAATAGGGTGCAAACAAATGGTTAATTACATTAATAGTTATTGTTGCCTCGGATAGCAATACTAAAAAGTTGACAGTAAATTTACCACATAACACGTGGATCTTACAACCATTGCGAGGCCAGTTAGAGCCGTAGAGGCTTCGGCGCCGGCGCACCTCTATTTTACTGAGTGCGGCTACAAAATAAAGAGACTGCAGATGGTAAGCTTCATACAAACGCGCTCGAGCACCGCACATATCCTGATCCGAATCCCTCGGAGAATCTAGTAGGGCACGGGGATTTCGTGTAGAAATTTTAAAATTATTTTTTTTGTAGATTCGCAAATAAAGAAAAAAAACTTTAAAATTTTCATAGGACACTTTGATACGTAAACCTTTTCAAATCATGAATCTTATTGGCTGCAATCCGCAGTCATGAGTTCCGGCTCAGCTTTAGAAAAAAGCCTGTGACGATTAGAAACTATAACAAACCGACTAGGAAGCCTTTGAATACATAAACCAGCTTGATTTACAAGCATTTAAGCCCTACGGATAGTTTAACTAAATGCTACCTACACTAGAACGACCCACAATGCTATTAATAAGGCCTAACTACACGCTACTCTTTTGAAGGTGTCAACGCATGTAACCGCGTAAAAAAACACGCAAACATTTGTAATGGTGCCTTAATTACCCAACAATTATTGTAGACAAGCATCGGTGACTAACAAGCCCTTCGATAACAGAAGACGTGAAGAATACCCTGGGGAAAAACGAAAACCGACTTTAATAAACACCAAGACAAGAATGAGAATCGAATCGATATACCGAAGTGTAGTAAGTCGTTTTGTGTCGCAGACGAACGGGTTAGAGAGCAAAAACGCTAAGCTCTCAGTGTCATTGTGCAAATTGTGGCAGTTGACAATTGTGATTGTGATCGGTTGACACCGCGGACTACAATAGCTGACCGGCCA
The DNA here is from genome assembly GCA_949315975.1 of Eudonia truncicolella. Lineage (NCBI taxonomy): Eukaryota > Metazoa > Arthropoda > Insecta > Lepidoptera > Crambidae > Eudonia > Eudonia truncicolella. The sequence continues at coordinate 1,705,579 of OX438839.1, forward strand.
TTATTGAGATATTTTTAGATGTTCTCTCACATTCGTCGGTTTGCTTGTGTACTGCGTTTAAGTTATCTGCACCGTGTTACCAAAATTAAAATGAAATTTTCTTTAAAAGTATTGTTTTATGGAGTAGCTCAATGGCGCAGCGGCTAGCGCGTTCGGCTTGAGCAACTTTTGCTATACCCGGTCACAGGTCAATGGGTTCATAATTCATTTATTTGCACTTAGAGACGTCAATACCGTTGTATGGCTTGTCTATAGAGGTAAAGTCGTTGTCAAACCAAAACCTGCTATGTGTAAAACAGAAGTTATGAGATAATCAAAGAAAACTTCCTCTTGTAAAATGTTACATGAAGAATTCTAATAACCATTAGAGACCCACCAGATTAGAGATAGCTACCAATATACACAGTGTGTTTAAGCCCATAGCAGTTTTTATATATAAAACTTGGTCACTCAATTACACAAAATGTCTAAATCACATATTTACACGCTGCACCAGTTGTCCTTGCGTCTGGACTCCATTTCCACTTAACATCAGGTAGAGTGGAGTCATTTGTCGAGGTATATACGTATAAAAAATAAAAATAAAATTACAATATACTTGATCGCGCATCACATGCCTACCTGAATACCTGGAATCATACAACAAAAACATGACATCCGTGTTTTTAAATTCACTTCACATTTCATACGTATCTACATTACAACGAGTGTAGTAGTAATACATCACTTGACATTGACAAGACAACACGTGGGCGCTTCCACATCACAACACATGACCGTGATAAACCAACTCTAGTCTTTAAGTCTATTTAAATAAGTGCTTTTCTTGTGTAAAGAGCGTTGGTACAAATGTACAACTGGTCGAGGAGCTGACCCACTGATCCCGAAGCCCAGTGGGTGATTCACGGCAGGATCGCCCGAGATAACTGTACCGGCTCCTTCTAACGAGACTAATGGGCTAATGAACGGGTTTGCAATAATAGCGTTTCGTTATTAGCATTCTAGAATTACTGCTAACACTGATAACTGTTATGTTAATTTTCCAAAAATAGTAGTCAATTGTTTGTAAGTCTACACGTAGGGTGTGCACTTTCTCTGTAAGTTTATTGTTTTCTGCCAAATCTGTATTCTGAAGTTAGTCCTATATACTTTAGAAACTTTTAACCGCCTCTGTGGTCTAGCGGCTAAGACCACCGGCTTAGACCCAGAGGTCCCGGGTTCAATTCCCAGCGGGGGGTACACGTTTGTGTACTCGGTTTGGTTGGTGGTAGGGCTTGTTTGTCCGCCTGGCTAGCTACCACCATCTTATCTGTACTGTAGACAGGACTGTAGACGCTTTTGAATCAGCATGATCGGAGATCTGGTTATGTTTAATAGAATGCGCGTCCACGTATTATTAAACTGATTCCTGATGCTTTGTTTGTGCGGGCAGTGGGCATTTGCGAAAGCTGGGTATCAACCGCATCCGACTCAGAGTGCATAGTGTGAGTTTTATTTGCCATTCGATCACGTTAACGAAAACGAGAATTTGTATGGCAAAATTTTAACTCTTCTAAGCCGCCAGGAGGCGCTACTTCAATGCCATACTAATTATCGTTTTCGTATACGTAATCGAATGAATACGGATAGCAAATAAAACTAACACTAGGCACCCTGAAGTTATAGCCTCTGTGTCCTATTAGCAATGAGAAACAATGTTGGTTGGCGGAAGAAACAGTTGTTAAGTGATTTATTAATTGGAATTGTGTATTAAGGAATTAAGTGTCGATGAAGAATGGAGTTTGCCACCCAGTTGGATTGGATTCTAACGAAATAGTGGACACGTATTAATGTTTCTAGTCCGTTTCAACATGGAACAAGACAGCCAATCAGCTTCGCTATAAAATAGCATTATTACCTAACAAAGATTATTTTAAGTTATGAAAAAAAAAACCCAGACCTTCACGGACGCTGCTCACTGTTTTTGTTCACCCGATGATTGCCCATCACCGATTTCGTACAAGGAGTCCACGGTCGATCGATCACCACTCGACAAGCTCAAATGTTTTTTTCATCACCGACGACCTAATTAATTTATCTTGGTCGATGCACGCCAATGAACGCATCACTGTGCTAGCTATTATTAAATGTTACGTTATTACTACTAAGAACTCAGTGCAGGATATCTATTGCGAGTTTTTGCCGTTCGATCACGATAAAGATAACGAAAATTTACATAGCAGGACTTTAACTCTTCTCGATTGAAGAAGCACTATAAACAGCCCATTTCCTACTATTTTTGTCTGTCTCAACACATTGCGTTGCCTGGAAGAAATTTAGCAATAAGGCTGCCGTTTATACTGCTTCTTGTATTGTCCTCCTTATGTCTTATATAGTAAGATGTACAGTGAACAATGAACAATATTTTCATTTCTTTTCATTTCAAGAAGGCGCTGCATGCAAATTTTCCTTTTTCAATGTCTAGGTAACCAATGACAGTCTTCCAAAGTTAGAAAAATCGTCAGTTTTTAGGAAAATCGATAGCAAGACTTCCTCTACAATAATATCTTTTCAAATTTAATATCAGCTCTTAATTTATATTAAAAAAAAGTCAAGATCATAACGTCATGTCTCGTCGCAGGAACAGTATTTTGGACCTACTGCAAAAGCTACAAAATTTTATAATGAATAAACTATGAAACACGAAATACGAAATAATAATAAATATTTTTTGCTAATCATTGCTTTGAATGCAAAACCTTTAAAGTATTTTAAATCTGACGTTCGTTAATTATTTTATTATTAATTTATTAAATATTTATAAAATTTATGAAATACACTGAAAAAGTTAAACGCCCACCCGACCCAGCCAGGAATCGAACCTGGATCTTCCGCAATCCGGGCGGCTGCACTGGCCGCTGAAGTTGAGTGCTAATAGCGGCACAGTGCGCCATCTATCCAACGGTCGTTGCAACCGATGACCATGCAGATTCACCTTTGCAGATGAAATACCACAAATTTGATAACACAACGCTATAGTAAATTTTTACTTTTTATTTTCAAGTGCTAATTGCTGCACTGTAGCTAAATCAAATATTTATAAAATTAAAAAGCACAAACAGTGACAAAATTCAGCGTTTACGTCAGCCTTCCCGGTAGCATAGCGGTTAGTGCAGCCGCCCGAATTGCGGAAGACCCAGGTTCGATTCCTGGCTGGGTCGGGTGGGCGTTTAATTTTTTCATTATATTTTATAAATACCTATTTAATTTAGCTTCAGTGCAGCAATTAGCACTTGAAAATAAAAAGTAAAAATTTATTATTTTTTATCAATCTTTAGGCTCAGTTTTCACCCATAATTGTCACTAATATCATTGTTTGTCAGATAATTACGAGTTTATATAAACCGAGTGTAACTGCAGGTAATAGTGACATAAGACAAGATTATTCAACATTGTATATAATTGATTAGCGAACCAACACCGCCAAAGTTATCGTCTGCAGCGCGAATAATGTGATACTACGGAACAATATAGATTTTCCAGATCTGTTCTTGTTTACTAAGATAGGATAATCTGTGTAGTAAAGAGTGATGTTTGGTTTTAGTTCGAAATGTTTACCACCTCTGTAGTCTAGTGGTTAGTTGGAACATCACTCTTCTAAAGAACCCGGGTTTGATTCCTAGCGAGAGGTGCAGTTTACGGGTTTTCTTAGTATATGGATAGTTTAAATCTAATAATATTTCAACAAAATTTCCAGAATAATATTTGTGCCTATAATTTTATCCCAATATTGAGTTTCAAACAAGGCGACTAATTTTAAATGCTTACATAGATATGTTTACCTATGGCCGAGAAACCAAATAACCTACTCGTAAATATACAATGTCATCATAGTACTTTTTGTTAAGCATATTAATGAAAAGGTAAAATTATTGACTTTGCTTGTTTGTGAAGGGTAATCTCTGGAACGACTGGTCCAATATTGAAGATTCATCACTGATAGAATGATACAATCCTTGCGGATACATATATATATATATATATATATATTTATTGGACAACATCACATACATTGTTCTGATTCCAAGGTAAGTAGCTAAAGCACTCGTTTCATGGAAATCAGAAACAACGACGGTACCACATCCACCCAGACCCGACACAATATCGAAAAGTCCGATTTTTCGACATTGACCCGACCGGGAATCGAACCCGGGACCTCAGAGTTAGCGCAGCCCAAAGTCCGGCGTGCAAGCCACTCGGCTACGGAGGTCGTCGATTACATAGTCGTCGATAACATAGGCTATATACTTATCATACCAGACTATGGACTATAACTTTCTTATTCCACAAAGATATATCTTACATACCTACGAGCCTTGACATTCTTGACAACCAACCCAAAAAAAGTTATTTTTAATAAGTACCTACTATGTAATACTGAAACCAGCTATAACTTTTAATTACAAAGTTCACTTATATTCATCATCTTTTAAAGTACGCAGTACGCTTCAAAACGAAAAGGTAATCCGTGGATACCGTTGTAGGTTACACATTTAATAATAAGTTAGTTTATAAAACCCTTTGTATACTTAGTTATATTGTATAACCGTTTGTTATCCCAAATAAAATAAAATAAAAATATATTATATATAAAATAAATGTTTATTTTGATAAAAACAATACGAAATCAACGCGAACGAAGTTTCGGGCAAAGCGCTATGCATATTTTAGTTTGTACACAACGCCAAACATCGTATTACACTTTCTGCATTGTTCAAAAGTAGTTCTACTTATTACGAAGTGCACTAAATAACGAAATTTAGCTTAAACAATTAAAATGAGTGGCGTGGATTGGTAATTCGGGTCGTTCTATTGACAAGCGGAGAACGATCGATGAAGGTCGAAGTCTTTCTCCAGCTCACTCAACATCCGCATTCTAATACCTATAAGTAGTTACCTTGGTACTGACGCCTTAGAAAATAATTTTATGTAGTACAAAATGTGTTCATAACCTCTCCAACGACTGTTATGTTGAGAATAGCGATTATACTAATAGTGTACGCATCAATCTTTCTAGTTTCGATTGCAATATCTAAAATAAGATTATGTTCTTTTTTTAAATAAAGCATTAAATAAAAACCAAGACCTTTTTGAGCTAGGTCCCATAGATTAACGTGTTTTAACAGATACAAACAAACCAATTTAACTTTCGAATCTATTAAAATAAAAACTTTATACGGAACTTTCCGTGCCTACTTGCTTTTTTTTTGATATAAACTATTTTTAGTGTAACGTTACGAATCCTATTTCACTATTCAATAAAGTAACAAGCGAACGTAAAATAAAGTTTGTATGGGACTTCTTGGCGGGAAAGTGAAGGGTCATGTCTGCGGTTTTGTTTTATTTTCTAAAATTTTGTGTTATGTCGAATATTAATGTGAAATATTGGTGGATTATTAACCGTTAAGTGTTCGTGAGTGTGCATGAGTGTTGGTAAATGAAACAAAACAGTGCAGCGTCACTTTTCAAATTCTCTCAAGAAGTCCGCGTGAGGACTTAGCCCCTACTGATCACTTTATCATTTCTCACTTCTCATTTCTATTATCATTCATCATCATCATATTGTATATTTATGTATTACTTTTAAGAAAAATTACTTTGACTCTGGCTAAATGTGCTAATCGCACGAAGCCATCAACTAAACGAAAGAAAAAAAAGTTTGTATGGAGCCATAGCATCAAGTTCATCACTACGTGCTAGCATTAAGTGAATCCGCCTGGCCAGCTAACATCATCTAAAAGTAATCGTATTGTGTTGACAGACACCTGCATCGGTTTCGATGTAATAAAAATGTTGGTAATATTGTTGTGTTCCGAAATTTTAGAAGAGTTAAGATAGTCAGTTCCTCAGTAGTTGTTTGGCGATCCCTTCAAGACCTTCCCAAAGCATTTCCCAGTTATTATATTATTATACTCTTTATTTATTTTCTTTCTTAGCCTAGGTATTGTTATAATATTAATATAAAAGTAAAATACAAAAGCACATACAAAACATAAAAATATTATAAAAAACCTAGCCTAGGGTGCCGCCGGCAACGGGGCAGGGCTCAAGTTGCCGGTGGTTAGAGCTGCAGACACAGGAACCTTCGGACTATCCGCGCCGTGTCCAAGAGTACCGCCTTCTGTATCTGACCCTTGATCCAACCATTAAGCGAGAGTCTCTTAAGGTGTTGGTCGAGACTCTTCGCTACCAGACCGTTCGCAGACACTTGTGTCTATCGGCATAATGATTGTCGAGTCAACATCCCACATGGCGGTTACCTCGTGAGCCAAGTCAAGGTACTTGCTAGCCCTGTCCTTCTCGGCCTTTACGAGGTTCTCGTCATGCGGGATGGTGACGTCAACAAGCACTGCCCGGCGTTGCGATCAATCTATCAGCACGATATCAGGCCTATTAGCTATAATAGTCCTGTCCGTGATGACGTCCACACCTGGGCAAAGGCCTCCCCACACTTTTTCCACACCTTCCGGTCCCCTGCAACATCACGCCATTCCTTCATGAACCTATCAAGGTCGTCCCGCCATCTTCGTCTTGGTCTACCTGGTCGCCTTTTCGCATTTTGTGTCGCACTCCGTGTGATCCATGCCCACCTCTCGTTCGGCATGCGGTAAACATGACCAGCCCAGTCCCACTTCAGCCCAATTGAGAAATAAAATTAATTAAGTAATCATACAATATTAATTCCCCTTATTTAAAATAATTAAATAATAATAGAGTCGTAGCAACTCTCCCAAGGATCTCCTTCGGCTTCCCGCCTTTGTCCAGCAGAGGACGTCTTTTGGCTGAGATGATGTTGTAACTCTTTATAATCTATAACTGATAAAAATCCTACAGTTTCATGTAGAAATCCGACGACAGCCGAAACGCGAAGTGTGTCGGGAGACATTAAGGGCCTGTTTCACGATCTACAAGTAAGTTCCCATTAGCGTTTACTTGACAGATAGTCCATACAAAACTGTCACTTTATCTGCCAAGTATCTCCTAATCAGACATTGTGAAACAGGCCCTAAGAATATAGATGCTCTGTACGCGTACACAGTTCTCCTTCTTGATATTTACATGCGAGCGTAATGCAATTAAATGCCACTTGCACTGATTCCCATGCCTGCCTGCATGCCGCTGCTCAAAACGTCACTCTATTAAGCGCATTGTCTCATATTTATCATACTGCAATGATTTACACGTGTCTGTCATATTTGCATGTTATTTCAATTAGTTATTATTGTTATTATATTTTGTCCCACAGTTGGGCTTAAAAAAAGATATGGGCTAAATAGTTGATTTTAAAACTAGAAAAATCTGATTTCGTGTAAGTTATATTTTATATACTTACGAATGGAAGGTTTTCCACCGTTCATCGATTCGGGAAAGTGTTTCCGGTTTTGGAAAAAAATCTTAATTATTTTGATCCGTCCTACATCTGGGCTAAAGAGGAGGATTTGTTACGTTAGATTTAAATATTCTAATAGAAAAATAAACAAAATGACAAAACTGTGAATACATTTTATTTACGAATTGAAGGTTTCAAATATGAGACATCACATATCACATACATTGTTCTGATCCCAAGGTCAGTAGCTAAAGCACTCGTTTCATGAAAATCAGAAACAACGACGGTACCACAACCACCCAGAACCGACACAATATCGAAAAGTTCGTTTTCGACATTGACCCGACCGGGAATCGAACCTGGGACCTCAGAGTTACCGCCGCCCAAAGTCCGGCGTGCAAGCCACTTGGCTACGGAGGTCGCCATATTCAATTCGGTGAAGTGAATTGTTATGAAAAATTTTATAGTCCATTTGTTTTAAATGATAGAAATCTGAAGTGTAAAAACTTAATCTATCGGTTTCTTCTGATAATAATGCTTTATTTTTATTTTTATTAATTTGATATATTTTTAACATATATCAAATCTAATATTATGTAAACCCAAAATGCCTAAAATGAATGAATTGAATTAAATTGAGTATGCGCATATTCGGTATAATCCAGCGTCTGTTAATCACATTTCATCTGTCATCAGAGTCACCACGTTATCAATAGTGGTGGGTACGAGCCGGCACCGCTCTGCCGACGGCCATCTGTTCGCGATGCATATACGACTAACATACACATATCGCAATAGCTTATATTAATCTATTTCGTTGCAATAACGGCCAGTATCGTACAGCACGTTTTGTGGCTATTTGTTAGCTGGGGTCAGTTAGGTGACCGATGAAGGACTCTTTTATTTGGTGACACATATGACGTGCCTAATGTTGTTATAAATTGGGCTCTGACAATACGTCATTGACAAAGAACATGATGGCAAAGATTAGGTATCTTTCTTTGAAGATTAGGCGACCATAGTTTTAAGAAAACGAGAATACTTAAAAAATTTGAAGTTATTGATAAAGTATAATATTTATTATTTCTTAATTACTTACTTTTGTTTGCTAATATAAAAAAATACATACTCAGTCTAGTAAACTCTCAGCTGCGCCTGCGCAACACTCTGCAATCACGATTTGTGCATTCAATCCACGCCCCCACGCTACACAGCCTTGCTTTGATGATGCGGGAAAAACTGTCTAAAGGTCGTACAAATATGTGAATCAAATGAAATGCATTGTTCACAAATCTGATTTACTAGAACGTTGTTGCAGACCGGTTACCTATGTCGTTGCAAACGGTATGACTCGCAAATGTATTTACAATAGGCACAATAGGTGTACGTATATAAGAATGCAACACAATACATGAACGCCTTTGATCTTGAACGATGCCGATTGTATGTATTACTAGCTGTTGCTCGCGACTTCATTCGCGAGGAGCTCACTATCCCACATGTTCCTGTTACCGGGATAAAAAGCTTGTTAAAGAGCTAAGTGCTCGCCTTATTGAGGCCTCCGGTGACAAGAAGGCTGCTAGCTACCTCTGCCAGCGTATTAGCTTGGCAATCCAGAGGGGCAATGTTGCCAGCATTCTTGGGACCGTTCCTATGAGCCCACAGTTGGAAGACATCTTTATAGGTATTTCGTTTTTAATTTTCTTTTCTTTTTCTGTTTCTTTTTTTAAGTTCAGTTGAGTTATGTTTTTTTTGTTTTGTATATATTACTTATGCTTTAAGTACCTATTAAAAAGTTATTAATATTATTCTGATCCCAAGGTAAATAGCTAAAGCACTCGTTTTATGGAAATCAGAAACAACGACGGTACTAAAACAAGACAACAACAACAACAACAACAACAAGACAAGTTATCGCTACAATTGACGGGTATTGGCCATAGCACCTTCTTGCCAAATGCGGGATCACAAACCAGGGCTATTCATTGAATATTTGAGACACATAAATATAACCTGACCTGGGAATTGAACCCAGAACGTTTTGTCACTCGGTCACCGAAGCGTGTGGATGAATGTTAAGGTAAGTGTAGATTAAAATTAGAAGGAGCTCGATGGCGCAGTGGTTAACGCGCCCGGTCTGCGAGTGCTGAGGTTAAACAACTTTCGCAAAGGCCGGTCATCGGATGGGTGACCAACAATTTGTCATCTCGACCTCCTCCGTGCTTCGGAAGGCACGTAAAGCCGTTGATCCCGGCTGCATTAGCAGTCGTTAACAACCACCAATCCGCACTGGGCCCGCGTGGTGGTTTATGGCCGTGCTCCCTATCCATCCATAGAGAAGGCTCGTGCCCCAGCAGTGGGGACATAAAATGAGCTGATGATGATGATGATGAAATTAAATTACGGGTTGTATATAAAATAAAATAAAAATAGTATAGCCTAATAATTCACCTAATGCCAATTTTCAGAATGTGCGCTTACAAGTCCCGTGCGTCGAACTATTTTCAACCCTTTTTAGTTTTAAATAAATACTCGTTTTATGATTTCATATCAACGATGACGTAAATAATCCCAAGATGAAAAAAAAGAGGAAATCGTAAGAGAACGCCGCCGCACAACGAAATAATTGCGCATACGCAAGATCTCATTAACTCTTCGTACGCATGACTCGCGTTTATGTTCGCCGAGTGCTGTTATGAATTTAATATCATAAGCCTGGAGTACAGAATGTACTTTCCTTATAAATAAAGGTGTTCATATACAACAATCACGTAACTATTTTCTCTCATGGATTTCTGGTAAGATTGTGACCAAAATCCGACTCAATGGCGACCACCCTTATTTTTTTATAGGAGAGTGGGCAAATGACTCTGCTTTACCAGTTGCGTAGACAGCTACTGGAACTGTGGCTCACTGGCCGTCCTCACCTTGCTGAACCGCATTTTAGTTTTATTTTAATACTTTTTAATTTAATTTCAAATTCTTTCCTTTTTTTTGTCATTCTCAACCATTTTGGTAAATGTTGTGCACAATCCTAAGTGGGCACAGGCATGCTCTTTTGTTTTTTTTTAAATGTTATTATTCTAAGTTTTCAAGCCATTACCTACCCATTAATTGTGGTGATGACTTGATTTCTATGACGGAGGTATTTGCCCAGCAGTGGGACAATTACAGGCTGTTTACATTTCTTTATTTTCTGTCTGATGTTATTGTGCCTTTATGTATAAATAGATAAATAAATAAGTTGAAAGACCCCGTGTTGTAGCCAGGAGGAAATACTTTTGCTTGGAGAGCATTCCATATTATGGTCGCCAAACAGCAGGTATATATGTTTTAATTATTATTATTAATTTGAAACCTTTATTACTAGAGATGAGTTATTCTTCTTAGTTATTGGACGACCTCCTTGGTCGAGTGGTTTGTACACCGGTTTTCATGGTGTCGCCATCTCTGAGGTCCCGGGTTCGATCCCCGGTCGGGTCAATTTAGAAATTATTGTTTTTCTAAATTGTCTCGGGTCTGGGTGTTTTCTATGTATAATAAGTATGTATTTAAGTATTTTAAGTATGTTTATCCGTCGTCTAGTAACCATTTAACGAGTTTCATAACGAAACTTCTCTTGAGCTAGATAATTGGTGTGAGTGTAGGAAATTTTTTATTATTTTATTATTATTCTTTAAGGAAAATAATTTTAACAGTTAAAAAGTTGGAATAATTATTATCAACGAGATTATTCAGTATCCAGATATTCCGGCACCGCTGCATGCGCCATGATAACAATTGTACACCTGACAAGAGTTTTAGAGTACCGTACAAACAAACAACACCTATTTTAAAATGGTTATTGCGCTATTATAAACATTGCTGAAGTGGGAATGGGCTGGACACGACATGTCTACCGCATGCCGAACGATATGTGGGCGCGGATCACAACGGAGTGGACCCCACATAATGCGAACGGCCTGGTAGACCAAGACGAAGATGGCGGAACGACCTTGATGGGTTCATGAAAGAAAGGCGCGGCGTGATGTTGCAGGGGACCGAAAGGTGGGGAAAAATATGGGGAGACCTTTTCCCAGGAGTGGGACAGCTATGGCTGATATAATAATAGCAATAATAAACATTAATACTAGTATTCATAGTAGTCTTTTCACCTGTGTTTTACCTCAACAGTGAATAGGAATTGAACCACGATATGTAGCACTCATCACCAGCTCATTATACGTCCCCATTGCTGGGGCACAAGCCTCCCCTATGAATGGATAAGGAGAACGGGCCATAAACCACCAAACATTGGTGGTTGTTAACGACTGCTAATGTAGCCAGGACCAACGGCTTAACGTGCCTTCCAAAGCACGGAGGAGCTCGAGATGATAAATTTTCGGTCACCCATCCGATGACCGGCCTTTGCGAAAGTTGGCTAACGTCAACAATCGCAGACCGGGCGCGTTAACCACTGCACCATCGAGCTCCTCTAAAATCATCTTCTAAGACATCTTGATTTCTAGCAATCAACCCGAGTGAATAACCCCGTTCGTTCAGCTACAGTTGACGCTAAGGGCTTTTTCAATTAAGACGTTTGTTGTCGGACGGCGCGGCGTCTGTTTTAATATGGACCGCAGTGCAAAACTGGCGTTAGCCGTCCGACAAGAAACGTCTAAATTGAAAGAGCCCTTAGATGCTGTATAATTTCAGCTTCGAGAAAGTTCATTCAGCGATGGGCTTAACCACGACCAACCTTGAAGACTAAGTAGCGAAGTGAAAATTGAACGGTGATTGATATTCTTAAAATCTAATACAAATAATTTTGTTCGTGATTCACTGTCAATCAAAAGATGTCTTCGATTTTGCAGTCACGAATAATAATATAATCATTGTTAACGAAGAAGACCATGTTAATGATATATATAAGTTGTGTAGTGTCGGGTGGTGTTTATCATGATGTTTAAATCGTCAGTATGATGCTGGGTTTAGGCCTCCTTTTGGGACCATTTTTTTCTTCTAAGGACATTTGAGAAATTATCTCCATCCAAGAAATATATGTTTGTAGCACGTTTGTGTTCCGGCAGTTAATAATAATAATATAAGTAGAATAATAAAATAAATAATATAGATATTAATTATCTACTCAGTATGTCTAAGTATGAGATTCATTCACTATTCAAGAAAATGTATCGCATAATTGTATACATTTATCGTCAAGTAGGCGCTGCTTCAATGCCATACAAATTCTCGTTTTCGTTTACGTGATCGAATGATAAATATTAGACGTAGTAGGTACATAGCACTCTGTACTATAATTAAATAACTCTTAATTTTGGTTTTCTATAGTACCTACTATCAAGTATTCGTTCAGTTTCATTAATCGTCGTCGTCCGTGCCAATACCCGTAAAAATCAAAATACGGAAATACGTATATTCGCCACAGACATCTCGATTATGGCTATCGTATCGATGCTATTTAGATCACTCGATTGGATTCGATTGCGCAACGGCTTGCTCAATGAGTGGGGGGCAATCGGTTTAACATGGTGTTGTTGTTTTCTTATTCGAGTGTTTTATTTCGATTTGATAATGAGTGGCTTGTATTATATACTATTGACGATTCGTACCCGTTGTATTGCAAGTTCCGTGGTCGCAGAGAGACTGGTGAGAGACAAGTGATGCTTGTGTCATCTAATTAAATTGTAACTTGCTAAAATAAAGTCAAGTATTTTAATCGGTTTCGCTCCGTTCCACGAAATGAGATTTCAGTATATTTTGAAAAATTGTTGTTGATATAAAATTCCACGGGCTTGGTTAAATAATGGAACTAATGGCACGGATTGATTGATTGATTGACGGACGAACTAATTGAACTATTGATTAGGGCACCGGGTCCGGATTTCCAGAAGATGACTTATTATGTATGAGAAATAATTTATTTGTATTACAAAATAAATATTTGGTCAGCAAAATTATTTGGTCAGCATAAGAAGTCCTTACTGTTGGTTAGGTTAAGTATTTTTTCCGAGCAAAACGCAGCGTAGCGAGGGCCAGTCGCGGAAGGGGGGAGCGGCATAAGACTGCTGTTCAGAATGATATAAGTTGCAGACCGATTTAGAAATATTTGCTGACCATAAGTTGCTGCCCAACTAGCTTTTTTGCTGCACAATTAGCATTTTTTCGCTAACAAAAATACGAATACTTTGCTATCCGTTTAAATAACACCCATTAAGTATCGTTCATAAAATATTTTTTTACATTATTCTGAAAAAAAATTGGTTCGCTGTAAAGTTTATAGATATATTGGTTCAAAGAACGTTGTAGGTGCTATTTCTTTAAATCCAATAAGGAAAGGAATACAATAGAATATTTTTTGATTTGCTAAGAATATGGTTGGTATTACAATAAGTAGAACCTACTTAAGGTTTATAGTTTCAGATATTCTGCCATGTATACATGCAAAAATTACAAGAAAGTTCAATTAATCACAAAATAAAGTTTTCGAAAAGTCCAATTGGTCCAATGCATTGGACTGGTTATCCAAAGGTCGTGGGTTCGGTTTCCATTAGAGCTTCCTGGGACTGGTTGGTTTTGTCTAGTAAAATTGTATCTTGTAAATAATTAGAGCATTGTGAATGCTAAATTCAAAATAATAAAAATACTCAATAAATCAGTTTAAACTTTTGATTATTTTGAACTTATAATGTGTAAACAAACATAAAGGTTTCATTATTGCTATTATTATTAAAATCGTTATTATAAATTAATCAAAAAAAATCAAAGCATTCAAATAAAAACAACAAACGCAATATGGTTGAAAAACCAACCGTTTTAATGTGCGGAAAAACCAAATGCTTTTGTTGGTAGTAAAAACAATATCTGGCTAACAACAACTGGGGATTTATTTAAGAACTTGTTTTGTATAAAAATATGTTTAAACAATATTCAACAATGCGACTTCAAATGGTAGGAAAAGAAAAACTTTTCGTGTCAAAGACGTAACCCATTACCTGATGTAGAGTTGCAATAAGAAATCTGGTTGACTACTCAAGGTCGAGATATCAAAAATGTCGGTTATTCCTGCAGATGGTCTAACTAGTATACTATAGAAATAATAAATTAAATTAAATAAATAAAAATTGTTTTATTTCATTAACAAACCATATGTTTACAATGTTGTGGTGACGTTCATGGTAAGTATTATAATATCTGTATCAGGACATCACCGCTCTTCCAATTTAACTTATCAGTATGTGAAATTATAATAAAACAATAGGCAAACCAAATTTAATTTAAAATATTGTGTGTGTGTATGCATATGTGTGGGTGTGTGTGTGGGGGGGGGGTGTGTGTGAGGGTGTGTGAGGGTGTGTATAAATATATTCGAGGAATGTAGTATGGTATGATGTTTAGTTATTATTTAATGCTGTAAATGTTACAGCACTACAGATTGTATTGGATTATAATACGAGAAAACTTGTAATGACTACAAAAATAATTTACAAATATTTACATATATATCTATCTTCACTATTAAATAACTTACCAAGTACTGTAATCCTAAAAGGTTCACTTAAACATGGTCATTGACTTAAACACAAGCCTACTACAATTTATTATTGACCTCACAAACAATTTGTATGTGGTCGCTGCTCGAGCGCGGTATGTATAAAGCATACCTTCTGGGGTCTCCTTATTTAGTGCTATGGCTATGTCTAGTTTGTGCAATATAATTTAAAGCTAACCTGTTTAAAGACATACCTGTTCTGTACGATAATGAAATTGTGATTTGAAAACAATGCGCTATAATTAATTCGGAAAGATAAACACAGTCTCTTTGTTATTTTACATTTGAAACGTTTCACCAACTTAAAGGTTCTAAGGTAAGGATAAAAATAGATTTAATTTTTATAAAATATTTTTAATGATGGGTTTTTTATACCTACCTTGTAAAAAACCCTCTAAAATATATATTTAGAAGATATCTTGTAAAGAACTCCTTATTTTCCAAAATAATGCGAAACTGTTGGAAGTGTTCTCTCAAATAGTAAAACTGGATTAACAATTGACATCCAGTTCGTCCGATTAAGAATATTTTTATATTCTATGATAAGAAAAACATACTAAATTAAAAATTTTAATCGATAGTTTTTTTTAGATCTCGATACTCGATCGCTGTACATCTTCACGATTAGAAATAGGCTGATAACTGGTTTGCAACAGGAAAACTGTAAAATTCGCCGGCCAGTGCGGTGCACGGTAAATGCTCTATTTGAGACAGCTAGCAATTTGTTGGCCGTTGAGAAGTTACAAGTACAAATGCAATTTGAGTGTGTAGCACTTTATATAGAAAAGTATATTTTGCACATTTCCAAGGTTTCATATTTAACGTCAATCCTATAACATTATTGTTCTTTGTAAAAAAAGCCAGTTTTTTAAGCCAGCCAGCTTAAGGCAAATATTCCTAAAAGTCGAATTTATAATGATTAAAATAGTCGTTTCGTAGTGTAATGGACAAAGAATTGGACAATGCCAAAACTTTAAAACTATATTTATGCACTTACATAATACAGGGATTGATGAGAGTAGCCGCTGATCGTGCTCGGTGGCGTGCACTTGGAGAAGCCTATGTCCAGCAGTGGACTAGTATAGGCTGATGATGATGACGATAATGTAATACAAGGTACTTAAAGCACAAGAGTTATACAAGAGTACTTGTGATAATACACACAAAACCATACAAAGCAGTTATTTCATGGGAGTAATTAAGACAATCAAACAAAATATACCTAGTCTAAATGTCTACTCTCAACTCAATGTACACGTCTCTTTGTACGTCAGAAGCCTTTGCCTGGAACAGACAGTTCCAGTTATTCACGATGAAATCAAACTTGTTTGGGATTTTCCAATATTCCAACGTGACCTTGAGAACCTGCTCCTAACTGAGAGTTTATGCCATAATATTTACTGACGCGTCTCAATGGCATTTATGATTAACAGACTTCCTTCCGTGGCTTTTGGCTGAGATGATGATGATGATGGTGGTATCATGAATTGCAATCGCTCGAGAGAATTTTTAATAGCTTTTGGTGCAGCGTTAGGATAGGATGTCGCCATAGCATCAATGTTTGTAGCATTGTTGTGTTCCGGCAGCTAGAGATAAGATAGCCAGTGCCTTAGTAGTTGAGGATTCCGGGTGAAGTGCGCTTCCACCTTCGGCCTTATCATCATTAACACCAGGTGAGACGAAGGTCAAGTGCTTACCCGTCAGCAATAAAAAAAAATTACCTGTGTAGGTTGAGGTATTCCTCGAAGCGCTCCCATTTTGGAGCGCTCACAACTTAGCGCCCCAAAACTATTTCTGGAAGCGCTCCTTTTAATAAATGCTAATAAAAGGGCGCTCCTTTCACAATTAAAAATATTGAAATTTTATTCTTCGAAGCGCTCCCACGTTGAAAAATAGGGAAGAGCATGAAGTAAACGTAATATTTGATATCGATGATCTTTTAAAACTCATTTGTGCATCATCCATCACGAATACTCCTAATTCAATCAAAATCTGGTCAGCAGTTG
This sequence comes from Eudonia truncicolella, assembly GCA_949315975.1. NCBI lineage: Eukaryota > Metazoa > Arthropoda > Insecta > Lepidoptera > Crambidae > Eudonia > Eudonia truncicolella. Next base: position 1,722,506 of record OX438839.1, read on the forward strand.
CAACGTTTTTTTTTTCTTTGTTTCATCAGTCGTAATACTTACAGAAATTATGAATAATGCATCATTATAAGTAGCTACTCCACGGGCATTGAAAATACATCAAGATAAGATAGTAAATAATTAAACAATCCCGCATTCAATACAATCAATAAAAGATAATTAACACTTGCAATATGCATGACCATCAAAATAGTCTTAAAATTATAGGAATTCAATTTATTTACACACATTTTAATAAAAACAATGTTTTATAACAACGAGGATGGCCTTGGCTTTTTTACCGGAAGGTAGAAGCGCAGTTTATCCTGTTTCACTGAGGAACTCTTTTACTAACTACCGGAACTACAATCCACTAACATCGATGTTATGACGACATACTTTTTTTTAAATCTTTATTTTTTAAACTAAAAAGGGGAGTTTGTTCACAATTTGAACATGTCACTCCCGTAATTACAACATAGGAATTGCTTAATCAAAGAAATACACACAATTACAAATTTCTATTTCTTAGAGCAATTTGTACAAGTTTATAAAGCATTTTGGCCTACAAGTTTGAAGTCAAGTTTTCAAGTCCTCAAGTTTATAAAGGAGAAGCCATAACGCTGTTGCACCATCCAACATCGAACAGGCACACGTTACAACTTTCTAGTAGATGCTGTCTGATGGCCCCGTTCCGTACACACTCCATCAGAACGTGGTAGATATCCTCAACTATGTCACACTCGAAGCAATTCGGTGACGAAGTCTTACCCATCATAAATCCAAATTTGTAAAATATTGGAAAATGTCCTATCATAGCAGTACACTTTCCATTACAAATAAACACAAAAAATATAGAAGACGACCAAAACATGTAACAAAAAACACAAAATAAAAAAACTAAGTTAACAAATTTACATCAGGTAAAATATTCAATTTCCACAATGACATACAGTACCACTACAGTACCCTAGTAAAAGTCAAAAACTGTTTAAGAAAAACCAAGTATGCATGTATGTATGTAAGTGTTGGCATTACCCACGTGGTGTTAGCAAATGAAACAAAGCAATGCAACGTCACTTTTTCATGTTCTCTCAAGAAGTCCGCGTGAGGTCTTACCTTAAGATGTGGGTCTGTACCCACATCTTTACTGAAATACTCAACAAGTTGAGGGAAAATTGCTCTGACTCTGGCTAACCGCACACAACCATAAACTAAGAAAAAAACTATGAGGCTTAGTGATATTGGTTGATAAGCCGCATGCAACTATTATAACAAATTAATATAAAAAGATGACCTTTGACACCTTAAACAAAATATCGATTGAACACACAATTAACAATGCTCAAGAATTACAGAACACCTTATGTAAGTTATTGTTTTTCAAATTGCTCAATAAGTGAGTACCTCACCTGGTACTCCAAATAAGATAACTGGAATAGACGAAAGGGCTATTGCATAACGACCATTGATTGGTAACGAGTTGGAGTGCAAGCCCAATCAAAGATTATCTCGCTTTTGCGTGTTAAGTGAACGCGATTTAAATGACGCAAAGCTCACAAAAGCTGTTCCGTCGAACAAAAACAATACCCTTGGTGTTGTTAGTAACATAAAAACTGTACGAGTCATCGTACATGCCATTATTAGCTAATACAAAAATATTGTGAAACTGCAAGCAAGCAATTACGCTACTGTAACGAATCATTTGTTAGCAGGGCAATAATGAATCAGTGCAATAAACGCATTCCTATAACGCGGTCGATTTATCATTTTATCACAGCATTTCCCGCCGTTATTTAGCATCCCTTTAGCACAGCATCAGCATAGCATTTCTGTACGGGATAAACCCTACATTTGGTCCTTCGAGCATTTGACCCTGCGCGCGGTAAGGTCAAAAGCAGGACTATCGGTTACGATATTCGATTACATTCGATTTATTAGTTCGCGATTCCTGAGACTTTGCGCTTGGTTAACAGTGACATTTTAGATACAATTTTAAGTGATTTTATACCACAGCATTAATTATATCAGTGACTTTTCATTCGAAACTGAGTGATCATCAGTGAACTTTAGACTTTATCATTTTGTGTAAACGAAGACAATTTGTGTGGCGAGCTAATCGGCACGTCGCAGTAGCAGCAAGCACGCAGCAACAGCACCAGATCCCGCATCAGCAGCAGTAGCGTTCGGTTTGCAGCATCCTACAAGTAAGATCTTTCCATTATCTTTACTTGCTTATTTCAATCATGGCACAAACATTTGAATCTGTATTTGTTCGTCAAGCTAATATTATCGTTCAGCTGGAGAAGATCGAAGCAAACTTCCGAAAGGACAGTGCTAGCAGGAAGACCCAGGATTATTTAGAGAAGCGTTTACAAGCTTTAGATAATCTATGGGGGGAATTCCACCAAAATAACACAGATGTGCAAGGATATGAGGATAAAACCTACGAGTACTTTGTGAAGGATATTTATCAACGGACAAAAGAGTTTTATGAGGCTACTAGAACAAAAATGTCTTCATATAAACCTATTTCATCATCTCCATTGCCCGTCTCTGGGGAGAAAAAAGACATCTTCTCACAAATATCATTTTCTATCCCGTCCACGAGTAAAGAGGACAAAGCCACGCAGCCAGGCGGAGCTGCAGACGAGCTTCTGTCTCAACAAAAAACCAATTTCAGAGCACTTTTGAGACAGTTACAGCGTATCAGTATTGATGATTTAGAAGATAAATGGGAGATTGAGGATGAGCTTAGAAACATACAGAGAAAATGGCAGATAATTGAAGAAACCCATTTAAAAATAGATAACATCTTGCAAGGTTGGGACGTAGTATACGATAGTGAGTATTCTCAAATGGAAGATCAATATTGCACTATCAAAAAGAAGTTGAATAAAAAGTTATGTTCAACAGCTCATTTACAGCATTCAACCCCTCAAATTGAAATACCAGTTTTCATGGGAAACTACACCCATTGGCCTACATTTTTTGATTTATTCAGTGAGGCTATTCATAACAATAAATACCTGAGCAAGGCTCAAAAAATGCAGCACCTAAAGGGTAAGGTGAGAGGTGAAGCGGAGCGCCTCATACAGCATCTGCACGTATCTGCTGAGAACTATGATACGGCATGGGATATTTTAACGCACCGCTACGACAACCCTCAGGTACTCTTCACCAAGCAGATTGAGGTTTTCTTAAACCAACCGAATATGCAGAAGCAATCATCATTCGAGCTGAAGCGTTTGTATGACGTCACTACAGAAAGCATACACGCTATTCATAACCTGGGCGTGGATACTAACACCACATGGGATCCGCTCATAGTGCACCTGCTAGCGAAGAAGCTAGACAGTAACACCTTTGGTGACTACATGGAGTCACGTAAGCACCCAAGAGAGTTACCTAAGTTAGAAGAGTTCATGTCTTTTGTAGAAAGCAAATTTACCGCACTAGAACCGATTCATCAGAGATCATTATCATACAAGCAAAGCAATCAACTTCCGGTTCAAGTCCCTAAGGCGTCCTATAGCAAGCCTAAAAATCATGGTTACCCTATGTTTAAAAATTATCAGGCTACTGCCACATATTCGTCGATATGTCCATTGTGCAATCAAAATCATGATTTGTATCAGTGTAAAAAATTCCTTAATCAGTCGCCGGAAAACATAATGAGAACAATTGCGAAACTGAAAATTTGTAAGAATTGTTTATACAAGCATGTTGACAATGTTTGCCATTCGACAAAACGGTGTAAAGAGTGCAAAGGTGAACACAATACACTGATACATGACGCAGCAACATATAAGGCCCCGAGTGGTTCAAATGCAGGCATGCAAATTTCGCAAGCACGGTCACTGCCCTTAGCAACTAGGTGCGACAATAAGCAGCAGCCAACTAGGTGCGACCATAAGCAACATAGCGTCAACCACGTCGCTACCGATGACGAGGAAGTCTTACTAACAACATTGTCACTTAAAGTTAAGGCAGCTGATAACACATTCATCATTTTAAGAGCGTTGCTAGACCAGGGCTCTCAAATATCATTAATTTCAGAAAACGCCGCTCAGATGTTAGGCCTACAGCGTCAGCGTTATAATGCATCTGTGTCAGGCATTGGGACTAGCTCCAAGATGAGCAAAGGAGTTGTCACTATGGAATGTCAATCACTTTATGATGACTATCACTTCAGCACACAAGCTCTTGTTATCACACGAGTCATTAATAACTTACCAAATTCATCATTCAGTAAACAAACATGGCCACATTTACAGCATATTAACTTAGCAGACCCTGAGTATAACGTGTCAAAGCCTATTGACATTCTTCTTGACGCCAGCATTTACTCAGATATCATCATGAGTGGTTTAATCAAAGGCCCAGCACAAGCACCGATAGCACAACAAACTCGACTTGGCTGGATTTTATCAGGCAATGTCAAAACATTTAACTGCAACGTCGTTATCAATCATATTGAAGACCTGACAAAGTTCTGGGAAATCGAAGATATCAGCACGGATTCTCCCCCTACATTGACAAAGGAAGAGCAATTTTGTGAAGATTTCTATCAATCAACAACACGTCGTTTGGAGTGTGGTAGATATGAGGTCGCACTACCCATGGAACCAGACTTAGTTAAAGATTTATCATCAGAGCAGCGGGACAGTCCCTTAGTATTCAAAGATACGCAAACTAGAAAGACATTAGGTCTGAAATGGAACCCGTCATCTGACTCGTTCACGTTTCAATACGATATAAACAGTGACGATAAACAATGTTATACGAAACGTCAACTTTTATCAACCATATCAAAAATATATGATCCACTAGGTTGGTTATCGCCATTAACAATAAAAGCTAAAATATTATTCCAAAACATATGGTCATTTGACTTAGCATGGGATGACAAACTTCCAACGGAACTTTTAGCTAAATGGTTAAGAACAGCGGATGACTTGAAGAGCATACAAAATTTATCAATTCAAAGACATTTCGGAAACACTGAGCAACCTTATCACTTACATGGCTTTTGTGATGCATCGGAGAAGGCTTACGCTTGTGCAATTTACATAGTGACAACTGACGATAAGGGCGTAGGCCCATCGAGGTTAGTTATTGCAAAAACAAAGGTCGCTCCAAGAAAGAAAGAAATATCCCTACCCAGGCTTGAACTATGTGGCGCACAGTTATTATCACAACTGATGAAGAAAGTTATAGACTCATTAGTAAGCAGCAATATTGAGGTCCACGCGTGGACAGACTCCATGGTGGTACTTGGCTGGCTGCATGGAGACATATCAAGATGGAAGCAATTTGTAGCCAATAGAGTACGCCAAATTACAGACATTATACCAGCTTCGAGTTGGAATCACGTCAGATCAGAGGAGAACGCAGCAGATTGCGCCTCACGTGGCCTCACTAGTTCAAAATTAGCAGAGCACTTATTGTGGTGGGAAGGGCCTAACTGGCTTGTAAATGTGGATATGAGCAAAATAAATAAAACTACTTTTCAATGCCCAAAATTAGAAGTAAAGAAAGCATGTGTGAACGCAGCCTTACATCTGAAACAAAACAATGAACTTATAATTAAATTATTAAATAATAACAGCTCAATTTCTAAGGTTGTAAAAACAATAGGCTGGCTATCACGTTACATCGCGTGGTTACGCTGTCAACAAACGACGTCACGCGAATGCACATTATCAGCCATTGAAATAAGTAATGCATATGTTTTAATAACGAAATGTGTGCAATCAATAGAGTTTGAAGATGATTTGATCTCGATAAAATTAAAGGGTCACATTAGCACAAAAAGCAAGATTTTAAGTCTCAACCCATTCGTAGACGAACAGGGCATACTGCGGGTCGGTGGAAGACTATGTCATTCTAATTTAAAGCACTCAGCAAAACATCCCATCATCTTATCATCACACGGCCGTTTCACAGATTTGATTATCCAGCAAGCCCATTTAATCACTTTACATGGAGGCCCACGGCTTACTTTAGCACAAATCCGAGATAAATACTGGATTATAAGCGGTATTCGTACTATCAAAAGGCAATTAAGACTGTGTGTCAAGTGCCGAAGATTCAACCTAACAAGCAAACTGCAGATTATGGGTGATTTACCAGAACCTAGGGTAACACCTTCTCGTCCATTCACGAACACCGGAGTGGACTTTACAGGGTTCATTGACATAAAATCGAACAAAGGTCGAGGCATAAAGACTACGAAAGGCTATGTAGCTGTCTTTGTCTGCTTATCAACCAAGGCAGTACATCTAGAGCTGGTATCGGACCTGAGCACAGCAGCATTTCTTGCGGCATTTAGGCGAATGTGCGCGCGAAGAGGGACTCCAAAAAATATGTATAGCGATAATGGGACAAACTTCGTAGGCGCTGACCGGGAGCTGAAAAAGGAATACAAAAGCATCTTAAAAACAATTGATACAAATCTTATCAGTGACACCAGTGAGATGGACGTCACATGGCACTTCAACGCCCCAGCATGGCCTAATGCAGGAGGTCTCTGGGAGGCTGCGGTGAAAAGCCTAAAGTATCACCTGAAACGCGTCCTAGGGGATCAAAGGCTTACCTACGAAGAATTTATCACGCTTCTGCACCAAGTTGAAGCATGCCTTAATTCTAGACCACTCTATCCTCTGACAGAAAGTCCAGATGACGACATTTTAACACCTGGTCACTTCTTGGTCGGTGGGTCATTACTATCACGACCACAAACCGATCCTGAGGCTATGAAGTTATCTACTCGTTGGCAATTAGTTCAGTCAATGAATAAACAGTTCTGGAAGAAATGGTCAAGGGATTACTTACATCATCTACAATCTAGATCAAAATGGAAGTCACCAGGCACTAACTTACAATTAAATGATATAATACTCATTAAGGAAGAAAACTTACCTCCGGGCAAGTGGGCCATGGGTCGTATACAGGAACTACATCCTGGGAAAGATGGTTACGTAAGAGTCGTGACTGTGAAAACAAAAGCAAACCTTATCAAACGCCCAGTCAACAAGTTAGTATTACTTCCGGTCAGTGAAAGCAGTAAGCAACAAGAGCTAGTTTCACATCATCAAACTCGTCAGCAATCATCACCAACTTTAGCAGACTCTATCCCGCAGCAACGGAGAAAAAGTGAAACTAGAGCAAAAGGAAAGGTTTTCAAGAACTTTTTTACAACTATTCTATTATTTATGTCATTCTTTTCACCAACAATGCAGCAACAACCTTCATCTATTCAATATAATATCACCTCCCTTAATGACAACAAGCAACTTTATTTTGACAAAATATCAGATCTGCAACATATAAGGGATGACTGGAAGTTGATTGTATACTATAATATGTCAACATACTGGAATGGAATTTATCACTTAAAACAATACGTAAATCATTTAAATCAATTATGCACCGATATGAATGACCAGTATGGAAGCGTCATGTTACAGTTGCAACATGAGTTATCAGAAATGGAGCATTATAATGAACTGCATATAAATCATGAACATAACATTAAAAAACGAGGGTTGATAAACGGCGTTGGCTATATAGCGAATTCCCTGTTTGGTGTTCTGGATGACAGGTTCGCAGAACAATATAAAAATGACATCGAAAAAATTGTAAATAACGAGAATCACATGCAGCAGTTAATTAAAAATCAAACGCTTATCATCGAATCTGAATATAACATACTACGTCGAAATGAAAGAATCATGAACCAACAGTTTACATTTATTAAAAATCACCTGTATAATTTATCGGAAGAAGTAAATAAGGTGCAACTAGACGTAAAACATACAGGTTACATTACATCTTCCGCATTAGCAGCAACTATTATTCTATCAAACTTAAGAAGAATTCAGCAAACAATAATCAACACTATCACTGATATAAACCACGGTCGCGTGGATATTCACCTGTTACCACCAGAGCAATTAGATAAACAAGCAAATATCATTATGGGACAGCTACAGGGTGACCTCACTTTACCTGTAGGTAATGGTGATATCAAAAATCTATATAAATTGCTAAAGGTGCGTGCCAGAATTGTAAACAACTACTTAATCATTGAAATTAGGATACCAATCTTGAGCAGCGAATTATATCAATTAGATAAAATTATTAGCCTACCACAAAGAGACAATACCAAAAGATATCAAGTTATACCAGCATATCACTACATCGCTTTTAATCTTAGAATGGATGTGGGTATATTCTTATCAGAATCCGACTTGCAACTCTGTATACATTACTCACAAGAAAAACTATTATGCTCGCTCGACAAACCCATACATCAATTAAAAATAAAGGAATCAATTTGTGACGTCTCATTAGTATATGGTGAATTCGGAAAAACATCAACCTGTGTGCGCGACACTATAGCATGCGACAATAGATGGATCAAATTGCAGCGCCGGAACGTCTGGTTGTACTCCTGTTGCAATGAATGCAGAGTTCACATTATCTGTTCGGCAGGCATAGAAATAAAGGTTTTAAAGGGCAATGGACTTATCAGTTTAGGTCAAGGTTGCGCTTTGAAAGGCGATTCGTTTACTATCAATGCGCATAACAACTTTTTAAATCATATGAACAAACAAGACAATGAGATGGAATTCCCGCAGATATCTATTTTAAATAATATCATCAACACCAATATGTCAAAGGAGATCGATACTTGGAAACCGGAAAAGCATGATCAAATTTACGAGCAAGTAAAGACACAGATCGCAGATTTAAAGAAAGAAGCAGGGAAAGATCTTACTATACACGATATACATCACTACATCCTTCTGTACGTCGTATTAGCCGGACTCCTAATAGTGGGAGCCATACTGTTCGTGTGGTGGCGAAGGAGACGCCTGCAGCAGCAGACGACTGGAGCAGCATCAGGGTGCTCGCCCGCAGAGCGGGTAGGAGGCGTCGCAGCCAGGTGCGCAGCAAGCGCTGATCGGGGCCACGCTAGTGCAGTGATCAGTGAGTGTAGTGAGAGTGAGCCTAAAGGGCACGTTGTGAAAAATGTACAGCAAGGGACCTCTCCTATAGTGTTACGGCCGGTTACATTTGAGGCTCCCATGTACAGTGAAGTGCAGTGAAAATGAAGTACTATCAGACTGAGACATTTTATATTAATTAGATTAGGGTTACATATTAATTATATTAATTTATTTTGCATTTATATCTAGCCTAGTAGTATGTATACTATTTGTTTGTCTTAACGTAGCAAAAAACAGCATTATGTCATTAATAATTAGTACTTAATTTGAATTGTTAATAATTTTATGATTATCATACCTACTTAGTATAATCATCTCGCATCTCTTTTGTTTGAGAGGCCAAGATGTACGAGTCATCGTACATGCCATTATTAGCTAATACAAAAATATTGTGAAACTGCAAGCAAGCAATTACGCTACTGTAACGAATCATTTGTTAGCAGGGCAATAATGAATCAGTGCAATAAACGCATTCCTATAACGCGGTCGATTTATCATTTTATCACAGCATTTCCCGCCGTTATTTAGCATCCCTTTAGCACAGCATCAGCATAGCATTTCTGTACGGGATAAACCCTACAAAAACTGTCTGCGTATTTTTTTTTTATATTTAGCTGGGCCCATTATCCCCGCTCCACCATGTTAAGTGGAAATGGAGATCCAAATGCAGCGTGAAAACGACGCCGCATTAGCGTTCACTGTTAGCGTTCGGCCAGGACGCGACGTCTCCACTAGCGTCTTGCGACTGCCATAATATTACCACGCAATGTATATACGCCTGCACATAGACTAACACAAACTGTCAAATTTCCTCAATAGACTTTGAACCTTATTGTTAAGGCATTTGGTTGAAAATGTATTGAAGAAATTTGACAGATGTGGATAGGTTGATGTGTAGGCTGTACTAGCAAACCCGCTCGCCGCGTCGCACGCAACGCAAGACGCTCGTGACGCGACGGTCTAAGCTCTGGACGGGACGATCGGCGACGCGGCACGCGACAAGCGAATTTTCTCTTCATTGCGCGGTCCCAACGCTCACCGTATGTCGGTTAATTGGCATCACACGCAATGTATTAGGAATCGGTACGTGGGGCCTTAGACGCTGGTTGATGCAGTGGCAGTCGGCGCGCAGTTCCGCCCGCCGCACGCGCACGCCGTTACACCAATTAGTGCAGCCAACCACGCTTGCAGCATCCTGGTCCGGTACCGAGTTCGATGGATGCAACAACAAGTTACAGAGTCGATTTATCAGCAAAGATGACTTAGACGAAAATGGCAACTGATAGATAACACTTTTATTGCTATATTTATAAATAAAATGTTTTTGATTTGTTTATATAATTTTAACGCAAATTTTGTTGCGAAACAAATTACAAAAACATAATGTTGAAAAAATTTCCACGAGCAGGATTTGAACCTGCACCCTTCTGACATACCGGGTCAGGTGCTCTTCCGATTGAGCTATCGTGGTTCTAACCAGCCCGCCGAAATTATTCAACACTATTTACTTTTTTACTTTGAAAGCCAAAGGCGCCAATTCAATGTCAACAACTACCGTCATTAACATCTAATCATAATATTTTTACAAATACTAAAGATCAGTTAAGAAGTAGGCTAGCTATTTATAATTTTTTTTTGTTTTTTTCAACATTGTGTTTTTGTAATATAAATGATAGGCTGGTTTTTTATCCCTATCTCATGTGATTGCCTAGCTTTATAGAAGCCTAGAAGCCCTCGCTGCCCAACTCTTGTTAAATACCTGGAGAGAAGTGAGAGCTGCCTGGGATCTTATTCCTAGGTCAGTACTTGCTGAGCCATTGCCAATTACATGCGTTATGTATTATAATTAATTAGAGACTTTATAATTATAATGTATTTAATGTTTTGTTAAAGAGAACCAATCATACTTTATTTCTTTTTCGATATTAATATCGCACTTCGAAGTTCTTAAATTGACAAAATTATCATGAGATCGTCGCGTAACATAATCCAAAGTAGCGGCGTTCAAATTATTCCATTTAGACGCCACAAACATATGATTGCTCAAAACATCTGTTAAGATCGTTGGCATTACATAACTACCATCAAAGCAAATGCGTTTACAAACCATCTCACGATCAACAGTCAGAGCATGACAGAGATTTCCTCAACAAACATTGGCTACGCACAGCGGGAATCGAACCCGATGACCCTTCGTTTCGGGTACCACGAATAACGATTTAAACCAATTGAGTCCAATTGTGTCTATCTCGATTCTCGACACGGTTTCTTAAACGCATCGAATTCTTTACTACACTAGCAGTAGTTTAAATAGGATTTTTCACGCATAGCATTCGTATAAGTATTATAATTTTGTCAGTAAGCATTTTTTATTATTTCATAAGTTGAGTTCGTTGAACTCTTTTCTATTGATATAAGTTTTCGTGGTACGGTCGACCGCACGCCAAGCGTAACAATTTGCCTTTATCCCGTACGTAATAGAGGCTGTGGATAGGTATACAGTCAACTGTATAACTGTATGTGTTTAAGTAATAAATTGGTGTAATTTTTATTCATCGCTAAAATAAAAGGTCTTTTGAAATAGAATTATGGATTTTAGTAAAAATGACCCAAAACCACATTTAAATTCGGAAGTAAGTTGAAGAGTTTTGTTGTGTCTCCGCCTCTGTGGTCTAGTGGTTAAGACCACCGGCTTAGACCCAGAGGTCCCGGGTTCGATTCCCAGCGGGGGTACATGTTTGTGTGCTCGGTTTGGTTGGTGGTAGGGCTTGTTTGTCCGCCTGGTTAGCTACCACCTTATCTAAATATGTCGCCATAACATTAATTATTGTAGCATTGTTGTGTTCCGGCACCCAGAGATAAGTTAGCCAGTAATTGAGGAATCCGGGTGAAGTGCGCTTCCACCTTCGACCTTATCATCACTAAGCATCAGGTGGGATGAAGGCCAAGTGCTTACCCATAACATATAATGAAATAATGATTCTTTGATGGATTCTTTGATGCCTTAGGTATTCCTCGCTTATAGTAGAGTATGCTAAACTCCAAGTATGCATCCCTCGTGCTGGCTAGGTATTTGGTGGCGTACAAAATATCCAATAGCTTTGCTTCATACCTATTCCGGAGCGATGTTATTCCTGTACAGTCGCGAGTATTGACATGTATACACTTTTGACTAGTTTTCGCTCTTATTCCTTTATAATATTAATAATTACAACGTTAACTCGTTAACGCTCGTGCCTGTACATACCTGAAATAATCACCTGGGCTGGAGGCAGAATGTTAATCTATCTGTAGTCAAAGGGTGGCCTTTTACCATTAAAAGCGAAATTTAAAGTTTACGCGTATTATTTTATTTTTATTCCTGGCTCGGTAAATGACTCCACTCCACCTGATGTTAAGTGGAAACGGAGTTCAGAGGCAAAGGACAACTGGTGCAGCGTGAAAACAACGCAGCATCAGTCACCCTCACCCTGCATGCCGGCCCAGAAGGTGCTTCTTCTTATTGTTGATAAATCAGAATTTCTATATGAAACTTTCTTCTTAACAAATTCCCTTTGCAAGGTTCGTGGTCACGGGCAGGCGGTAGCGACTAATAACTATAGTATACGAGTGGGTATTTCAAGAAACTAAACTGAAAAGCTGTATTGTTATTAGAAGATATTCAGGCCCTGCCAGAATAACAGCGCTACTGTGTCATTCCGAACATCCATGAATGACACAGCAGCTTATGCTGAGACAGGGCCCTTTAACTTCACACTGCCTACCTATTTTATTTTCTGTTCTTTTTTTTCTGCCTGTTCTAATTTTTTTTTCCGTTTATTGTTGTATTATTGTATAATTAAGTGTGTAAGTTAATAAAAACTTTTCTATTATATTCTAAGATTGACCTATTCATTTGAGACGTATACTCAAAGTCTAACAACTGTACTGTAAATTGTACTGCGCGTTAAAAGTAATTTGTAAATGATAATAAAATAAAATAAATCTTTACATATCATCATCACCTTCACCAATCTTTACATATAACGTTTAATAATTAATTACAATCACGACAATGTTTTAGACGCCTGCATATCGACCTATCCAAAACTGCATAATTTCTTCAAATAAATGTTCAACCTACCATACCATATACATAAAATTCAAAGTCTATAGTGGAAATTTGACAGTTTGTGGTAGTCTGATGTGCATGCGTACGTACAAAGGGAAGTTATTACTATGAATACTCGTAGATAGGTACATAGATTATTTACCCATTATTAAATAACTCATTTTAAAATCTCATCGGCGAACAATGAGCTGATAGAGAATTAACTCTACCTCATTAGTAAATACTCTACATTTATTGATCTAATAATAGATAAAAACAATCAATTACCTACTTTCATTAGTGATAATAAATAGGACCCTTTTTGTGAGTTAACATCATCTTAACAATTAAAATTACAATAAAACAAATAACTCTACAATTTAAAGATTCATGTGCAGAAAAGTTATTATACGAACTGTGGTTTAAATACATTTTATTTTCACAATATTTTTTTATTTAGACTGAAAGGTCTAGGTCAAAACTTAAACATTTGCAATGACAATAACTGATATGATTGATAGACAATCTATCATAAGCAGTAGACAATCAAAAGTTAGTACTGTACAAATAGTTTTTGCATATTTTAAATATAATAAAGTGATAACCTTGAAGCTTTTGTTGCCAGCAACATAATAATATGACAAATGTTGTGTACACCTGTAATTGGCGAACCTATGTTATCTGTTCTGTTATTGTACTATGTTTTTCTTTTGTACATTCATAATAAATAATATCAATAACTTTATTTTCTTAGCAAATAAGTCTCGGAAGTTTGCAAAATGTTCTGCTAAAATATATTTTTAAATTATGTACCAGCAGCTTTTTTACAATACATTTTTTATATTGTATTATAAAAAAAGTAAGCACCTACATAATTGTCAGGTTTATCAATGATCAAGTTGTAAATGCAATAATATTGTTTACAAAATAAAAGAAGATAATGACTTGACATGACAATAAACAGCCATTATCTACGCAACTTTGGCAATACCCGCATTTTTTCATTGACAATCGGTTTCAACATAGCTGACCCAACGATCCACAGAACTCGTATATCAACAATTTAGTAATTTCCCTATCGACACAAAAGAGCGCCAACAAAAAGAGGTGAACGCGCTAAAAAGAAAAAAAGACAAGAAAAATATAGGCACGTGTTTACTTACGGTACGGCTTTAGTTCGGCTCAGTCCTTACACAAACACCTCACTTGCACAATCCACAAAGAGTTGATCACTTTAAAAATGGAACGTACTTCAAAATAAATAACTCGATATGTTAGAGAGCTGGATCACAGTGCGGTACGCGTGCGGAGCGACGGCCGTGCGGCGAGCTACTGCCGCTCGCGGACAGTCCGGTCGCGTCCATCGGTTGTCAGGCTCAGATAATGGTCGTTGTACACACAGCCTAGTGCTTCAAAATAAGAAGACCCAGAAGGTAAGCTTAACACATACCTTAATACATATATATACATAGCTTAATACACATCTCACGGACACTGATTTCGGAACAGCTCGGAACAGTCCGAGCGCAGCTGTTGCGAGATTCCGCGTCCGTGAGAGGTTGTCTATGTGTGCGTTGCTCGAGCGCGCATATATGAAGTTTACCTTCTGCCGTCTCCTTATTTTGTGCTAGAGCTAGAAAACGTATAAATCGCATGGATGCTGTGTTTGCCAATAAATTATACGTAGCCTTGATACGGCAGAAAGCGCGCGAGCGGAGACCGCGTTGCGTGCATTCGGCTGCATGAATGCAATTCTTGAGACCTCAGATCAATAATTAGCAAGCTATAGAAAATGTATTTATGGAATAATTTAATAGATAAAATGTGGTGATTGGCAAATCAGGAGTTTGTTAATAATAAATTTGTTGCGGGTAGCTGCTTGATTAAGAGTAACTTAACATAGCTTTTGCTAAATTTAGCACAGCGTATCTGTATACCTAACTTTAAGACCTAAAATAAAAGTTCGTTTTAGCGTCATGTAACAAAATAGTTACATGACTGATACGAAGTCAATGCAACACTTAATTTGTGACTGACTCTATTGTAAGAAGATTAAAGAGATTCTTGCTTGGGAATTATTCTGACCCAACGTGATAACGGCACGCATTGACCCACCGTTGTGGGAATAACCCCATCTATCCCCCTGTGTTATTATGGACTGATGATTATGAAAGATTTGCAAGACCCTACGGCAAGATAATGCTTAAATGCGATCTATGCGTATAATGTAGAGAGATCACAGTTCAATTTTACGATTAGGTAAATTGTGCATTCTTGAATTTCATGATCAAAGAGTGAGCCGAAAGCGCATCATTAATATCAGATATTAAAGCCCATGACAATCAATTGACAATATTTTGTGTTGTTTGTAATTGACTTGTTATAGAATTTAAAACAAATGTTAGACCCACCGTGACAAAATTCATTTACACATAAGCAATACTTGCGTATGTGAATGTTTGTTTCTTTTAAGTACACATATGTCTCTCAGTATGCTTAATGTGCTTGGAATCGGGAGAAACAATTAAAAGATTTAAATGATTATCTAATTTAAATGACACCTCGGTGGCTCAGTCACAGTCCGACATCTGGAAGTCCTGGGTTATGATTTCCCAAGTCAGGCAAAGTGTTTCGGATTGCGATGGTAATTGTGATCACCAACCTGCATTGGCAGGCGCGATGATTAAGTCAATATCCATAACTTGTACCGATGCATTTCAATGATAGAGGCCTTTGGCTAGTAAGTAAGTTATTTATTAACTCACTTAGGTATAAGGTAACCTGGCGAAAAGAAGTCGAGAGGAGGATTACACAACACAAATCGTGCTTATCACAGATAACAAAAAAAAGAGTAGGTACATATTGTGTTTAAATGAAAAAAAACTTTTAAGAATCTACTAGCATTATATTTCTAAGATTTTATACCGATGAACCCTTTACAGGGTCCTGAGTCTCAGGGAGACTGTCTGTGGAGACATAATTTGTAGTTGAAATAAGTATGTAGTGTTTGTATAAACTTAATAAAACAATATATCTAGATGTTTCACAGCAACTTATATTTACTGTTGCCAGTTTCCATTACATTTCCATTTTCAAAACTAAAAATAAGAAATATATTATATTGTATCGCTATGTATGTGTTGTGTGATGTACCTACCTACCGTCTACTATGTTATACTCGTAATTGAATACATTCGCGTGAAAATCAATTCTATGCTTTGCTAAATTCGGTCCGCTACTTTGTTACAATACAAATAAAATCATTGAAACTTACTTTTTGCAGTCTATAAACAAACAGTATAAGTAATATAGTATTCGATAGGATCTACATAATTTTTTTCATTTATGGGGCAGGTGTTTACGTAGAGTAACTATTACTAAATAACTAGAGCTCTATTTTAACTATCTTGGTCACTTGCATCAGAGTAATTATTGACGGGATTCTTACCATGTTTAAAACTAACGCAAGCATTCTGAACTCGCTGGATAAGTCGCTTAGTATAACCCAGCAAGCACTCACCTATTACAGTGTCAGCATAATTTAGCTTAGAAAGAATCAATGACTCGCACAACTCTAACATCAACATTCAAAAATTCACGACTCGTGTACAAAACTTTCAGCCTGTAAAAACAACCCCTAACACTTCAACATCATGACTGTGAAACCTAAGCCATCTATCAGGACACCCAAATTTCGAGCTTCATCTACTTTATTAATAAAATTATCTTCAATTTTTATATTGGGACAAGAACTATTTATTCCCTCTATTTGACATTTAGAACCTAGAATTAAATACTTTGACTTTAATGGATTGAGAACCAGATTATTAACATAATGACCATTTAGCTACGCGCTTCAAATCTTCATTTAGTTTACAAACAGCTTCAGTAGTATTTTTAGGTCAGCCTAAGAAATATTAAAATTTGGAAATCATCAGCATAAATATGAAAGTTACAGTTGCGTATGCAACCAACAATGTCTGCACAGTACAGCATAAACAGAACTGGTCCCAGTATGGACCCCTGTGGGACTCCGCGACCGATAAAGGCAGGATCAGACCGATTAACCATACCGTCGCCACTGCGGGTCACAATTCGCTGGGACCGCCCACTGAGGTAGCTAGATAACCTTCTTAAAGAGGTGTCTTGTAGACCATAAAAAGCAAGTTTGGACAGGAGCAAATCATGGTTGATGGTTTCAAAAGCCCGTGAAAAATATAGAATTATTTAAATTGTCCTCCACAACATCCAGCAGAGCAGTTACAGTGCTATGGCCTCCACGAAATCCAGACTGCTTTGTAGGCAGAACGTTGTTGTCCGTTAAAAAGTTAGTTAATTGCACGCATACCACTTTTTCTATTATTTTGGACGTGAAGGGTAAAATGCTAATGGGTCTGAGATCTTTAAGATCAACTGGATTGTTAGTTTTCGGAATAGGTAAAATGAAAGTTTCCTTCCACCTTTCAGGAAACATGCCCGTGGCAATAGTAATAGTAATAATAACTCTTAGTGTGCATGGCAGCGTCAGGAGAATATATTACACTTTGGTCGAATGAATATGATGTTTTGTATGGAACAGCTGAATTTTATTTTTGAGTCAGGGAGTTGGTCCAATAGTAAGAGTTGTTCCTTTGTATCACGGGAGTCATCTCAGGTTTGGACGGTGATAAAAAATTCAATCTGTATAATAAACGTGGTAAGAATCCCGTCAATAATTACTCTAAAACAAGAGCTCTAATATCCATTATATACGAATGTATGTAGAGTAGTGACACTAGTGTTCGCCATGAATCAGTGATCGATTTTTGATTTGTAACATCTTTCCTCTTGCTTTCTTGCAATTTGTGGGAGTGATTTCGTGAAATGGGACGGAAGTATGTAACAGGAAGTCGGGGAAGCGCGCAAGCGCGCGCCATTTGATTTGACGAATGAGCGCGCGATGGTAGAGTTGGCCGTCGGATGGTACCAACCAATCGGGGAAGCGCGCGTCATTTAATTTGACGAATGAGCGCGCGGTATTGCATTACTCTTAGTGTCGATTAAATAAAATACAATTTTCATTAAAAAGAATTATAATATGTTATGTATGAAAAATCAACACGCAAGCTTCGGTTGGCATTATTGTTAGTGTTTGGTCCAGTCGTTACGTGCCTCTGCCGCTGTCGCGAGTTCATTAAGTAGGTACTCACTCAGAACCGAGCGCATTTGTTATATAACTATACATTTTTTTTATGATTAGTTACCTTTATCGCCTCGGTGATCAAATACAGACGCCTGCACATCAACCTATCCAAAACTGTCAAATGTTTTCAATAAATAATCAACCATATGCCATATACATAAAGTTCAAAGTCTTTCGAGGAAATTGAGTTCCACCCTAGTTTTTCCCGTAATAACACGTGTTGTGAGACTTTATTTTAATTTCTATCTACCGTACAACTGTATTCTTACTACTAATAATAAAAAATAAGTGAAATTGGCTAAATGCTAAACTCGAAGCCATCAAATAAGATAATTACCTAATTAAACCAAGGAAATTTGACAGTTTGTGGTAGTCTGATGTGCGTGCGTACGTACAAAGGGAAGTGATTACTATGAATACTCATAGATAGGTACATAGATTATTTACCCATTATTAAATAACTCATTTTAAAATCTCATCGGCGAACAATGAGCCGGTAGAGAATTAACTTTAACTCATTAGTCACTGTGTACTATACCAGGGTGCCAAGTGCGAGTTTCATTCGCCATTCGATCACGTTAAAAAAAATATTTGTTTGGCAAAATGTTAACTCCTTTCGTATGCCGCCAGGAGGCGCTGCTTCAATGCCATACAAATTTTTGTTTTCGTAAACATAATCGAATGAATATGGATAGTAAACAAAACTCAAACTAGGCACACTATACGGTTAAAAGACATTTATTTCTCTAAAGAATTTACAAGACCTACTTACGGAAAAAATACAATGTTTTAAACAAATAAAAGTTTGATAAATTTCACATACTATGCCACTTATATTCATATACTTACTATCCAGGGGACCCGAGTTCAATTCCGACCAGGTTAGTCAAAGAATGTTTTGTAGTTTTCTAAGCATTACCCGGAATTGTGATCAGAAAGTCAGTTTAATTTAACCTATGTATTTTCTATTGCGCTCAGTTCTACCGTGAAAGATCGAAATAAATAAAAATATGGTAATTCTAGTAAAGTGGTAATTTTAAGTATCTGGAAAAAGTAGACCTGGTCGCAGAAGAAAGTCGTGGTTGCGGAACATTCCCTTTGTTCCCAACGAGTCACACTGTAACCTGTAACACTGTGACTCGTTGGGAAAACTTTGTAAAATTATTCCCAACTTGTCACACTGTAACACGTTGGGAGATCTTTCTTAAATAATTCCCAACCAGTCACACTGTGACACGTTGGGAGACCTTTCCGAAATTATTCCCAACCAGTCACACTGTGAATCGTACCTACTCTTAGATTTTTAATAACAGGAAGGCATTTTTTTTCCTATTATTACTTACTATCATCAGTTTACGATAAATTCATGTTTGGTAATTAATTCAGGGTTGTAGAAATAAAAGATCAGTGGTAAAATCAAATAAGTTTAATTAGGTACCTATCATTAAAAAATCAACATATAAAAAAATATTAAATAAATCAACAATATAAAATCACTTCGTCAAACATGTAAATATTATCATTGAAAGAACAATTTAGACATTCTTGAATATAAAGATCTATGTGTCCTTCCAACATTGAAAACATTATACAAAATATATATGAAATAATAATATTTCCAAAAATATTTCTCAAATCTTTACAGATATAAAATATGTATATACATATATGTTTTATAAAATATGTATTTTTAACAAAAAAATATTTTACACCATATTATCTATCTCAAAGTAGAAGCACAAGTCTTTTTAAGGATGACTTATTTATTATGTTCGGGATGTACCGAAACTAAATGATTGATAAATGATAAACTTGAAAACTTGATAATAAAATATAATTTGTAAATATTTAAAACTTAAAACAATACTATAAAATGATTTGATAGATGAGTAAGCGCGGCTGACTTGATAGCTAATTGCATACTAAAGTGAAAACGGTGAAAATATTCAATAATGTCTAAATGAGGGCAAGTTAAAACTGATGACAGGCAAAATGTACGTTGCTTGCTCGTACATATTCCCGGGAGAGAAAGATGAGGTTAGTTGCGGTGATGGTGTTCTTGATGAGTCTTAGCTAATTACAAGATGAAGAGCAATATGTTTCTCTTAAATATACAATGAGTAGTGTCGTTATTACCCCGATGAGAAACATGATGATTAAACAATTTTTCTAAACTATCATAATCTAAACGTTAGCGTCCGGGATGGTAAAAGTCGAACGAAGTATGGGCGAAGTGTTTCTATTAAACTTAACCACTCGCGCACTTTGCTTTGGAGCGTCACTTGCACTACAACACTGATCATCGTAATCACTACACTGCACTACACTACTACTGGAGCGGGCGGCCGGCAGCGGAACTCCCTGCTCCGCTGCGACCGCCCCCGCCGCTGCTGCTGCTGCTGCTGCGGGCCTCGGCCTGCAGCGCCGCCAGGCGAGCACCACTGCACCCGCCCCGACGATCGCGAATAATACATATATGGCCGCATAGTGGTGGACATCGTGGTACGAAACACTATCTGCTATGGATTCGCTATTCTTTAGCATGTCCAATTGCTCTTTAATATTCTTTAAGCTAAGGTTATATTCGATTGTGTCAGATTTATTATTCGATATAGAGGTCTCGGGTAGAGAGATATTAATATAATTATTAATTGGCGCAAAATCCGGTGCTACTATATTTAATTTTAAAGCGAGTTTGTTTCCGCTTTCCGTATGAGCGTGAATAAAGAAATCAGCTGTCTTGATAATACAGCCTTGACCGACTGTAAACAAGCCAGAGTGTGTCAATTGGACGGCGGTAATCTGATCCTCGCATATCAGCTTTAAATGGCACCGCTCGCAGCACGAATAAAAATAATTATTTAATTTATTTAATTCTATCCATTTATTGTAACACAGTCTAGTTACTGTTTTACATATGTTTAAATGTGGAATAGTTTCACATAAACTTTGATCATTCTTGATATGATAAATAGGGTTTCTTAAATTACATAATACTATCTTGGAATCTCTTCGTATACAGGAATCTAAATTATTCTCCGTCAGTGACACAAAAGCGTCTTTGCTTAGACTTATAGCAGCATACTCAGATATAGGCTTTATAATAGTTTCATTGGCATCGTCTGATATTTTAGGTACTGAAATGAGTTTAAAAATCTCGTACACGTCTCTGCTGATAAGAGGAAACCTTATCTCGAAGATCGCATATTTCTCTGAAATTCGAGCTCGTACTCTTAACAAATTGTAAATTTGGTAGAAGTCATAATTACTATTATCTACCGGTAACGCTAAATCTTTTGGAAGTTGTCCTGCTATTATATTTAGTTCTTGTCTTAATTGATCAGGGGTTAACATATGAAAATTAAATTTCCCATTATAGATGTTTGTAACAGTATTGAGTAACGTTTGCTGCACGTTTTTGAGACTAAATAAAATATTGTTGGTCATGAATGTCGTAGAAATAAATTCATTGTTAAAGGATATATTTTCCAAATCTTTTTTGACTTGAATAACAGCTCCTTCTACGGAATTTAACTTTCTGTTTATGATTTTGTGATGTTTTTCCATGATTTCTTCTGTCCGTTTCAACAGATTATATTCTGCTTCGATGATTGAGGTTTGGTTCTTCTGGAGAGATGATAGATGTTTTTGGTTTTCCTTGATGAGTTTTATATCTTGTTCATATTTCTCAGCGAAGCGTTCGTCTAATACACCGAATAAACTATTCGCTATGTAACCGACACCGTCGATAAGGCCCCGTCTTCGGCGTCGCGAGTCTGATTTACGGTGTATTAATATATTATTATAATGTTGTAGTTCGTCGAACTCGTGCCGTAATTGTAACATGATCCCGTCACAATGCGATTGTTCTTTTATATTGACACAGAGCCCGTCTAGATATTTAATATATTTATTAAGTGCTGTAATGCCTTGATTATATGGTTGTAGGTCGTAGTAGACAACGAGGCGCCACTCGTCTTGAATTAAATGCATGTTCGTAATGCTATCAAAATAAAGGCTACGATTTTGTAACGAAGTTATGTTGTAAGCGCTCTCTGCTGTAGGTATGACTGATATAAAAAATAACAATAATGACGTTATTATCGAGGTAAAGCAAATGGATTTCTTTTTTCTTGTTTTGGTGTTGCAGGTTTCTTGATCTGGCTTGTTTTTTGGGCTTGGTTCTTGGTTTGAGACTTGATCTTGATTGACGGGTAGAATAGACAGCTTAACTACCGGCCTTTGCATAAAACCATTTTTTGTTCTAATAGTGACGACTCTAACATAGCCGTCGCTTCCGGGGTGTAACTGAACTACTCGACCCAAAGCCCATTTTCCCGGGGGAAAGTTCTCATCTCTGATTATCACTACGTCGTTTTCCTTGATGCTAGGTTGGGGCCGTCTCCATTTACTCCTTGCTGCGAGTTGCGTCAGGTATTCATTGTGCCATCGCTCCCAGATGTCTTTAAAGATTTTCTGAGTCAAATGCCACCTGGTGCGCAAATCTTTTTCCGTCTCAAGTATATTTAAAGAGGGACCGCTTCCTAAGAAATGAGATGGTGTAATAATGTCCAAGTCATCGGGATCTTCTGTCATAGGGCAGAGTGGCCTTGAATTGAGACACCCTTCTAGCTGTGAGAGTAAAGTGCTATATTCTTCAAATGTAAGCCTTTGCTCTCCAATCACGCGTTTGATATGGTATTTCAGGCTTTTAACAGCCGCTTCCCATAGCCCACCTGCTGAAGGCCATGCAGGAGCGTTAAAATGCCACTCGATGCCCATACTTGCTACATCAGTCATGAAATTTTTATTAAAAATATCTTGTAAAGCTCGGTGTTCCTGTTGCAGTATTTTGTTAGCTCCAATAAAATTTGTGCCTTGATCACTGTAAATGTTCTTAGGGACTCCTCTCCTTGCGACCATTCGGCGTAGAGCTGCAAGGAACGCGGATGTCGTCAAATCTGAGACGAGTTCTACATGTACAGCTTTCGTGGCCATACAAACAAATACTGCTACGTATCCTTTCGTGGTCTTAATACCACGGCCCTTGTTGGCCTTGATGTAGACATGACCTGTGTAGTCTACTCCAGTATGGTAAAACGGACGTGATGGATTTGACCTAGACGACGGTAAGTCTCCCATAATCTGATGATGCTGGTCAGGATTGTGTCTTCTACACTTAACACAGTGGCGGAGCCTTTTCTTGGCAGCCCTGATGCCACCTATTAACCAATATTTCCGTCTCATAAAAGCAGTTGTAAGACGCGCTCCACCATGAAATGAGAGTTCGTGCCCTTCGTCAATAATAAGATCGGCCAACCTAGTGTTGTTTGGTATGATAGCAGGATGTTTGGTTTCAAGATCAATGTTGGCGTGTCTTAATCTGCCACCAACTCTCAAGACGCCAAATTCATCCAAATAAGGGTTTAAATCATAAACGTTGCTTTGCCTATTAACGGTTTTGCTTCTTTTTAACAAATTAATTTCATCTATAAATGCTTCTTGCTGAATTTGCTTAATTATTAAGATTCTTGCCTGATTTAGCTCCTTTACTGTTAAGTAATCTTGCTTATTACTATTTTTTATAAATCTTAATACCCATCCTAATACCCTAGTCGCTTTTGCTAAAGAACTGAATTTTGTTAATAGTTCGTTTACAATTTCGTTATTAATATTCATAGATTTTGTAACAGCTGCTACCTTTATCTTTTTTACTTCTTGTTCTGTAGTGTATCTTGATGGTCTGATATTGCTCGTAGGCTCATAAGATGGTAACCAACTAGGTCCATGCCACCAAAGTGTATGTTCCTTTAGTGCTGATGCTGAAAGCCCTCTACTGGCACAGTCTGATGGATTGTCTTTAGATTTTACGTAAGACCAACACTCGGATGGCATCGTCGAAGTGACTTGTTTCACTCGATTGGCTACAAATGGTTTCCACCGGTCTACGTCTCCATGCAGCCAACCCAACACTGCCATCGAGTCTGTCCAGCCATATGTTGTTATAGAGTAATCGTTGAGGCAAGACTTGATTTTTGCCATTAATCTAGATAAAAGGACGGCGCCGCATAGCTCTAGGCGAGGTAATGACGTCATCTTGTTTAGCGGTACTAGTTTTGCCTTTGCTGCCACTAACACAATCGTTGTTGAATTTTTGTTATTAACTTTACAATATACAACGCAAGCGTAAGCTTTTGTACTTGCATCGCAAAAACCATGAAGCTCTATAACATCTTTTGATGCTGTTCCTAACCATCTTGGTAATCGGTAGTCGCGTATCAGCTTCATGTCAGCCCTAATTTTAATCCATTCTTCGTAAACTTGTTTTGGTACTTGTTCATCCCACTGTATGTTTAATTTCCAAGTGTCTTGAAATAAAATTTTTAATTTTGTTGTGATGGGAGAGAGCCAACCTAACGGATCAAAAAGTTTTGAAATATCAGATAAAAGCTCTCTCTTAGTGGGTTTTAACGATAGAATACTACTCTTCGGTTCGAATGTGAAATGATCAAGCGATGGATTCCAGCTTATTCCTAGGGCTTTCGTTGACTCCTCGTGCTTGAAGTCAAAAGTGGCTTGATAATTGTCTTCCGTGTCGACTTCTTTTAGTAAGTCAAACGAGTTGGACTTCCACTTTCTCAGATTAAAACCGCCTGATTTTAAGAGTGTAATCATATCCTTTTGTAACCTTTTCGCTGATTCTAAAGAATGCTGACCGTGAATGAGGTCATCCATATACATACATTCCTCAAGGACACTTGGAGCGGAAGTGAGCTGAGGAGGAAACTTCTGCGAAGAATGTTCCTGGGTTGTATTCTGATAATTAGATCTCTCATCTCGAGCTAACTGCTTTAGGGTCATCATGGCAAGAAAGGGAGCTGCCTTTGTTCCGTAGGTAACCGTTGCCAACTGATAAGAATTTAATATTTTGGTATCATGATCTCGCCAAACAATTTTTTGGAGTTTTTGGTCTTCCACGTTTAACCAAATATTTCTAAACATTTTTTCAATGTCTGCGGTAAAAGCAAAGCGATATTGTCTCCACTTGATGATGAGGCTCTGAATGTCCTGTTGTAAGTTCGGACCCCTGTACATGACGTCATTCAGACTGTAGCCGCTTGTTGTTTTTGATGAGGCATTAAATACCACGCGTAACTTTGTTGTAGTTGAATCTTGTCGCGTGACACAATGATGTGGTAAATAACAGTCGAGTTTCAGGTTACCATCGTCGATTGCAGGCGTCATATGACCAAGCGATAAATAATCATTCATAAATAGCTTATATTCTCTTTCAACATCTGTTTGTTTACGAAATTTTTGTTCTAATCTATTAAATTGAGCAATTGCTTTTGATTTTGAAGTTCCCAAACTTTCTTGATAATTTGGTTTCAAAGGGAGACGGACTTCATATTTTCCGTCTTCTCTTCTCTTCGTGGTGGCTTGATATTGTTCTATACACTTTTGGTCTTCGCATGATAAAGTAGATGGTTCCGAAATGTCTTCTAGTTCCCAAAATTGTTGCATATCAGTAATGTCATGTATCACAACATTACACTGAAATGTTTTAACGTTGCCGCTCAGAATCCAACCAAGCTGCGTTTGTTGCGCGGTCGGTAAAGTTGAATTTACTCTACATATTCCATCTAGTAATATGAGAGAATAAACGTCAGCTCCTAATAGAATATCTACCGGACGACTGATATAAAACTCCGGGTCCGCTAGTTTGACATGATCTAAGTACGACCAATCTGGTTTAGAAAAAGTACTGCTGGGGAGATTTTTAATTAGATTTTTCATAATTAGAACTTCAGTTTCAAAAGTAAAGTCGCTTATCACTGAAGCGCATTTTAAACTTATCATCCCTTTGCAATTGCTTTCTTTATCACCAATTCCTGATATTATGCCCTTGCATCGTTTCCTGGTTATTCTTAATAACTGTGCTGCATGTTCAGTGATTAAGGAAGTTTGCGAGCCTTGGTCCAGAAGAATGCGCAGAGTATGGAATGTTCCATCTGACCCTTGTACCTTGATTATTGCTGTTGGTAGCAATACTTCGATCGGTTCGCTCGGTAAGTAAACGTGTGAACTACTTTTGATCAATTTTCCTGAATTCGCACTTGTGCTAGCCGAACTCCCCGCGCCCGCCTCTGCGCTAGATGTCATCGCCGTTGTCGGGCTTGATTGCGTAAATACTTCGTGTAACAAGCTATTGTGGTCCTTATTACACTCCATAGTTGCTTGCTAGTGTTGCTTGCTCGTACATATTATATTTTAATAAAATAAAAATATCTCTAAAAATAATCATCACAGATTCGAACATCGCACTAAACTCAGTGAATAGGAATCAATTCTTAATTATTATCACAAAAACTATTTTACACGTTATAATCAGTCTCAAAGTAGTATCACAATAAATCATCATTATGTTAAATATTAGTCGTCCTTAAAGATATTAATAAAATAATATATCTAAAAATGTTTTTAAAACATCACAGATTGGAACATAGCACTGAACCTAGTAAATAGGAATTAACTCTTAATTATTATTTATCACAAAAAAATATTTTACTTATTAAAATCAGTTTCATTAGTAGTATCACAATAATCATCGTTATTAATTATCATTATCTTAACTATTAGTGCCTTAAAATCTCTAAGGCATGGCCCACTGGCAAATTTCCTACCGTCAACTCCAATTGTACTTCTTGTATAAATTCATCATTTTTTATTATTTTTTTAGTTCGTTTCCTCTTGGGTGATTTATTTTGCTGTTCCAGAATATTTATAACTGTACTGTGACGAGTCGTCTTTAAGTACATGCAAGAAATGCATAATGTTGGGGTTTTTTATTTGCATTGCCCTATTTAATTTGTTGTGCCATGCTTCGAGGGCATTTGTGGTACGATGGGTCTCTCCAAAAACACACCACACTTTTACGAACTCTTCACGGAGCCACTGTTTCTCCATATAATCTACAAATTTCTTTTTTGAGCCAGTATCGTCGCCATCTCCATAACGAGCAATTATGTATACCCAGCCATGGAATATTTCGTGTTCTGGTATTAAGGGAAGGACAGCGCTTAATTGGATCATTCGAACTTCCTTTAGATCGGGTGACGTGGTCATATTCAGCTCTTTCCCTTTTTTAAAAATTGCCTTACTATAATGATAGTAGCAACCTTTTGTTGTGGTTGAAGGAAACACAACGGCAATGGCTTTCATAACTGCTTTCTCATAGTCAACCTTAAATTTAAGTGGGTTCCAATTAGGCAACTGTGACTTCATAATACGGAATAAAATTATGTAAGTTTTTGTTTTTCGGTCGCTCATTAAAGCGTAAACAAGAGGCTTTATGTTGGTATGGTCTATTGTACTGCCTGTATCAGCATGAATCGTATAAAGTTCCACAAATGGTGAAGGACAACTTTTGAATGTTCCATCGCCATAAAAGTTTGTTTCTTTAGACATGATTTCTCTTGCTTGTAACGAAGAAAATACTACTATCCGTATATTATCCATATTACATGAATAATCTGCTAGCACAAAATCTTCGTAACGGGGTGGCACTTCGAATTCCAGCACTTTCTTATGGCGCATTTTAGAAACCCCGGCGTCTGAATTTCTTTTTCTATACAAAGTGCTTTTAATACTTGAGAACTTTGGTATCTCGGAAATAATGTTTATACCAGTATCTTTGAGGTTGCCTAGCATGGTATTATAACTATTAGGTATATTTGGAAAATTCGGTTTAATTAATTCAGACTTAAGTTCATGTAGAGATTCTTCGATTTGATTCTTTGCAAAGTCAGGGACGCACACGTGAGCAGTTTCTTCTAAGATTTGCTGATCCTGTTAATAGAAATAGAACTATTAACGTAGGTACTTAGAGACAAGATGCTTCAGATATTTTTATTTAGGAATGGGGTCGGCGAAGTCCCTGCTGAACCACTTTGCAGCAAGAATCGCGTGCGCATGGTCTTCACTTTATTCTAAAAGCTCAAATATAATTACTATAATATTTTAAGGCCTTAAAAAGTGCTCTAGGCAAGACAACGGCAACCGCGTTATATAAATGCCATCCATATTTCTCACAATCTCATGTCATCACTCACATACGACAAAAAAAAACAAGCGGCGGCTTAAAATTTAAAAATATAACACGACCATCTTGTTTCAAAGGTTTAGTAAAGATCTTCAATAATTATCCTATGAAATTGTCATGAAACATTTTTACCTCGTTTATAATATGAAGTAATCGTTACATAAAAGTGAATTAATTAGTAGGTAATTTAAGTAAACTGTTGATTTTCAGTTAGCAATCATACATTGGTACTGACTTTGTAACTTTGTAACTGTTTAAAACTTACATAAAATAGTGGAAAATATTGATTCAAATAGGCACTTACTTCAAAGTTATAAAATAGGCACTTACTTTTAATCTTAGGATCCCTTTGCAAGTTATCCGTTTTGTGCACGCCCACACTGTTAAACCACTTTTGTGTTTTCGTCTGGCGTAAAACTGATATCCGGCACGTAGCAAAATAGTCCCACCATTCTTTTTAATAAACTTGTAATCCTGTGATTGTTGTTCCGCCGAAGTAGACGCGCGTTCCTCCATGGTATGTAA
Source organism: Eudonia truncicolella (assembly GCA_949315975.1). Lineage (NCBI taxonomy): Eukaryota > Metazoa > Arthropoda > Insecta > Lepidoptera > Crambidae > Eudonia > Eudonia truncicolella. The sequence continues at coordinate 1,751,401 of OX438839.1, forward strand.
CGAGGCGTGCACTGATAAGCGTTGACTGACCTAATCGTATAGAAAACAAATATTTGCATCCCTTTCTTTACGAGCTTTAACATGGTTCCTGATGATTCATATTTATGTTCGTACAGTACGAGCTTACCTGCAAATATAATCCTTAATGTTGCATGGGTAGAGAATATTATACTTTGGGTGGAGCTTCTACACAAAAATAAGATTAAGTGTTCTATTGTATTAACAGACAAAGAAGCTCGGACTGTCACACCCTTTCGGCTGCTTTTTCGGCGATTTTCAAAAAAAAATTAGGGAATTACGTAAACAAGTTGAAAGCAATAAAACACCTGTTTTCTTTTTAACAAAACAATATGATTTATGACGGCGGCAAGTCAATAATAGTTAGTGCGTTTGTCGGTTTAATTTTTATTTCCCTGTTAGAAATATTTTAACTGGTAATCTAAAGGTCAGAGTATATCTTTGTAGGCTATCAAGATTAACAGGAATATTGCATTTAGAATAGGATCGAATTTTTGAGTCAAAGATTGGATAAAAGGTTTCACATAAATAGAGTTAAAAAAATGAACATGCAACAGTATACCTATCAGCAGGTTGGCCTAACAAGCCAGAGTGTGACTGGTTGGGAATGATTTAAGAAAGGTCTCCCAACGTGTCACAGTGTGGTATGACTGGTTGGGAATTATTTAAGAAAGATCTCCCAACGAGTTACAGTGTGACCAGTTGGGAATAATTTTACAAAGTTTTCCCAACGAGTCACAGTGTTACAGGTTACAGTGTGACTCGTTGGGAACAAAGGGAACATTCGGGAGGGGACGAGATTAGCGAGTACCACTTAACTTTTCGGCCCTGCCAAGGTCAGGACAAAGTATGCAGAGCCGACTGCCAACCTTCACTAGTTGGAGAGGCACTTTAAAAAGAAGGCTTAGTATGTTTTAGTCCGTCTGGCTAGCTACCACCTAGTTACTACCCTTGTTACCCTAGTTTGGAGAATGTTTGTGTTCCGACAGATATAAGATAGCCTAATCCTCATCATCATCATCATCATCATCTCAGCCAAAAGACGTCCACTGCTGGACAAAGGCCTCCCCCAATGATATGAGGGGTATTGCCATAATCGCCACGCTTGGCAGGCGGGTTGGCGATCGCAGTAGGTCGAGGGTAATCTCAGGGTATCGGAAATTCTTAATGTAGAACGCTTCAATCATCGGCCTTTTCGACTCTTCCTATCAGGTAAGATAAACCCGCTACGGAATAAAAATATAAGTAAAAAACGTTGTCTCAATTTCGATATTGTTTATTCACACTTTATTTTGTAGATCTTTACAAAACTACGATAAATTAAGAATATAATAAATAAAGGCGGCTTCACACTCGCCACCCGCTTACAAATTGTACATCGCGTATGCCGTCCTTCAATAATTACATTAAGCAGCACACCCACTTGGAGGTTTATCAAGTAATGTAACTATCACAAGTTATCTAGGTACGACTTTTTGAAACCGCACTGGGAGCTCTTTGTGTTCGCACAAAACCGCTGCAACGTACTCACTTAATACAGAATCAGATACATTACGTCTTACCCCTCCAAGTGAGTAGCCTGCTTAAAACAGTTTCAAATTATTAAACAATACGTGGTAACTCTACTCTACTCTGTAGTGTAGTTTAGTTAAAGTGCGCAATCTTTACAACATTAGAACAAATTGAATTATAAATTACACTAATAAAATTAAATCTAGCATGAATACATAGTCATCGTTCAACTGTCAAGGCGCGAATCCACTGCATCGCATGCTGTTTTTCCATAGAAACCGTCTGTAGCCAATTAGTACAGTCACGAGCATTACCATGGTATACACTTTGTCTAATTTCGACTCTTATTCCATTGCATTAAGAGTTACATTGTTTACATGTTAATGCTCCTGCCTGGACATGGTGCCGGTTGTACGTATTTAATCTACCATTCAATCTCGTTAAAGGAAACTAGATTTTAAATACATACATGCATAATCTCACGTCCTTCTGTCAATAAGGGTTATCAGAGCATCGCAATAACCAATTTTGTGTATACTCGCCATCAGTGACCTGACGCCACATTAAGCATAAACAAAGTAGGGTTCCGAGGTGGAGTTGATAACATCAGTGATGGGTTGCTAGTCGATCGCCTGATGTGCGAGCATTTTGGAAACTGCTTCAACGCCATACACTCTCGTTTTTGTTTACGTGATCAAATAATAAACGAAACTCGCACTAGGAACATACAAAAAAATTGTCGCTTGTTTGTATGGAAACGTAGCCGCGCACAGCATGCTGCAGTGGGTTCGCAGCTTTATGGTTTGAAATACATATAAGCAAAGTATATAAAGTCACTTTGTAATTTGCTTACATACAAAGTGTCATTACTGTAAACTGTATATTAATATGTATAATAGTAGGCACTATAAGCAAAGTATATAAAGTCACTTTGAAATTTGCTTACATACAAAGTGTCATTACTGTAAACTGTATATTAATATGTATAATAGTAGGCACCCAAATATTGCAACAGCAATACAATTATTCTAATATTGTCATAGTTACATATACAACATACACAAAGTAAATATACAAATATTGTAAAAGATAAAATACGTCAAAGTGTAAAATTTTACAAAGTTCTACGAAAATCAGATCATTTCATTTGTATTGTACAGATTAGAAAATTATTCGATATAATACGTATACAATATAAAATTACAAACGTTTATATCACATTGACTGTGTAACCATTTAGAACAAATATTATCACGCAATGTGATATACGTTTTTTTTTATCTAGATCAAAAAAAAGCTTTGAACTGATCAAAAGTACAATACCTAATAAGTATATTTTTACAAATACCTTTATATTAAATAAAATGGAGGAGCTCGACGGCGCAGTGGTTAACGCACCCGGTCTGCGGTCGCTAAGGTTAAGCAACTTTCGCAAAAGTCTGTCATCGGATGGGTAAATTTATCATCTCGAGCTCGCCCGTTCTTCGTCGTGCACGTAAGGCCGTTGGTCCCGGCTGCATTAGCAGTCATTAACAACCACCAACCCGCACTTGGCCGCGTGGTGGTTTATGGCCCGTTCTCCCTATCCATCCATAGGGAAGGCTCGTGCCCAGCAGTGGGGACATTAAAATGAGCTGATGATGATGATGAAATAAAATGTACAGTATCTAAAGTTTTACTTTATATAAATGTTTGAGCACTTACTATGAAATAAGTAGAGACCCTTCCTCTTCCTCTTCCTCTTCCTCTTTTATTTTCAAAAATGTATGATTGCAATTTACTTATTAGTTAACATACTTTCGATTTAGTTTGTTTACTAAAAAATTGCGATTACAACGATTTTATTCACCATTCGATCACGTCAACGAAAACGTGAATTGCCAAACTTTGACTTTGTATGGAAAAATTGCAACTCATCTCGTTTGTCAAACTCTGGCGTTCTTTAACATAATCGAATGATGAATAAAACTCACATTCATTACTCTGTACTTCAAAATCTACTGCAAGCATAGTTAAATTCAATATAAGGCACTTGCAGACCAATGTGCTATCAGTAACTATATGTTATTGATCAATATCTGTCAATACTTTCATTGATTGACATCAAAGTGTTCCAAAAAGTTACAAAAATATTTTGTCAAATTTTACCGAAATAACTATACATTACATTTTTATATTATCATTACATTATCTATTATGAGAATATATAATAAGCAAACAGTACATACACGCTTTTAATTATCCAAAGTGAAATTGAAAATTTAAATTATACAAAAAAAAGAAAACTATCCTCGTTAGCCAATCATTGGTTTCTTCAACGTCAAGTTATAAAAAATACTTTATATATAACATTTCAATTACACCTATATCGGTGGACTATAATTATGTTTGTACTATGACATAGTGAAAGCACACTGAGGAATGCTGGAACACCTAGAAAGTAAGAAGCATAAATAGTATCCAATAACTTAACATACAACAAGTAAAGGTACAGCCAGCTTCAAATTGATTTGAACATTCAACCTTACCGAAATATCTAAACATTTGACAAACATCGTCCTTACGTCAATGACAGTCGGGTACACTTTTGATTGACGTCTGAGAACAAATGAAAATGATCTATAAACTGTTGGTTTTGATTTTAGTCAAACGTTCAGCTCTTTTAGTAGGTTTGAACGCTCAGATAATTTTGACGCTGACAGTACATTAAATTGGAATTTACATAAAGTAAAACAATCCATTAATACTATCCACTATTCTAATAAACAAAAAAGACTATGAATATTAAAGTCCTGCATTCTATTTCGTGACATTGCTTGGTGTTTACAATGAGAATTTTAAAGATCTTACTGAGATTCCGTTGTTGACTTTAATCAATCGACCATCGAATTGTATGTATTAAATTAATAATTATTCTTAATATTAAATCTCAAAGCTAGTAGGAAGATGCACCACCACGTGTGGATTGAAGGCACGTACGTTCTTTGTTCTCTAGGCCTAATTCTACTGTATGAAAACTAATCTTTAAATATATAAATCTTCTGTGCGTGTGTAGTCACTGAACTCTTCTAAACGGCTGGACCGATTTGGATGAAATTTTTTGTGTGTGCAAGTGGATTCGACAATGGTTTAGATTCATAATTGGACCCGGTAGGTGGCGCTGCTGTAGGGGTCCATCATGGGATACGGGTGTTCTTAAGCGGACAAAAGATTTGTTTATTTTGTTGTCATGGAAACTGTCAACGTTTTGTTTGTTTTGTTGTCATAGAAACTGTCAAAGCGGCACGAAGACCGCCGGACAGCTAGTTTATTATAATAATTTCAACCCGGCTAATGGCCAGTTAAACAGTTAGTTAAACGCGCATTCGGTCTTCACAGTTGGTTATTAGTGTGTATGAACTATACCTAGCAGTCAAGTTTAACATAGCAATATTTTATCTTGTCATATTAAATTAAGAATAGGATAAGGAGAGTCGTAGTTTGTGCTTAGTAGCGTGCAATAAAATAGTCCTATGTCCAGCCTAACAATTGTTCAACATGACAGTGAATTTAAATTTAAAGGCCCGCTTACATCGCTGCTCACGATTTAATAAAAAAGTGAGTTTATTTTAAAACTAAGTTGCTTCGATATACAACTTTCAGTGAGGATAGCGGTGTGGTTGCCACATTAGAAACCGTTTAGTAGAGTCACACAAGTCTAGAAGTAGACGGTAAGGTACAGCAACACAAGTTTAGGTGCAACCGGCTTAACCTTAAAAATCATATACGTCATTTACTCGTAGACACCTTCTATTCCTAGAAGTAAAAGGTGAGAACAGCGGCGTGTTTGTCACACAAGAAGACATCTAAAAGACTCGCATACGTCAAGGAGTAGAACGTGAGAACATGGCGTTTTTATGCAACCGGCTCGACTTCTCATGTCACATATAGAATTAGGTGAGGAGAATGACGTCCTTTCGGTACACCAGCTAACGTCTAGAAGAGTCACATACGTCAAGGAGTTACATAGCGTTTCGGCATAACCGGCTTAGCGTCTAAGGACAATGACACGTCAAAGCGTCTAGGAGTAGAAGGAGTACGGCGGCGTGGTTCCCCCGCACCGGCAGCAGCCTATCAGCGGCCGTAGCACATGGTAACACATGTCTAATACGAAACCGGAGCCAATGTGAGACTGGCTTTAGTCATATCATCTACGAGTAGAATATGAGGACATGGCGTTTTGGAGCTCAACTTCTCACGTCACATATCTAGAGAAGTAGTAGGCGAGAACGACTGCCTGCTTGCCACACCAGAAAACATCTAGAAGGGTCGCACGTCAAAGAGTAGAAGATTATCGGTGCGACCGGCTCAGCGTCTGCATAGCGTGCGCCTAGGAGTAGAAGGTGAGCACGGCGGCGTGGTTGCCGCGCACCAGCAGCAGGCGGTCGGCGGCCGTGGCGATGGCGTGCAGCCAGGCCGTGTACAGCGCGGGCGGCACCACGCCGCGGCGGCGCGGCAGCGGCAGCGTCACGCACACGAGGCGCGCGCCCGCCGACTGCGCCGTGATGAGCTCGCGCAGGCGCAGGTGGCGGTGCGTGCGCTCGCGCGCGGCCAGCAGGTCCGCCTCCGTTATGCCGTCTGCGACAACAACCCATGTCTATACTAATACTATAAAGAGGAAAGCTTTGAATCTTTGTGTGTATTGTTTGTAACGAATAAACTCTTAAACTACTGGACCGATTTAAAAAATTCTTTCACCGCTATAATGCTACATTAGCGCTGAGTAACATAGGCTATATTAAAAAAAAATATATAAAATAAAATGTCCACCCATGCGAAGCCGGGACGGGCCGCTAGTATTTTATACATACCTAATACTACCTCATCCATCTCCCGAAAAAGGGTAGACAGAGCATACCAATATTTTTTTTATATTTTACGGGTAAGCACTTAACCTTTATCTCACCTGATGTTACGTGATGATAAAAACTAGAAGAAGAATAATCAATAGAATCACTTAGCGGTTGAATCAAGTTTGATTATTTTTGTTTCATTTTTATTTTAAATTTTAAGTTTTTTGCTTTATATTGGTACATGCTGTACCTGTAAGATTTGTGTATAGTTATATATTTTTAGTTGTGTTCAGTGAATGTTTTGATACAAACCTTGTTGGTAGTCCTAAATACCGAGTCCAAGTGAAATGCGCTTCCACCTTCAGCCTTATTTATTTATTTATTGTATTCAAAGTCAAAGTGTTTATTGTCCAACATTCATGAATCGCAATAAACACTTTGACTTTGACTTTCAATACAATAAATAAGGCCGAAGATGAAAGCGCACTTCACTCGGAATCCTCAACTACTAAGGCACTGGCCAACATCCCTACCACCAACCAAACATGTACCACCGCTGGGAATCGAACCCGGGACCGGTGGTAAATTAATTCGCCGCTAGTGAACATCCAAAGTAGGTCTCCGAGTCGTAGTAAATTATCATACCATTATCGTCCTTATCGTCAGTCGTCTTGAAGGGCGCGATCAGCTTGTCGAAGTAGGCGAGCGTGGAGTCGCGCGGCTTCTTCGTGATATCGGGCACCATTTTTAACGCGGAGTAGTCGATACGGAACTTGGACAGGAGCGACGCCATGCTGGTGAAATCAATTACAAAAAAGGTTTGTATGTACAAAAAATATTTGGTATTATTGCAGTAGTTGATAGTGTGGGTTTGGAATATATTTTTCTTTTATTCCGTCTAAGAAACATACACAATAGAGTGAAGTATTCACAATGCACTGATGTGAAGTTAGTTGCGCATAAGCACCGCAGAACATAGGGTTATAGGAACATATACCTTATGTTGAATCAATAATTTAAATAAGCATTATTAATTAATTTACTAAATGTGGGTTTTTTATTAATCAACAGCGAGCGCTACACCCCGTGTCAATTAAAAAACTACAAAAACTACTCGCTATTTTTTTAAAGATTTGACTGTATTCGTGTTTTGTGTGAGAATGCCGATTGGGTATGAAAGTTTCTAAAGATTTTAAATGCACTTTTAACTATCATTAAATGCTTACAATGGTTCTTTTAAAACAAAGGACATCAGGAACATTTGACCCGAAAATGAATTAACTTATTTCTGTTATCTCTAAGCACTGTCCATTATATACCTAAATCAGTATCACCTTTTTTTTGAAACTCCTTTAATTGGCTGAAATTAATTAATTAGAAAACAAAACTACGACTATGAAACCGACACTTTTGTGGCCGCCATCACTATTTTTTTTTGCGTAAGAACACAAATCACACAGAATTATGCAAACTTCAGAGTAAGAACAAGGCGCATCACATCAAATGACAATGACATTGACAGAAGATGGCTGATCGATTTCTATAGTTCTGAGGATCTGTCAGCCAGCCTGTCACTGACAATGTCAATCACTGTCGCGTTTGGTTACAACCACATGATTAAATGAACGGAACAGAATTCCGCACTCTCCATCAGTATCATGTTTTTTTTTTATTTTAGATCTTTGTGATCAACAAGAAAGCATAAAAAACAATTTTAATTTTAATCGGCACGCCCACTTACCCAGTCCATTTTTTTGAGAACACTGGTGTTCATTCAGCACTTAACGAAACGTTTGGTTTGAATTATAAGTGTTGCTATACTAGTGTCAGTGTTACCAAAGAAAAATATTTCAAACGTGAATAACTCTTCTAATAAAAATCTGAATAGTTTCCACTATCCACTATTTACATACCTACATTGTCGTACAAACAGAAATGCTATACATTCTTGGGTCTATTGTCAAAAGAATTTGCCTGATGGCTTTTCCCAATTTCTTCATTTTGTACTTTCAGAAAGCTCGAATTAAATCGACGCTTTTATTTGATCATTGTTAATGCAAAATGCAAAATAATAAAAATATTTAAAAAAGGAATTACGTCTTTATCGATTGTAAAATACTTGCAAGAGTGTTTCTTTCGAGTGTGAGGGTAGTAACTTCACAGTGACGTTATTCAAAATTCAACGAGTGTTCTGGAGTCTCGTTTCGAGCTTTTTCGAGCTTCTTGAGGCTAGTTTATTTTATCTAGTAAATTGTACTTATCTTGTATTTTGTTGATAACTGTTAATAACAACAAAATACAGCTAAAGCATTCAATGTGTTTTTGTAACTATAAGTTTATCTAGCATATAAAGGTGTTGGCAGAGCATGCTGTAAGTTTATACGGTACCGATTCATAAATAAATAAATAAAAGTCAGGTGGCTTGATGCGGCACTCACTTCCTCTCCTCGAGCTCCAGCTCAGTGTTCTTGTTGGCGAGTGTGAACACGCGGAGCGGGCACGACGCCCATGCGCGCCGCGTCGACAGGATGTACGGCAGCAGCAGCGTTAGCCCTGCCCACGGAAACTCGGTTACAGTTCACATCGAGTTGATGACCATTTAGGCGCTTTGCAAACGGCTTTTTAACCTTGCAACAATAACGTGCTGCCGAAACACCAGAGTGCTACAAACATTGATGTTATGGCGACATATTTAGATAAGATGTAGCTAGCCATGCAGAAAAACAAGGTCTACCACCAACCAAAACGAGTACACAAACATGTAATAGTAATGGGAATCGAACCCAGGACCTCTGTGTCTAAAACCGGTGGTCTTAACCACTAGGCCACAAAGGTTGGCGGAATATCTTGACATTGCATAGAAGCAAACGCACTGTCATGATTTAGAATGTTTTTCACTAAATCTGTCAACGTTTTTGATTGAAATTCAAAGTTTAGTCATCAAGACTGACTTAATCTATACTAATATTATAAAGAGGAAACCTTTGTATTTTTGTATGTATGTATGTTTGTAACGAATAAACTCAAAATATAAGTATGTATAAAAATAAATAAAACTAATATAATTTAGTCAGTCAGTTAGTTTATCAGTTACAGAAACTTATTTTTCTATTAAATTTTTCTTTACACTAAAAATGACTTTTGATGTGTGTATGGGATATGAGAAATATAAAAAAGCTCTTAGACAAACCTCCGTCGTCGTAGAGCCACCAGACGTCGACGGTGCCGGCCTGCCGCTTGGTGAACTGCTCCACCGAGGTGAAGGAGGACGCGCGGCGGGCCGCTGAGGCACCGAAAGCCCTTCGCACGGCTCCACCTAGAGTTTTCCTGCACAACAAATGTACATTAAACTTTTGTTGTTAGTAACCCGGTAACAAATGCAAGGTCCGTTAGACCGAAAACGAGACTAGAAAACTTCGCGATTCAAACAACACCCTGTACTAGCTAAACGGCTCGCTATGGTGTCACCAATAAAGATCAAATGTAAAATGGCAATGGAAACGGCTTCTTAGTGTAGTTTTGTTATACATACATAGGCCGACTATGTATTGAATTGTATGATGTTTTAGTATTAAGTATAACATAAGGTCAAACTATTGTAATATTTTTTTAGGATTGTATCCTAAAAAAAACACATGTTAGCATAATTTTTCTAAATAACATGAAAATAAAATAAATAATTAAGGCAACTGCGTAGAAATTTACCAAACACATTGAGTGCTGTTTCGACAGTCTCGATGTTTTTTGTTTCTAAGTGTTGCACTCAGAATGCTAAAATGGAAGGCAACGTTCTAAATAAGCCTAAAACAAATGTAAGAGCAAGATAGTCATACTCACTTCTCCTTGTCTTGTGGTTTAACCGCGGCGTCGGCGGCAGCCGCGGGGTCCGCGGACACGAGCCGCGGCGCGCCCAGCGACACGTCCGACAAACTGCTGCCTGCGTACGCACGCAACACATTACTAAAGAAGCGACACTCTGCTTAAGGAATAAACCCTTATACAGGGTGTGTGGTAATATGTGTATAATCCCGAAACAAGGATGCAACCAAGTATAAATGACACTGTGGTAACATGCAAAATTATAAAGATTTATTTTTCCATACAAAAACTCTAATTTATTTTACTACATTATTTTGGTTCAACCCTGACATGTTTTGACTTCTTTTTTGTTTGGATCATGAGGTTGACGAACAAGTACAATGTATCAGCTGGACCTAGGGTTGTCACTTTACAAAATATTTACTTAGTAACAAACAACCTTAATATCTCGGTTATATGGTGCTTTTCTGGTATGTTTATAATTTTCCGGGGTTCTACGACCTGTGCCCTAACTGCCATATTCGGAGTTGTACAGGTATTACCAAACACCCTGTATGCTCAGCGTCAGCGTCGTCCTTAGTCCTTTATCAGGGTAGAGCGAGATTTAAAATAAAACACGATATCACTCATTCATCTATAAAAGCGCCTACAAAATTTTATTTTTACAAATTTAAAATGAAATTAAAAGAAAAATTACTTATTCAGTGTCACACAAAATTAAATAAAAATAAAATAGGATTAAAAAAAAGCACAGTGACACAGAAAAGGTATCTATTCAGCATTTGTCAGAACACCAAAGGTGTCAAGACGCTGATTTTCCGTGGTAACCTGAAAAAGAGGACACTAGAAAAGACAATGAGTTGTTTTCACATTTAACGTTTTTGCGCCCCTCGCCAACGGGCGCCTAGAGCGACCGGTCCACTCGCTCTACCCTAGGGCCGGCGCTATATAGCGAAACCCGACAATGTGTAGGCGGCAAGGAACTAAAGGGTTCCCTCAAGCCGTGTGTTCGATACATCCTCAAAAAAACATTTTCAAAGGGTTTCTAGACGAGATGGCAGCACCAGTCACACAACCGTGTCCCCGTCCTACTAGATTCTCCGACGCGTTCGGATCGGATTGAAAGGAAATTGACCCGTTGTCAATTAAAATCAAGCGCGCATCATGCATTGGAATTGTACAATTTTCATTTAATCATTACGACATGCTATAGAGAACGACTCGCGGATTCGTTCACGTAAAAATAAGTAAAGATTAAATAAAAAATATTTAAAGGAAAAAAAAAATTTAATGCCAAATAACCTTTTTTAGATATACGAAATAAAAATAATTAACACACACATAGGTTAGTTACTAAAAGACGAGTAAACGAAGAAAAAAATGAAATCTTACATAAAACAGTGTTAACAGTTAATTTTGAACCAATCAAAAAATTCATAACAAATGGCAGATGGATGCAAGCTACTCACCTACAGAGTGCGTGTTCAAGCTCTCCGTCGACTTGGACTCCTTGAAGTTATCTCCCATGGAACCTGGGGATAAGCTCCCTTTACGATGCGGCATGGAATGATACACACGGCTATTAAACACAACTGCGGTAAGGTGTTAACAAGCTAAATAATGGAGGGAGTCAAATTCGACTCTGTTAAGCTCACACGTGAATACAACTAATAGTGGAAAACAACCATAGACATAGAGAGATGGACTGAGCAATACCCTCACAAGAGCACTCGCCTGAAAATGACAAAGCGACTGTACGGTCAATTCCTGTCTTTGTAGTCTGTACACAGAGTTCAGATTCCATCCGCTCCTGCAAGCCTATGTCGTGAGCAATCAGAACTCTAAGAGATAAAAGATAAATATAATAAATATGATAAATTAAAGAAACGCCTCGGTGGACGAGTGGCGAAGCGCTCGGTCCGATACCCGAAGGTCGCGGGTCCAATTTCCAGATCGGGCAAAGTGCGTTTCGGATTTTTCGATGCATAAACCGGGGGGCCGACCGTCTAACTCGATCGCTTTCGATCGCTTTGAAGGCGAGGCGAGGAGGAGGCGTCATCTTGTCATTTCAAAAGCTATATGAAAGCAATATAGGAAGCTATAGCCTATAGGTATCGATATTGCGGTCGGGGGGCGGGTTTGTGATCACCAACCCGCATTTGGCAAGCGTGGTGTTTAAGCCATTACCCATTAATTGTAGTGATGACTTGATTTCAATGATGGAAGCCTTTGCCCAGTAGTGGGACAGTTTAGGCTGTTGAATTTACTGTTACTTTTTACAATTAAACTGACTAAAATAAGGATATGACACATCAATGTTTTACAAGAGCCCGTCTGCAACTTTTTAAGAGACAACCACTGGCCGAACTATCGCTTCACTTCTATCTATCACCCTTATACGCCGATATTGACTTAACAATCGCATAGGGAACGCTCTGTCAATGTCTCTATCTAAAAACTACCCAGTTTTTATAGTGACAACATACATTTTTCTATTGTTAATTCACTTTGGCATTGACCGTACGGTCCGAGACACGGTCAAAACGTTCGAGCACATTTGCTCGAACGTTAGTGCTCAATGGTAAATGTACGATTGGTACCAAATTATAGTACCGGAGCGCTTTAAAATTAGTAGTGATGAATGTTAGCGTTTTGAACGTATCTTAGACCGCATGACAAAAAAGAGGGTGACGAAAATGTTAATCATAGTTTTCTACGACCGATACTATGGTCGTTAAATGTTTTGTAGTTTAAAATGCGTGTGTATAAAAAAGCAGGAGTATTATTAATACATATATTTTTTTAAGTGTTTAAAGTACATACTGAATGACTTTTATTTGAAATAACACCTAAGTAAAGTTATCCACTCAAAACCTATAACAAAAATCGGTTATTAATTACTGTGGTTTTAAATGTACAAATTGAAATGAAACACTAATTACTACTCGCATAATTTTAGTTATTTTATTATTATTATTATTATTATTATTATTATTTATTTATAGTGTTGACGTCAATAAAATGCCTGTGAAGGCTTATAATAAACAAATTACTATTTGACTTTGAAGTTTACATATAATTTTAGCTTCGAACTTTTAACGGGTCCGTGGTCACAGAAAATCTAAATAAGTGAAACGTCCATTCATTTTGAAACTTCTGAATAGCGAATAAGGTTTACAAGTAGTTGACATAAATGTTTAGCATAGCATCTACATCAAACAACAAAGGTACTTTTAGTTTTAGTGAATGGCCTTTAACCCTCTTACTACAAAACAGTGTTTAAAGTTAAACAATGGCTAAATAAGTGTTCAAGATATTGTATCTCTGTCTACAAGTATTAGCTAAAAAGTGACAGCATCTGTTTTAAGTGTTTTAGCCATCGTTTTATGGTAAAGCCGTAAGCATTTGTTGTTATTAGGTACTCACGTGACATGGCGCTGAGGTCCTTGACTTCCACATCGTGTAAGTATGCGAGCAAGTCGTCGTCTAACGCGTCGCTGGCCAGCTGCCCGCCTTCCACTCGCAGCAGTGCGATGGCCATATGCATGTCCAAAGCTTTGCTGTGGTCAACAAACTTTATTTTAGTTTTTTTTTAATAAAAAAAAAATCGTTATTGTATGTATATTAGACTCGGTGACCGAGTGGCAGAGCGCTCGGCCCGATACCCCAGGGGTCCGGGTTCATTTCCCAGATCAGGCAAAAGTGTTTCGGATTTTTCGATGCATAACCCGGGTTTGTGATCACCAACCCGCATTTGGCAAGTGGTGATTAAGCCATTGCCCATCAGTTGTAGCGATGACTTAATTTCAATAATGGAGGCCTTTGCCCAGCAGTGGGACAATAATAGGCTATGTAGTTTATTTTATGCATATTAATCTGCAAGGTATTTATGTTACTATGGGCCATTATTGCCTGATTAATATAAAATAATTCATTTAAAAAACATCAGCGTAACATGGATATCGAAATGCAAGGATAACGATTGGATGTCGGTCCCCCTGATACCTATTACTGCCGCGAAGCAGCATTATTGTGTGCTAGTATGAAAGGTAATAGATTCAGCTAACAGGTTATATAATTATGCATAAGAACGGAAGCTTCAAGGTTCAGGTCACAAGACTTTTCGTCGTTTTTCGTTTTTTCTTTGGTGTCACAAGTCAACAGGCCGTTTTTCATAAGATGTATGCGCGTTTCTGAATAGTAATATGGTCGTGGCCGGTTAGCACAATGTCACTTTATAAAAACTCTACCAAGAAATTCGCATTAGATATCAGTAAAATCCTATTTCGTTATTGAAGTTCGCGAGAAAATTATTTATCATTTAATATTTCTATCTCACATTACCATCTCCACTAATTATCTCATTTACTAAATGAGCAAACAGCAGCGCTATGCCAACAAAAAAAAATTCCGTTGACTCACTGCATGACCTCTACGTAGTCGACGAGGTCGGCGCGCGCGCAGGTCTGCCAGTCCTCCTTGAAGCCCATCATCAGGATGTTGGGCCGCAGCTTACCCAGTCCGCTTGCCTGCATACCAATACCGCAAAATGAAGGAGACTGCAGAACGTAAGCTTTATACAAACGCGCTTCAGTAACGCACACAAAGGCAACCTCTCACGGACACGGAAGCTCTGGACGTTGCGAGGTCCGTGTCCGTGCGGGCACAGAAGAAAAAACACTAGCAGAACTGCACTCTTTTGCTGTTGACGAAATGCACTCATTCTAAATCGTACCATACCGCCACTCGCATGAGAGCGTAATTCCTTTGTGTTCAGAATTTATGTGTACGACTGATCGAGCATTATGGTTGTCAAACAAAGTAATATATTATTGTTTAATGAACACGACCTCCCACAACATACCTAATAACAGAGACAAGAGGGTCGGTACAGTTGATTAACATCTCGTCTCGAATCAAAGGAAATTACCTAATACCTATTACTAATTAATGCTACTTTGGAAACTCCACTTCATATCGTTAAGTTGTTTTAGCAATCAGTAGATTTTCAGGCTCTACTAAAAATCAGCGCTGTAGCCAATCTGTTTCCAATAAAAATGCACAGTCAAGTACCTGCACAAGCGCGCTGGAGCCGTCCTTGAACCCGCAGCCGTCGACGAGTCCGTAGAAGGCCTTGATCTTGCGGCGCGCGAACCACGCGTACGCGCGCTGCGTCAGCGCCTCGCGCGCACGGTGGCTCACCTGCCCCTGCCACGCGCACGCGAACGGGTAAGCACAGGGCCTTGATCTCACTTGATGTTAAGTGATAAGGCCAATGATGTAAGCGCACTTCACCCGGGATCCTCAACTAGTGAGGCACTGGCTATCTTATCTCTAGCTGCCGGAACACAACAATGCTACAAACATTGATGTTATGGCGACATGTTTAGATAAGGTAGTAGTAGCTAGCCAAGCGGACAAAGGAGCCCTACCACCAACCAAACCTAGTACACAAACATGTACCGCTGGGAATCGAACCCGGGAACCTCTGGGTCTAAACCGGTGGGCTTAGCAGATAGGCTACAGAGGCGGTTAAAGTCAACTAGGGTAAGAAAGAAAGAAAAAACATTTATTGACTCTCACATAACATGTTAAAAATAGAATAAGTAAAAAAAAACAAAAAGACATAAAATGCAAAAACAAAGGTAAGGCCTACTATCCACGGAGGCGTAGCTTCATACATGCGTATTCGTCATTATACCTTTAGTGTACGCCTGCTTGCAGCTTACATACAAAACTATGCTACTCTGTCGATGGAGCGGCAACGTCGCGCTCGCGTCATGACGCCTTTTTTTTTTTGAGAGAGATTGCTGATTGCCTTAACGGCATTTTCAGCTTCACCGGGCTTTTTTGGGGGCGGCGAGGAACGTAAAGGGTCCCTCAAGCCGTTTGAAACAAATCACCTTCGGAGGTTTTCTAAAGGGAACGGCATCGCGCACTAGTGCGCGTCCCCGTGCCCTACTAGATTCTCCGAAGGGTTCGGATCGGATCGGAATCATGACGCCTGTCGTACCGCTTGTCATACGTCGGGGCTATGAAGCTACGCCTCCGTGTTCTAAGTATTCGACACTTTAAGCCTAATTTTCGACAATGTTTCGAAGCAAAAAATAACATAAATTTTCATTATTACGGAGAAGGGTTAGAGGAGCTCGATGGCGCAGTGAATAACGCGCCCGGTCTGCTAGTGCTGAGGTTAAGCTACTTTCGCAAAGGCCGGTCATCGGATGGGTGACCAAAAATGTATCATCTCGAGCTCCTACGTGCTCCGGAAGGCACGTAAAGCAGTTGGACAGTCGTTAACAACCATCAATCCGCACTGGGCCTGCGTGGTGGTTTATGGCCCGTTTTTGACTGCTAATGCAGCCGGGACCAACGGCTTTACGTGCTTTCCGAAGCACGGAGGAGCTATGCTTTTTATGCATATTTCAGTATTAGATTTTTCGCTACGTAAAAAGGTGTTATTTTTTTAGCTGTTGTATGGTGCTTTGAATTTTGCCACTCGGCCACCGAAGCGTTAATACTAACATAACCATAGGAAAATAACTTACTTGTAGAATATGTCCGCACAGCATCAGCGATAGTCCCTTCGTGAGCAGATAGCTGAAGTCAGTGAGAATCGGCCTCTCCGCCGGGAAACCGGTTAACACCAGTATCTGTGGTCTACGTAAAAGAAACAACTTAAATTATCAGGGACAGGTCTCATAGCCCATTCAGGGGTTTTTGAAGGGGTTTTGAGATGGAGTTTGCTTTCCAAACCCATTGCGCATTAGAAGCCATTCAATTCGAAAGAATAACCCAAAGGATAGCAATTGAACGGATTACCCTTTCAACGGCTGAATGCAGCTTCAGTGCAGTATGATAATTTATTGTTTGTCGGTCACCGGTGACCACCACGGCGATTAAAGACTTAAACAAGTCTTTTCCGAATTGCCGCGAACCCATCGGGCAGTTTTACGGTGTTAATAGTGCTTAATGTTATGAACATACGTTCCAAAATAACTTGGCGAGTGATAAGGAAGTAAGAGAGATTATACCCTTGGATTACCCTTTTGAAAAGGTTAACCTTTTCTTTTAACTTGATAACAAGTTGAAGCGGTTACCCATTGAAAGGGTTCGTAATTTCAAGGGTCACCTGTCTGCGTAGGTAAGCCTATCAAAGGCTTTTGTGATTAAAACGTTGAAACGGTCCCTGCTAATAATATCTAAGTCAACAGCGCAAAATAATTCTAAAAGGGTTGAAAATACGATCACGAGCATATTTTTTTTTCCGTATAGTGATTAATTCGTAACAAAATTTTACAAGATAACGTAAAGTTTTTCTTTTTGTTACCTACTGTTTCGTATATAAATTATGTATTATTCATAGTCATATACAATATGTAAAAAAACCCTGTCCGATCGCAAAGGGGCACATAGGTATACAAATAACAATAACAAATAAAAAGTTATAAAAAAATATTATTCATGAAAATAAAAGAGTTACCGTAATTTAAAACACAAATTTATCACAAAGTCTAGCTAATTTTATAAATGTGACCACCCTTTCAAACAATGGCGGCGGCGTCAAAAGTCCTACATACCGGTGAGTCGACAAAAGTATTATACCATGTAAGTTTAGTAATTTAAAAAAAAAAATCGGGTAAATTTTTTTTACTTAATATTTTAAAGTAATTACGTAAATAGAACTGAATCTCGATACCTAATAAACACCTTAACGGATCGGGCAGGGTTTTTTTTTACATATTGTATATATATTTATTGCATCATGTTGGCCATGATCATCACCATGATAAGTATGGAGATCATACATAGGCCAATTTTATAAATAGTTAGCTGTTATGGTATTGTTATAAATTGTTATGCATTCCAATAAATGTTTTTTTTCTTTTCCTCATTCATGTGTACCTGTAGTTTTTGACATGGTCGGTGATTTTGTTGAGGTGGTGCACGCCGGAGAGCGCCGTCTTGTACGTCTGCGCCTGCGTCGTCGTGCCCCAGTTCACGTCTGACACAATTTCATTTTATTTATTAAAATTATTAATATAAGAATTTACTGCTTCGGCTAAGAAATAAATACATCAAACAACTAAAGACAAATACCGTTTGCGACATGTAAAAAAACACTTAATTAAAAAAGGAAACACTTAAAAAAAGTTTTTTTTTTAAGTGTTTTTGTGTTTTTGCATTCTGTGATCGTTCCCTGAATAAATAAATGATAATTCTTCATGCAGCACGGAGTTATCGTTCCATGTTAATGTAAGCCAGAAACCACCAACCAATGGGCATATAATTCTACGATTACGAAACCCAATTTTCATTTTAACCGATTTAAAAATAGGAGATTCTCAATTCAGCTGTATGTATTTTTTTATGTTCGCGATATTTCCATATTTCTACATCGATACCGATATTATTATTTTTATCGAAAGAGTTGTTTTCCGGGACTGGTCCCATTAATGTAGTGAAGATCTGTTGAAGACCTTCGGAAATAGATAACAAAATTCCTCAACCAACAGTACGCGTATTGTTGTTCGTTTATTGTACCAAATATTAAAAGTAGACGGATAAGTACCTACCTACATATGGTTAACTGACCATACTGTTGATACTTCATAGAAGTCCTCGATGATGTATAGTACTCATGTTGTGATTTGTGATTGGTTATTCATATGTAACTCGCTCAACAATGGCCCGTGTGGTTCCAAAGCGGTGTGTACCTGGCTTCCGGTAGGAGACGAGCAGGTACAGCGCCAGCAGGCAGGCGATGGTGATGAGCGCCGTGACCCACGAGATCACGAACATGATGGCCACGCACAGCATCGCGCCCGCCAGCGACAGCCACATGTTGTACAGCTGCACGCGAACGCACATTACCATTACCACGCGCAACAGACTCTATTTACTACATAAAAAAAATGTTCTAACAAACATGACCGTGTTGATCACTCATTCAATTATTGTGAGGGGGGGGGGGGTTGATTTTATAATAATAAAAATTTAAAACAACCATTAAAGACAAGCTTTATAAAGTTATTGTATAGTATAATTTGGTGACGGCATATAATGTCGCTGTAATGTCTGCACAGCTAAAAGACGTATTAAATGGGTGGTAGGTAAAATATTTTAAGACGAATCAAAAGCGCTTATCTTGTAGGTTTACTTGAATAAAGATTCATTTCATTTTAGAACCGGTGACTAGTTGTCTTGTTGGGTGTCCTAATAAACAACAAATCCAATGCTTAATATAAAATCTACTTGTGACATGTGTGCTTACTTAATTTATTCTGATTCTATTTCATTCTAAAGGTGAACGCGCATCTAGTGCATCTATCTGTGCAAGTGTGCAACTGTGGCGCGGGTGGGTGTGAGAACTTCATATAAGAATTCGAATGCGGCGACTGCGGTGCGTGCGGTGCGTGCGGTGCGTGCGGTGCGGCCACATGTGCGTTCACCTTAACTCCATTTTGTTTTATTTAATATTAGTATGATATGCTGCTATATTTTTTTTATGTTACATGTGCGATTCTCACCCTCACACTTGCCATCACTGTTATGTACCGCATTTAATACGAATAAATGATTTATTATTTAAAAATAAATAGATTAATTATAATAAATGAAGGAGCTCGACGGCGCAGTGGTTAACGCACCCGGTCTGCGGTTGCTAAGGTTAAGCAACTTTCGCAAAAGCCGGTCATCGGATGGGTAAATTTATCATCTCGAGCGCCTCCGTGCTTCGTCGTGCACGTTGGTCCCGGCTGCATTAGCAGTCATTAACAACCACCAACCCGCACTGGGCCGCGTGGTGGTTTATGGCCCGTTCTCCCTATTCATCCACAGGGAAGGCTCGTGCCCCAGCAGAGGGGGCATTAAATAAGCTGGGAGGACATAAACATATTAAAAATAAAAGCACGTTATATAACAGTGGATATACAATATTATTTCCTATGTCCAGCAGTGGACTAATTTAGGCTGATAATGGTGATGTCGATGATTATATGATAGTTACCCGGAACGTGGGCCTCCAGCCGACGGGCTTGGCGAGACTCGCGTGGAACGTGGAGAAGTTGATGAGCGCGTACGCCGCCAGGAAGAAGTTGGAGATCAGCGGCGCGATCTGGTTCAGCCCGCCTGTATTTTTCAGTTAATTAAATTTGTTAATAGAACAATATCATTCGGAGTATAAATACAAAACAAAAACTATAATAATATATCAATGGAATAATAAATTATTGGAAATTGTGTACGGTTTTAATGCCAAGTATTTAGTATAAGTAACCTATTGAAATTAAACAACTTTTACGGATCTACTCGCGTTCTCTCGTGGTCTCAGGGAGACTCCACGGACCCTGCAAAGGGTTCGAAACGTCAGGATAAACATTAATTAAAACTAATGTGTAAAATAAACGCGAGTAGATCCGTAAAAGTTGTTTCATTTCAATGTGTAGTGTTCGCGTAAACTTTAGCAAACAATATAAGTAACCTAGAAAAACCTTTTTATATGCTACGTTTAAACCCTATTGAAAACTATTCAAATAGGAATGCGAAAGTTTAGACATTAACATTTTAAAAGCATTACATTGGTAGAGAAGATGTGGTCATAAAAGTAGAAAGCCATGTAGACTTTAGAGCAATTTAAAGAGTACAACACAAACCGAACCAAACTAGTCTGAACTAGTGTTTCCATGTAAGTGACGATTATTGTCTTTACATAAATACAATTCTTAAACTCTTATCTGGTAAGATCCTTCGTCTTGTTGAGAATAAAAAATCTCAGTAGCTAAGGTGAGAACCCTTGCGGCGCGGCAAACAAACTTCTAGTGCATTGCGCGTTACTACGGTAGTTTTAATTAACGGTCATATAAATACCGCAATGTACAGAGAAGTACATGTTTTTTTTTTAAGTAGCACGGCAAATGACTCCATTTCACCCGATGTTAAGTGAATATGGAATCCAGATGCGACGACAACTGGTGCAGCGTGAAAACAACGCAGCATCAGTTACCCACACTCTGCCGGCCCACGAGGTGCCTCTTCACGCCTCGTTTGAAGGATCGTTTAGCGGTACAGCTAGCGCCACTGACCCATGAGTATGAAGGCGGTGGCGATGATGAAGGTGAGCGCGTACCCGCGCACGGGCTCGTTGTTGTGGCCGTAGCCCTTGGCGAAGAACTCCAGGTACGGGTACAGCTTGTCCTGGCACAGCGCCTGGGGGACACGGAATCATAAAAACACAGTGTACGTAGGTAAAAGTTAAGTAAATAGCCAATAAGAAAAAAGGATTAATTACTAAAATTGGTTGCCTGTAAAGTCGATATACGGGCGAAAGTTTTACGTGACAACGACTTTGAGTGGTAAAATAATTTTAATGTGAATATTCATTCGTATAGTAGGAAGAAGGATGAAATAATAGTAACAAATTAAAACATTTATTTATACAAAGAATTATATTTAAAACATTAATTTATACAAAGAATCTCGCACTGAATTTCATATTAACAAAATTTTATTTTTACCTTTACACATACATACGTATTTACCTTTCACTTTTTATGTCTGTCTCTCTCGCTCTTAGGCGGGCTAACCATGCCCGAGTGGAAGGGACGCGTGCCTCTCACTCGCTCTCATTGTGAGCGCATAACGTGAGCGGAGCGTAACGCAGTTTCTTGAAGTGTCACCCGGCAAACCAATTTATAAGACGTTCTCACGTCAAAAATATTGTAAATTAAAAACATTCTTTATATATTGTATTTAATTAGTTTTAGTGTAAATTTAAATGCTTGACCAATAAATAATTTTTCTTACACAGTAAACATGAAGAGGACAATAGACAATAGAAGTAGTATAAATTAGGACCTTAAAAGGAATGTGCTATCTCACTGCTGGACAAAGGTTTCCAATTAAAATTAAGTCATCGCCAAAATGATGGAGGCTTTTGTCCAGTAGCGGGACAGTAAATAGACTTTCACTTTTTGTGGTATCCAAAGTATTTATTTGAAATAAATAAACTATCTATCTAACTGTCTAACAGCGATATCATTCAAAAAACCATAATAGCGTTAAAGTGACTTTCCGATACGTACTTGAAACACTTTGGGCGCAGATACGAGCGACGCGAGCGCCGAGGACAGCGTGGCAGCGAAGCAGCCGCCGTAGATCAGTGGGCCGAAGCCCGACACCAGGCGGATCACCTGCCAGAGACACCATACATTTTATCAAGCATAGCTCAACACACTGACTTTATTCATACAACGTTCAGGGTTAAATAGAGTAAATTGAGCGCTAAACAGCAGAAACTATCAACTTAGTTGATGAAACAATACAAGATGAAACAAGAAAATATTAAAGGTTTTCGTCTAAAGTTGCGAGGTGCAGCAGCAAAAGGCCCAGTTTACGGTTGCCGCGATTCTGGATACATTTTACAAATCCACGGTCAAGTCAGTGCTTCAAAGTTGGGGAAACTAGCAACTCGAAACAACTAGTACAAGTTTCAAAAACACAAATGTTGAAAAAATTTCCACTAGCAGGATTTGATCCTGCACCCTTCTGACATAACGGGTCAGGTGCTCTCCCAGTTAAGCTATCGTGGTTCTAACCAACTTAACTGATTTTAAGTATTTGTAAAAATATTATGATCGGATGTTAATAACCGTAGCTGTTGACATTGAATTGCGCCTTTGGCTTTCAAAGTAAAAAAAGTAAATAGTGTTGAATAATTTTGGCGGGCTGGTTAGAACCACGATAGCTCAACTGGGAGAGCACCTGACCCGGTATGTCAGAAGGGTGCAGGTTCAAATCCTGCTCGTGGAAATTTTTTCAACATTTGTATTTTTGTAATTTGTTTTGCAACAAAAATTTGCGTTTAAATTAAATAAACAAAACAAAAACATTTTTAGTACAAGTTTGACAACTACTAGTTGCGAATTAAAAACGAATTTTATCATCAAATGCAACAACTAAAAACTGTTGTCGATCACCGTAACTAGAGTTGCTGGCTGCGCAGTTTTTTAAGGCTATGGAAAAATTGGTTGTGAGTTGTCTGTCGCTGCAATAGGGAGATCTAAGTTACTGTCTGAAGAACTCGATGGCGTAGTGGTTAACGGGCTCAGTCTCCGAGTGTTGAGGTTTAGCAACTTTCGCAAAGGCCGGTCATCGGATGGGTGACCAAATATTTATCATCTCGAGTCGTTAACAACCACCAATCCGCACTGGGTCTGCGTGGTGGTTTTTGGCCCGTTCTCCCTATCCATCGATAGGAAAGGCTCGTGCCCCAGCAGTGGGGACATAAAATTAGTTGATGATGATGATGATGATGATGATGATGAAGTTACTGTCTGCGAAGCGCCTAATTCGGCAGACTTAAAAATCCACTTCGATTTCATTTTACAATTAACAGTATTCACCTGTCCACCCAGTTTGAGGGTGTCCTACACGTCCGCCAATAAGCAGTCGCTATTCAAACAATGTTTTACCCCAACGGTTACCGGTTCCAGTGCCATGACCACCTATTACATAAAGAAACCTTCGTAGGTAGTTGACGCATGCATGACTGACATCGTTGCTGTTCTGCAGCCCGTAGGCGCAGGTGCGGTTGGCGGCGCAGTCGGCCAGCGCACCCGCGGCCACGTCAGCCACGGCGCCCGACGCGTCGCGCAGCACCGTGCAGCCCGCGATCACCGCGATCACCAGGTACGACACCGTGGTGAGAAGGATCGCGAGGAGGGTGCCCTTGGGGATTGACTTCTGGGGGTCCTGTGGTCAATTAACAACGGAATAAGCTAATGTTTATTGTGTTGTGTAGCGGAGCTCGAAGGCGCCGTGATGATCGCACCCGGTCTGCGAATGCTAAGGTTAAGCAATCATCCCGAGCTCCTCCGTTCTTCGTCGTGCACGTAAAGCCGTTAGTCCCGGCTGCATTAGCAGTTGTTAACAACCACCAATCCGCACTGGGCCCGCGTAGTGGTTAATGGCCCGTTCTCCTCATCCATCCATAAGGCTAGTGCCCCAGCAGTGGGGACGTATATGAGCAAGTGATTTGGTGATAGTAATGTTTATTTTTTTATATTGTTTATTTTTCTTACGGGTAAGCTCTCTCCTGATATTAAGTGATGATAAGTCCGAAAGTGAAAGCGCACTCAACTACTGAAGCACTGGAACACAAGAATGCTGTTAACATTGATGTTAAAGAGACACATTTAGATAAGATGGTGGTAGCTAGCCAGGCAGACTTAAAACAATCCTTACCACCAACCAAACAGGGTATAAACATTATATAGTATATACATAAACAACAAACGCCAACAATATAGATACCAGGGGTGGTATATAGACCACAAACCTTGCACCAAGTAAGCTTGTTCTATCTAGAAGATCAAATTGTAAATTCTTTAGACACTTAACTAACTGCTACGTCACTATATTCGCAATATTAACAGTTGGTAGTAGTTGTCACCTTCAAGTCGCCAGAGATGTTGGCGCCGGCTAGGATGCCGGTGGCGGCGGGGAAGAAGATCGAGAACACCGAGAAGAAGTTGTGCTCCACGCCCTCGAAGTAGCGGTAGTCCGACCACAGGTTGGACTGGATCACGCTCACTGAAACAATTACACCTTATGTAGCAATGCGTAGAGTTGAATTTCGTTTACCTGAACCATAACGGTTCTATTACTACCACCGATTGCTACCGGCCAATAACTGAACATTGAATACGAGGACGCAGGACTGATGGCCACTGGGGTGGAACCACAGAACAGTTAAATAAGGTTAGAAAGGCAATCATCCACTTTGTACGAGAACCGCTGTCGCACGCTTGCACTAAATAGACACAAGCTTACGCATACATACGCAAGTTAAAACGCAGCGAATCATAGCGCTTCACAGGACATGCAAGTTCAAAAGGAGCGAATCATAACACCCTACAGGTCACTCACACAGACATAGATTTATTGCTTATGTAGTGTGCACAGACAACTAAAATCAAATTTACACTAGCGATTGGCACTTGATGAACTGTTGTGAATATTGAATATCGATAGCAATTTTTATGCCTAACCAACTTTGTGAACAAAGATTTTATACGTTGTACTAATTTAAAAACAGGTTTAGAACTTAAATTATATTACTAAGTAAATAACCTATATTATAACTGCAGTCCCACTGTAGGGTCCTTTGCCATACGCGAAAGTTTAAAACATATGTTGACAAATGCAGGTAAGCCGACGATTACACGACGAATGTATGATGCAAATGATATCAAGTGCAGAATAAGCTTGACTTGACACTATAGCACCAAAATAACACTTATCACAAGCCTATAAGACGCCACAGTGTCACGCTTTATCTATACTAGACTGTAAACTAAATAAAAAACAAGTAATAATATTAGTTTTTTAATTCAAAATGATTTATTAAGTTTAGGGTACAATAATGAGCTCTTATGAATGTCACTATGTCATCGGTTCGTCAGTCTACAGGCCTTGTACTGTGAGGATCCGGCAAGAAACACATCAAGGGTATTTCTTTTCTCCCTTTCTTTTACAGCGTTAAAATATTGGAAAATGCCAAGGACACTTTTCATTACGATTAAAACAAAAAAAAAAGAAAACTTGCAAGACCTAAATTCGACTGTAATAAAACTTAAGCTCTAGGATTTCAGAGAGGCATTTTAATTTTCTAGAAAGTTATTATACTCGTAAACTATGAATCCTTCAATTCCTTCAAGCCGACAGCAGTAACAGCAATAACTTTTACGTCTTTAACATTAAACTCTAACAAATACATCAAAAGACTGATTTTTCAATACTCACTATTGTACCCAACGAAGCCTTGCGCTAGTTCGAGGTCGCTCTTAGGCCCTATGACGGCGCCGATACAGAAGTCGGCTATAGCTGCCAGCAGGATTATCAGCAGCACAATCTGCGCCTTAGCTTCCCACTCCATGCCCACTATCACTATGCCAGTCAGGAGCACGATGGTGATGCAGCCGTAGATCGCTTGGTCCTGCAAATTAAACTTGAAATCATTCTTTGTCTTAACTTATTTTAGCGAATGAATGAATGACTGATTGATATTTACTATAATTAAAAGTTGAAACACAGTGTTCGACAGAGTTTTCGAAGCCAAAAAATAAGATAGATTTTATTGAAATACTAGCGGCCCTTCTGGACATTTCTTCTACAGAACATCAATATTCATCCGACCAAAATGTACGAAACAGCTGAGTTTTATTTTTGAGTTAGGGAGTTGGTCCAATAGTAAGAGTTGTTCGTTTGTATCACGGGAGTCAACTCAGGTTTGGACGGTGATAAACAAGTCAACCTGTATTTTATAAGTGCCTGCCTATACTTTAACTACATACTTTTTGTATTTCTATCCACAAGACCATCAATGTTTTCGTATTTCGCTCTTGCTTTTATTGCGCAACATCAAGTGTTGGATAGTCTCGTTGGAATCAGTGTCGCATTCAAACAGAGGGCTCCTTACACTTGAAACGGCGTAACTATTCGAAGAACCCGCCGTGTCCTGTTAAAGCTTGTAGGGAGGATGTTGCGGTTAACTTTACGTACTACAGTGTAGGGGAACTTAGCGTCTGGAAAGAATATTTAGTGGTGCTAGCAGTGTTCTGTGTGCGGTACTTTTCGTTCCATATGTCAAGAGATGCTTGACAAATGCATCTTTTGACATATGAATATGGGCACCGGTCGTAGTCTGGCTTCCTCTTCAACTTTAAGGCCGCTTCTTTCGCAATTTGGTCGGCGCGCTCATTCCCCGGCAGACCCGCGGGTGCCTTGATCCAGAACAAGGAAACTTACTTGTTATATATCGCAGCAAAGCCTTGGTTCCACTTTGTCTCTACTGCCAGGGGATGAGGAGACTTGCTGTTGGTGACTGTCTCAAGTGCCACCAATATTTCAACTCATGTTACTAGGAGAAAGTGGTTTACTTGAAAATAATGATGAAATAGCCAATGACGGAAGTGCACTTCACCCGGGTCTTCAACTAGTGAGGCACTGGCTATCTTATCTCTAGCTGACGGAACACAACAATGCTACAAACATTGATGTTATGTTCGTGACATATTTAAACAAGCCGTACCACCAACTAAACCGAGTACACAAACATGTATCTCCGCTGAGAATCGAACTCGGGACCTCTATGTCTAAACCAGTGGTCTTTACCTCTAGACCACAGAGGCGGTTGTTGATGTTGCCGTATGTTGTAGATCGCACTACTCACCCAGCTCTTGCTGACCATGTACGCGGACTCGGGTATGAGCGTGATGAGCGACTCGCCGAAGCCGACCACGTACATGGCGCAGGCCACCGCGTTGGCCATTGAGAAGATTAGCCCGATGGAGCCGCCAAACTCGGGGCCCAGTGACCGGGATATCATGTAGTATGTGCCACCTGCAAAAGATTCATTATATCGGACTGCCTTCAATCCGCACTGGGCCCGCATGGTGGTTTATGGCCCGTTACCTCAATCCATACGTAGAGAAGGCTCGTGCCCCAGCAGTGGGGACATACATTGGCGGTAATGATGGTGATGAGGTGCCTTAGGATGAGCTTTTGAAGTAGTTTTGTACTGCTTTAAGAACTCATAGTAAGGCCCCAGTTTGTCCTGCTGATAGGCATCTCAACTCTCCAATCAATACACTACAAACATATATTATTTGAATTTGGCTATGTTAAAGACAGTTGAACGCGCGAATTAATCTATCTACATATATAAATAAAAATGAGTCGCTAAATGTGTTGCTAATCGCAAAACTCGAGAACGGCTGAACCGATTTGGCTGATTTCTTTTTTATTGTGTTTGATGAAGTATGAGGAATGTTCTTATGGAGAGAAAAAACGTAAAAAGTACGAGGAAAATAGTAAAAACAACAATTTTCTTTTCACATACAAACCACTCTACTGGACCGATTTAAAAAATTATTTCACCATTAGAATGCTACATTAGCGCTGAGTAACATAGGCTATATAAAAAAAAATATCCACCCGTGCAAAGCAGGGACGGGCCGCTAGTTTATAATAAGTCTTTCATTTCATTAATGTTAAAATTCAAATTGATATAAAAATACAGAATGAAATAAAATCTTTTTCAACATTATTTATAAAATGTATACTGTGTTGTGATCGCGTTAACTTTATGAAACAATATAAACATCACTGCGCACTGGTTCGATTAAAACACAGTTATTTAAAGTTATTCACACTTTAGAATTAAGATCGGTTTGCCTTGTGTGTGACCACATCGCTTGCGCTAAATGCAAAAATTACCAATATAAAATTTTAATTAAGAGTTATTATTATTAATTGAATGTGGTGATTCCAACTCGGGAATGACAAAAACACATCTCATCAATCACCGACGAATTATATAAATTAATTACAAACAACATCTCTGATAAGACCAATAAGAAGCCTTATCAAGTCCGAACGTCTATTTTTAATCAACACCAGCCCACCGCAGCTTCCGCTCCCTGCGATCACACGAGCCAACGAGACAATTCCATTGATTAGTTTCTCATACGCATAGGGCTCTTTTAATTTTGCAAAAAGTCTTATTTTTAACCGACTTCAAAAAAGGAGGTTATGTGTGTTCTCGGATAACTTCGTCGTTTATAAACCGATGATTCTTTTTTTGTTGGAACAATAAATCGAATTATTTTGTTGACAACAATAAGGAAACTTTGTTTGTTTGTACCGATATTATTGACTTTTTGGCTGCGTCTACTTATTTGAGTACCCTGAGTGTCACTAACTATTTGAGGCTGACTGTACATACATTCCTACATACATTCCTACCTACATACCTACCTACATACATTCCTACATACATTCCTAATTTTCATCAATGATATAGCCCATCATGTCCGCCACTGTAAAATATCACTATTCGCAGACGATCTGAAAATTTACAAACCAGTACGATCTCCAGTCGACATAAATCTCATTCAGGAAGATCTAAATAGTATTCAGAGGTGGTGTATCTCCAATGAGATGACCCTAAACGTCTCCAAATGCTACCATATTAAATTTACAAGAAAGAAATGTCCAATACCCACCACTTACAAACTAAATAATGTTACTTTATTGGACGTACATGAACTCCGCGACTTAGGTGTTGTTGTAGATCGGCAATTAAAATTTACTTCGCATATTAATGCAGTAGTTAAAAAGGCTGCACAGATGTTGGGGTTCCTTAAAAGAAATGCTACAGGCTTTCGGTTGACATCAACAAGAAAACTGTTATACGGCAGCCTGGTTAGGAGTCAAGTGGAGTATGCAAGTGTGGTATGGAATCCTCACTATGCAGTTCAATCTCAACGCATCGAAAGCATTCAGCGCTCATTTACGCGCCACCTCGCGTTTTTATCACCCGGCATCTCTCACAGAGTCCCTTACAACCAAAGGCTAGAAATTTTTAAGATGGAATCACTAAGTCATCGCCGTGCCGTCCGCGAGTTGTCATTTTTGCACGGACTTATCAACGGAGAAACAAGGTGCTGTGAACTCGTGGAACGTATCAAGATAGCGGTCCCATACAATCTACCTCGACTACCAATCAGTAATTTTTTTTACATTCCAACCGCTAAGACCAATCTTGGTTGTGATGCTCCAATGGTAAGATGTTGCATGCGTTACAACATGATTGACAAAAAGAATGTAAACTTAGATATATTCCACGATTCACTACCTAAATTGAGACGGAAGCTGATTCAGGGTTTTCAGCCCTAAATAGCGAGTTGATGCACTTGCTCCACTTTTCAGGCTTTTTATTTTATTTTATATGGATTCTATTTGATTTTTATTGTATTAATATAGATTTTGGTATAATGGTATGTGAAATAAGTTTTATATAATTTTGTTTTAATTAAGTAATTATTATTATATAATTTTGTTTTAATTAAGTAATTATTATTATTGTCGTTGTTTTAATTTTTATAATTATTATTATTATTATTTTTGACATTGTTTTGAAATCCCTTTTTTTTTATTATTAATTAATTTGTATTATAATCTTTTAAATAGTTAATAGGTAATTGTAATAATTATAGTGTCAATAATAATTATGAATGTTGTGTGCACTAATAATTGGAATACTTATTAGAATCTATTAATCTAAATATTTAAGGAATTATATAATAATTATGTATTCTGTAAGTGTACCTTATATAAATAAATAAATAAATAAATAAATACATTAATACAATTCAATTTGTTCTTTTCAGTACGGCATGTATCCTTATACATGCCGATGATGCTGATGCACAAAACTCCCTTTTATTATTACTTATTGAGTTTATGTTTGAAAATTGTTATAGTATACTGGCAATGGCAAGTGTACGAGTATTAGCTTTTCTAGATGGGCGAACAGGACTATTATTATATTATTTTAAATGTTAATAGCTCATTAACCTTTAAAAAAAGTCTTATTTCTGTCGCCAAACAGCTTTTTTAAAGCTCTAGTCCGGTTTAAAAAGTAATACCTAGTAAAATTACAGGCCATATATGTATAAGAACAGAAGTTTAACAAAATGTTTTTGTTTTGTTTATATAATTTTAACGCAAATTTTGTTGCGATACTAATTACAAAAACACAATGTTGAAAAAAATTCCACAAGCAGCATTTGAACCTGCACCCTTGTGACATACCGGGTCAGGTGCTCTTCCAATAGCTATCGTGGTTCTAACCAGCCCGCCGAAATTATTCAACACTATTTACTTCTTTTTACTTTGAAAGCCAAAGGCGCCAATTCAATATCAACAACTACCGTCATTAAGGGTGCAGGTTCAAATCCTGCTTGTGGAAATTTTTTCAACATTGTGTTTTTGTAAGAAGTTTAACAGTCCGCGATTGTGGTCTTTGGTGTCGCAGGCAAGGGTGCGGTGGCAGCTTTTCATCAAGCCGACGTAATTGGCCGCTGTTTAATATCATAAAATAAAATATACTTGTGGTTACCCAGTGGTCGAAATTCAGAAAGACCGTTTAATAACAAATCCTACTAATATTATAAGCGCGAAAGTTTGTAAGTATGGATGGATGTTTGTTACTCTTTCACGTAAAAACTACAGAATGGATTTTAATGAAACTTTCCTCATATACAGACCATGACCCAGACCAGCATATAGGACACTTTTTTTTTTTTACTGTAGTCTTCGCGATCAAAGTCGCGGGCAACAACTAGTAGATTATAGAAATGTAACACATATTTTTATAATAATTTGGATATTTTTATTTTTTTTAATTGTGTATTTTACTTATAGGAAAAGTTTCCTTGTATGATGAGGGCATTTCCCAATATTTTGACGTCTGTAAGGAAAAACAGCAATGCTCTTGCTGAGTTTCTTGTCGGTTCTTTTCTGTACAAGGTCTCCCGCCCAGAGTAGACTTATACACCGACGATGGCATAGTGAAATTTATAAGAGCTATTTGTAGCCGAAACTGAATAAATGATTTTGATACAAAAAAAATCTTTGGAAATTTCTTTCTCCATATAAACTTTAACAATACCAAAATCGGACACTCCTCCGTGCTTAATAATAAGCACGAAGTCTCTCTTCACACATATTAAAAGCTAGTGCTTTACCCGCATCTCGTCCGCGTAGATTTTAGACTTAAAAAAAAATATTTTTTATCAAAATAAAATATTGCCTATGTAATTCGCAAAGAAGTGTGTAGTGTAGTAAAAGAATTTTTGGAATTGGACCAGTAGTTACAGAGATTACCCGCAAACAAACAAAGACACAAACTTGTCCTCTTTTTTAATAGTATAGAATATAAATGAAGGGTCTTAAAAATAAACAAAGAATAAGCTTCAAATGGTTACTCCGTGTTTTGTCTTTTTCACTCTAATTTTAAATGGTGTTTACATGACAGGAACTAAACACGGAATAACTATTCGGAGCTTATTATTTGTTTATTTGTAAGGCACATAGAAGATAAAGACTTACCTCCTTTGATAACCCCGTTGGTGCTGATGGCAGACATGGAGAGCGCCGTGATGGTGGTCACAACCGACGTGGTCGCGATCAGCAGCACGGACTGCGCTGCCGAGCCGACGACAAGTGTGTTTAACAACATTATTTTTATTATCCTTTATTTCACATATAGAACACACATTGAAAAACGCGTTACGTGAGCTTGTCTTAGAAGAGATCTCTTTCATCTAACCCTGACTAGTAGTGTGGTAAGAAAATCTGAGGGGCTAATTCTATAACAAAACTTATTACATACTAAACAGAGACTTTATTGTTTTTAACATATACAAATACATAGTTCAACTTACTATAATGTAGGATTTATACTTAAA
This sequence comes from Eudonia truncicolella, assembly GCA_949315975.1. Taxonomy (NCBI): domain Eukaryota; kingdom Metazoa; phylum Arthropoda; class Insecta; order Lepidoptera; family Crambidae; genus Eudonia; species Eudonia truncicolella. The sequence continues at coordinate 1,783,898 of OX438839.1, forward strand.
AGTATATACATATATATCTAGTCCGCTTGAAAACACTCGTACCCCATGATGGACCCCTATTGCAGCGCCACCTACGGTATTTCATCCAACTGGTCCAGCCGTTTAGAAGGAGTTCAATTTTATTACTAACACACGCACAGATAATATATACAAAACATTTGTACATCATCATACAAGACAGATAGTGGAGCAGGGTTGTGCCGCACCGGCAGTCTTCACCTTACCGGCTCTCGCTAGTTGCTACTTCATACCTCATGAGATACATCGCCATACACTTATCACCAGTAGGCTTACTCTTGAACGCTAACTCAATCTCAATACAATTCCAATGCGATTAATATGTATCAATATTGGGATAAGTTTCACAATTTCGGAACGCCCCATCTCGATAATATTTTGTTCACTCGATTTCCACGCAATTGTCGAGATGGAGCGTTCCGAAATTGCGAAACTATCCCATTATCGATAAATATTAATCGCATTGGAATTGTATTGAGATTGAGTTTGCGTTCAAGAGTAAGCCTACAGGCGAGGTGAAGGCCAATCGCTTCAAGACTTAGTACCTGTAGCTTATAATGTTGTTCATGTAGCAATAAGCAGGATACAATTCAACATTAAGGTATCTCTATATTACGATATGAGGAGCTTGATGGCGCAGTGGTTAACGCGTCCGGTCTGCGAGGTCAGCTGAGGTTAAGCAACTTTCGAAAGAGCCGGTCATCGGATGGGTGGCCAAAAATGTATCATCTCGAGCTCCTCCGTGGTTCGGAAGGCACGTTAAGCCGTTGCTCCCGGCTGCATTAGCAGTCGTTAACAACCACCAATCCGCACTGGGCCCGCGTGGTGGTTTATGGCCCGTTCTCCCTATCCATCCATAGGGAAGGCTCGTGCCCCAGCAGTGGGGACATAAAATGAGCTGATGATGTAATATCATCAGATAATTTCTTTGGAACTAGAAATAACAATACTAACCCACACCAGCCTGCCCCACCACCCAGGACAGACGCAGGAACAGCATGACCCCCCATATGTTAAGGAGGCAACGCATCAGCACGCCCTTGATCCAGCCGAACTTGATGTGCGGCGACGGCATCTCTTGCGGCGTCATGTCCTTCTCCAAGGTCTGACCTGGCTGGAGGGAGAGCACGCTCATGAATGGGAAACACGCAATGTTCAGGGGGGTAATCATGAACTCTTATACCAGTAGGTATTATTGCAGTTGTGAAAACGAGACGCGTGTAGCGACTTAGATACACGTCTCGTTTCCACAAATGCAACAACACTGCTTCCACACGCTTTAACTTGTCGTCTGCAGTGAATACAGACACAATATTATTTTAATTGTCTAGGGCACCGATCAATGCTCGTCGCATATGAGAGGTTAGGATTAAGAGCCAATGGTCAGAGGGCAGACGCCTACACATCAGACTAACCAAAACTGTCCAATTTGTTAATTAAGGGCCGATTTTTCAATTGACGGAAAACTTATTCGTTAGATAAAGTAATAAATAACCATTTTAAAAATGTATTGTCATAATATGTATGTGTATGTATGTCAATCTTTCTACACGTGCGGTCTGTTGGTAAACTTTACGCGGCGTGCGTACGGCGCACTGCGCGTTCAATACAATAACGCGTTCAGGATATTGTTCGGGCTGGCGCGATACTGTAGCGCTTCCACTATGTTTGCTGAGGCGCGAACCGATTGCTTTTACGCAATAATGCGCAAGAGAAGCTGGTCACTGCTAACGCGCGTGCTCGCCAGCCCGAACAAAATCGTGCGCGCGCTTGCTGAGCGCTGGGACTCGCCGCTGCTGAAGCGCCGGGTGAAATTGCACACGGCTGTCGCGACATCCTAGCGTCTTCTATAGTAAAACAGTTATGTTTTTCTTGTTTTTTACTAACTTAGGTTAAGTTTCAATGTTACTAACACTTATGGATTTTATATTCGAAATAAAAAAAAAATACATTATTATTATTACAATATGTATGACTTTTCTTCCTAAACAGGTGACATTTTAACTTGATTGCGTAATACTTTCTCAGAAGGATAAGTTTTATCCGATGATTGAGAAATCAGCCCTCAATGTTGAGGACATTTTGGAGACATTTGACAGTTTGTAGTAACGTCAAAGTCCGTAGTCGGATGTAGCACGACAACGATCACTACAGGCAGTTAGTGTCAGTTTTATTTGCCATTCGATCAAGTGAACGTAACCAAGACTTAACAAAACAAAACTCGCACTAGACAACCTTTTCATTTATCGTGCAGTTTTAACACAGAAACAACGCCATTCCGTAATGGGAACGAGGCATTCTGTCAATGCATCAATAAAAAATCCACATAGTGATCACCTTGTAAATAAACATATCAACAGGAAAATTAATATTAGACATACGTAAATACTAATCGCTTGTTAATTAAATACAATTCTATACACAAAACGAGGTCATGACAAAGCAATTTCTGAGGAATCCCTACTGTTCTACAGTAAACAAATGTTGTTATGAGAGAAATAACCTATCAAATAACCAACTTCTACTATAAACAAACTTCGAAATTGCGGAATGACAGCGGTTTCATAAAAAAATTTTTTTCTCGAGATTTTGTTATTTTTTCCTAGTTGCTCACAAACTATTAAAAAAACGTATACGGCCCAAATCGGTCGCTCCATTTAGAACCTCCATATAGAGTAAAAGGGATTTTCAAAGAAGCAGCAGATGCTGTCTCCGTAACATACTGTGTTAACACTGTATTAGTCTAGAACTTTGTTTTAACAAAAGCCTGAATTAAATCATCAGAATCTATGTGATAATATACTAAGTGAATCATCAACATACTTTACGGCATCGGCCGTCGCATCAAGAGATCAGAGGTCGAGATGCATTGCGACACGGCTACCGATAGACACCTACATAGAGGTTAGGTCCCTTGGTCTAGGGTTAATTATGATTGAGACTAATTAATCTTGTTAAAGAGACGAGCCATGTAATTTGCTACTTGTTACAATTTAGTCAGTTGTTCTTTGATAACATCCAATATACATACATGGTGGTTTTAGATCATAGGCGGATATTTTGAGTACGGCTCATTTACGGCTAAATAAAAAACATGTGCCTAAAAGTAAGTATAAATAATAGTCTAGTTTTATAGGAATTGACGACACATAAAAAAATATCATACTGTGGTACAGCACCACCATTATGCTTACTTTTTTTAAATTATTTAGCAAAAAGCGTGTTTAAGAGTTTTTCGTGTAATTAGCAGCAAGTACGTAGGTATTTCATAAATTTATTTATGTTATATTTTAAGTATTTTAGGTACATGATTTATATAAATATAATAAACTAAAAAATTGTGAATACGAACATAAGGTGACTCCTCGCCTCTCCTACTTGCCGTGCCGTACAGGGTCCATAAATGTACCTACTTATACTTTTAACATCTTTGTAACTTATGGAGTGCAATAAAGATATGAATATGAATATGAATATGAATATGAATATGAATATGAATATGAATATGAATATGAATATGAATATGAATATGAATATGAATATGAATATGAATATGAATATGAATATGAATATGAATATGAATATGAGGTAAAACATAATGTAAACAACCAGGCAGACCTAAAAATATTTGCAATATGCACACACTATTCTTAATTAATAAGTTCGAAATCTACAATTTTTTTTGTAATTGATGTTCAAAAGAAATTAGGCATTAGGCGGTAACACAACATTAGAATAGAATACACTAATAATTGTCGCAAAACCATAAACGGGCAATATTCTGTGACCCAAAGATGAATTAATGAGAATTATACAATATCATAATTGTGTCTACTCAATGACAACCCTGACCACCTAAATGCTGATAGTAAACCAATCAACCGCGATACATTACAAGAGCAATTCGCGATTTTAAACCTTACTACAATACACAGAGATACCATTGAGTATGCTACACCAAGTATAGACCTACTGTATATTTTAACTCAACTGTTACTGAACAACTTTGAACTTTACTCGCAAGGATACAAGATTATTTATAGTTTCTGTACGTTTCCATATCATGATTGGAAGCCCCACGTGCCCAAACAAAGGTGTACTGACGGCTTGGACAACGTGACACTGCCAAATGGTTCAATTGATAAATGACTCGCAATTAGCTGTAATTAGACCTACCTGAGGGATCAATGAGACGGTCTAATCGCTAGCTGACGGCAATTGTTTACGGAGGACTGGACTTGGCTTTCGATCTGGTATATTCAGATATAGCATTCCATTGAGTTTCAACCTCCTCTTGTGGTCTAGTGGTTAAGACCACCGGTTTAGACAGCGGGGGATACATGTTAGTGTACTCGGTTTGATCGGTGGTAGTGCTTGTTGGTCCGCCTGACTAGCTACCACCATCTTATCTAAATATGTCGCCATAACATCAATTTTTGTAGCATTGTTGTGTTACGTTTCACCTTCGGCCATATCATCACTTATCATCAGGTGAGATGAAGGTATACTTACCCGTAAGATATAAAAAAACGGATTGTCAACGTTGGCTATTGGTAGATTTGTTTCTCGCATCGCTTAGCTATCAGTGCTGGCAAAAAAGCAACCTAAACGAAGACGCGAAACGCTAACGTAACGTTCTTTTAATTGTTTTTTTTTTGTGTCTTGTATTTCATGTCTTTGTGTCTGTGTATGTGAGAGCCAATAAATGTTTTTTCTTTCTTTCTTTCTTTCTTTCTAAGGAAGAGCTTATTTGGGTTACCATCTTGAAAGTTAAGCAACTTCCTAATGGCGGGTCACCAAATCCCGGACTCCTCTGTGCTTCGTAACGTCACACCGTTGGTCACGATTATTGTCGTAAAATTCACTATTACCGCATTGGTTCAGTGTGGTGTGTTACGGCCATATCTCGTTACTGCCATTGTTCATATGGAAAGTCTGGAGCCCAGAAGTGAGACGCTAGGGTACCTACTACACAAAGGATCGTTGGCCAACCAGCTTTGAATACTTAAAACAATTGGATTTCTACCAAATCTGATCATGGGACTGTTTTCTTGAAGTTTACTCGAATTGTTGTTGCCATTTCCTATACTTTATATTGGAGGATTTAAAATCAGCCCTATGTGCTAAGACATTGTGGTCGTGGCATTAGGCACTTTGATCATTCGTTCTCCTACATAAACCTATGTCAGTTCAGTCGTCCATAAAATTTGTTCATTGTTTACTCGGGCCACAATGTCAGTACATTCGACGGCACATTAAGCATAACAGCTTGACCTTGAGCCCGTTCTTATCCCGTACACAATAGAAGTAGCGCTAACAATGCTATTGTCACGCTAAACGTGCGGTCCACCGTACAGCGCCAAATGAACATGAAGCGATCGATCCGCAAAACAAACGGTCATACGCAGCTCCTGCGATAAGATAAACACCCGTGGAATTAACAAGCTTGTGAAAATCTTTTTGTAAGCCTTGTTTTAATGGCCCCTGATTTGGCTTAGTGGATTGTTCATGTAATATCTACTACATATATCGTCGATATTACACCTACGACAGTACAAAGCCTCTTCGGAAGAAGATTTGTTTCGTAATGCGAATGCCTAAGGAATGGATTGCTCTGCAGGCAACTGCGTTCCGGAATCAAAAAACCGAGGCATTTTAGAAATTACTAGACATACCTAGATCCACTTATTGGAGAATGCGTACAAAGTCGCTTCGGAAAAAGATTTGTTTCATAATGCAAATGGCTCAAGAGTGGTATGCTCTGCTAGCAACCGACAACTGCGTTTGCCAAATCATAAGTGGGGGTTTTTAGTTCCACGTGTTGGAGAATATTAGCTAGCCAGGCGCACTTAGAACAAGTCCTACAATTCACTAAGCAGACTAAAACTCCTTTGGGAATCAAACCTTCCTGAAAAGGAACACTACAGGTTTCTCTTAATAAGTTTGTTGATTGCCTCAAACGGCATTTTCAGCTTCACCGGGCTTTTTTGGGGGCGGCGAGAAACTTAAAGGGTTCCTCAAGCCGTGTGAAACGAATCACCTTCGGAGGTTTTCTAGAGGGAACGGCATCACGCACTAGTGCGTGTCCCCGTGTCCTACTAGATTCTCCGAAGGGTTCGGATCGGATCGGTAATACCAGTGGTCTTACCACATGCGAAGCGGTTACTCAATTTATAAGAAACCAATAGCTCATATTCAACGATGCGTTAAAGATTACCAATAACATCCTTAGTGCTCCATCCAAATGACATGGAAATGTATAACAAAAAACGTTTAAGAAAGCATAAAAGATCTTAACGGTCGTCGCTGCTAGAAAATATACGGTTCAATACGCAAATAGAGACTACGCGTCCGCCAAACCCATACAAACAAATAAATGGCTAATGTGTATACATTAACTGCTCGCGTGTTCATTCATATTTTTAATTTACAGTTTTACGTGAGAGTCGTAATGTTGAAGTTATAACGTCCGCTTATCACTGCATATCCAAAAACTATGCCTATTTAATAATAATAATATTTAATTTGGAAACTTCCATGGTGTCCGTTTTTAAGTACAAGAATAATAAAAACCTTGATGTCACAGTTAGCGACAAATTAAAACAAGCGACATAGCTGATTAAAAATATACTTGCGTGCAAAGTAATGGGCTAGGTATTTTTCATACATACATAGATATAGATAGGTAGGCAAATGACTCTGCCCTGTCTGATGTTAGATGTTAAGATGAACTTCAAGCATTTAAAAACTCATCTATAGATTCACACGTGAACATCAAAATCACATGTGAACCTCAACAAGAGTTTTCAAATGCTTGAAGTTCATCTTTACACTAATCGTGAACTAATAATTGAGAACTAAATGCTATTTGAGATTATGGAATTTAAAAAATATTTTGAACTTTGAAGTTAGTTACGGGATACCAAAATATGAAATGGCCCTTAAGGAATGAACAGGTTCGTTTTTTGAGTCGACAGGCGGTCAGCTACAGCCCGTCGCTCACGGCCACGTTCTCGAATTCCAGAATCCCAGGTATTAATGGCTACTCCCCTCCGTCTCACCTCCCGGCACACAGTAGGCCTGCCGGGTGAGGAAAGGCGGATGGGCGAATCTCACATAAGTCTCATCTCATAATGGCAACTTCTCAAAATACCAACCGCTCGCAAAATGACAACTTCTCAGAATGCCAACTTCTCGAAATGCCAAATTCTCAGAATGCCAACTTCTTAGAATGACAATTTGCTCACAATGCCAACTTCGCATAATGCCAACTTCTCAAAATTACAAGTTTTGAGGGGCAGACCGGCAGGCATAAAATTAAGAACAGCTTTTGTTATTTGTTTAAACCAAAAAAATGCATTGTTTAAAATAATAATTTGAAGGTAGTTTTTATTATTAAGATTCATAAAATAAAAATCAATAAGGGGGTACATTGGTATTTTTGTCATATTTACCTCAGTTCGGAGAAATAATTTTGTTCTTGCATATTGAGGAAAGAAATTAATTGCATTTAAATATAATTAATTACGCGTGACTTATGATGTTATATACAATTATTTAATTTGCAATTGAACATGGAAAGTGGGTTTGAAATTATTAATAATCAAAAAGGTGGTTTATTGTTGATTCGTAGTGATGGGCATAAATTCACTAAAAATAAATCAAATAAGAACGGGTCTTCGTTGTGGCGGTGTGTTAATCGTACTTGCAGTGCTTCGGTGACACTTAGTAATAGTGCGCATGTTTGCGAGCCATCTGTGCTTGTGAATGAAGTTATAAAGAAAAAGGATGAGTTAAAACGTTCAGTGTGTAAAAATTTAAACCAAATCCAAAAATTGTAGAAGATTCAATGAAAAAACTAAAGAATGATTATAAATATGATGCAGATTTGATACCCACTTTTAATTCAATTAAAGATTCACTATACAGAGCACGCAAACGATTTTTAAACACAGATTTACTGTCTCACACCACTACACTAAGCATTAATATTCCTGACGTTTTGGCACAAAAATTTTTAGTATGCGAAGACGGCAATCAATAAAAGATTTTTGTTTTTGCAACAAGAACAGCTCGAATATTGTGAAAAAACATAAGGGAACGTACTTTGCTGATGGTACGTTCAAGGTGGCTCCGAAACCATTTTACCAGCTTTATGTTTTGCATTTAGACATCAATTCAGACAAGAAAACAACTAATGTTGTACCGGTCATATACGCGCTGTTACCAAATAAGACTGAAGAGACATATAATAGATTATTTGCAATCATAAAACAACATTGGGAGGTAGAAATTGAGACAATTAAGTGCGATTACGAATTGGCGCAAATTAATTCTGTTTCGAACATCTTTCCTAACGCCGTAATCAGTGGGTGCTACCATCATTTCAATGACGCAGTTAGGAAATATGCCTAAAAAATAAAATTAAACGCTACCTCAGAAGGGCGAAATGTTATCAGGATGGCAGCGATATTACCACTATTACCTGCGAATTATATTCCTGCTGCTTGGCGTCATATTTTAGATAATTCTCCTAACAGTACTGAAATGACCTGTTTTCGTGACTACTTTGAGAGGCAGTGGTTTCCTAAGTTTCCAGAATCCATTTTAAGCTGTGCCAATCAGCGCCATCGCACCACAAATGCATTAGAAGGTTGGCACTATCGCCTAAAAGGACGAATCAGGAAAAATCCCAATTTGTATTATTTTTTGTTCAAACTTCGCAAAGAAGCGAAACATTGGAATCAACTTATTACTTCTTCGTTATTTAAAACATTGGGTAACAAAAGACGACTCCGAGATATTGCTTTTGATGCGAAATACGAAAAAAAAATTAAAGAAACTGCTAGATGGTGAACTCGATATACCAAGATTCATAAAAAAAATATTTGAGACTTTTTTTGTTTAAAAAATAAGTAATAATCAATGTTAATTATATTTTATATTACAATTTGATATACTGTGATTTCTTTGTATAATTAGTAAAAAGTAACAAATAATGTTAATTATATATACACAATATGTTTTAAGTTCCTGCATACCGAACTACATGTATGTATGACATTTGATTGACTGTGATTTGTGACTTTTATTGTTTTTGCCCGTTACCTAGTAACGTGTAATATTATTTATTATATATAATTATACTGTCCAGGGGTACATAAAGTGAGTGATTATTTAGATTTTAGTCATTTTTTATGCCTGCCAGTCTGCCTCTCAAAAGTTATCATATTGAGAAGTTGGCATTATGCGAAGTTGGCATTCTGAGAAGTTGGCATTCTGAGAAGTTGTCATTTTGCGAGCGGTTGGCATTATGAGATGAGACGACGCGTGTGTCTCTTCTGGGCTTTCGTATAGTAATACATTGACCTGGGTCACAAAAAGGCACTTTTCTTGAAGGACCCCAAGTTCCTGAGTAGTGCTGATGTGCTCACCTTCCTGGATAGCGAGGCGTTGTGCAACTCATCCAGGGTCGGCCGTGGGGCCGCATGCAGCGACAGCACGTTCCTGTAGTTGTCCAGCCTGGGTAAAGCCTCCCGCGTGAAATGCCTGAAAACAACCCATTAGCTTAGTTTTTATTTATTAATAATACACGTCTCCGTAGATTCATCTTCATTATCAGACAGACTCGTGGCCTGATGACACGCCAGGCGTGTCGTGTCAAATGTTTACAGGGAGCATGTGACACGCCTGTCGTGTCACACATAGTTTATATATAGGAAGCAATGAATCTGTTAAAATACATCGAAACAAGTTGTCCTCATAAACAATGAGACTGACAAAAGAATAGACCATATTATTTAAAAAAAAATACTGAATTGTAAAATAACACAGACAATGAAACAAAAACCCGTTTTGTATTGACAAATTGCCCATCTTATTAAACATGATAAATTTACAGCAATAATACCTAATATATCTTAGTCTAGTCAAAATCTAACAACAAGTGCTTGCAGCTAAGGCAAATAAATCAAACCACACACAGTAGTAAATAAATGCATCTAATTATAGCAAAAATAATAAGAGCAGAACCACCGCTACATAATTTTACATTTTTCTGTATTAACAACTTAAAAAACTATGAAATATAAAAGTTTTTAAAACGTTCCTACACTGGGAGATAATACTGCATGTTCATTTAATCCGATATATTAAAGCATATTGCTCGAATTCGGAAAGAATTCCTCCTTCGTCTCACTAGCTGGATAGTAATAAACTATATCACTGAGGATGAAAGCGCACTTCACCTGGAACTTAATTATTGAGAGACTATTTAACTTTTCTCTCACTGTCGTTGGATAAGAACAATACTATTAACATTTTTGTTAAAACGGCAGACTTAAATAACATGGTGGTAAGAGCCAGATAGCTAGCCAGGTGGACTTAGAACAAGCCGACAACACCGACCATTCATAGGAATTCACCCTTTGAGCAGACCCAACCGGAATTGGTTAAACCAATATACCTCAGAGGCCACCCTGCTATACCTACACGACTTAAAGTTTATACTGACACCCTCTACCAACCGTTAGGTTACAAAAGGTATCACACTACCTCGTGCAAGCAAACTAACTCGCACAAAGGACCATCTACAACTTCAGAGGCAGTTAAAAACATCATGAGTCACCAATCAGTAACTAACCGGCTCTGTGGTCTAGTGGTTAAGTAAGACCACCGGGTTTAGACCCAGAGGTCTCGGGTTCGAGTCCCAGCGGGGGGTACATGTTTGTGCACTCGGCTCGGTTGGTGGTAGGACTTGTTTGTCCGCCTGGCTAGCTACCACCATCTTATCTAAATATGTCGCCATAACATTAATGTTTGTAGCATTGTTGTGATCCGGCAGCTAGAGATAAGATAGCCATTGCCTCAGTAGTTGAGAATCCCAGGTGAAGTATGCTTCTACCATTGGCCTTTATCATCACTTAACATCAGACGAGGTGAAGGCACAGTGCTAACCCGTATGAGATATGTTACAAAAAAAACTCATACTATAACTCTAAGACAGACCTGAAGCTTTTGCCGTATTTGGTGTCAGTGGCGGTGAGGGGGTCGTCGCTCTCCATCCCTGAAGCGTCAGAGTCCTCCGTACCATCATCTTCGACGGTCTTGTCTTCCATCTAGAAATAAAAGCTTCATTATTATAAAAATAAGGACGCGTTCCGGTAGTCTTCACAACGCTTTTAAAGGCAAACCCCAGGGGTTTTTACCGGTTCGGTCTTAATCCTTTTTAGAAAAGGACAAGGCCAGCCCCGAATCTACGGAATCTGAGAGCAGATTGTCCCATGGGTCAAAAAAAAAATAAGAACGCAAACGGACTGAGCCTCAATTCTACCAAGCGTAATAGTGTCGTATAGCGAACAGATCCTGTCGTCTTTCCCTTAATTTAAATTATGTAATTAAGCAACTTTCGCAAAAGCCGGTAATTGGATAATTTTAATTTAATTTTTGATTGGATGACAAAAAAATTATCACCTCGAGCTCCTCCGTACTTCGGAAGGCACGTAAAGCCACTTCGCAGTCGTTAAGAACCACCAATCCGCACTGTGGTTGGTCTGTGGTTTATGAAATAAAAAATACTAAATTCTAAATTTTAAATTTTGCATTAAACCCAGTAAACATTTTATTTATAAGTAACACATCTATCTTCTAAGATTTTGTTGATGAGTAATATAATGGTAATGCATCAAAGGGAGATTTTATTATATTTTTTCATCAAACCTACAAGTCCTTCATTTTCCGCGCGCCGCCCGCCGCCCGGCCGTCTCCTCCCGCGCCCGCGCTGGCCTCAGTGTCCGAACTCCGAGCGACAACGTTTGATTTTAGACGAGTGGCGCGGCGCGTAAATTATAAATATTATTTCCTCTAGCAGTAGTGGCACAGACTAAGGTAGTAGCTAGGCTTAGAGCCTTTGACGGCCGCAAGGAATGTCCCGACGGGCCGCGGGTTGTTGACCCTTGGTTTAAACGGTGAGAAACATAAATATTAAGTAACGGAAATTACTAAAAACGATTTAATATTCAAATACAAAATGATTTGTTTGTTTTGTTGTCATGGAAACTGTCAAAGCGGTACGAAGTCCGCCGGGTCAGCTAGTGTACCTATATTTCCCATTCGAGTACCATTTACAGTAAAGGTCAATAATACATAAGCACTTTTGTACCTTACCAAAGAAACTTCTCTCACATAACCTCTTTGTCACAAGTTTCCACACGCATAAAATTTTCACCTTTCAAAACTCGACAACCGTCATTCAGGCCAGATTTTTTACTAACAACCCTATATCATCGTATTCGCAATTAAATAGCGCTCATTTTGATATAAGTAAGATTTATTTATTAAACAAATAGGTGAAAATAAGTATTAACGATTTACCTGTTTATACCTGTCAACCCAGTAGTTATGCCAGGAAAAAATAGACAACCCAACGTTTAAACGTATTCGTTAAACTCATGACTGCAATATTTAATAAAAAGTCATTTTTAAAATTTTAATTAATCATATTCTGGCCAGGATTTTTTTAATATATTAAATTTATACCACTCGAGATATATTTTCTAATATATTAAATTTGATATAAAATACTTTTCATCCATTAAACAGATGGGTGAAGGTCGTTTCTAGTTCGGATCTTAAACTATTAATAATATAGAACGCGACAAGTTCCAATACTATTGAGAGATATTATTGTACTACATGTTTGTTTATGACGTAAGTAATTTACACTGAAGTAGCATAATTCATACATCTATCATAAAACAAATTGATTGAAATCAATTCAACACACGCCACGGTCCACACCTCGACCACAAAACCGCAATGCGCATGCGTTGGATACCTACATTCGATCTGCGCACGCTTCTCACGGTAGTTCATCCATATAATATGTACACTATATGGATCAACTACCTATTACAACACGCCACAAAAGTCGCAGTATCTATCAGTAGTACTAAGCAATAATACACAAACACTTTTATACCTTTTATACCATGTCAAAGTAACTTATATCAACTTCTATTTCATGGCAACATTTATACAATAGAGCGACAGGGTCTTATAATTATCGTCATCATCACCATCAGCTCATTTTTATGTCCCCTCTGTTGGGGCACGAGCCTCCGCTATGGATAGGGAGAACGGGCCATAAACCACCACGCGAGCCCATTGCGGATTGGTGATTGTTAACAACTGCTAATGCAGCCGGAACCAAAGGCTTTACGTGCCTTCTCGAACTCCTCCAAGCTTCAGAATTTTTGGTCATCCATCCGATGACCGGTCTTTGGGTAAGTTGCTTACCCTAAGCACTCGCAGACCGACCGCGATAACCACTGCGACATCGAGCTCCTTTATGTTTTATTAATACAATAGAGCGACAGGTTCCTACCTATACTGTTAAGTTAAGATATTATTGGACTTGACTGTACTCATAGGTGATTGATATTTGTAAAAATGTTAAGATCGGATGTGGATCAAGTAGCTGTTGACATTGAATAAGGAAGCAGAGTAGATACGACCTAAAAACACAAATGTTGAAAAATTTCCACGAGCAGGATTTGAACCTGCACCTTTCTGACATACCGGGGGGCCTACCGCCTAACTCTATTGATATCGCTCTCGCTATCGCGCTCTATAGTTAATGGCGTAATCTTGCCATTTCGAAAGCTATATATAAAAGCAATATCTTGGGGGGCGGGTCAGGTGCTCTTCCAATTGAGTTATCGTGGTTCTAACCAGCGCGCCGACATTATTCAACAATATTAATATACCTAGTTGGATAGTGTTGAATAAAATGTTTTTGTTTTGTTTATTATAATTTTAACGCTTGACTTTGTTTGTTTATTTGTTTGTTTTTATTTCAGGGCTAATCTCTGGAACTACTGGTCCAATTCCAAAAATTATTTCACTGATAGAATGCTGATAACATAGGTTATATTGAATTTTGATAAAAAAAGATTTCTTTTTAAAAACTCAAATCCGCACGTACGAAGTCGCAGGTAAGTGCTAGTATTTTATAGGTATTCCTGCAAAACTGTGTGGTGAGCCTCGGCTTACTAAAACCACTCGTGCCCTTCTTGTATTGTACCAACATGGCTGTATGGTAGCGGTAGCTGGGCGACAATAAAATGGATTGACAACATAATTGTTCCGCGCAGTGTGAGGCTGCAACCCAAGGTTTTCTCACGTGCACAATAGCACATAACCCGGTAGTCTAATGCGGGTAGATGCGGATTAACGACTGCAGTGAGATGCAGGCGTATAAGCGATAACAAATCTACTGGACATCAGGCGGCCACACGTGCCTCTTGAAGCACGGAAGCACTCGACATATTTAGATCACCCATCCGGTGACCCGACATTAAAAAAGTTGCTTAACTTTCATGATCGCAATCCGAATAAGCTAGCCGCTGCGCCATCGAACATTTCAACAGCATCAAATATCGTGTCTCAGTATCGTGTATCCGGAGGTCCTCGGTTCAATCAATTCCCATCCCAGGTCAAGTAAACTGTGTTTCGGATTTATCGATACATAGGCCAAGTTTGTGATCACAAATCCTTCTTTGACTTGTCAAATAAATCATGACTTGATTTCAATGGTATAGCAATGGTCCCAGCATTGGAACAGCATTATATAAGTCTAATAAGAGGTGTTGGTTCCGACACTCATGTACGGAAGTGAAAGTTGGGTATGGCAGAAGAAACATGAAAGCAGAATAAATGCAGTAGAGATGAGAGCGTTAAGAAGTATGATAGGAGTTAAACTGAGTGACAGGATAAGAAATAGTGAGATAAGGAAACGTTGTGGTCTGAAAGAAGATGTAGTGACAAAAATTGAAAAAGGCATGCTGAGATGGTTTGGCCATGTCGAGAGAATGGATGAAGAACGATTGACGAAAAAAGTGTATAAGGCGAGTGTGAATGAAAGTGTTGGTAGGGGTAGACCTAGGCGGACGTTTCGAGATCAAATCAGGGACGTCTTGAAAAAAGGTCAGGTCAAGAGTACCCTAAACCGAAGAGCATGTATGAAGGGAATAATGAAAGTGGACGAAGCGAAACAAGTATGTAAGGATCGTAGCAAGTGGAAAGAAGTGGTCTCTGCCTACCCCTACGGGAAAGAGGCGTGATTATATGTATGTATGTATGTAATAACTAAACCAAATTCCAAATTAAGGCCATTGAGAGACCATTTAAATTAGCAATATTGAGGCCCTGCTTTGATGTAAGAAAGTCCGTTTAATAATAATAAATCAAAATAAAATAGTTTTCATGTAGTTTGATAATTTCAATATATTATTTTTGCAGTAAAAAGTTAAAACATCCAAAATTCCAAATATATTCTAGAAAGCAACGAATTTAATTATGTTCGTATAGATTATATTGGTAATATGTATATATTTTACTTTTTAAGTATTCTGCATAAAGAACATTTAACCAGCAGGTAGTGTAGGTACGTACTCGGACATGGTTTACAGTTATTAAACAATATATGGACACCGGAAGTTCCGGTCTAGCATAGCGTCGCTTTCGAAGCATGACCGTACGATCTATTTTTTACAAAAGCGCTTTGCATTGCAAATGTTAATGTTGACAGACTGTTTGCTAATCTGACGCATACATTTTTTAATTGTATACTAGGTATGTGGTGCGGTTTTATTTTGTATATACCCACCATAGAGCATAAATAAAACAACCTGAATTTTAACGTAAAAATATCAATTCTTTAAAAAAAAAGTCACAAGTACAAGTTAGTCATTTACTAAAAGTAAAAATCTACAAAACAAATGTATTAGGTACTTAATGCTCTAAGACCTACACCCTGATATAAATAAACTAAGTTCCTATATACTTGCAATATTTATTTTGTGTTTTGTTTATGTCACTCAAATAATATAATTTTGAATTGTAAGAAAGACAAAACACTGATAAACTATTCAAAGCTCATCTTCATCTACGTCCACTGCTGGATAGATAGGTATCTCCAAGTGCACGCCACATGAGCGCGTTTCGCGGCTATTACTCTCATCTAGCTCTTACAGTGGCTGCAGCCACCTTGCGAAGATCGTCGTTCCACCTAGTCCGAGGGGTCCTACACTAAGCTCATCTTATTCTCGGTTTATTTGTAAGAGGGATAGCGGAAAGTAAACAATAGGCATAAATCATGTCACTGTTTAATGCTTCATTCATACATCATACACAAAACAGACACTTTATTTATTTTGTCAACGGCTTACCGTACGCCTCAGTAGCCGAGTGGCAGAGCGCTTGGCCCGACACCCGAAGGTCCCGGTTTCAATTTCCAGGTCGGGCAAAAGGTATTTCGGATTTTTCGATGCATAGCCCAGGTTCGTGATCGATCACCAATCCGTATTTGGCAAGCGTGGTGATTAAGCCATCAGTTGTAGCGATGACTTTATTTTATTTATTTACCCAGCAGTGGGACAGTTATAGGCTGTTTACTTTATCGTACATACAATGTATATTCTGTAAGATTTTAAACCTTTGCGTTGTATCTAACATAATATGCTTAAAGTAATTTTCCGCGAATCCGATTTTATTGTAAAATGGTGTATAAAAGTATAGTCTGCGTTCTTTCCCTATCCGTTTCATGATATTAAAGAGATCTCTTTAAACGACCACCTTATTGTAACGGTATAAGTAATTTTTGTACTTAATGAAATAGATGTAATCTAATATTTCTATAGATATTTTACAAGCACTGGTCAAGCTTTCTTAGTTAACACAAGAAAGAAGCAATTCTTTGGGCAAAAAAAACACCCCAGTTGATTTAGAGAAGAGTTCATGAATAATACCTACCTATTTATTTTTCATTTTTTTTATATATTTCTGACGGGTAAGCACTTTTTCTCACCTGATGTTAAGTGATGATTAGACCGAAGCTGGAAGCGCACTTCACCCGGAATCCTCAACTAATGAGGCACTGGCTATCTATCTCTAGCTGCCGGAACACAACAATGCTACAAACATGGATGTTATGGCGACATATTTAGATAAGATGGTGACAGCTAGCCAGGCGGGCAAAGAAGCCCTACCACCAACCAAACACAAACATGTACCCCCGCTGGAAATCGAGCCCTGGACCTCTGGGTCCAAACCAGTGGTCTTTGTTTTAATTTTGTATAACTATTAGATATTTGTATACTTTGACGAAGGTGGAAGTGTAGTGAAACTAAATAATAAGTTTAACACCTATATGACATTGTACTTACCTAACCTGCATTTAAAAAAAAAATATTATTCTATACTATTCTATTCTGTTCTTAACCACTAGACCACAGAAGTGGTTACCTACCTACATCCTAAGTGTTCTCTAGCGAAACAAGTAAAACCGTTAAAAACACCAAGGTCTATGGTTATATTACAGCATAAAATATTATAAAGAATTCTACTTACGCAAGTTTTACATACAGCACTTCGATACCGCGATTCACAACGGTAACAGTTCCATGTATTACAAAAACAACTAATCAATTTGACATAGGTATAACAATGTTTACCTAACGCGCCCGGTCGCGAGTGCTGAGGTTAAGCAACTTTCGCAAAGGCCGGTCATCGGATGGGTGACCAAAAATGTATCATCTCGAGCTCCTCCGTGCTTTGGAAGGCACGTAAAGCCGTTGGTCCCGGCTGCATTAGCAGTCGTTAACAACCACCAATCCACACCGGGGTAGCGTGATGGTTTATGGCCCGTTCTCCCATCCATAAGGAAGGCTCGTGCCCCAGCAGTGGGGACATAAAATGAGCTGATGATGATAACAACGTAGAAGATCAACATGCCTGAATGGTGATAGAACTGGCACAAGGCCAACAAAATGGCGTATTTTAACGTCGGAGGCTAAGACCCACTTCGGGTCGCGGAGCCAGCGAAGTAACTAACTAAGTACCTAAATAAGTATAATAACGTACGAAGGTATCTACTACGATGTTAACAACAGAGGAAGTTTCAACATTTATCTACTTACCTACTACACGTCATATGGAAAACAACACAATAACAGATTTATGAAAGGAAGTCACAAGTCAATAATAAAACACCTCAAACGTCCTAATACCTAAATGAAGTTTTATATTTTCAAGAGAAAATATTGTAGCTCTTGTACACATGGATTCTCTTTTTTACGTAAAATTCTGGAAGCTTATCTATACTTTGATAACGTTATGATGACATAATTACCAAAAAAAAACTAGGTATTCCGATTTATTGTGATAATTGTGTGTTAGGGACTGCAATAGAATACACAGTACACAGTTACACACATGCATACGTACTACGTGCTCGTACTAAGTTTATGAGTCACATTGTGCTAATAAAAACTCATGTTTGTAAGCTTGTTATAAGGTTGTTATAATGATTATAACTTTTTGAATTCAAATTCAACTTCAAAATTATTTATTCAGTTCAGGCTACAAATAGCTCTTATGAATGTCACTGTGGCATCGGTTCGTAAGTACTACTCTGGTCGGGAGACCTTGTACTAAGTCTGAGAAAAACCAGCACCGCAAACTCAGCAAGGGCATTTCTCTTCTCCCTTACAGCGTCATTTATCATAAAAGAATTTTTGAATAACCATCATTCAAGTCTTAACTTACTCCACTCCTCATCATGACATAAAAAAATATAATCTATTCGGGAAAGTTTATTTTTTTTTTAGAAAGAAAAAAATATATTGTAAACGTGAAAGTTATAAGCTTTTTGTATTTTGTGGTTTCACTACTGTTAACAACATTAATAGCGTATCTTTCGCGAGCCGATCACGTGTCGACAATACTTGTCGATAATAGCCTACTTATTATTTTCTCCGCAACACCCATTGTAAATAAATTGTGCATAGTGTGTAGTATAACTTATGTACGAAGTCTGCGCATCAACTTATCCAAAACTGTCAAATTGATTCAATAAAATATGTTAAACCATATAAACTTTAAGTCTATTGAGGAAATTTGACAGTTTCTGGTTTTTTTTTTTTTGAGAGAGATTGCTGATTGCCGGTGCGGCATTTTCAGCTTCACCGGGCTTTTTTGGGGGCGGCGAGGAACGTAAAAGGTCCCTCAAGCCGTGTGAAACGAATCACTTTCAGAGGTTATCTAGAGAGGTTATCTACTAGATTCTCCGAAGGGTTCGGATCGGATCGGGGAGCGGAGCAACCCGAGGGCGCCTCTAAAGGCACGGACCTCGGCTCGGGTTGACCGGGCCGTGGAGGAGGAGAGAAGCGCCCAGGAACATGTCTGTACCTGGTGTAGAGCGAGTGTGAACCGGTTCTTCGTACCCTTGTTCTACGAGTACGGTGTCTTGGGCCTAAACTGGTGTGCATGTTTAGTGTAGGGGAGAGCGGGGCTGGTTTTAACGGAGGTAAGAATTAACAAGCTTATTCCCGCCAAACGTGAAGTGTTAAAAATTTGAGACTCTGTTTAGAATAAGTAAATACACGAACGTGTCCTGACCTGTCAGTTATCGACCGGCCGTCGCTAGTGATAGTTGTGTGCAGTAACCGCGGATTGACAGATAAACAAACTTTTTGTACTTCGTAATAAATTGATTTAAGATTTATTTTTTCGCTGAATTGAATCAAAGTTTATCCTAAGTGAAATTCTATTTTATTGACTTTAAAACTATTATACTTGTTTGTAATTATTTTGACTAGATTATTTTCTGTAATTGATAAAGTATAAAAAGTGACCTTGGGGCTAAAATTAACAAATTGAGTGAGGTAAGTATTAACAGAAAATACATATGCCTCAACTGTTTCTCAGATGACGAGAAATCGTATTCTGATTAATTATTGTCTGATATGGAGTACCTATTTCCTGTCTAGTTTGAAGTACAAATTAGATTAAGATTGATTAAACTAGTTACCTTATTAATATACCTAAAGACTGTCTGATACTAAAAAGTATTAACACTGTGACAATTGTTGATAAATACTAGGTAGATTTAAAATACTGTATTTTTTAATGTAACTCATTGAGATTCTTTAAGACTGTTGATACTAAAAAGTTTATGTGACTTATTACTCAATTATTCAGTTTAAACTATTTAAACAAATGTTTGTAGGCTAAAAAAACCTTAATACTCAATTGTTGTTAATGAGTGCAGATTTATAAGATAATACTATTTTTTCTACCTCATTAAGAAACTTAAAAGACTGTTGAACCTAAAAAGTTTAAGTAACTTTAAAACATTAAGCTTAAATTATGTGTTTAATTTTTTTAGGCTTAAAAATATTCAAACTGTAGCAATGATTGTTATTAAGTGTAGATTTAAAAGAATTTTCTATATTCTTTCAGTTCCTATAATAAAAAGTACTGATTTGTTTAACATTAAAGACAATAAAACATTTTCATTAATGTAAGTGACATTTTATTTAAGTATTTGATAAAATTTTAGCCTCTGTTAATAATTGCCCCTTACGTTAATACTTACCCCAGCTCGGTTAATATTTGCCCCAAATGCGGGGTATGTATTAACAAATGACTTTTTTGGTTTTCATGGCTCTCTTTCTGAAAGCACTTACTTACCTGATGGTTTTTGTTACTAATATCATAGCTGAATAACCAAAGCATGTTCTCAATAAAAAATAAAACGAAAAAGTTGATTATCAATGAAAATATAAACCATAATACAAAATTTGTTAGTACCAGCCCGCTCTCCCCTATTCTGTAAATGTGTGCTGTCATTTAGAGGATCGGGCGGGGCAGTTTGTGGTAGTGTGTGTACCTTGAATGATAAATACATATTTATGCAAATACATATGTAGGTATTCCATATAATGTTATGAGTTGATAATGACCGACCTGAGATTTTGTTTGATTATCTTGAAAATAAATTTCGTGAAAAAATTAAAATGTGTAATGTGTGTTGTATTTGAAGACCTACATGTACCTTTATTGATTGTTATGAACTACGTTGATATTATTGGACAGGTTACTGCACTGCAAGACAGCTGGTAAAGATTTTACAGGAAATTTGTTAAGTGTAACACCGCCTTTACAAAACCGGTGAATCTTATTAACACTACGCCTCTAAAAAGCTAGCTCTGTGGCAAATTACCAAGAATTTCTCATTTGTTTCTTGATTATACAAAATACGTTACGGTTAATTAAATCGACCATTGTGTAAGTCATAATTATTATCATCATCATCAGTCATAAACATCCCAATGCTGGGCTCAGGCCTTCGTATATGAACAATGCACAGGGGAGATCAAGGTCTTTACCATGAGAGAAGATTTACTGCGTAATTATTGCAGTTATGGAAACGAGACGCATGACATTTTTAAACTTTCACGTTCCATAATAATCAAAGAATTTGAAAGTGAATTAAGGCAAACTAATTAGTAAAAGGTATCATACCTTCTTCATACCCGACGTTTCGACCGAGTTACACCGGCCGTGGTCACGGGCTGACTGTCAGTGTCAGTGAGCCCGTCAAAAACGACGGGTATAAAGAAGGTATGATAACGTTTAACTACTCTGCGACAATAGATAATGCTTGAAGAGGTCATGGTGGTCCACCGAGTCACTAAGCTGGGTTTTAACGACTGCCATCTAACAACCAGGACCAACGGCTTAACATCTCTATTCAAGCACGGTTCGAGATATCTAAATTCAGATACACAACCGGTGATCTGACATTCCGAAAGGTTCCGAAACTTACAAGAATCGATCGCAATACGAACGCAAACGTCTTCTCTGGCTAATTGTACGTGTGACAGACAAACTGACAAACCTACGAAGTATGAAGCGAGTGTAAGAAGTGTGAACATAGAAATTTCCTTAAAAATTTATTTAATAAATGTTAGGTATGCGGATGGGACAAGTGAAACAACCGATAGTTCTAAACGCACTGTTTGTATGAGACAGGAGACATGTAGTGTTTTGGTGGAAAATAAATAAATTTTTATTTATTTATTATTTATTTACTGTTTAATCGACGTCAAGGACGTTGCACATTTTCGGTGACAGGTGGAGGGGCGGGACGCAGCCGCGCCATGACGCATACACAACAAGAAATAAATATAATTTGTATTTAGGCCTAAGTCTATGTATTTGTGCTATGTCAAGGCTTTTCAAGGCTATTTTATAACATTGCTTTTATCAGTCACTAATAACAATTTTATGACCACTCAAAATCAAGCCTGCTAACTAAATGAGCACGATTTTAGACAAGCGTGCTATAATCGTGTGACACGCATAAACACAATGTTTTATTTTTTATCAATATTAGTGGTTTTGGTCGTCTGCGAGAGCTGCGGTCCAAGTCCAAGGATAGAGCGTAAAGTTGCACACTATCACATGACTTGCCTATTAACAACTCGGGACACTAAAAGCGAATGTCCAATTTCGTCTTATTATGACAACGGTTAAAATCAAACTCGAATTGGCATCCGTTCCTTTCACACCTTTGTGTTGAAAAAAGAAAGGTTAAAGTTTTTTAAACGAAGGCTGCTGTAAGTCGTATTATACAAGATGCGATTCGCAAGTTAACGGTTATGCAGAGATTTTTTTTGTTCGCTTTGGGATTTCGCAACTTCGTAGGTCTTCCATACGCATCTGACGGCTGGTTTTTCACAGCTCATACAAATTTTTATTTGTTTACAGTTATTTTTTAAATGAGTTTTACATTCAGCTCCATGTTGATCGCATCACCATGAAGAATCGAAAAGAAACATCTTTTCATTTAGGTTGAATAATCACTTGAAATTGTAATCTATTATTGGTTGGCTTTATGAAATGGTTAACAAGTAGGAACGAACGATGTAGAATTGATAGGTAGTCTATAACTTTTAAATAATTTGTTATTAGACAATATTTATCAATGAGAGTGGTATAAGGTTGGTTTCCGTTAGTCAAGATATTTATGTATAGATGTATAGATGCGTTGCCTTTTATTTACAAAAATTTTACTTTTGATTAGAAAAAAAAAGAAAAATGATAACTTCTCTTAAATGTTTACAATTACTTACATAAAATTAGTTTAAACCTCCTTTTGAGCAAAAGTAAGAAACATAAGCTTCATTAAAAATCAGCCCCCAACAGAAGAAGAATCCGTTTTTTTTTTTTTTTTTGGAGAGAGATTGCTGATTGCCGCTGCGCATTTTCAGCTTCACCGGGCTTTTTGGGGGCGGCGAGGAACGTAAAGGGTCCCTCAAGCCGTGTGAAACGAATCACCTTCAGAGGTTATCTAGAGGGAACGGCATCGCGCACTAGTGCGCGTCCCCGTGCCCTACTAGATTCTCCGAAGGGTTCGGATCGGATCGGGAAGAAGAATCCGTGCTACGACCGCGACCGTATTACACATATTTTAACTATTTATTTTAATTAAGAATTCAAAGTTATGCAACACCGATAACGTGCAAATGTTGATCCAGTTTAAACTGCAGTCATTAGGTACTGTACCGCAGGTTTAGGGTCAAAGTGGTCATCACCAGTCAGTATAAGAGTATAAGAGTTCTTATTCTTTCTTTTAGTTTATGGCTTCGTGCGATTAGCACATTTAGCCAGTGTCAAAGTAATTATCTTACAAGTAATACATAAATATACAATATTTCCTTCCAGTATGATGATGATGAATGATAGGTAATAAAAATGAGAAGTGAGAAATGATATTGGATATTGGTTGGGGGGTCCAACCCCTCGAGTATCTCAGTAAAGATGTGGGGTTTTACTAAGCCCTCACGCAGACTTCTTGAGAGAATTTGAAAAGTGACGTTGCGCTGTTCTGTTTTATTTGCCAACACTCATGCACACTCACGAACACTTAACGGTTAATAATCCACCATTATTTCACATTAATATTCGACATAACACAATTTTTAGAAAATAAAACAAAACCGCAGACATGACTCTTCACTTTCCCGCCAAGAAGTCGTATAAGAGTTGATAAAAAGTATATATATTTTTTCATTTTTTTTATATTAACGGGTAAGCACAGTGCCTTGATCTCACCTGATGTTAAGTGATGATAAGGCCAATGATGGAAGCGCACTTCACTCGGGATCCTCAACTTGTGAGGTACTGGCTATCTTATCTGTAGCTGCCGGAACACAACAATGCTACAAACATTGATGTTATGGCGACATATTTAGATAAGATGGTGGTAGCTAGCCAGGCGGACAGACAAGCCCTACCACCAACCAAACCGAGTACACAAACATGTACCCCCCGCTGGGAATCGCACCCGGGACCTCTGGGTCGAAACCGGTGGTCTTAGCCACTAGACCACAGAGGCGGTATTTTGACCTAGCTCGATTGACATAATAATACATACGTATTCTGCTATAAATCAGCGTTAAACTTAAAGCTAAGAATATACTGTTCCATTGTGTCAAAAAGCTCGCTGAAATCAATTTCAATTTAAATTCATTTATTTTTGACCAAAATCATTTTCTTCCCACACACTATGAAAGAACGTTTGTTTTGACATAGGCGCTTAATAATAATAACCTGTCCGTTTCGAACGCCCCACAGAATCTGATAAGATAAGTAAACACAGTAAACAACGGACAGCAATGTCTTAAAATACCCTATTTCTCCTTTGTGCACATGGATTAAAAGAGCTTAATAGCCTAGCCTAGCCTTTGTATGTGACCGTGTAACGTGTGTTTTATTCTAATTTATCTGTGCAATAAATGTATGTATAGAGTTTCCTGTCACTGCTCCAAAAGACGCAAAATATATGTAAATACTTTGAAATCAAAACACTTTTTACGAATTTACTCGAGTTTTATATGTAAACTAGTGGCCCGCTCGCAACTTCGTCCGCTTTTGATATTGCAGCGCCACCTACCGGGTCCAATTGTAAATCTAAACCATTCGCGAATCCACTTGAACACACACAAAAAATGTCATCCAAATCGGTCCAGCCGTTTAGAAGGAGTTCAGTGACATACACACGCACAGAAGATTTGATATTATAAAGAATATGTAATGCGTTTAAAATGTTAATGCGTTGTACATTTCGAAATCTGGTATTTTACTGTTATTATTATTTAGGCAGCACTGTCCTACTACGGTACAAAAAGCCTCTCTCCGCTCCTTCTCTTCTTAGCGTTTTTACGCTTAGACAGGTCCCGATTTTAATATAAGTCAAACTCATCCCGCCATTTTCTTCTGGGTCGTCTAGTCACGACAAGTCGCAACGCAATCTAAACACAAGCCGCTAAATTAAACAGACATGCATACTTCATTAGATGACTCATTAACAAACCTGCAGAGTTGCTACAGTAACATTACCGTCAGTTCAGTATTCCGCAGGTAACTGTACTAACAACGAGGTGACAACATCGATTACATTACATTAAATAACGGCGTCTGAGTCACCCACCTTTGAAACCTTTAAAATTTCCATTTAGACTACCTATTCTGGATGCTATATCGGAGCTAGGCACGACTAATCAAACCGTGCTATTACGCAAACGCTGCCACGTGCTTGTCGCGCTGATGTTTTGAATTCTGTCGTCCCACCATGCCAGCCATTCACATTAAATCATTAAGGCACGGAATATTTGTTCGGCGTAGTCAGGGTTGGCGCCATACGCCTGCTAAAATTCCTAAATAATCGCTTGAAGCTTGAAAGAATTTGAAAGCCACTTTCTCCAAAACGAAATATTCGCAATGAGAAAGAGTGCGTAGGGTTGTGCTAATGCTTATGTGTTATTAAATGCGTATGAGGAATTCTTGAACAAAGATATTCTAATGCAAGAAGTTCCGTAAGCATAGTTGGAATAGTCAGCCGATAGTGGGATGGTATGACGCCGCCGGCCGGCGCCGCCGGCAGCCCCGCATCGCCCGCCCGCCGCCGCTGGTTAGAATGCCTAAGTAATTACTGAATACTAGCCTTCGCCGAGTTTCTTACCAGCTTATGTTAGTACATCTCTTGACATAGTTTTGCAGAAGTTGACTGCAATTTTATTAACTTTGGAACCACGACCATGACAAAGACCTTGATTTAAATGTTTAAGCGCTTGCATTGTTCGCACAAAGTTTTCGTAAATGCTGGAGACAATATCAAAATATATCTTAGTAAAAATAAAACAAAAGTAGTGAAAGACAAACGCCGATTGATCAGAAGATAACCTCCGCAAGTGGTCCCCTAGACTAGACGCATATTTATATATATTTAGCATAGATCCCTAAGGAGAGAGAAACCTGACTGCCATAAAACACTTGTAGGCCGGTGGACGGTGGCTCGGATGAAGACGAAGTTCATTAGGTATACGTGGCCTTAGGTAAAAGGGAGGTGCAATAGACCTAACAAGATAGCGCATTTCGTATTGTAGAAG
This sequence comes from Eudonia truncicolella, assembly GCA_949315975.1. Lineage (NCBI taxonomy): Eukaryota > Metazoa > Arthropoda > Insecta > Lepidoptera > Crambidae > Eudonia > Eudonia truncicolella. The sequence continues at coordinate 1,810,213 of OX438839.1, forward strand.
CAATCAGCCCCAAATCAAAGGACAATAATGCAACATTATTGACATGGCGGTAGATTAAGATAATGATGGTAGCTTGGCAGGTGTACTTATAATAAGCTCTACTGCTAACTAAACCGAGAGAGAGGGAATTAAAATCTCTAGATCTGAGATAGCTGGTCTAATAAATCTAAAAAAATCTAAACACTAGACCAAAGGGCGGTTTATTAATATACTAGTATTTCCCAGACCTTCTACATGGCTTTTAAGTCTATGATTTCCAGTCAGCGGCCATTTTGGGAACGCTTTATGATTTGCATCAAGGTCTCACTCTTCTACGAGTATTACATTTAGCTGTTTTGCTAGCTTACAATAACCACTATACAAATTGCGATTTGTTTGAAATCTGAAACAACGTACGAAGTAAAAAATATTTACTCTGGGAACTAATACATTTGCAAAAAATAAAGTAACCTCCTTCCTCTGACCTCCAAGGAGTGTTTATCTCGTAAATAATATTTTTAACTTTGTAGTACAAACAGTATATGCGTAAGAAGTTTTACAGTAAAATGTAATGCATGTAATAGTCTGTTTTTATTGAACTTTATCCATTACATGTTAAAAAGATGTTTCGCCAATGCTAAATCCGACTATTTGGTCAACACATCAAGGTTTAAATTGCAACAAAAGTACTTTACTCAATCTAAATTTAGATTCACTCACGCATCATACATAAACTGTACTATTCTGAAACAGTTATTTTTAAATTTCTTTATGAGGATGTGTCTCTTGAACGGTTGCATTGTAGACCATCTTCGGTTGGATGAAGGTCCATTTACACAGTAATCACCGGTTGCAACAAATTATCCAGAGGAAGCAGAGAGCCCTTAAGTAGGAGGAAGCGACGAATTTCCCTTCCTATTGATTGCCTTTCTATATTGAGTGGTCTGCCGATCGAGCTCGCATTCAAATTGAAATTAAATCGAGGAACTCGTAACGTAGAGATTGATTCGCTCAGATCAGCAACTTTAGCAAGGCCGTCAGCAGACGAATGGTTATTGCTTCCAAAAGCACATAAAGCGTTGGTCCTAGTTGCTACCATGAGACCGCAGTAGATCAAAACCCACTATCACCAGTACCCTTTATCTACCCTTGCATTATCCCTAGAATCAAATATAAACAATATGTAAAGTAAACGCGCATTTATATATAAACTGTTTTAAATGGATAACCATTGTATAACTTACATTAAATGTTGGCATAACTGAAAAATGGATGCGAAGAAAATCAAGTTCTGCAGTTTAGCTCAACTATTTCCAAACACTGCTTGTTTATGATAGCAGCTCATCTTCCAGTATTTTAGATAGCACCACAAATAGTTTCATCTGAAGGTTAGCAAATATTTTCTAAATTGATGTAAGCATTATATTTAACTTTTTGGCAAAGTCCGAAATTCAAAAGCATCTTGTAGACATAGTTTAGTTTGGCCTTAGTCATGGCTATTTTGACTTAAGTTAAGAGTGACGTTGCATTATGTTAGCCAATATAGATCTGATAATTGTAATAATTCCAAATGAAGGCAGAAATTACTACTAAGAAAAGGTTATTTATAAGTTAGCAGCATGGCCACAAATTCATCGTTATTTTATAACTTCTTCAACCCGAACAAATATTTAAACAGATGTTCTTTTCCCATATTTAATACCTATCAATTCATTAGTAAAAGGCGTGTAGAGTGGTGCAGAAATAACAAATCGCCGTAAGTGCAAAGGTAAACATTTATAGTTACCTCATACGCAGGTACGGCTAAAGACAATGGATCTGAAGGGTCACGGAAAACACAAACAAAGTCCCATACCAATCAATAGCAGGATGGGTGATCAACCAACGACAATCGAACTTAAAACGACGATATTTCAAGTATCGACACATTGCTTATTGATTCACAAAGTGTTAATGGGCTGGACTCGATTCTGCCATATTAAAAATGTCCAGAAGCGTGTCTCATCTCAAAGGCCTGGACATTTGAAATATGGGTAAAATGTCAGAATCAGGAGAATTCTGAGACACCATTGTGCTCGTTTTGAAATAGCAGAATTGAGATGCTCGTCTAAAACGCATCTGGGTTATGTGGCAATTGGTCTAATAGCAGCTGGGCTATTTATTAAGCAATTTGTTTAGCGTATTAGACCGGACTCTTGCCTAGGTTAGCATAGATAGAAAAACGTAAGAAACACTGATTTATTTTTTCTGAACCCCAAAAGCAGTAAAGCATCAAACAAATCTCTTTATTCAGGATTTCAAACAATCGAACCAAACCAGTAAAAATAAAGCAACGCCTTGAGAAACAAACAAACGTTAATCAACATTAACGTTCATTAAAGTATTGGTCGCATCATCGCTATCTCCACACTTTTGTTTCTTCTTGTATTTCCTATGTAAGTCTTTCAAGAGTTATCAATCAGACTTCATAGCGAACAGATTTTCAAATCCTATTTACTCACACAAATACCACACATTATCTTTTCAGAAACTGCAATAAACATACAAAGATCAAATAAACAAAAGTGAATCATAACTACATAAAATATTTGGATAAATTCTTGACTACAACTTCCGGTGAAACATTCAAATAGAAATAACTCTTCTCTTACAAGGTAATGCGTGTGACAAAGAATGGCCCCGTGTATTATTCATTGAAGATGGCTGAAGCTCTACAAGGGTACGGACTATTTTATGACAAACTCATTAACATCCCGTGTCCTGACAATATCAGCGTCATTCACTGTCATCATCATCATCACCAGCTCATTTTATGTCCCCACTGCTGGGGCACGAGCCTTCCCTATGAATGGATAGGGAGAACGGGCCATAAACCACCAACCACCAGTGCGGATTGGTGGTTGTTAACAACTGCTAGTGCAGCCGGGATCAACGGCTTTACGTGCCTTCCGAAGCACGGAGGAGCTCGAGATGATAAAAGTTTGGTCATCCATCCGATGACCGGCCTTAGCTAAAGTTTCGATATGTATTTATTAACTAAGGTTAGATTAATTAAAATTAGAAAGCCTGATAAATTAGTAGCCATGTCACAGATGGAAAACCATTAATAATCATGCTTGACCACTACAAACATACTATATGAAATTTGAAACGGTAAAATTTATATATCTTCTAACTTGTATGTGTTCAATTATGATGACCTACAATACAACCATCTTTACAGAGAAATGGCATATTTTTACATGACATAGTTTTGATAAAATGCGCCAAGATCATCCGTAACACTAAACAAGACACAAATAGATATACAAAAGCGGTCGCAACAAGAACAGAAACGAAACTAAGCGGCAAAGAAACAAAAGACGCTGCAAACGGCAGAACAGGTTCCAAGACTTCCAAGTTGCTATTGATCATAGCCAAGGCGTCCTATCTAGGGGTGGGTCCCATTACGAGCTGCCAAGACGGCCACGAGCGAGGCTATAGGAAGCCCACCGCCGCTCCGTGCACTTATCCAATTTGCCGCTATTATGATTTATTGGTGCGTCCAAGTAGGCGCCTCTGACCTAGACCGCTCTAGTAGACGATCGGGTTTTATTTTGAACAGCGATAGGAATAACAAGTAACATTTAATGCTTAATCACATGGGACAAGCATCCGGATCTGAAGTAAGGATGTTTGCCTAACTAAACACCTAACGCCTAACTAAACTCGCCGAACTAATTTTTACCGATCGCGTGCATTGTAACATATGGAAGCTCATCATTATTCAATTATTTACAATATGCTTATGCAGGTACATAAGTAGGGACCGTTAAACAGTTAAGCTCAATACCATACTTTGAACTTTTCCTTGAAAGTACAAAACCTGCACGGGTGCAATGCTGTCATATAAGCCTTCCTCTTGAATCACTCTATCTAATAAAAAAACCGGATCAAAATCCGTTGCGTAGTTTTAAAGATCTAAGCATACATACAGACAGACAGCGGGAAGCAACTTTATACTATGTATTCGATGTCCATTTCCCAACTACCATTTTAGGTTGATCCTTCCACACCTACATGGCAAATACTGAATGTCAGTCAACTAAGCGTTTAATACCACGTTGTCGTAGTTGTTGTAGTCGAAGACTTTCTACGATTAGACGAGATTACTTGTACTCGTCGCACCAACTTTAGATGTGGATGATTAGATGGATTCCGAGTATATTGTTGGTATGTATCGAGGAATCTCTTTGCCCAGTAATTTAACTAGATCCAACGCATAAAGCCGCTTGACGGCAGACTTAAGTATTGAGGCGGTTATGCGGTAGAGTTCTGTGTAGAATGCGCTATCAATTAAACATGCCGAACTTATTTTGAGAGTGGTACATATCTTTAAGCCGTTGCTCTGGCCGTAAGATGGCGGTGGTAAAGAGCTTGGTCATGGGCAACACACTCAATGCGTGTTTACGCATTGAATCACTGCCTAAAGGTACCGGATGGCAGCCGACTCCACGCAGCAGCAGCAGACGACGTGTCGACGTGACCAGTAGTGTCGGGACGACACGTCGTCTGCTGCTGCTGCGTGGAGTCGGCTACCGACTGGTACCCTTAAAAGTAAGGACCAAACTCTACAATGTTATTTCTAAATATGTAAGGCCGGCCACTCGTTAACAAGCTGCTAATAATACATATCCCTTTTATTATATTAATAAGAATTAAAACACCTTGTTATCTAATCCTATTGGTTGACAATCAATTGTTAAGCTTGGGTGCATTAACTATTTCATAATAAGTAAAATAAATATATCCTTTTTAATATTTTTGTTGTTATAAGCTAGCAAGATTTCTGTTTGTCTTGTGACAATTTTACGGCAGCATATTTATAAGGCCAACCGGTTATAGCATTATTAAGTAATCGTATAAGTTTATAAATATGTACACCGCTGTTGGTTTTCAAATTAATAATCCAAATGACAAATTGCAACAACAATCTAGGGAGCGAGTCGTGAGAGCTGCAGCCTCGCCGCTATCTTAATGGCCGCGGCCTTATTTCTAGTAGCGGTGCCTGTCGACTTGCCGGGTAGAATCCCTTGAATCATTGATCTGACGATGTGTCGTTAGAAGCGAAACTGGTATCTGCCGTGAACTAATTTCAACCGGTATTCATATTTGCTCGATGCATCGGCTAGGGCGTTCGCTTTGCGATCTTGCTAATAAAGCCACTTTCGTGATTTCAGGTCATCAGATGAGTGACCCAATTCTACCCGTTGATCCCGGTATTTCGAAAGATGAGTCTATTTTTTTTTAAGAGATCAACAAACGATTGCTTCAATCGTCATTTTCAGCTCACCGGATATTTTGGGGGCGGCGAGAAACTTGAAGGGTTCCTCAAGCCGTGTAAAACGAAGCAAAGTCAGAGGTTTTCTAAAGGGAATTGCATCACGCGTGTCCCCGTTTCCTACTAGATTCTCTGAGAGGTTCTGATTGGATCGGGTCTCGATGGTGCAGCCGTCATCGGCTTGATACCACAAACGGTAAGCACCAAGCTCTCCCATATTACAACCCGCCAGGCAGACGGTGGACGGGCTAGTTTGGGTATCCCCTAGAATCCCGTGAGGCTGTGCAGTGTAGGGTACTCCACTTTTTCGCTGCTACCTGACGGCGATTGGAGCAGGTAGGTCAACTGCCGCCTCTTTCTCTCGTCTCATCTACGACAGAGACGGATGTCGATCTCGCAGGCCTTCTTCGCGTCCCTCTTATGCGAAACGACTGTTTAGGTAGAAGGAAGCCATAGCCAACCCGCTTTGTAGTCCTATCATTGTCCTTACCCTTCAAACTAGAAAACATCAATGCAAAACAATGCTGCTTGGCAGCAGAAAGAGGTATCGTTAGGTGATCGGCATCTAGTCGTGTTCTAAGGAGGATTCTACTACCTAACAGGAATTTTTATGATTGTTAATTCCTTGCAGATAATAAAATAATAAACAAGGCAGATAGGTATTTATTGTTATAAATCCCGCAATAAACAGGTTTGCTTTCATCTCTATCACTTACATTGTACCTATAAAACATGGCTGGTTTGCCGTGACACAAAAGAAATAACAGTCCACCATGACGCGAAAACACAGTTTTTGGTACCTATATTATTGGTACTAATAATTACTGCTTCGCATAGTGAAGCGGTTTGCTTGCACGTTCTAGTTGCGATCTCGCATGATAAGTCACTTTCGCGATGCCGATCGGGTCCCAAGATTCGTGATCAAATAAAAAACTCGGTTTTTTTGTTAATAGATTGCTGAAACTGAAAGGGTTCCTCAAGCTGTGTGAAATGAAATCACGCGAGCGAGTCCAATGAGTCCAAATCGGATCGGGAGCGGAACAATCCGAGGGTGCCTCTAAAGGCTAGGACCTCGGCTCGGGTTGACCGAGTCGTGAGGTTAAAACTACGTGCTTCAGAAGGCGCGTTAAACCGTAGGTCCCGGTTGCTGTCGTAAGATGGCAAACGTTAAATCTCACCAACGCGACCAGGATGGTGGGTTGCGGCCCGATTACCTTTCATAAGAGAAAGACAGTCTGAGCCCAACCTATTGGAGCATCTATAGACCGATGATGAAGAATTTTCTAATGATTTTAAAATATTAGTTCAAATAAAAGTCAATTTTTTAGAATTTTATTACAACTGTATGTAGGGGCCTGAATAGATTCATTTGCATGACTCATGCTTTTGTGAAAACCATAATTTTCATCGTGTACTATGCAAATGTGTAACGTACACACCATGGTTTATCAATGCTTAAGCAAAGTGTTTAGTTTCACTATCTATTTAATCTAATGTAGGTACCTATTTAAAGGCCATCTGGTCACTTACACATTATGTAGCATACCTAAATAGAATAATAGTTTAGACACCAGTTGGGTGACCTAATCAAAAATAACTCCTGTGTGCTTTGGAAAGTGTGTTAAACTGTTGGCTTTGATTGTTGAGATGTCACTTTTTAGTGCCATACAACTGTTGCTGTATCATCATCACCATCACCAGCTCATGTTATGTCCCCACTGCTGGGGTTGAGCCTTCCCTATGGATGGATAGGGACAATGGGTCATAAAGCCCAGTGCGAATTGGTGGTTGCTAACAACTATTAATGCAGCCAGGAGCAACGTCTTTACATGCCTAACAAAATTTTGTTTTACTATAATGTAATGAAATATCAAACAAAACTAACATTAGGCACCCATGTGCTGAAGATACAGTAACTATTATAACCACTGGTCAAAGTCAAAGTAAATTTTTTTATTCCAAAATACTTAAGAATAAGTGCATTTGAATTGTCCAAACATATTTAACCTACTACACAATCAGGAAGTCTATTTTTTAGCTGTGGAGAAGAGGGGCACAAAAAACCGGACACTACCTAGAATACAGTATAATGCAAATAGGTACTATTTGTATTTTTACTTAATGGAAAAAGTTCATCACTTTTTCCGATGAGCTATTAGGTTGAATTAATTACTATTCCAAGTTACATGTGGGCATGTGTTGTTATTCTACAATCTTTAAGGTCACACACACACATTATTAGCACATAAACTTTCAAAGATTTAACTTACTAATTAATGGCTTTTTGCGATTCCAATGAGTGCTCTTGACTAAAATATTGATATCAATATTACTGATATGGCACAGGGGTTTGTGTATACAGGATATTATATTGCAAACATAAATAATAATATAATGAAACACATTTTACGATTCTACTTAGTTCAATTTTTCTTTTTTCATTTAGACTATGTTTTTCATTTCAATGTGTACTGTTTGAGTAAACTTTAACATATAGCTTCAAATACTTATTACACCTAAAGCAATTATCAATTGAATTGATAATTATCAATTTAATTAATAATAATAATATTTTTTTTCAATTTACTCGAACACCTGCTCAAACAAAGCATAGTATAGCCATATTTTACCCATAAATGTTCAATTTAACTGTTAGATTTACCTGAAATCGGGTGGTAGACGGTTGGTCTTTGAACCGCGAAGGTTTCTCTATGTCGCGGAAGCTGCTTTTCGTCAGCTGGGACTTGGTAGATTGCACGAGCACATTGCCGTTGGTCATGTCCGGCAGCAGCTTGTCCCTCTCGTTCGGGTCTCGAGTCTTGAAGTGCAAGCCTGATTCAAGATCGTCGCCTCTCGTTACAACCTCAGACGGGTACTGAATATTACCATTGGTCGCCGCCATAGACTTAGCCGAGCTTATCTTCCGAAATCGACCGATTATAACATCTTCTTCATCAGGCACAGGCACGTGTAAAGTTTCCGGAGTATCCGGTATTTTGCTATTGCCTTCCGATTTAACGGGGCTCATTTCTATATCTTTATGTGGTAAACTCATTTTGTTTTTTTAAGTCACACCTATACAATGTAATTTTAATTCATAATCGTGGCTAATTATTTATTTTTTACACACACGATAGTTCCAGTAGCGATGACGCGGATACGGGCCATATGTGGGTCAGAAACAGTATTATTTCTATAAAAGTATGCATTAAAAAACGAATAATTTCTATTATTTCCGAAATTATAGGTATTCTGGGAATTTAACTTAGTACATTTCAAAAGCACGCGTTATTCACGCGCGTAAATAACCAAGAATTAAAACACGACCACGCATACGACAAACAATTTGACAACTGATGGAATTGACAATTTGACATGACAATTGACAATAGAAATTGTTTTTTTTTTAATTTTTTTAATTATTGTTTTACGTTTCCGGATGAAATCCATCAAGCCTATTCGTTCGTTCTATCTTCTTAGGTAATACATAAATAAACTATATTGATGATGATGAATGATAATAGAAATGGAAACTGGGAAATTATATTACCCCCCAACCCTTCGAGTATTTCAGTAAAGATGTAGGCCTTTCCTAAGTCCTCACGCAGACTTCTTGAGAGAATTTTAAAAGTGACGTTGCACTGTTTGGTTAATTTGCCAACACTCATTTACACTCACGAACACTTAACGGTTAATAATCCACCATTATTTCACATTAATATTCGACATAACACTTAGAAAATATAACAAAACCGCAGACATGACTCATTTCAATTAAATTTCTTGTAAAATGGCTCTCGCTACGATTTAGCCAGTGTCTAGTTTTAGGGCAACTTGTTAGTGTTTTGATTTTGTAATTTTATCTGCTTAACTAACTCGCTCAATTAGTTAGTTATTTGTCATTGTTTCAGGTATCAACAGAATCAATCAGTTACTGCCTGTATCCTAAAAAGTTAGGTCTCAGTTTTTGGACTTTTGCTTGCTTGTAAGTACAAGCACAACGCCTATTGAAGTTTTAAGCAAAGTTACGGACATGACTCTTCACTTTTCCGCCAAGAAGTCCATGGAAATTGGAAAAGCCAACTTAACAGATTTGTTTTCTTTATTAATTTTATAGCAGGCAAGGCATAGGATGTAGTTCATGCGAGCCAAATCTTTAGTTATTGTTAAAAAATATTTATTAATTTTTCATTCCAAAGGGGCAATGTTGCAAGCATTCTTTGCACCGTTCCCCCGTGATTCCACTGTTGGAGACTTGGAGGACATCTTTTATTCAAAGGTCTTTAGTTTTTAATTTTTTAATTATTTTTCTGTTTCAAGTTAATGTTAGGTAAGATTTCTTGGATTAATAAATATTTGCATTATAAAGTATAATATCCTAAAATTATTCTCGAGTTTTTAGTAAAGTAAGTTGAAAGTTTACTTTTAAAATGAGAGAAAACTTTTTTTTATTTCACATTACCCTGCATTATCGTTTCTTTCTTTTACTTTATTTTTTTTTAAATCAAAGAGTCATATTTGCAATTCTATAAAAAGTATGAAGTTTCGTCCATCAAAGTTATGTTAAGTTTATGATTAATATTTTATCCAGAATTAATTATTAATCAATAATTAATTGTTAATACTGAAGCTGAGGCTGTATTGCCCCACATCCATAGATAATACTTTATAGACGGGCCCACATCTTTACTGAGATACTCGAGGTGTTGGGTGTTATAACATTTGTCACTTCCCATTACTATTATCATTCATCATCATCATGCAAGGGGAAAAAAAATTTTGAAGACTTTTAACTGGATTTAATACTAATGAAATTAAGAAACTAATGATATGGAAGCATGGTCTGGAACAAAGTACACTTAAAAAAAAATTATACCGGTCTGAGTCAGACCGTCTGACAGGAACATAAATTTGACAAATGGGGTAGGCCGGCCGGGTCAAATCGTTTTATAGGTCTTTGGGCCGGGTACGCCCATCCATCACAGAACACAGAACAATTATACTCCATTTACTTTCCTTTATGGGTGGGCCGTTTTTGTTTCGTGTTGATTGCTGCCGTATCTTATTTAGTGTGTATTTCAAATTCTAATCTAAAACGCTAAAGCATCGTAAGAATACTTAGTAACATTACACTGACTTTAAATAAACATGGGGTTCCGAGATGGTGAAATTAATCTAGACAGTCCTACCGGTTCTTATTATGCCGGGCAGTTTGTGAATGGGAGACTGGTGTTCGTATTAAATAGCGATCACAATATTAGAGGTCAGTATAGAAAACTTACATACAATAGACAGTTACAGTTATTTTATCATACCGTTGGGTGGGCCGCGGTTCAAGGGGACCAACTTTTGTCAATAACACTTTGTTTTCAAGTCATCCCCTGCAGAGCGGGAGGGTAAAAACCAAAGCTAATTTTAGAGGCGGCTGGGACGGCTGGGGAAAAATTTTCGTCGAAAATTTCGATCCTACATAACACCCTATTTTTATCTTACCGTTCGGTGGGCCGGTTCTAGGGGACCAACTTTTGTCAAGAACACTTTGCTCTGAAATCATTCCAGGGCTGACTTTAGTGTCCTGCGACACAAATTTAAATCCAAAAAGTATACTCAACAATTAGTTAGTTAGATATTTAGATACCAAATGCTAACGATATGGCTTGTAGTGACAGAACAGAATTATATTATATTATTAATATTATCAAAATGTTTGTGGATTACGAACAAAAACAAATACATTTTTTCGTAACGTGATTTATTTATTTAATATGTGTGATGTGATTATGTGATGCATGCCGATTATGACATTGTTTGCTTAAGAGAGACTTGGCTTTTGCCGGGTATTTAAGACATGGAACTGTTTGACACTTGTTATAATGTCTATAGTGCGTACCATCATTACTTATGATGTCATCATCATTGCTCACAGGTGACTTTAATATCTCTTCAATGCAGTCCTTAATAATCATAAGTAACATAACAACAATGGTGACATCTGGACACAAGCACTGCTTAGTTTCATAAGTTTTACTGACTTAAAACAATGTAATGGTATTTTTAATTTTAAAGATAGACTTCTGGGCCTTGTGTTCAGTGCAGAAGCATGTTCGGTGACTCAGTGTAGACAGCCATTAGTAGAAGAAGATGCTTACCGTCCTGTGTTCAAAATTCAAAATCTTCAAGGAAGTTCAAGTTCACTTTTTTTTCAAGCTCCCAGCATACGGTCTGCCTGCTTACTTCTGCAACTGGGTTGCTGGCTTCCTACATGAGTGTAAGATCCGAATACTCACAGACGGATGTGCTTCGCTGTTCATGTCAGTGAACGCTGGTGTCCCTCAAGGGTCCGTTCTATCCCCCACCCTGTTCCTTCTGCATATCAATGATATGCTTCCACTTGGAAATATTTATTGCTATGCAGATGATGGCACGGTGCATGGGGGATATAACGGTCACCCAGCGGCCGGGCGGGTCGAAATTGAAGTGAGTCGAGTGAATCTTGTCATTGGGCTCAATCGGGTATTGGACCACATATCTAATTGGGGCTCCAACAATCTGGTTGAGTTCAATGCCAAGAAACCACAGGTATGCGCGTTCACGGCAAAAAAAGTCGCCATTCTTTCCCCTTTCCCTCTCTTCAAGGCACATCACTCGGCCTGCAGAGCAGCATTAACATGCTCGGTATGGAGATTCGCTGCGATCTGAACCAGAGGGACTATATCGAAGCCGTGATAGAAACAGCGTCACGTAAACGTAACTGTCGGTGTCCTGAACAGGGTGCGGCGATTCTTCACGCCGGATCAGTTGTGCCTTTTGTACAAGACACAGGTGTGATCTTGCGTGGAGTATTGCTTACACCTTTGGGACGGTTCCGCAAAGTACCTTCTCGCTGCCTTGGACAGATTGCAGCGGCGCGCTATACGCATTATCGGCAATGCAGAGGTCGCTAATGCTCTCGAGCCCCTGCAATTGCGGAGAGATAAAGCGTCACTCAGCGTCTTCTACCGCTTATACCACGGCAAATGCTCTGAAGAGCTCTTTGACCATATCCCACCTTCTCCCTTCCTCCATAGGAGTACGCGTGCTGCTCTCCGGAGTCACCCCTGTACTGTCTCGAACATTCCATCGCGTACAAAGAAATTTGGTGAGTCGTTTCTTTGTCGCACTTCCAAAAGATGGAATAGTCTACCAGCACTCGTTTTCCCTCCTTCCTATGACATGGGGTCTTTCAAACGAGGCGTGAAGAGGCACCTTGTGGGCCGGCAGGGTGAGGGTGACTGATGCTGCGTTGTTTTCACGCTGCACCAGTTGTCCTTGCGTCTGGACTCCATTTCCACTTAACATCAGGTAGAGTAGAGTCATTTGTCGAGCTACGTATAAAAAAACTTACTGTGTCCACGCAGGCTTCAACCGGCGGTACTCACCGTGCGGTTGTACCGGAGGCCGACTATGATGTCATAAATAACGAGTGGCCGTGGCTATGTTTTCCGAATATATATCTGTTAAATAATTTAAGGGAAATCCCAGATAAATTTCCATCATGGTTCACAAAGGAAAAATTAAAGTAGGGTAAAAGTACCGGTTTGCCGGTCCCTACCTCTTTTCGGCCACATCGCACACTATTTTGATAATAGATGTAAAATGGACTATTATTTTAAAATTTGCGGGTCTTTTAATCTGGACGTTTTTCACGATTCATTATCCGGCAGCATATCTTCGAAGATAATGATTTGTGCTCTCAGTTGCCATTTTCAAATTTGGTATGCAAAATTTAACAATAAAAAGTAGCAGCAGACCAATTTTCCAAAAAATAATTTTTAAATGTTACTGTCGGTTAATTGGCGATCGCTTTGGTTTGTGCGGATTTAACATGTTGAATTTTTATATTCAAGCCCCAAAACGCATCAAACTTTCATAATTTGAGATATTTTGGGTGACCGGTGAACACATTAGCGATTTAGTTCATAATCTAGTAAGCGACCGGGAGGCCGCAAACTGGTTTCATTAATTGCATTTATTTTTGGCATTATTTCGGAAAACTTAAATTCGCCAACATAGGTCCCATTGTATTTATGAAGAACTAGATTTTTGTAAAATTACAATTGGATTCCGGCCGCCAATATGCCTTACATTTTCAAAGATATAACCTTCAGAAAAATCGATTTTTTTAACGGCCGATAACTAATCAAAATTAAACCTGTTTTCGGCCGACCCTGCCATAAGGTATAAAAACGGCCGATAACTAGAAATATTTTACTAGCAACCGGCCTTTTAATAAATTGATTAATTATAATCATTGATATACTTAATTATCCCATTATTTGTGATACATTTTATTTTAGGTTAGGTTAGGTCAGGTCGTGTTGCTGAACACAGGGAAAAAGTCAGCCCAGACCCTATATTTGGTGCTAAAGGAGAAAAACCATTATTAATTGGATAATTGAGCTGGCGAAACGCGGAATTCCTACTGAAAAACTTAGCACAAACAGATTTGAATGCTAAAGCTTGTTGTGATTTAATTAATTGTTTTACTTACATATTGATTCTGGCAGATACATTCCTAAACTAAAAAGACGCATTTTCAAAATTTGTGTCAGAATCAACAGTACTAAAGGGTGGTTAAATTTCAAGGGCCGATGTTGATTTTGAATAAAACACAAACTATTTAGGAAATTATTGTAATTTTATTTTATTATGATATATTGGTATTACTCAATTATGTATGGAACAAAATATCGGCCAAATGAGCGCCGCGACCTCGGCGGCACACCTCCATACGATGGTCCAAATTTTCGATGACGCTGAGGCATAATGGAGGTTCTATGCCGTTAATGTGCCGAATTATCTCATCCTTTAGCGTTTGAATTGTTGCTGGCTTATCGACGTACACCTTTTCTTTCAAATAACCCCAAAGAAAAAAGTCCAACGGTGTCAAATCACATGATCTTGGGGGCCAATTGACATCGCCATTATGTGAGATAACACGGCCATTGAATTTGTTGCGCAAAAGAGCCATTGTTTCGTTAGCTGTGTGGCAAGTGGCACCGTCCTGCTGAAACCACATATCGTCCACATCCATATCTTCCAATTGTGGCCATAAAAAGTTCGTTATCATCTCACGATAGCGAACACCATTCACAGTAACTGCCTGACCGGCCTCATTTTGGAAAAAATACGGCCCGATGATGCCGCCAGCCCATAAACCGCACCAAACAGTCACTCTTTGTGGGTGCATTGGTTTTTCGACAATCACTCTTGGATTCTCATTCGCCCAAATGCGGCAATTCTGTTTATTGACGAATCCACTGAGGTGAAAATGTGCCTCATCACTGAAGATGATTTTCTTCGAAAATTGATCATCCACTGTTGCCATTTCTTGGAACCATTCTGCCCATTCACGACGTTTGGAATGGTCAAGAGGTTTTAGTTCTTGAGCCAATTGCACCTTGTAAGCGTGTAAATGCAAGTCTTTATGCATAATGTTCATCAACGACGAGCGTGAGAGGTGCAATTGTTGGGCACGACGACGAGTTGAGGTGGACGGCTCTTCAGCCACACTATCGCGAACAGCAGCAATATTTTCTGCAGTACGAGCTGTACGAGCATGCACTGGTGTTCTCACATCTTCTACAGACCCGGTTTGCTCGAATTTTTCCACGATTTTTGCGATTGTACGCACATTTGGACGATCAAATTGACCAAAAAAATCACGAAGTGCACGATATGCATTTTGATTTGAACGCCCATTTTCATAATAAGTCTGGATAACTTTAACACGTTGTTGGATTGTGTATCTCTCCATGGTTCAAATTGAGTAAGTCTGAAATAGAGAAATGTCAAATTAAATTCGGAAAAAAACTTGGCGTTTAGGTGTGGTTCACATTCAACATCGGCCCTTACAATTTAACCACCCGTTATTATCAACCTTATTTATTCGCTCTTCAATAAGAGTCATTTTCTTCTTGTGAATTGTGTGACCGATAAACGGCCCACAGTAGTCGATAAAGCCCGGTGAAGCTGAAAATGCCGTAGAGGCAATAAGCAATCCCTCTCAAAAAAAAAAAAGTTTCAAGTGGCCGAGAACGGGTGTTTTTGCTATTTTGACGATTATATATTTTTTGTAAATTATAGCTTAAAGATACCTACATCTAGAAACGTTAAGTTTTATGATACTAGACTCTTGTAGGAAGACATAAAAACTTTTTGCAAATTGTTAGTATTACTGTAATATAACAAAAATCAACACTGAAGTCAATAAGTAGCTCAAGTGGTCGCAAACCGGTTTGTACCTACCATAAAAAGTGGAAAAGTTACGGCCGTCAAAACAATTGGGTAGTTGACTGGTTAGTCAACATAGAAACTTTTTAACAACTGTCAAAACAATTATTTTAATAGAAATTGTATGGGATTAGCAAACTATGACGTCACTATTTTCTTCGGTCAATTGAGTGTTTATTAATAACTTTTTAGGTTACAGAAATTCATGCTTAGGTCAAATAAAAAGTTGGTTAATGTTATAAAGAACTGTTACGTGATTTCTTTTATACGTTTATTGTTCTGGAATTAATTGTTGTTAATAATAATACTTTAGGTTTGTTACGGAATCGTCAGAAGTGAGTGCAAAGTGAGTGTTATGATGATTGAATGAAAAAATTAAACGTCCACCCGACCAAGCCAGGAATCGAACCTGGGTCTTCCGCAATCCGGGCGGCTGCACTGACCGCTATGCTACCGGGAAGACTGAGACGTAAGCGCTGAATTTTGTCACTGCTTTTTAATTTTTTGAGTGCTAATAGCGGCACAGTGCGTCATCTATCCAACGGTTATTGCAAAAAATAAAAAAGTAAAAATTTTTGATAATTTGTCAAATCTAAAAAGTCCTCATCGGATCTGCCTGATAGGTACTATGGTTTTCGGTACCAATAATTCAGGCGAAGGAGGTATCATTTGCTCTCTATTCAATGACTACTTTCACCGGTAGATATAGTGTCGTACCAATCACAAACAAACTTGAACCGTTCTTTGATCATAATATTAGTGTCTATTAGTGTCTCCGTTGCGTTGACAAAAAAATATACAAAATCGAAAGGATTTTGTCCCACCGATTTTTCTCAAGCCCATAGGTCTCTTGCCCTACTTTTGTCATTGCTTTTTAATATGTTCTTAGTAACTGGTATAGGCTGATGAAGATGACTATGATGATGATTATGATGATGATGATGATGATGATGATGATGATGATGATGATGATGATGATGATGATGATGATGATTATGATGATGATGATGAACTGGTAAAATGCCTGACATTGGAAGCAATGTCATGTTGTTCCAATACACAAATCCGGGGATAGACACAATGTCGAGATTTATAGGCCAATAACTAAAATAAGTACTATACCTAAACTTTTTGAGCGTATTATTTACGATATCATTTTCCCTCTCATAAGACCTGTAATCATTAATCAGCAGCATGGTTTCATTAATAAGAAATCCACTGAGACCAACGTTTGTGAATTTGTCCATCTTGTGGCAACTGAAATGGAGCGCGGTGGTCAGGTTGACGCCGCCGTGTATACTGACTTCTCCAAGGCGTTTGATAAAATTCCGCACTCTATACCCATACACAAAATTGGTAAAGTTGGTATACATGGTGATCTATTGCTGTCGTTTGAGTCATATATTAAAGGACGAAGCCAGGCCGTCACTAACAAGAGTTTTTGTTCAAAATTTGTACCTGTTTCAACTGGGGTGACTCAGGGATCTCATCTCGGCCCTCTTCTGTTTAACTTATTTATTAATGATGTGGTTTCATTCCTTAAACATTCCGACGTTCTCATATAATATATGCATATTATGCTGATAATATGATAACATTTAAAAGTATTGAAACATCATTCGATACCGATTTGTTGCAGAAAGATTTAGACGACCTTAGTTTATATTGTAATAAAAATTATCTATTTCTGAATCCTAACAAATGTAGCATTATCTCAATTTCCTGTAAATCCAAATTAAAAGAACATAATTATCACTTAAAAAATGAACTACTTAAAAGGGTTACCGAGGTGCGAGACTTGGGGGTATATTTTGATAGTAAGCTTACATTTAAATCACACGTTGCACATTTAACCTCAGAAGCGTACCGTAATGTTTTCTTCGTCATTAGAACCGGTAAAGATTTCAGACTAATCTACTCCTTAGCGTTATTATTCTATGCTCTACTCCATGTTGTTGTACAACTCCTATGTTCGGTCCATTCTAGAATACGTATCGACGGTGTGGAATCCACAGTACAAGGTGTATATCGACATAATAGAAAGGATAAATCAGATCAAATCTTTGCGACATGGTGATACAGAGTCTATTCCTCTGGTCCCATCTCTGGAGAGCCGTCGTGTAGAGAGAGATCAATTGTTTTTATTTATGATAGTTACTAATTTGATAGACAGCAGTTTTCTTTTGGGTAATATATGCTTCAAGGTGCCCTCGGATAAGCTCACATTCCCTTAACCTTTTCTCCATGCCCCTGACAAGAACTAAATATGCTGGCAACAGTTTCTTGTCAAAGTTATAATTAAGAATTTTCATACGTTGGATTTGTTTTACTGTAATTTACAATCGTACAAAAAACTAATCAGGGGATTGTCGGATGATTCAATCTACTTATGTATGATGTACTTACTATATTATTTTTTTCAATTCAGTTCAAGTATTTATTTATTTATTAGTTTGTTTCAAAATTAAATTATGTGTGTGTGTGTGTGTGTGTGTGTGTGTGTGTGTGTGTGTGTGTGTCTGTCTGTGTCTGTGTCTGTGTCTGTGTCTGTGTCTGTGTCTGTGTGTGGGTGTGGGTGTGGGTGTGTGTGTGATAGTGAGAGATTACGTATTGTTGTCTGTTCTATTTATGTGTTATTTGTATATTTGATTTTATATGATTTTGTATAATTGTTTGTTTCCCAAATAAATAGAAAATAAAATAAAATAAACTTTATGTCTGCATTATGGTCGAACTTTTATTGAGAAAGTGACAATTTTGCATAGTATGTGTAAGTAACATTATGTTTTGTTTTCGTTTCTTCCCTTTGGTTATTGGTGGTTTACGAAACAATCCCTGATCCGTCGCCTCTCCATATAATATATCTTCTCTTTACACTGACAATACTTAGGAAGTGTGTATCGAATACCTTTCTTCCAGGTATATATATGTCAGTGAAAGGCTTCTGCCAGGTGCATTGGGCCGAGCGGCGTAGTCGACGAGTCAACGACCGCACAGAACACTACACCGTCGAACACAACTCCTACGAAGAATACATCGCCTTGAAGTTACCTCTCATTGGAAGTAAAAATGGTCAGTGTTTATTATGCTGATGAGCTACATTTCAGTGTAAGCCAATTAACTATGTCTACCACATTAGAGATGATATTCAGTTTCATAGAGTCCATTTTCTTTTGCAACAACAAATTAATTATTCTTTAAAACTGCTTGACAACTTTTATGCCTGCTCACCAAATTGTCAACCAGTCAAATATCCTTTGACAAGTTTTGTATGTTAACTAGATGGGTATATGGTTGAACATTCGTTGAAGAAATTACAGTTTTGAATAGTGGGATATGCAAAAGTTCTATGAAGTTCATATTACGAATAACGAGAACCTTTGTGGTGAATTTGCACAGTTTTTAACTTGCCATATAGAGGCGATTTCATAAATATCAAAAGGCCTTAAAACTGTTCAGTGAAACTAATCAGTCAATCTAATGATCAATGTCAGAAGATATTATAACGGGAGAACTTTAACAGAATTGCATTTTTATTCTTACGTCTTCAAATGCACATTTGTGTTCTCGACATTTTGACGCCACGGTATATAAACTTCAGTGCATCGTAATAGCTTTGTTACCTGTTCAATTTCAGCCGAGCATCAGCTCAAACCAGGGCAGTACGACTACCCGTTCAACTTCCAGCTGCCGGCCACCTGCCCCTCATCGTTCGAGGGGTCAAACGGCCACGTGCGCTACGAGCTGCGTGCCATTATGAACGTGCCCTATAACTCTGACAAGGAGTTAATCAAAGAATTGCGCGTCATTGCGCCGCTCGATCTGAACACGGTCAACTGTAAGGTGGGTTTGAGGCAGGGCTTTAAATGCCCTTAAAAATTAGTTAACATTACCTCTATCACGTGAACATAACGGTAATAGCTAAAGTAATGGTATGTATTTATGTTCACTATAGCATGGTATCGTTACTTGAGTGGCATTTTTACCGGCTAATTTACCTACCGCTCTACGCGGATTCGCTAAAGTGATATTAAAATTACTTACCGCGGGGTATAGCAGAAGTGGCCGTAGTGTTGCCAAGTTATAATTCAAAAACTAAAAAGTAGATCAATTGAAAAATATATTCAATTATAAATTGAACTTTCATTTTGGCCGGCATGTCATGGGGTGCTGGTTCGAATCTTAGAATCGGATTTAATTCCACTCTTGTCTTGTCTTTTTTCCAAATTGTAATTTGTTCGCAACAAAATTTGCGTAAAATTATATATAACCATAATCTTGAACCTGCATTATTTATATTTTCATTGTCATCAGGACCCGATCAACTTCGAGTTCGAGCACACGTTCTGCACGTGGTGCTGTAACTCTGGCATCGCGGAGACGGCGGTGAAGGTGCCGATGCGGGGCTACTGCCCCGGCCAGGTCATCCCGGTGGAGATCAACTGCAAGAACCGGAGCTCCGTCGCCATAGACTGTATCAAGTTGAAAATTCGAAAGGTACACAACCTGCACGACAGACCGTCAGAGTTCCATAAACTGACAAATTTCCTTAATAAACTTTGAACTTTATGTTTTTCTCGTAAGGTCGAACCCTTTCACTGGTAGAGGCTTTAACAGAAGCCAGCATAATTTGAATGGAGATATGGAGTTGTGACAGATTCGAAGACCAGTACCAGTCCAGGGACCGGTCCAACGGTTTAATCACAAAAGCCTTTGAAGGCCTACCTACAGACTTAGGCCTTACTTTAGCCCTTAATAACCAAAGGGTAGCCCAAAGACTAGCGTCAAGTTAGCAGCCTCACCACGGAATTAGATGGTTTTTACTACGTCAAAAAATTGTGTATAAATAGTGATAAATAGTGACGTATAGCATATAAATAGTGATACTGTGGTTCAAAATCTTGGTGAGGCTGCTAACTTGACGTCAAGCTAGCAGGACACTTAAGAAATACAGTTCGTATCAATGTGATTTATATGTCAAAAAACTGTGCATAAATAGTGAATCGTATACGCAAAATTTCAATAATAATACTTCAATACAAGCCGAGATATTACGGTCTTTAAGTGGGCTGCTAACTTGACGTTTCTTGCGATGGCGATTCCAGAGAAACGGGTACAAGTTTTAAACAAATAAATACATGGGAAAATTGTGCGTGAAATTGTGAATTTTCAGATATAAGTAAAAAAAGAATTTTTCTTTGCTATTTACCAAAAATCTAATGTAAACTTTTACCATACATTCGATTTTAGTTACAATCGTGCACAATTTTATTTATAGATGTACACATAAAGTCTAATTATTTTTAATTCCAGTCATACAATTACACATATATCTTTCGTTGTAATGTCAGTTTGACATTATTTCTATGGAACGACACTGACCGAAACATAAGTGCCCAAAGGTGTTATCTCTCTTACTTCCTTATCACTTGCCAAGTTAATTTGGAACGTATTTTCTTAACATTAAGCACCATAACATTGTAAAACTGCTCGGTGGGCTCGCGGCAATTCGAAAATGGCTCGGTGCACCGCCGCCGCCCGCCGCGATCGACCTAACGTCAAACAGTAATAGCCCTTATGTACTGAGCAAAAGTATCATTGGGTAACCAAAGGGTTACCCGTTCAATTGCTATTTTTGGGTTATTCTTTCGAATTTAACGGTTTATAATGCGCAACGGGTTTGAAAAGCAAATCCTTTCTCAAAACCCCTGAATGGGTTACGAGACCCGTCACTGTACCAGTTCCTATTATCGTTTCGAACCTGCGTCCCCACTAGGAGATATCGTTCCGCGCTCAGCACGAGCCGGACAAGCGTAGCGAGCAGAGCGGCGTGCTGGAGCTCAGCAAGGGGCCCGTGCCCGCCGCCACCGACCGCGCCTGGCTGGTGGAGATGCGGCTGCCCGACATGGACGTCTGTAACATGGAGGGATGCTCCTTCATCGACATATCCTACGACTTTAAGGTATGGACGAGTTTATTTTATTATTTAAAAAAGATTTATTATGTCCTATTTACTAATAAGGATAATACGTGAACTTAATCTGTCTATCTATATATGTATAAATAAAAATTAATCGCTAAATGTG
The DNA here is from genome assembly GCA_949315975.1 of Eudonia truncicolella. Classification (NCBI taxonomy): domain Eukaryota; kingdom Metazoa; phylum Arthropoda; class Insecta; order Lepidoptera; family Crambidae; genus Eudonia; species Eudonia truncicolella. The sequence goes on from OX438839.1 coordinate 1,831,870, forward strand.
TTGCTAATCTCGAGAACGGCTGAACCGATTTGGCTGATTTCGTTTTGTTGTGTTTAATGAAGTCTGAGAAAGGTTTTTATGGAGAGAAAAAACGTAAAAAATACGAGGAAAATAGTAAAAACAACAATATTGCTTTCCCATTCAATACAGACCGATTTAAAAAATTATTTCACCATTAGAATGCTACATTAGCGCTGAGTAACATGCCTGTTACAAAAAACAAATGTCGACCCGTGCGAAGCAGGGACGGGGCCGCTAGTATATTATATTAACATCCTGTTAATATGCAGTGTTTTTTTTAACTGGGATAGTATGTGGAAACCCGAAACCATAAGAGATATGGAGAAACTGACTTCGGAATCATCAAGTCTTTTTTGTAAAAACAGTTTTGGCATAGCAAATTTTTTTGTCAAGTGTGAGTTGTCTATATAAAAATGAGTCAACTTAATAATTTATTTGAATGCGGATCGATTCTGTTTTATTTTAAGATCATTTCATTGAAGAAAAACATCGGTGCAGCAAAAGTTTGTCAAAAATAAAATGTGTTCTATGTTTTAGAAACCAATGGCCAATTTTAATGAATCTTTCTATGCTGTAACAGAGATCTAAATAGTTAAAACAAAACATTAAAAAAAAACGTTTTTCAACTAAGTTTATGCGGGTTTAAACTTGGACATTTAGGCCCGATTTTTCATTCCTTAACAAGTTTTATCCAACGAATAACATTGTCATTGTGACATATTTTCTAAACATAATCTGTCATTGTGTCAAAATTATTCAATGAATAAACTTTAACTGACGATTGAAAAATCAGCCCTGAGTCAGATAAATTCAATTTAATTTCTAGTGGTTCCGTTCCACAATGTTTTAGAAACCCAGATTTTGTCTCATGCCCTTTTTATTGTTCAAATCATTAGTTTATATCATTCTCAGCACTACAGTGAAAATCCGGCATCAATACGACCTTTAGTTTCGACAAAAAAAAATGGAAAGTTTCCCTATATCCGCGTTCGGAAAATCACAAAAATATTAATATAAAATTACAAAAAAAATCACAAAAATATTTATATTATATTAAATTAATATAATATAAAATTAACGATTTAAAAAAAAAAAGTATTGTTTACATTCAAAAAAACAAACATTCTGTCCATTTTTGGAATATGTAATGTTAACAGATTATGAAATAATGGTTTTTTCGTATTTCATTTTTATTTATTATTTCAAGTATAATACCATATTAGAGGGAGATATTTATACAGTATATTCTACATACGTTATTCTATCAATATTGTGAAAACCACTATCTAATTCCGCGTTATTCAAAATATATTGGTGTTTTTATATTTTGGTTAGGGTTGTCACATCTGAATATCCGGACTTATATTTATTTTAATCGGTGGTTAAAATGCATGTAAGTAAATGCTTTGTGGTTTTTCACTTTCATTCGGAATAACCAAATTTTCGGAAAAAAACAAAATATATTGAGATAAACTGCCCTAGAATTAATCCTATAAAAAGCGATTGTCTGACAACAAGACCCAAAAATACGTGTAATACTAGTAAGTATGTAGTTTAAAGTATCTTACCTGTTTGTTGTTGTTATGCTTTTTTAGGTTGTATTGTGCCTGTATATTCGTTTGTTTTTCACACTTAAAAAACTGGTACAAAACATTGTTTTTTATTACTGTTAACATGACGTCATAAAATTAAAAGAAAATCAATTAATAGAAGACAAATGTTATGCGTAACTTTTAACGAAATTCTTTAGTAATATTATTTATGTTTAAAGAAAATAATTTATGATTTAGTTTGGTGACAGCCCTTAGTCTAATGAAATCCGGATATTATCGAGATATAACAAAAACTTTAATAACTTTTGAATAACGCGGAATTAGATAGTGGAATTAGATATTGATAGAATAACGTATGTAGAATATACTGTATAAATATCTCGCTCTAATATGGCATTGTACTTGAAATAATAAATATAAATGAAATACGAAAAAGCCATTATTATTTCATAATCTGTTAACATTACATATTCCAAAAATGGACAGAATGTTTGTTTTTTTGAATGTAAACAATACGTTTTATATTTTTTTTAAATAATCGTTAATTTTATTTTATATTAATATTTTTGTGATGTTCCGAACTCGGATATAGGGAAACTTTCCATTTTTTTTGTCGTAACTAAAGGTCGTATCGATTCCAGATTTTCAATGTAGTGCTTAGAATTATATAAACTAACGATTTTAACATACCATAACACATCATTTGGCATATCTATGTCACGGCAGCAAGCTGAGTGGCGACCGTTTCGGTAGCATGTAGTCGTGTCTGTTTAGTATGTTTAAGTTTAAATGTTATTGCTCCGAATAAATTGTTCATTCATTCATTCACAACAATAAAAAGGGCATGAGACAAAATCGGGGTTTGTAAAACACCGTGCGTTCTGTAAGTAAATCTTCTGACTTGAGCGTACTTTAAAGTAAATTCTTTTATAGGTTTCAGTAGAGTCTAGTGGCTGCCACACCGACGATGACGACTTGCGCCAAATATTCATAGGCACCATCCCACTGTTGGGCTTCCAAAACACGTTGTCTGCACCGGACAACCCTCTGCAAGACCAAAATCTGCTAAATCCCGCGCAAAACTATCCAGTCCCCAACCCGCTTTACCCGCCACCTATAATCAACCAGCCAGTGTTCAATAATCAATCTTACCAACGAAGCCACTCCCCATTCCCGCCGAATCCTTACCCCCCTTCGCATACACCGTCCCCCCATCCGTCCCCAAATCTCCAGAACGCTCCTTACCCTGTCGGCAATTCTCCTTACCCTGCCAATAACACACCTTACCTAAGTAACAACGCTCCTTTCCCTGCCAAGGACTCTCCTTACCCTGCCAACAACGCTCCATTCCCAGTCAAGGACTCTCCTTTTCCAGTCAAGGACTCTCCTTACCCTGGCAACAACGCGCCTTACCCTGTTATTAACACACCTTACCCGTCTACAAACTCCCCATACAATGCCAACCCCCCATACCCCGTTACGACAGCACCTTATCCTGTACCCCAAAACACTCCTTATCCTAATGCTACATCGCCGTTCCCCGTTCCTCAGGCCAACCCTGCCCCCTACCCGGCTAACCCCCCCTACCCGGTGTCTAACGCTCCTTACCCGGGCGTGGGCTTGCCCGGAGCCGGGATCGGCAGCCCCAGCGTGGGCGTGGGCTCGCTGAAGACAGGCTCTCTTGGCTTCGTGGCAGGCGGGACCCGGGACTTTGCTGCCGTGCCTTTGCTTCCCCCGGGCTCTATGCCAACGCCGTTTTCAATGGGTGTAAGTACATCAAATATAATAACTATGATACAGTCTGAATACAGTAAATCAGAGCAAATGTTATTGAGTTGAACTTTTGAGAAACCACCAAAATGTTGTTACTTTATTTTTATGAAATCCCGGAACCCGAAATCCCGATTCCAGAAATAGTTTTACTTCTTATTGGCTTATACTAAACATGAAATAACTCTTATTTCTGTATTTCATAGCAATTCCAACGTATGCAAATTATCACTTTTGTCTCTTTCTGTCTTTCTTCTTTTTCTCATCTGAGGCGAGCTTCGATCAGTGTCCTAAATAATAAAAATTCTATTGTGTCATTTACAGCAGACGGCAGGTTAAGAGTAACAATGTTTTCATGTTAATTCTCGCGATTGTACACACATCATCAGACTACCACAAACTGAGAAATTTCCTCAAATAAACTTTGAACTTTATGTAGATGTCAAATGGTTTATTTTTTTATTGAAGAAATTTTACAGTTTTGGATAGATTGATGCGCAGGCGTCTGTACCACTAAATCAGTGCTTCAACGCAATGTGTTTGGCAGCCGCAGCCCCGCAGCCCGTTCGTCGGGGCCAGCGCGCCCGCGCCCGCGCCCGCCGCGCCTGCCGCGCCCGCCGCAGGCGGCAGTGAGTACATTTATGCTATAGTCTTTGCATTTAAACCTTATGATCATGCTGTTAGAGTATCTATTTGACTTGCGTTGTATTACAAAGTTATTTATTGTTTTCTAAACTTTATGCGAACACTGCACATTGAAAAAAAAATGGGAGACCTTTTTGATTTCAGTCTCCCTCCTTGTGACCACGGTCCCTGCAATGGGTTCGAAACGTCAGCATAAACATTAATTAAAACTAATGTATAAAATAAACGCGAGTAGATCCGTAAAAGTTGTTTCATTTTAAAAACAAATTTTTAGGAGCGACTTAGAATTGGTAAATAAACAACTTTCTCCTTGTAATATGGGTCGAAATATTGCAAAAACTTCTGAACTCTTCATACAGGTCAGGCTGATAATATCTTAGCTTTAGTAGGTATAGGAAGTCCAAAAATTTTTGTCATATTTCGTACCCTTTTGTTACCCTTGTTACTGGCAGAAACTTGTAAACTTACCGATTCTGAGTAGTTCTTAAAAATTTCACTAATGTTTTGAAAATAACTTTTTTGAAATGAAACAACTTTTACGGATCTGCTCGCGTTTATTTTATACATTAGTTTTAATTAATGTTTATCCTGACGTTGCTGCTGGCTTTTTTGCAATTGGCAGCTGTTTTAGAAGTAGCTATATAGACTTTATGTAGATTAATGTGCATCGTATCGTTTCTTAAACACCTCCGTGCTTCGGAAAGCACGTTAAGGCCTAATTTCATCTGTATTATTGTACATGTGGGGATAGGCTGAGAGGACGTTTATAGGATGATGATAAAATAAACTTTACTCCGCAGTTTGCCAACACACAGTTTCTAATAAATCAGCGCTATAAATGTAATAGAAGATTCAGCCTCAGGTGAAGTTTCAACTTTCCGCTTTCCAGAGAATCCGATGACCTCCGAGGAAAACTCCCCTTTCAACCCAGCCTTCATGGGTGCCGGCGAGAATAAAGAAAATGATACTGAATAATAATATCTTAATTATCGTTATCAGGCTGCCTAGTTTCATTCACGAGTTTCATTCGCCATTTGATCACGTTAACGAAAACGAAGATTTATATGGCATTGAAACATCGCCTCTTAGTAGAAAAAGAGGAGAATTCAAATGTTACCATATAGACAATGAAACCCGCATCAGGCTAAGCAACCATTAGGCCTAGCCCGAACATCTGTCGTAATCGTAACGTAAACTTTTGAAATCTATGAAATGATAATTATGGATATATATATAACTTTACGCAAACTTTATTGCGAATAAATTAAAATTTGAAAAAGCATTGTAAAAATTTCAACGAGCAAGATTCGAATCAGTCGTTGACTCGGTTTGTATGTATGTCGGTTCTTAGTTCCATTTGCGGACGTTGTGGCGCTGTATCAATTTCCATACAGTATTCCTACTTCACGCTACGATACGAATACGATAGGTGTTAGTTTTAGGCCAGTGGATTGACGACCCACAATATATTTACTAATACGTACGAAGCACACCAACCGTTTAGTCATCTCGAATTTCTTCCTAGCAGCTAAGGGACAACATACTTTATTTTAAACTTTTCGAATTTTTATTCGACTTAAGATATGCGAATCGCTTTGTAAGACTAAACATATACCACTTCAATCTTTCAGTGGCAGTTGCTTCTTATGTCAATATTTACTCAAACACTTTTTATTATTATTGTATAAATACAAAATAAATATGATTAACGCGTTATATTTATATCATTAACGACGCCGACGACGTTTAATTAAGTACTAGCAATACATACATAAAAATATTAAAGTGATACTGAAACTATTTAGAAATTGCATGATGTGACGCCACATTACTATATTGCATCGGTATGCCTTATTTGTGCCATATACCATATATATAAATATAAACGTTATGTATACTGAAATAAAAAATATATTCTTTAATCGATAATTTTAAACTATATGAAATAAAAAATACAAGTTATACTGATATACGTGGTGCTATTGAGTTCCAGATATATGAAAAGCGTGCACTTCTAGAGATGTCAAACATTATTATATATTTGAAAAATGTCTGCAAACATAACTTATAACTCTAGTAAGCATAAAATTGAGTACCTAGTTATATACCTTCGAGTAAAATTCAAAAACAAAATTTAAATTCAAAATTCAAAATCGTGATTTGATATCGACATATATCTTCCAAATAAAATGACTCTGATAGTTGTATAGGCACGCAGTGTACGAACTTCTAGGGTTCCTACTTGTTGGTATCTCATTGACGTTCAATAATAATTAATTGTTGTTCTAGTGTATCAGTGTAATTTTAAATGTGTCTTATTTACATATTAAGTATAAATGCAGCTTAAGTACAAGAATTTACTTGCCTGTTATAAACAACCAACCGATCTTAAAACTTTACAGAGTAATATTCAATACCGTTATATATACCTAATCATTGTTCACTATTTACATTATATACAATTGTTACGCCGGACTTTGCGCTTAAGTAATAGTTTATACGAACTTGGGGCATTATTAAAAACACGTTTAAATATTAAGAGTATTTCTTTTATTAACTAGTCAAGGCTAATTATAAAAATAAAGTTACCGACAATATTTTATGATAATAATGTTTAATATTGCTATGCCAGTTTTACAAATTAATACGGTGATATTACTGTGATTATCAAATGTGCAAGTTTAAAAACAGTTATATTTTCTAGAAGTTTCTTGTATTTTTTGGAAAAAGAAAGGCTTTTATGATATTATTTTTATTTACCGTTTATAAACAGGTAGTGCCTAATAAAAATAGTGTAGGTTTCGTAACAGAAGTAAAATATTTAAGAAGTATATTCTATTAACCACCTTTTGTAATGTAATAAGATAAAAAGATAGTTTGGTACAACATTTATAAATAGTCAATAATGAAAAATTACGTGAAATCAGAAAATCAAAAAGAATAAATGATACTTTAGGAGTAAAAAAGGTACTTAAAAACATGTAGCGAGTTAGGAGATGGAGAATTTTCTACCATGCACAATGCATTTGAACTATTTTAATTAATTTTGTAATTGTACTTGTTTTAAGGGATTTTGTATACGTTGCTATATATTAGTTGTCAATTACATACGATAAAACTGAACTCTATAGGAATTACCTGTGCCTAATAAATAGTAATAGTAGTAATTATATATGCCTCTGTAGGAATTACAGACTTCCGTTACTCCGTTTAGGAAGTCTGGACACAAACTATTTTGCAATTACGTATGTACTACCTCAATTTATAATCTTAAATTAACGCTATGTACAAGTAAATTTTTGATAATTATATTGAATTATATTGAAGACAATAGATAGATTATTATATGATCTCTGTTAATTATTATGATAATTTTAGAATGTGTTTTTGTTCATTCTTGTGCTTGAATTGTTTTATAAAAACAAATGTTTTGTTATTAAGATTTTGTAATTTGTTCATAAATAATGGCTTCCGATATGTTTTATTTTCTGACAATGGATTGAAATTATTTTTTTTATTATTTGCGTGATTTTGCGTACTTTGTGGTTTTTGTAATCGCGAATTTTCTGCGAGATTTTAATCAATACACTTTATGAAACACTCACTGTTGCAGTTTTTTCTTATTTTGAATTTGTAAAATTGTATTATGGATCATGAACTGAAATTTGGAGCGGGGATTCTAAGAGATTTACCACAGGGAACTTCTCTTCACTTGTGAAAAAACCTTATTAAAATAAGTATATCTTCTTAGCATATTCACCATTCGCCTTCAAGATAACGAAACGAGCTATATAGTTACGATCTCATATTCCGTGGTGCGTTTGCCAGGGGAAGTGGCATCAAAGTCGACATACAGATATTATTAAAATATAAAGGAAACACTAATGTTATGTATTTAAAACAATTATATTAATATTATAATAATAGTCATTTTTACTTATTTTTGCATTTAAAGGCATAGCTTTTATAAAAAAATAACTATACATTTGTAAACTTTAAACATGTTTAAAACAAATATTAGTATAAAAAATATTCTTACTTTTTACGTTAAATAAAAAAAATAGAAAAATACAATCGAATATTCAAAAAGAAGCGTTTATAATCAATTATAGTTATAACATTTATTAAAATCTTACTCAACTAAATGTTTTTTTAAAGTCAAACACAGCACCTTCATTTGTAGAGTAGCGTGTAAATGTCACCTACTTTTTGGAAATAAGTACAAGTCATGCCCAATAACAATATTAATTTTATAATCATATATGAGAGCGTACTCTTTAGCACCAAATAAGCATAATATTTATAATAAAGTTACAAACTGCCAAATAAGAATACTAAGCTCTGTTGATAAGATAAAATAACATAACAGAAGTATCTTTTAGACACAAAGTAATTTATAATAAAGATTTTAAAAAATAACTGTGGAGTTAGTACTTTGTCACTTAAGATTTAATTAAATATAAAATAAAGATTTCTTAAAACTATTATGGCACCTTAAGCACAATACATATAATTAACAGTAGCTCGAAATCGACACACGCACACACAGGCATCGTTTCGTTTACACGGCCGCTAACCCATTTTGGAAATAAATGGCAAAATCCGCAGTGCCACGCCGCGCGCCGTCGAGACGGGTCGAGTGAGCTCCGCCCCCCTTCTGTTTCTTTTTTTTTTAATAACGTGGTTATAAAGGCGGCTTTAATTAAATTTATTATATTAAGTTAATTAATAATAAATATGTCATTAAATTATGTTTTATTCCTGAACCTAAAACTCCACACATAGGTACTAACAATACAAATCTACACACGCCTGCTTTATTTTTGTAGGCGCCAACCCTAGTGCTCCGCCTAACCGTAGGTATATAACTCAAGAATACGGCCCGGTTAAACTACTGTATATTATGTGTATTGTGCCTTAAGTATAGATAAAAATAGTTTTTGTATTGTCTTGAACTTATAAGTTATTAATATATTGTATAAATGCTGCATCGACTAGTTACTTATTATTAAATATTGAATACAATAATAATATAAACATTTGAGATAAATGACTAAAACGAGCAATTATAATAATTTGACATAAACAAGCAATAACAAAGATGTGTACAAGAAAAAAAACGCAAATCAGGAAACGGATATATGCTTTGATAAAACGAAACAAAGGTTACGAGCTGCTATTTTATATTTTATAGCCAGCTGCTCCCGTAAATTCATCGTGAATAGATCCGTGCCGTCCCATACAAGTTTTCTGGGCTGCACGTGATTTCATTGTAGGGGTAAGCTTACATAGGCGGTGCGGACGGCGAATAACCCTGCTGCACCATATTAGTGTTCAGGGGATACTGCTGTGGTATATACGTAGGCACGATATTAGTCGCGTTTGGGTAATTGCCCAAATTGGGATACATTGGCTGCTGGCCAAATCCTGGCTGATTGTAGTTATAACCAGGGTACTGCGGAGGCTGATTACCAGGGTACTGAGATGACTGATTACCAGGATGCTGAGAAGACTGATTACCAAGATATTGAGAAGGCTGGAGCGGCTTAAAACCTTCATTGACTTGAGTTGTAAATTGCTTGAATTCTTCAGCTGGTTCTTTAAAACCTATTTCGTTGATCGCCGAGTTGTTAGAAGTGGTTTTGGAGATCGCAGTTAATGGGTAGTCTGGGATAGGTCCTGCTGGGAGGCTGTGGGCCATTGGGTGGACGTATTCGCCTTTGCCGAAGGTGGAGACAGGCTTTAGGCCGATGTACACCGGGCAGGTCTCCACCAGATCATTGTGGCACCCTGACATCTTCACTGTCGCCTAGACAACAATGTTAACTTCAGAAAGCAGTTTTTTTACACCTAAAATAAAAAATCTAATATGTAAAATACTTTTAAGCATGTTTATAAAAATAAGTGTAAAGTTTAAAGCATTAATTCGTTTCTCCATCTCTAGAAACAAGCGATGCGGACAACACTAAAGTTGCAGTTAGGGTCAGTTCACACCGAAGTGGCAGTCGGGCAGTTTCACTGTCAAACCATTTTAAGCTTTATCTCTGTAAGATAACGTTTAGTATCGCTTGAAAGAGTCAGGTAAGAAGTCCCTTGAAAGAGCTGCCCATTAAAGCATTGGCAGGCGACTGCTTTCAAGCTATTTTATGCCTTATATAATAGAAGTAAAGCTTAAAACTGGTTGACAGTAAAACTGCCGGCCGTTGTGCCGCCGACCGCTGCCACTTCGGTGTGAATTGATCCTAAACCGATACAAAAACTTTCTTTGTAATTGCGTGGTTCAGGTGATTGCGAGGAATCTAAACATTGAGGCCTAGTAAATAAGAGTTCAAACTTGGTATTATTGACAGAACGCGGTTGCTAGCGACAAGCTCGTTGTCCACGCAACACGTGGCGGCCGCGAAATAATACGACCTGTCAAATAAACGCGCCTTAAAATACAAAATAGAGAACTTTTATAATGTTTTCAATTTAGGCGCGATTTTAATAAAATATTTTATCCTTTTTTTTAGCTTACCGCTATGGCTACCGATAAGCATTCCTCAGTGGATCGAAATGAGCGAAACAGACTGTTTCATGTTTTGAAAGTCTCACATCACCGGCTCATTATATGTCCCCACTGCTGGGGCACGAGCCTTCCCTATGGATGTATAGGGAGAACGGGCAACAACCCACCACGCAGACCCAGTGCGGATTGGTGGTTGTAAACGACTGCTAACGCAGCCGGGACCAACGTGCACGACGACGCACGGAGGCGCTCGAGATGATACATTATTGGTCAACCATCCGGTGACCGGCCTTTGCGAAAGTTGCTCAGACCGGGCGCGTCAACCACTGCGCCATCGAGCTCCTCATCGAAATGAGAGAAACGGGCGAGTTTTAAAAGTGCACCTTGATAAAATACAGCACGTCTATAATCCCGCAGCCGTTCAGGTTGGGCGCGACGATGGCGGGCACGAGCAGCGCCGCGTCGTAGTGCCGCTGCGCGCCGGCCAGCACGGGGCCGGTCTGCGCCGTCGCCAGCACCTGCTCGGGGCTGATCACTTCAGCTACCGGCTGCTGGCTGCGGTACCGGGTTTTCTAGATAACAGTAGACATAATTATGATAGCACCAGTTATTATTTTCACGATAAGTAGTAGACCTCGTATTAAGTCTGCCTGGTTAACTACCATCATCTTTATCATCATCACCAGCTCGTTTTATGTTCCCACTGCTGGGGCACGAGCCTTCCCTGTTGATGGATAGGAAGAAGGGGATAAACCACCACGCTGCCCAGTGTGTATTGGTCTATTATCTTATCTAAGTTTATTTTTATAACAACAGTATATGCATTATTGTGTTATTATGAAAGTTTGTTTACATTACGAAGTCAACAGATAGACGTTGCGACGTCACATGAGAGATAGATAAAGATACGGTTTTTATACGGTTAATTAATTTTCAATTAGAACTTGACATGTTTTTTGATTTTACTTACTTATTGCTGTGACTTTTAATTAGGATTTGAATTTTATTGTATAATCCAAAACATATTTGTATGCTATTAGTTAATTGCTGAATAGGCAGAATTTATATTTATTGTTATTAACATCTACAGTGTACCTTATTCAAGCACAAATAAATTATATTTCTATTTCTATTTATACCTTTACTATTGTAATATTGTTTGTTTGTGTACGAACTAAAATATAGGCTATACGCAATTTTTAAGATAATACAGTTGTATTTTGCGATTTGCAGATACTAGCTGCAGTCTTGTCCTATACTTTTATCGTTGCGCGCGCGCACCGTCTATCAGCTGAAGTAACACTACGTCGGATGGTACCAACCAATCGGGAAAGCGCGCGTCATTTAATTTGACGAATGAGCGCGCGGTATTGTATTACTCTTAGTGTCAATTAAATAAAATACAATTTTCATTAAAAAGAATTATTCTTTGTTATGAAAAATCATTTCAAATAATACCTGACCCATTTTTTTCAGAATATAATGTTAAAATTGCTTATTACTAAGATAAAATGTCAAATGTTACACATCATTATGCGACTACTGTAAGGCTCGCTCGTTTTTCTTTTTAATGCATTTTTATATACCATGGGTTTGCGCAAAGTAACGCCTTTATCTCGAAACACCGTCAAAGGGTTTCTAGAGGGAATGGCATCACGCGCGTGATTCTCCGCGCGAGTGGTACGCGAGTGGTTCGGATCGGATCGGGGGCGGAACAACCCGAGGGCGCCTCTAAAGGCCAGGACCTCGGCTCCAGTTGACCGGATCGTGGCGGTGGGCAGAAGCGCCCGCAGATACTTTCTGAATCTGGAATCTGATATAGAGCGCGTGTAAACTGAGTCTACGTACACTCGTACGAAGACCCCGTTCATATGCGACAACAACAATGACTCGTAGAACGAGTGTTCTACCTGTACAGTGTCTTTGACCAATGCTAGTGTACGTGTTTAGTGTATCATGTGACTATGTAGTGGCATTTTGAGGATCGTGCGGTATTATGGGCCTAATTGTAAAACCTGTAACGCATGAATATGTATAAAGTTAAAAACGCCTCGGTGGCTGAGTGGCAGAGCGCTCGACCCCATACCCGAAGGTCCCGGTTCAATTCCCAGGTGTTTCGGAGTTTTCGATGCATAGTCCGAGTTTGTGATCACCAACCCGCATCTGGCAAGCGTGGTGATTAAGCCTCGTCAATTGTAGTGATGACATGATTTCAATGATGGAGAGCTCGGTCGACAGTGGGACTGTATTTAGGCTATTTACTATTTGACTGGACTATATATAAAGTTGACTCACGGACACCAGCTGCAGCGTGACGCTCCTGACCTCCACCTTGGTGTCGTTGCGCGCGCGCACGGCGGCCGGCACCGCCTGCGCGGGGCAGTAGCCGCGCGCGGGCAGCTCCACGTCCACGGCCAGCGGCGCCGGCCGGCACGCGCAGCCGCAGCCGTACAGCTCCTCGAAGCTCAACTTCAACGGTTGCTGTACAAACGACAGGTTTGGAGAGTGACGATTTTTTTTCGATTTGAAGCCGCACCGTCAAACATACCGAGTCAGGTGCACAGAACTATAATAGCACAGATTCTAAATCTACGTAAAAAAATTGTTCAAACTTTGTTCATCAACTAAAGTTAACGGGAATACTGGTCTATTATGTATTGATACATTGAATTGAAACACTTTAAGAATCCAGTCTGGTTTATTTTACATATTTCTTTTATCCTGACGTTACGACGTAGCCTTTGTAGGGTCTTTAACCTATTTTACGACCGCCTTCAACACCTCCCGCTAGGCGTCATAGCAATTCAGTTTCATTCAATTTAAGAAATAGTAAAATTGCTGTACAAGCTTCTTGGCGATTGGCGAGAAACTAAAACTTCATCAAACCATGGTGACCAACATCCTCAAGAGGGTTTCTAAGGTGATGGCATGACGTCATCCACTTACGAGATACTCTGACACGATCGATCAAAGTCGAGAAGGAGAAGATTTGACAAATTTTTTGACAAGCAAAAATTGAGACCGCACCCTCTGTCGTATCCGGGTCAAGAACACTTTTAATTATGCTATAATGGTGCTGGTTCAAATATTGCCTGAAGAAAAGTTTTTGAACACAATTCCATAGATTTTTTTTTTTTAATTCGGTCAATGGTCTTCACCTTGATACGGGCGTCACCCTCCTTGTTTAAATCGAGGGGGGCTACCACCTCGAACAGCTTGACGAGCTCCCCTCGCTGCTTTAAGACGTCAGGGTACTCCAGGAAGGCCCTCATCTCGTACGTAATCTGCCCCTTGTCCCCCGCAAAGGTCGACGGCGCATTTGGCGGTATCTGGTACTTGAACGGCACGGAGTGAGGCCCAGCTTTCAGCTCGACCACACCTGAAACAATGCGAACTCCTTGCTGTATAGATAGATATAGCATGGCAGTATAGATAACACATATAATTTGTACCATATGTAATTGCGATTACATTCAAAACCAATGTGTTACACTGTACCTACATCCCCGCTACACACGACTTTAAAGTTTATACTGACACCCCTTACCAACCTAACGGTTACAAAAGTAGTGTCAGAATATCCATGCGCAAGCACATGGGACCATCTGCGTCAGGTCATAACGCCGGATCAGGACGCACCGAAGCGCATTCTTCATCCGGTACTGTACCTACAGTCACAAACAAATTATGTAAACAATTGTAACTCTTGTTACAATGGAATCGACTGGTAGAAGAGAATGCCTCAGGGCATAAAGTCCGCCTTTGGCTGTATTTGTACTTTATTGCAAGAATTAAAAAAAAAAAGTGTATACATATCAGTGCTCGTGAATGTACCAGTAAATTTAAAGGACGCAGTTGTTTTTAATTGTTTTTTACTCCGTTACGGGTAATCACTGGGCCTTTGTCTCACTTGATGTTAAGTGATGATAATGTGGAAATGTACTTCACCGGTAATAGTCAATTACTGAGGCACTGGCTTTCTAACTCTAACAGTCGGAACATAATAACGATGTTGTTGCGACATACTTATATAAGATGGTGGTAACTAGCCAGGTGGACTTAAATCAAGCTACCACCAACCAAACCGAGCACAAACGAGGATGAGACGTCTTAGTATTTCCATCAGAAGATGCGATAATATGAGGGTAGTCGTGTAAACATAAACAGACCCATCGTTCATAGACATTCAAATAAAATATTTGCACACCATTTTATTTTGTAGTAATGAAATGGCCTGCGCGTGCGTCCCTATTTTGACCTTTATCTCTTATCTTAATATAATACACTCACAGCATAAGTCAGTGTTGAACGTTAGTTATTGCCTAAATTAATAATGTATACACAACAGGAAAAGATTATCAATTTACCGCATCCTGGTAAAAAAAATATGCAAATTATTATTTTAAAAAACATTTACCATGTTACTTACCTACTTGATAATGATTGGCTAATGTTATGATATTAAGAAGCTCTGTGACGCAACGGCTAGCGCAGGCAGGATGCGATCTTGTAAGGCAACATTCGCAATGCTGGGTCACCGGATGGGTAATAAAATCAAAACTTCACAAAAAAGATCCTGCTAGTAGCCTACTAGTATTAACAATATTATGGTAAGACAATAGAAAACCTTCTCTACTAAGGGGAGCTGTAAACGCTTTTGGTTTTTTATTTATTTATTTATTTATTTATTAGGACAATCAACAAGACAAAAACATAAATACAAGCAATTACAATTATTATAACATACTAGACTTGAAACTAAGTGTCGACTCAATTAAAGGCTACCACAGCATGCAACATAGATTACAATTTTTTTAAATACAAAATACATAAAGAGATTCAGCAACATACCCTGTCCTCCCATCAGGCACTCAACGTGGTTGAAGTACTGTTCCTGCGCCTTGTAGTCCACCCTGGTTTTGAAGGTGGTCCCGTTTCTCTTTTCAACCTCCACGTCGGACCACAACACCTTAGCCTCGCCAAGGAACTGGATGTTGATAGCTGGAGCAACGAAGATATGATTGTCATTTAAAGTTACTGCAAAAGTAATAGGTTATAGAATAAATAAGGATAAGTCCACTACAGAAAGTTTTAAATTGCATAAAGATTTAACAACCATTTTTTAGGATCCGTACCCAAAGGGTACAATGGGACCCTATTACTAACTCCGCTGTTCGTCTGTCTGTCTGTCTGTTCGTCTCTCAACAGGTTGTATCTCATGAACCGTGATAGTTAGACAGTTGAATTTTTTACAGATGATGTATTTCCGTTGCCGCTATAACAACAAATACTAAAAAAACAGAATAAAACAAATATTTAAGGGGGCTCCCATACAACAGACATGATTTTTTGCCGTTTTTATAGATAATGGTACGGAACCCTTCGTGCGCGAGTCCGACTCGCACTTGACCGGTTTTTTATTTTATACTTTCTACTAGGTAAGTATTAAGATCTCTGATTTTTACTTAAGCATCAAAAGTTTCATTTAAATTGGCTGACTGGTTTTAAAAAAAAACGATCTTTGTAGTTTTATCTAGGTTAGGGCAGTAACCTAGATACAACTACAAAGTTCGTACAGAGAAAACCCTCAACTGTTAAATTTTATTCTTTAATGCTTATTCATTAATCTCAATATTTATATCAAGTGTAATAAGTAAATTTCGACTACAAACGAAAAATTATAATTCAATTAGATTCAGATGTCCAAACTATGCTGGGCTATATTACAATAATAAGGAATACTAAAGTTTGGTATGCAGTTTGGTTCTAGTGCATATGTGCTCGCATTGTTGCTGTGAATGGTGTGCACAAAATAAGATGACCCCAGAAGGTAAGCTAACATGCCGCGCCGCGCTCGAGCAATGCACACCAGACCCTCTCACGACACGGAATCTCAGAACAGCTCAGAACAGTCCGAGCGTAGCTGTTGCGCGATTCCGTGTCTGTCTGATGTAAGACAAGACTAGCAGTCTCACTCTCAACGCGCGAACAAAGCGTGCGAAATTAAAGTCCCAGTTGTCCCCCGTGTCGTTGGTAGAGGGGACAACTGGGAGATTTTTATAAAAAAATCCCAATTTTCCCCCAAGGGGGAAAGGCTAGATGGGACTACTGGGATAGGTACACTGCAAAATTTGCGTTAAAATTAAATAAACAAAACAAAATCATTTTATATTGTAAATAAATATATGACAATAAATTTTATAAAATAGATTGCTGGGGAAAAAGGATTAGATACCTATCATGCTTGGAAAGGCCTATGTCCAGCAGTGGATGTTTATAGACTGATGATGATGATGATGATGATGATGATGATGATGATGATGATGATGAAGATGATAATGATGATGATGATCATCATTTACATAAAAAATCAGATATTTTAATACAACAGTTGCATGGTCCACCCCATGGTTTTGGTTATGGCCGTACACTTCTAACTTTTAAAGTATTTTTATTATTACAATGTTACAATGAGACCATACAACAGTTTTAAATAAAAGTTAAATTTTTTTAATACATAAAAAAATTTACACATGCAGAAGAAACAATGGATGCAAGCGAATATGCACACCATCACCGATACCGGGGTAACGGTGTTGGGCGGTGCATGTATAGTACTAGTAGTAGTACGTAGGCCTGGATGAACGAGTAATTTAGCAGAATGAACACAACATATTATATTTATAGGTAATTATTTACATATAATTTTACGCAAATATAGTTGCAAACAATTACAATTAAAAAAAAGACAAAGTTTCAATTCTTTTTTTGTACCATGGATTTCCACAAAGTAATGCCTGATTCTATTAATTAAATTTATTAAGTATATTATTACCTGAAATAGTTTGAGGTTCATCAAGCCTGAAGGTAACATTCCCGGTAATAGTTTGACCAGAATAATATACATTGTTGTTGGTATCCAGTTTGAAAGCACCATAGTTGAATCCCGCTTCCATGTTGACGTTTTTATTCTCAAGCTAAATATAAGAAAAAGTACTATTAAAAAATAAGAAATCACTTTATTTTGTTTTCTTCTCTCATGTAATCTAAAATTAAAATAAAAATAACAATGATAAATAAATATGTTGAATGGGTAGTATTTATAAAAGTGGTTCCCTAAGCAGCTTATTCTCAGCTTAAATTAAATAAAGTTTATTTTTTTAAACTTTCAAAATGAACAAAAATTAACTGCTTAAAAATGTTGCTCTAGTTTTTATCTTTTATCTAGTTCTATACCAAGTTCCGGGACCGATTGCAGTACAAGGCGGTGTTCTCGAAGTTGTTAAGAAATATGTCTACCTCGGCCAGATTTTGCAATTAGGTAGAAACAACTTCGAGAAAGAGGCTAACAAAAGGATACAGCTAGGCTGGGCAGCATATCCGAAATTGCGTCGGGTCTTTACGTCGCGTATTCCACAAAGTCTAAAGACGAAAGTCTTTAATCAGTGCGTTCATGTATGTCATGACCGGCAGGTCATGCAACCTATGGAAAGGGCTATGCTTGGAGTTTCTCTGATGGATCGACTTCGGAATGAGGTGATCCGACAGAGAACGAAAGTCATCGACATAGCCTATCGGATCAGATAGCTGAAGTGGCAGTGGGCCGGTCACATTAGCAGCAGAACCGACAAGCGTTGGTGTAAACGAGTTCTCGAGTGGAGACCGCGTATCAGCAAACGTAGCGTAGGACGCACTCAGACTAGGTAGAGCGACGATCTTCGCAAAGTGGCTGGCAAGAACTGGATTAGAGTAGCCGCGGACCGTGCTTGGTGGCTTGCACTTGGAGAGGCCTATTTCCAGCAGTGGACTAGTATAGGCTGATAATGATGATGATCTAGTTCTAATGTATCTATAATAAGTTTATTGATTGATTTTACACAAATACCTTCAAAAAATTAACACCGTAACATTGGTTAGTTATTTTGTAAATTGCACACAAATTTATACAGCAAAATAACATGAGTTAAATGATACTGCGAGTTACTTATACAATGTTAAATAATGATTTAAAGAATATTAATTAAGTCTGAGTTCAAAAAACCTTTTTTTAACTGCCTATGTTGTGTCTCACTGCTGAGCAAAAGCCTCTACCTGCGTCTCCACTCGTCTCTATCCTGATACCACCCCAGCAAAAAAGTGGCCATTAATGGCAATAAAGAAAGAAAGGTGTAACAAAATATCATAAGCAGTTTTTAAAAGAAAAGAGTTTCATTTGTTATTATTAGGAAGTACTTTTACATACATATCTAATTGATACTAAATATAGTTAACTACAAATTATATGGAAAAAATAAACTTTTTGTGAAACTTCCAAAGTGCAGTAACAACTCTCATACGACTCACCTAGATTGTCAATACGTCCAGTCAGGCCCTTGCAATTAGGACTAATGAAATTAATAAATGAAGCTGCTGAAATTCACCAAACCAAAAAATATTTTGTGAGAGGTAGATATGTTATCAACACATCCAGCCAGGCTTGGATAATAATTTTATAACATCCCGTAAAAGCTAAAACTAATCCACCCACGATGCTAGCTTACACATAAGTTAAATTTATAAATTATAAATAAATAAAGTACCTACTTAAACAGCTTGTAAGACATTGTTTTGAAAACTGTTTGAAAATTGAGTTTGACGGATGACGGGATAGATGAAAGAGAGATAGATAATGAGAAAGGACTATGGGATCTTTTGACTTCTACCACTTTGTCTTCAAAATCATCATCATCAGCCTGCAGAGATTTCCCAATGGATCTTTTTATCATACACAATATCAAAGTCGATCTAATTAGTGATGGTGGTTTAACAAAACAATACGAAATTGATATTTTCTCAGGTCGCAAGCATAATTTTAAGACAAGTCAGTATTGTCTTTCGGAAATGTGAAAATCTATTGTTAGCTTAATGTTAAAAGTGACTATCAATGTTGTATTATGTATTATTTTAAAATCAATTTGCATGTATTCTATTTTTATTATTATTATTGTTAAATTAAATTATTTTTATTATTATTAGGTTGTCAAATTAAATTATATTTTTTATTGTTGATTGAATTATTAAATTATTATTATTACTTTTGTTAAATTCAATTATATTTTTTATTGTTATTAATTATTATTATTTTAATCTTAGCATAATTTTGTAATTTTTGTACTGTAGCACTTTTGTATGCATGTATGTGGTTTACACCTATAATTGAGGTGACACTTATCAAGCGTCTGATTTATGCTCTGAGTACTGAAACATATTACTGTATTGTTTTTTTTTAATGTAATGGTGTTTACTTTGTAGGTGTAACAATAAAATAAATAAATAAATCATCTTCATCAAACAATTAATGACTATACTATAAAATTATGTATAGTCAGTAAAACCAATCATCATTAATAGAAAAAAAATACAAACCACTTGACTATTTGGGCTGTATCCCCAATGCTTTCTCTAAAGACGACTTCTTGGCAGTAAAGTGAAGAGTCTGCGGTTTTGTTTTATTTTCTAAAATGTATGTTATGTCGAATATTAACATGAAATAATGGTGAATTAGTAACTGTTAAGTATTCGTGAGTGTGCATGAGTGTTAGCAAATGAAACACAACAGTGCAACGTCACTTTTCAAATTCTCAAGAAATCTGCGCGAGGGCTTAGTAAAGCCCTACATCTTTACTGAGATACTAGAGGGGTTGGGGGGTAATATCATTTCTTACTTCCCATTTCTATTATCATTCATCATCATCATGTAGGAATTAAATATTGTTTATTTATGTATTACTGAAGATAGAACGGACGAATAGGCTTAATGTATTTCATCCGGAGCCGTAAAACAATACAAAAAAAAAGTGACAGTGGTGACGACAGGATAGTGAGTTTTAAGAGAATTTATTGTTCACGTTGTTGATGTTGTTCTTTTAAAATAAAAGTAAAACAATAAGATTATCGTAGATATTATTCTCCAAAATGGGAAAATTAGATGTTGCTATATTACGCTATTTAACGGCTGAAGATTTTCGTGTACTGACAGCGGTAAGTTTGCAATTGTAACAGCTAAATGTAAACAAGATAACCTATAGTTTTAATTAATTTATTATTTTGTTAGGTTGAAATGGGAATGAAGAACCACGAATTAGTCCCAGGGTCTCTAGTAGCATCAATCGCCAACCTCCGACATGGTGGCGTCCATAAATTGATGAAGGAGCTTTGTAAACACAGACTATTAACCTATGAACGTGGAAAGCAATGTAAGTGATCTGAATGTTTGATCTCCCGCCTCACTCTCTCTGACTCTTAACTCCAATCCAATTAAAACGTCTCTTTGCTAAGTCAAGTCTTATTTTATTGAACCAGTGATACCCAAGGTTGTCAATATGTAAGAGGAAAAAATCAAATTGCATGAAATATGAACTATGAATGATGACATAGCTGACAGTCACAGTTCATATTTGCATTGATTGCATAAAGGAAGCTGATAACCTGCTTAAATTAATAAGCAGGTTGTCAGTTTCCTTTTTGCAATAGGCAGAGGCTAGTCAATATTGTAACATTAAAACTAGTCTTCATAAATTTATTGATAGTGAGCCTGACATCATTTTTATTAATAAAATGTGATTGCCTTAATATTCATATAATGTAATCTTGCCAAGATGACAATGTTTTTATGTTTTCCTCTTTTTCATACCAGTAATTTAGCTCCAAGTAAGTTTTACCCATTTCCATTTCACAAAACCTATTCTAATATTGTTTGTAATTCTTATACTTTACTCTTCATAATTTCTGTCATGCTCCCTCACTTCCATAGTATGCTGGCAAGGTACAAGCTTTCTGAAAAGGTGCTTCAAATATAAATACACAAACCTACCAAAAAATGTGTTTTAGTTTTTACATTTCATTTATCAGATGATGGATTCCGTCTCACCAATTCCGGATATGACTACTTAGCTCTGAAAGCTTTGACAAACCGCAAAGTGATTGCATCCTTTGGGAACCAGATTGGTGTTGGTAAAGAGTCAAATATTTACACAGTAGGTGATGAAGATCGAAATCCTCTATGTTTAAAATTGCACAGGTAAATAGTTATTTAAGTAGTTATTTAACAAGATATTTTGTTTAATAACTATGACTCTGATTGAATATGATAGTAGACTTTATTTCTTAGCATTGTAGTTTGTTGCTTGATTCATAAACATAATAAAATAGCACAACACAGAATGGCAGTTTGTTGTGTTGCAGACAGACAACCTTGGTCAGTAGATTTAATAATGTTACCTTGAACAACTCAAAGTATTATTAATACTGATTAATACAGAATTGGAATCATTACATAAATTTGATTGAATACAATGCACAAGACTCACGGTCAAATATTAGTTAATCACACATACGATTTTTTGATAGACATGAACATTAAAAATACTTTTGCTTAATTCTTGCTCCAAGTTCTAAAGCTTTTAATTTTTTCACTGTATTTTATAAATATTTAATTTAGCTTCAGTGCAGCAAATAGCACTTGAAAATAAAAAGTAAAAATTTACTATAGTGTTGTGTTATCAAATTTGTGGTATTTCATCTGCAAAGGTGAATCTGCATGGCCATCGGTTGCAATGACCGTTGGATAGATGGCGCACTGTGCCGCTATTAGCACTAAAAAAAAAAGCAGTGACAAAATTCAGCGCTTACGTCAGCCTTCCCGGTAGCATAGCGGTCAGTGCAGCCGCCCGGATTGCGGAAGACCCAGGTTCGATTCCTGGCTGGGTCGGGTGGGCGTTTAATTTTTTCACTGTATTTTATAAATATTTAATTTAGCTTCAGTGCAGCAAATAGCACTTGAAAATAAAAAGTAAAAATTTAAGCTGCCAAATGTTAGGTGAAAGAGTCCTGAAGTACAGAATGTGTCTGAGGAGAACCTCAGAAGCTAGGAGGCTTAGGTGACAGTCCAACTAAATTGGTTTTAAAAAATTTAACTTTCAAGATTTGATCACAGACAAACATCGGGACAGGTGAAACTAAATAAAAGCTTGTAACAATGATGCTAAGATTTATAGTTTACAATATTGGTTACAGCAAAATTGGCAGTTAGTTAAACATGGTTTTGGACGATTCAAAAATTCTAAGTGAACTATTGTACTTGAATAAAGATATTTTGATTTGGGAAGTACTGTTTTTGTCTGACCACAGATTAGGCCGCACATGCTTCCGCAACGTGAAGGACAAGCGCGACTACCATGCGCACCGCAACCGCGCGTCGTGGCTGTACCTGTCACGCATCTCGGCTACCAAAGAGTTTGCCTACATGAAGGCGCTGCACGAGCGCGGCTTCCCCGTGCCCCGGCCTATAGACTTCAACAGACACTGCGTGGTCATGGACCTCGTGCAAGGAGGACCGCTGTGAGTGTCGACTCCTTCATGATATAAATAGACCTTTTCTATAGAAAAAGCTTACCGCGCGGACAGGAAAGCTTCACTGGGCGCTTGGCCTGATATCCGGTGGTCCTGCCAAATCATTACCTATCCTAGCAATGACTTAATTTCAATGATGGAGAAAATGGCTGTCAAAATTCATTCAATCAGTCCACTAGACAAAGCTAGACAAAGGAAAAACATGCACACCTACTACCTTTTTATTTAGTATAAACGTTTAACTTACTTATTTAATTTTTAAATGTACAGTCAGGAGCATTAATATGCATTAATGTGTATATACTTATGACTCTTATTTCATTGTATTAAGAGCTGAATTGTTTACATTGTGCTTGTGAAGAAGCTCGATCGAAGCGCAGTGGTTAACGCGCCCGGTCTGCGAGTGCTGAGGTTAAGCAACTTTCGCGGAGTTGTGACCAAACATTTATCATCTCGAGCTCCTCCGTGCTTCGAAAGGCACGTAAAGCCGTTGGTTAAAGCATTAGCAGTCGTTAACAACCACCTATCCGCACTGGGCCCGCGTGGTGGTTTATGGCCCATTCTCCATATCCATCCATAAGGAAGGTTCAACCCCAGCAGTGGGGACATAAAAAAATGAGCTGATGATGATGATGATAATGCTCGTGACTACATTCCCAATCGTCAAAAGTTACGTAGACAGACTGTTAATATTAATGACCCAACCGTGTTCTTACGACAGCACCCACGTGACTGCAGTAGAAGACCCCGAAGCGCTGTATGAGGAGCTGATGGGGCTGATCGTGCGGCTCGGCAACTGCGGCGTCATCCACGGCGACTTCAACGAGTTCAACGTCATGCTCGACCACGACGGCCGGCCGGTCGTCATCGACTTCCCGCAGATGGTATCCACATCGCACCCTAATGCGGAACAGTAAGTGCACTTATCCTTCTTTTCTTTATCTATTGGCTTATATTGTAATCATGTTGTACTACGCAACAGTTTGTGAAAAGTTATTTTAATCACATGCAGTATGTAGGTAAGATTTGTTTTTCTTAAATATCAAGAAAGAAATATCAAGAAATGATTGATCACATTATTGTGTTGCATTGATCAATTTCAAAAGACAATATAGTAAGTACACTTGAGATTCTTTGAAAAGTTTAATTGACCATGGTTCAATATTATAAAATCTTTAGTATATTATACAATTGAACTCTTATGTAATCTAGTCTCTGCACACTCAGTCTCTTTATTTTATCTTATATTGTATGTTATGATTGTGGAGAAAAATAAAATTACTTTCTTACTTACTGAGAGTCGCTTCTAGAAATGCTTTCCACTTAAAGATTAGTTAGTACTTTATGAGCTAGATTAACCAATCTCGTTCTTAATATTTAAAATATTAGACAGCATCGCATATATTGCTCTTACTCCAAAGACGGTAGCTTAAGCAATTGTGTTATGAAAATCACGAATAACGACGGTACGACAACCACCCCGACCTGAGAAAATATAGAAACGTTTCGTTTCCTACATTGACCCGACCGGGAATCGAACCCGGGACGTCGGGAATGGCAACACCAGAAACCGGCGTGCGAGCTACTCGACCACGAAGGTCCAGGAGGAGGAACTGCATAACCCAACACACGTCGTCGTCGAGTCCTCAAGCCTGAGAGTCGTGACCAATAGCAGAATCGCGGACCTGATAGGTCCTATCGTGGGCTAGACGGATAGTCGCCTGCGTGTTGCATTTCAGGGCTTTCACAATAGCATCCGACCACCGACCGGGCATGCGCTCTTCCTCAAGGTGCCTAGTGTGAGTTTTGTTTACAATCCGTATTCATTCGATTACGTTTACGAAAACGAAAATTAGTATGGCATTGTAGCAGCGCCTCCTGGGGACATATGAGAAGAGTTAAAATTTTGCCATACAAATTTTCGTTTACGTTAACGAGATCGAATGGCGATTGAAACTCGCACTAGGCACCAAAATAATTCAAAATTAATTTTTTTTTTATTCATAATGAACTTTTACAAGTGTTTTTTGAGCGTCAATTCAAAGCCACGACTTCGTAAATCCTACGGTGGAGATTTTGTACCGAGCAGAAGCTGCAAGAAACTTGGCAAGGGCTGTTTCTTTCTCCTGTAGTGTCAGTAATAGTTTATTAAAAAAAAGTTAATAATTATATCACATTCATAACATTAATGTGCACTATGTATGTACAGCTATATCCATACATTTTTGACATGTACTTTAAATTTATGTAAGGGCATTTCAACAACATTTTGTGGAAGTTTATTACAAAAAGTTATACATTTACCCAAGAACGAGCCACCTGTTTTATGAAGCCTGAAAGTTGGGACGGCAAGTTTATTCTTATTGCGAGTGTTAAAACTATGAAAGTTATTATTTTTAACAAATGTATTATGAAATTTTTTGTCATACATTATATTTTCAAAGATATATTGTGATGCAATACTTAAAATTTTTATTTCCATATATAAATAACTCTTTAAGTGATTCCCTAGTCTTAAGGTGTATATTGTGCGAACAGCTCTTTTCTGTAAAATAAAAACATTGTCAATATTGCAGGTAGGTAGGAATCCTACCATGATTAATAATTACGCTATTGCAAGTGACCATGATAGTTTAAATAGTCATACTTTTAGTACATTTGTTACTGCAGAAGGAAGTGTTGGAATTCAAACTGGTTACATTTTGGCGGAGCTGCTTAGGAGGTGAGATATCACATACAGGTAATGACATGCAAAGCTCCGAGGCCTGCCGCCAAGGAGTGCCTAGACTTATAGTCAAAGTTCTTCCAATCCCCTCCAATCTCCTTTTTCGAGGACTCATTATAGTCATATTTATTAATGACTCATGAAAGCTTGACAACTTATAATTTTTCTAATATTTTTTATAAACTTGACACCCTGATGAACTTCGATTTAATTTGCCGCCCCGTCGTCAGATACTTCGACCGCGACGTGCGCTGCGTGGTGGAGTTCTTCAAGAAGCGCTTCGGGTACGAGAGCGAACTGTTCCCGCGGTTCAGCGACCTCGAGCGCGACGACCAGCTCGACACGCAGGTCGCCTGCTCCGGGTACAGGCGCAGCCGGCAGGACGAGGATCAGCTGCTCCAGGTAAGTGTTTTTTTTTTATTGCTTTAGTTGATGGCTTCGAGCGTTTAGCACATTTAGCCAGTGTGAAAGTAATTTTCTTAAAAGTTATATAAACACAATATTTCGTTTGTTAATGTAATATGATGATGATGATGAATGAGAAATAAGAAATTATATTCCCCTTGAGTATTTCAGTAAAGATATGGGGCTTAACTAAGACATCACGCGGGCTTAAGTGCAGAACCTAAGCGACAAAATGACAGAACTTAAGCGACAAAATGTTTTTTTTATATAGTTTGCTCGGCAAATGACTCCATTCCATCTGATGTTAAGTGGAAATGAAGTCCAGATTTGAAGATAACTGGTGCATTACAAAAACACATGTTGAAAAAATTTCCACGAGCAGGATTTGAACCTGCACCCTTCTGACATACCGGGTCAGGTGATCTTCCAATTGAGCTATCGTGGTTCTAACCAAACAAACAAAATTTTTTCAACATTTGTGTTTTTGTAATTTTTTTTTAATTTGTTTCACAACATATGCCCTATCTATACTTGCGGAAACATCATCTGTAGAAGTAGCCAGAGCCGCCTATTTTGGCCAAGTTTATCCTCTTCTTACTTATGGAGTTATTTTCTGGGGAAACTCTGTTAATGTAAAATCTACCTTTATATTACAAAAGAAATGCTTGAGAACTCTTTACAGTATGTACTCTGATGAGACTCTGAGAAATGTTTTCAGAGAAAAGGGTTATTTGACACTGACGGGTATATATGTGTTGGAGATGGCTGTTTTTATAAAAAGCAATATCCAGTATTTTAAAAGTAAAAGCACAAATATTTGTAATTTGCGGAAGAGATATGCATATGACTTATATTTACCAAATATTAACAATGCCCTGTATCACAAGAGTGCCTATGTAACCGGAATCCAAATATTCAATCATCTGCCTACAGATCAAAAAGCCTCAGTAAATTTAAGCTGTTTTAAAATTAAATCAAAGAGATGGCTTATAGATAAGGCGTTCTACAGTTTGACTGAATATTTCGGTACAAAAACAGCATAGTGGCTGTTTCTATGTAACATATACCTACCCACTAAAAATTGCATGCCCGACTAGGGTATATTGTTTGTTCCCAATTATGCTTAACACCTGCTATGTATTTACACAATTTTATGGCAATAAAAATTTATCTTATCTTATCTTAAAAAAAAACAAAATTTGCGTTAAAATTATATAAACAAAACAAGAACATTTTATAACTGGTGCAGCGTGAAAACAAACGTAGCATCAAATAACCTCACTCTGCCGGCCCACAAGGTGCTTCTTCACGCCTCTTTTGAAGGACCCCATATCATAGGAAGGAGGTGAAACGTGTGCTAGTAGACTATTTTTGTTTGTAATGTTTGTTGAACTTTAGCAATTTTCGCGATGGCCGGTCATCGGATTGGTGGACATAAATTTTTTTTAGTATCCTGTGCCTCATTATCAATCCTCACGTTGCCGACCCGAATTTATACCATCTCACGTAAAATCATCGATCCCAGCTGCATTAGCAGTCGTTAACAACCACTTATCCACACTGGGCCTGTGTGGTGGTTCTCCCCGTAGTTTTCCCATAGGAAAGGCTCGTGCCCCAGCAGTGGC
The DNA here is from genome assembly GCA_949315975.1 of Eudonia truncicolella. Classification (NCBI taxonomy): domain Eukaryota; kingdom Metazoa; phylum Arthropoda; class Insecta; order Lepidoptera; family Crambidae; genus Eudonia; species Eudonia truncicolella. Next base: position 1,859,512 of record OX438839.1, read on the forward strand.
GACATGAAATGAGCTGGTAATGATGATGATGATGATGTAGTAATACTCATAACAAACCTAACCTTCACCGTTGCAGGAGATGGGCATCGAGCTAGCTGTTAGCGAAGATGAAGCGGGCTCTGATAAGGAGGGAGAGGAGCATACTCCCAGCGCTGCCAACTACACCGACGACGAGCTCGCTGCGCTCCGGCAACAGGTGAGAAAAACTCGAAGCTAGGTATAACTCAAAGTATAGGTTGCCTGGCACAAAACGATTTAAAACGATAAGACTGCCTGCCACATTGAAAATTTGATCGATGTTTTCTTGTTGTAAAATCTAACTAACTAAAATTTAATCAATTTCTCTTTCTAAAGATTTTAATTTGTGTTGGGGTAAATAAGTAACTCTTAAACTTGATTGCCGTTTATCGGAAATCAAAATTCTATTTAAAATTCTTACCACTTCTACGACGGATTGTAAATTTTTGCGTTAGAAATCTTTCTTTTCTGTATGGATGAACATGAACTTTTAATTAATAAAGTTGGAATATAAAATAAGAAAATACATTTAGCTCCTTAGTCTATAGACTTGTAGAGGTGGGATTTAATTTAATACTGTCTCGGTCCTTGTCAGGAAAGTGAAAATTCATAATTAACGAAAAAAATACTGTCTCGTTAATGAAAACGCATTGTTGTGAATTTCCATGTACACAATATTTTCGAACTTTCCGATCATTCAATATAAATATTAGCAATTTATATGACTGACAGCCAACGAGCGCATATTACCGCTATTGCATTGCAGTCTATAAGTTGTTTGGGAAATAGTAAGTTTAATTTCAGTTAATATTATTATTGAGCAATCAAATTTTTTAGGTGTAAATATTGACTCGCATTTAAATTGGAAGTCGCACATAACTAAAATTAATAATAAAATATCGAGCTACTGCTATGCCCTATCTATACTTGCGGAAACATCATCTGTAGAAGTAGCCAGAACCGCCTATTTTGGCCAAGTTTATCCTCTTCTTACTTATGGAGTTATTTTCTGGGGAAACTCTGTTAATGTAAAATCTACCTTTATATTACAAAAGAAATGCTTGAGAACTCTTTACAGTATGTACTCTGATGAGACTCTGAGAAATGTTTTCAGAGAAAAGGGTTATTTGACACTGACGGGTATATATGTGTTGGAGATGGCTGTTTTTATAAAAAGCAATAACCAGTATTTTAAAAGTAAAAGCACAAATATTTGTAATTTGCGGAAGAGATATGCATATGACTTATATTTACCAAATATTAACAATGCCCTGTGTCACAAGAGTGCCTATGTAACCGGAATCCAAATATTCAATCATCTGCCCACTGATCAAGAAGCCTCAGTAAATTTATGCTGTTTTGAAATTAAATTAAAGAGATGGCTTATAGATAAGGCGTTCTACAGTTTGACTGAATATTTCGGTACAAAAACAGCATAGTGGCTGTTTCTATATAACATATACCTACCCACTAAAAATTGCATGCCCGACTAGGGTAAATTGTTTGTTCCCAATTATGCTTAACACCTGCTATGTATTTACACAATTTTATGGCAATAAAAATTTATCTTATCTTATCTTATCTTATCTAAATAACCTTTTTTTACACTTTATAGCGTAGCATTTGATAAATTGCATTTAAAGTGTGACTTATTACACCGCAATAACGATTATACTTCAGGTGGAAGATTCAATACAGCGTGACGAAACAAAAGCAATCGGCGAAGTGGTAACAAAAACAGCTGAGCTAAAAGTCTCGGAGCCCGAAGATACGGAAGCGCCGCTGCTAGTGCCGGCCGAAGCTGAGGAGTCCGCAGACGTTGTGGCAGAACTGGACAAGAGCTCGCAAAAGTACCGGTTGGCCATGGTGGAGAAGGCGCTGTCTGATGCCAGGTCGATGAGGACTTACACGTCTGCTAGCACTATAGCCCCTGAAGTCGTGAAGCAACAGGTATTTTTTTAAATTGTTTTTTTGCTGGTTTGTGTTTTTTTAGTTCAGACACAATGTAATTAAGCAAATTTTCTGTCATATGAATCACATGTGGTGTTACAATTGATTTTCTATTGTAATAATATTAGGACAAATGCTAGGTACAGTCGACCGCACATCAAGTTTAACATTAGAAGAAAAATCTTTTATTGGAATCACATAACAAAACACACAACATGTAACATAAGGAATCAGCATAGCCATTGCAATAACCGTTGGATAGATGTCATTACTGCTGCTAAAAAGCAGTCAAAATCAAAGTAGTGGAAAAAATCAGAGCTTACGTTAGCCTACCCGGTAGCATAATGGTCAGTGCAGCCGCCGGATTGCGGAAGACTCAGGTTCGATTCCTGGCTGGATCAGGTTGGTATTTAATTTTTTCATAATTTAGCTTTAGTACAGCAATTAGCACTTAACGAAATAATAGCAATAAATGAACCTTTAAAATTACATTTCCTCAAAGAGATTTAAACCTTCTGCGATTCCTTATCCGAAGAGTGCAGGTTAAAAACTGCTCGTTGATATTTTCCATACTTATTTTGTTCAAATTATGTAATTTGTTTCTCAAATTTGTATACTTACGTATGAGATTCCGCTAAAATAGAACGCGGGCGCACAGAGCGAGGTCCCCGCCAGTGTTTTGTATGTGCCAACCAGCCTCCAGCAGTGACGCGGTTTTAAACCGATAATAAAGATGATTTAAAACAAAACTGAAACTTTACAGGTGAAGAAGAACCTAGACGTGAGACAGAAGAAGATGGAGAAGAAGCGAGCGGTCGCCAAAGGCGAGGCCAGCGCCGTGACGCGCGCGCGCCGCGACAACCGCGAGGACATCCGCGACTGCCACGGCGTCTGGGGCTGGGCCGACTGAATATATTATCATTGGCTTTACTCACGATCGTTTTATTGTTCTTAGAATAATCGCGATTACTATCATCAAAAGTGACATAATATTAAAATAACTTTTTAAAAACAAGCTTTTATTACCTGTTAATAAAAAAAGAAAGTAAAAAATAAAAAATAATTTAAATCTTTAATTAAATTAGATAATAAGAACAAAACATTTTATAAATAAAAGCGTGTTACATTATGATTGCAAAAGAAAAATAATGAAGGTGTAATTCTAAGGTAATATGCTAAATGTTCTTTAATGTTCCATCAAAATGTAACACGCTTTTATTTATAAAAAAAATTTTTCTCATTATCAAATTTAATTAAAGGTTTAAATTATTTTTAACTTTGTAGTTCCTTTTTTTAGTAACAACTAATAAAAGCTTGTTTTAAAAAGTTTTTTTCTTTTAATTTTATTTTTAACTTTTTAGTATTTTTGTAGGGGGATAAGGGCTTCTGTACAACAGAGTTCGCTCTGGTACCCTGAGGCGCAACGTTAACGATATGACATGTTTATACACCCTCATATCATTCAGCCCTCGGCACGTGCTCACCTTGGCATTGAGTCATCAATCTAATCCATCTAATCAAAGACAGAATCCACAAACGGAACGAACTTCCCGAGTTCCTATGGCCTTTTTCCAGCTAAATCATCAGACCCTGGTTACCATCTAGCACCAAAGTACTCGTCAAGACGAAAAATATGAGCCCAAACTCGATGGGGTTGCGTCGTTAAATTACCGAGTTCCTATGGCCACTTTTCGGTTTCATCATCAGACCCTGATTACCATCTAGCACCAAAGTACTCGTCAAGACGAATCATACAAGCACAAACTCGATGGGGTTGTGTCGTTTAATTACCGAGTTCCTATGGCCATCTTCCAGCTCCATCATAAGACCTTGGTTACCATCTAGCACCAAAGTACTCGTGAAGATGAATAATACGAGCACAAACTCGATAGAGTTGTGTCGTTTAATTACCGAGTTCCTATGACCAGCTTCCGGTTCCATCATCAGATCAGCTCCATGTCATAATAATTTTGCATTGTCATCCGATTTACACATGCATGCAAAATTTCAGCTTAATCGGTAGCCGGGAAGTGGATCAAATTTAACTTGCAAGATTTGATCACAGACAAACTGGTTAATTTATTTAATAGAAATTAAAACATTTATTAGAATTTATAAACAGCTTGCCTACTTCTTAACTGATCTTTAGTATGTGTAAAAATATTATGATCATATGTTAATGACGGTAGTTGTTGACATTGAATAGGCGCCTTTGGCTTTCAAAGTAAAAACGTAAATAGTGTTGAATAATTTCGGCGGGCTGGTTAGAACCACGATAGCTCAATTGGAAGAGCACCTGACCCGGTATGTCAGAAGGGTGCAGGTTCAAATCCTGCTCGTGGAAATTTTTTCAACATTTGTGTTTTTGTAATTTATTAGAAATTAAAACTATTTTAATATGAAATCGGTCCAGTTGAACTTAAGCACTATAGGTATCCAATTAAATCTTCATTTGCATTGCACCCTATTAAATTGTAATAAAATTGAAAACTTAAAACCTTACCATAATACGCCAGTCGAGTGTTAATAAAACCTTGGTCCGTTGATTTTGAATTAACCGATTTATTGCCTCCGTCAAATCAAAGTTTCACTACCATACAAACTGTGTGACACACGAGGCATGTCATGAGCTTCGCGTAACGTTGACATTTGTCAGGTGTGTCATGGCCCTGCTGTGAATATTTGGCATGGCATGTAGCGGCTACTAGCCGGTTAATTAAACAGTGTCGTCAGTACATCTGGCCGCTGTCGTCGGGCGCGAGCTGCGCGGGCGCGGGCGCGGGCGCGGGCGCGGGTGCGGGCGCGGGCGCGGGCGCGGGGTGCGTGGTCGCGGGCTGCGTGGCCCAGCCGTGCTCGCGGATGTACAGCAGCTGCAGTTGTGTCTCCACGCAGAACACCTGCGCACATACATACAACATACAACCTTCTTACTATGAGCTCTTAAAGTAGTATTTTAGAAGTGTTGTTGCGGCTGTGAAAACAAGTCGCGTGATACAAGCGAATTAAGTAGTGTTTAAAAAATACAATAATCTTTTTAATTTTATAAAAACAAATTACAATTTATTCCCGTTTAAGCTCTTATGTTAGACTGACTATCCAAGTTACATCGATGTTCCGACGCAAGGTTGCTTATCAACCCGAGCCGATAATGCAAGCTAACGTGTCCGCCGGTATTTTTTTTAAATTACTTACGGGTATGCTCTTGGCTTTCATCTTACCTAACGTTAAGTGATGATAAGGCCGAAGGTGGAAGCGCACTTCACCCGGAATTCTCAACTACTGAGGCACTGACTATCTTATCTCAACCTGCCGGAACACAACAATGCTATATTGACATGAATGTAGCTCTGACTTAAAGTAGAGTAGACATAACACGTGGCTCCTTATAACACGTACTCACTACACTGAACTCGTTATACGTCGTACTAGAGTACTGTAGTGGTACTGTATGACGTTGTGGAAATTGAAACTTTTACCTAATGATAACTTCCATTTTTTTATTTCGTTTTTTACATGTTGTGGTTGTCTTCTATATTTTTTGTGTTTATTTGTAGTAGAAAGTGTCCTGCTATGATATTACATTTTCTAATATTTTTGACGCTGTAAGGGACAAAAGAGCTGAACACTTGCTGAGTGTCTTGCCGGTTCTTCTCAGTTCAAGATCTCCCGTCCAGAGTAGACTTACGAACCGATGGCATAGTGACATTCAGAAGAGCTACTTGTAGCCTAAACTGAATAAATGATTTTGAATTATGAACAACTGCAATAACATTTTTGACAGCGCCTCAATAATTAAGGATTCCGGGTGAATTGCGCTTCCAGTTTGCCGGTTCTTCTTAGTACAAGGTCTCCCGCCCTGTGTAAACTTACGAACCGATGGCGTAGTGACACTCATGAGAGCTACTGTAGCCTAAATTGATACATAATTTTTAATTTTGAACACCTACGGCCTTATCGCCACTCAACACCAGGTGAGATGAAGGCCAAATGCTTACCCGAAAGGCAAAAAAAATTTTTCTGCTAAATTAAATATTTCATTAGTTAATGTTCAATTACCTTTAGCCGCTGGAGGAACCCCTCGATCTTATATGTATACCCGAACACGCTGGTGGAGATCTTGGACTCGGAGACGGTGAGGTAGTTGTCTGCGATCTGGAACGGGTACCCTTCCAGCTTGTAGCAGCCGGCTTTGATGGGGCAAGCCAGCCTAAACAAAATATGAAAAGACATACCTAATGCAACGTGTATCAGATAGGTGTGGTCATAATGAAAAGACCGAAAGTGTATCCGATCTCATATCTTGTACGCAGAGTTACTTAGACGTAACTATTATTTTTATTTTATTATTTTTTAAATATTTTTACATCAAACTATATACTCTTCTATAAGAGCTTTTGCTGCGTCAAGACGCTCCGTCGCGGCAAATATGGCGGTTTTGAAAGTGTCATGTGGCAAAGTACATACGCCTGCACATCAACCTACCACAAACTGTCAAATTTCCTTGTCAAGTTTTTAACTTTATGCCTTAAACATATGGTTGAAAATGTATTGAAGAAATTTGACAGTTTTGGATAGGTTGATGTGCAGGCATGCGTACATCAGTGATGTGGCCCGCGAGCGGACGAGCGTGCCGTGTCACCCGCGCCTTTTTTTTTGGAGAGAGTTTGCTGATTGCCTCTTGCGGCATTTTCAGCATCACCGGGCTTGTTTGCGACAAACTTAAAGGGTTCCTCAAGCCCGCCTCACGCAGCGCTGCTCTATCACCCCGATCCGATCCGAACCCTTCGGAGAATCTAGTAGGGTACGGGGACACGCACTAGTGCGTGATGCCGTTCCCTCTAGAATGCCTCCGAAGGTGATTCGTTTCACACGGCTTTTTAAAAAAAATGCCCTACGGCAATCAGCTCGCTTGTCGCAGCGGACCTTGATATCTATGTGGTGTCACCTCGGCTTGGTGTGCCGGAAGAACATGTTGTAAAGCTCGGCCTCCGACTCCTCATCTTCGTCGGAGTCCGCGTCGTCGGCGTGCTCGCAGCCGGCGCTCACCAGCAAGACCGACTTGAAGTAGTCGCACGTGGCCAGGTTGCGGATGTCCTGGCACTTCTGCATCGTCACCTGCATGACAGTCGAAGGTAAAGTCAGCACAGACAACTGGCATAACGCTAGTGGAATAGAATGATAATCGTATGGGATTGATGTAAACGTTAATTTTATATGTCTCATATATATGTCGCAGTCGGATTGTACAATCCGCCGCATAACTTTACGGCTAGCCGTTTTCAAAAACAGGGCCGTTTTGAAATACGGCGGTTCAACGACTAGCCGGATTGTATTTGCGATACGATCTTCATTAAGGCGGCCCACGTTAGTCGCATCGTACAGTACGATAAAAAAAAATACAACGAAGTACGATTCGTACTTCGTCGTATTTTTTTTATTAGACAACATAAATCTAGCTCTATACAACGAAGTTAAGTGCGGCTACACCTAGTTTTAGCCTTAACATATACAATACTCATTCTATTATTATATTAATAAAGGTAACGTTTGTGACTTTGTTTGTTTGTATGTCGGGGCTAATCTCTGGAACTACTGGTCCAATTCCCAAAATGCTTTCACTGATGTAATGCTACATTCCTTGCGGGTAACGCTATATTTTATTTAAACATGGGTTTCTTTTTAAATCTCAAATCCACACATATATATACACACATAGAGTGCTAGTTCTATTATATTAGCGTTTTGCCGCTAGAGGGCAAGGCAAGGGACCGACCTCTGCGTACTTTTTTGTCCGTAAAAAAATATTGCATAACGCTGGCGAAGACGTCTGTTTTGTCGGACTGAAACGCGTTTTCGAATATTTAGACATGCAAACTGATAACGGGGAAATATATATCGGGCCTATTATCTCGAGCTCCTCCATGCGTCAGAAGGCACATAGGTAAAGCTGTTGGTCCCGTCTGCAATATGAGTCGTTCATCCACCAATCCGTACTGGGCCCGCGTGGTGGTTTATCCCGTTCTTTCTATGGTTTTTCGTGACAGACGTGGTACAACAGTGCCCAGCGTGGGACTGTACCACGCCTGCGCTACATCACATTGACGACGGGATACCAGTGGATGTGGCTGGCTGACTGGCTGGACCGTTTAAGATCGGCGTGTAGAGAAGAGGCCCATACCCAGCATTGTTTTCATGTAGGAGAGAGAGAAAAGTTTACCTTAACGGTCCAACCGTCGGCGACGTCCTTGGAAATATTGAACCGTCCACTGATGGATGAATCGTACAGACTGGTGTAAATGCTCATCTCGGAGACGGTTATCAGCGTGTCATTATCTGGGGCTGAACAAGGGCCCGCTCGTATAGCATGCAGATTTGTGGGGGCTAAGGCACTCGTAGCAGGGTCCCAGTGAAACACTAATATGGAGAATGCTATCAATGGGTAGGCAACCGTCCTATCCATTTTTCAACGATGTAATACCAAAGCGGACCACCATACCATTATGGTTATTGAATCGCAACCTACATGGTGTAATGAGTTTTTAATATGATTGTAATGATGGATTACCACTTTTTCAGTGTATTTGTAATCACTGTACTGTTGATAGCATTTTAAGGGAAATACTTTAAACATTATTACTTCAATTGTCCTAGCAAAAAAGTATGTCCTATGTGCAGCAGTGGACTAATTTAGGCTGATGATGATGATGACTTTGATTTCTTTCTTGCTTTCTCTCTGATGTTCTTAAGACGTCTTGAAGAGTGCCCAAACTTCCTCGGGCATTCTCCCTATTTTTCTGCTGGGATGAACTCCGGTGATTGTTTATAACGGTCCCGGGTCCCGGATCATCCTGGCATGGAGGCGAAGAGACCTTCCTTCTCCCTCCTTTAGGGGTCGGGGGAAAGTCCGAGAGTCCCACATAAGCATTTGCATTTCTCCGGGCGCAGTTGTATGCGTAATGCATTTTCACCTATATTAGAAAAAACGACACGTCGTCGGCGTCGATCGATGGGCGCATATTCGTAGTTAACGATACATATTTTCGTTAACGTGATCGAATGGTAAATAAAACTCTTGGCACCCTGACAGACCGTACGCACATCATGCTTCCACATCAGACTATCCAAAACAAAGTCAAATTTCTACATAAAGATGTTCAACTACATGCCATAGGCATAAAGTTAAAAGTGTGTTAAGAGAAAATCTGGCTGATATGCAGGCGTGTGTAACTGTGTACGCTTTGCGTTTTAGCATGTAAAATAAAAATATGAAGACTATCAATATGTTTTGACATTCAGACGTTTGTTTGTGTTTAATTACACAGCTCTGGTATACAATTGTGATAAGCCGTCGTTACTGGATGATATTGACGTAATCGTTTGATAAGATGTTTGTGCAATTTAATAAAAAGTATCAAATAAGCACTCGTCGTTGATTAGGTAGGCCATTAATTACGGAGATAACAGTAGTTGACGATAACTGTAATTTGAATAACACATTTTAATCTATTTTTAATATTGTTCATGGAAAACTATTATTTTATTGAACATGCTCATACCTATTATTATTACCTAAGTATTATGTTTTTTTTTTATTTGTTTTTTTATGACATGTGAGAATGAGTGATAACAAGTGAGATACTTTATCGAAACATGTAGGTAATAACATAACTAACATAACATAACATAACTTAGTGTCTAAATTGAAAACGCATCCTACCTATTTTATTTTATTTCGTTTCATTTTATTTCAAAATATTTTGCAAAATAGTAAGTTTATAACTGAAGAATTAATCACGCACGAGCGTGTTGTCCGATAATACGTACGACCCTCACAATAGAGCCGATCGATCGGTCCGGCAATGCAGCCCCCTGCGGTGCATGATCAATAAATTGCGCTTGTCCCAAGTCAGGAGCACGAGTGATGGTACCGGCAGGCTTACTTCCGCAACAATTTGCAATTTATCGCAACAATTTGCAATTTATCGCTACCAAAACACATATTTCGTATTACGGATTGTAGAACGCTGCGATAGCGCCACGAGCGAGCGACTGGCGAACATAAGGTAAGCTTAATACGCATAGCGCGCGCTCGAGCAACTCACACGTAGACCCCTTGCACGGACACGGATCTCGAACAGCTCGGAACAGTCCGAGCGCTGCTGTTGCCGTCACCGTGCCTGTGACTGGTTGTCTATGTGTGCGTTTCTCGGGCGCGTTTGTATGAAGCTTGCCTTCTGCAGTCTTCTTATTTTGTATTAAAATTGCATGACTCTAAAACAAACCGACCGATTGCAGCAAGCGCAACTAGTAGCAGTCGCGTTGCCATTGTGTAATTAGCAACTGGTTGCTTTTTTCGGTAATAAAGCTGCCGGGCGTCACATATTAGGTAATGTCACTCCGCTCTCTGGGCGTATGTGCGAGATTTATTTGCCATTCGATCGCGTTGACGATAACTAAAATTGAAAAACGCACCCTGCAGGTTTGTTATTGATTATTCGATACGGAGGTTTGTTTACTAACTATGACTACCTACACACTTTTCTCGACCTGATTTACGAATCCTGGACTTCGGTATTTAGAGCCGACCCGGTTTCGAAAAACCTGTTAAATAATTTTTATAATTATGACAAAGTAGGTAGGTTTTTCTAGTTTAACTTCAAAGTGGTCTTATTGTTATGTAAGCTGATTATACCTCTGGCTATTTCTTTAACACGTTGACTGCCGCAAAACCAGACACAATAGAAAATTTATTGTTTGTCGGTCACCGGTGACCACCACGGCGATTAAAGACTTAATAGGTACTCGTTTGTAGTGAATGTAAATAGTTGAATCCGCTACCGCACGTAACTTGTGTCGTAGCGGGGGATGCACTATTCAGACTTTTTGCCGATATATGCGCACTCCTGATAGGTGCAGGCATGACCCCACTACCATTCAAAGCCGATGGACTTTGTACTTGTACGTACTATGGTTATTCTGTGCCCATGCCTCGACCGTTGGTTGCAGCCACCACCGCAAAATGGGGCCAAACGGAACGTTCCTGTTTGTTTGTAGAGATAATAAATTATCACTTGCATTGATAACTTGTGAAAAATAGTTATTGAAGTGTTGTGTAAGTGTTACAATTTGCTTATCATGAATGGAGGGATAAATACTTTAACTTTGTCTTCTACATTCTGTGATTTTATAAAATTGTACTTACCTATAGAGTAGGTTTCTAAAGATAATTTTGATTCTTTAGAATATAATTTGGTTTAGCCGAGTTTGAATAATAGTGTAAAATTATATAAGGTAGGGAACACTTATGAAAAGGGATTGACCACTGTCCATTACCCTGAGTCTGAGGCAGTATTTTTTTTACAGCCTCAGGCAATAAATTTTTTTTAAAGAGGCTTTACTTTTAATACAACGCGGAAAAGCCGAAAGAGCACTTTTACTATGTCTCCTAGTTACTTTGGACTTTAAAATCGTCAAACAATAAAATGGTAAGTATCTACCAACTAGTCATTATCAAAAGTTGCTGATTATTATTATTATATTGCTAGGTTATTTTGTTTTAAAGGTAATCTTTCGGCATACTTAATACTTTCGGCCTTATCGATGCATCATGTTAAGTTAAGCGAGTATACGAGTAGTAGGTACCTACGTACCTTACTTATACTTTTGTAAATTGTAACTTCTTTTTTGCAGTGAAACAGTGCCAATAACTAAGGACACACGTCCTAAAGTCGTCACAGTCTGGCGGCTGCGTGCTGCTCACATAAATACGTAAACAGAACTGTATACATACAACTGTCAGTTGCGAGCTGACAGCCGGGGCCACCGCACGCACCATGAGCCAAGACAACCTCACCGCGTTGCTGTGCAAGAAGCGAGACTTGCAGCTGGTATTTATAACCATATTTATGCTATTTACATTTCTAAACCTCGTTTTGCGATGTTAGGTTGACCCTGTAGAATTAACATTTCAATTAAATCTATTAATTGTACGTCCATGTCAATACAGTCCAACTCCACATGATGAACGAAGGAATACATTTTACTACGATTCGCTTGATAAAATATTATAGATGTTTAGTTAAGAACATTAGTAACTAGTGCCTAATTATTATTTTTATTAACAATTGTTTATAAAAAAGTAAAAGTTTGTTTAATTTTTTTTGATAAGTAAGTGTGATAAAGATATTGTGTCAGCAATTTATTTGTTGAGATTAATATATTACACATGTTGGTTCCACTCTGAACTTGAATTTTATCAGTTCAAAGGCTTCTATTTAGTTTAAAACATAACACTTATACACACACATAAGACCTAATAAAGTATATTATCTAAATAGGTATATTCTTACACTGTTTTTATAGCATCATCATCAGCCAAAAGATGTCCACTGCTGGACAAAGGCCTCCCCAAGGAAAAATAAATAAAATAAAAATAAATACTTTTTATAAAAATATACAAGTAAATACATTATTTAATTATTCTTTTATTATAGTGGAACATACTTTTTATGGATAATTATGTTTTAAATTCAATATAGATACAGTGAGAATAAACTGAATTCAAAAATCAAATTAATTGCACACAAATATAACAACATTTAGTAAAAGGCAAGACAATGGACAATATTTTAACATAATTAAAAATATATGAAAAAATAAAAGATGAAAATAGTTTATTTTGCTATTTTAAACGCTTACAATTACATTGGGTTGGAACCTCCTTTTAAGCAAAAAATAGATAATAAATACAATTTACAAACAAAGAACAAAATCATTAATTAAAATATGGTACTAAATAAAGATATTCATAGTATTGAAACATAACATAACTAACTACATTAAAGAAAATAAAGAAAAAAAGAATTAAGATAACTTTAATAAAGACAAAATAAAACCTATAAATAAAAAAATTACCTCCAACTGTGTTTGTGATTGTTGCCAGCATTCTTGGGACCATTCCCATGAATGCTGGCAACAATTTACCTCTTTGGATTGCCAAGCTAATACGCTGGCAGAGGTAGCTGCCAGCCTAGCATTGTATTGATAGATGCAATTTATGTGTTCTGAAATGTTTTGGCTTATATAAAGCCACTTACAGGTAGATTGACAAGCGTCATACTCATCACCATTTTTTGTTCAAGCCATCAACATTTAAATTGCTCAGATAAATTTGATGCAGACTGAACAAGTTGTGGACGCCAATCTAGTTGTGGATTACGTTATTATTATTTAATAATTTAACTGATAACCAGTTGACTAGGCACCTAAATAAACAAGATTAAAATATCGTCGGCACATAGGTACGTAATTATTGTGTTAACTTTAACTTTATCGAATAGTCATGCGTAGTACCTATGCATAGTGCGGGTTTTACGAATGGTGAGTGGACTCTAATAATAACGAACGAAAAAATTTAGGTATACACAACACACATACATACAGTCACGCCTGTCTCCTATAGGGTTAGGCAGAGATCACTTCTTGCTACTTGCTAGATACTTCTAGCTGTATCTACTCTCATTAATGTACTCACGGATTGCAACTTACTTTGTTTGTCACCAAGGAGCGCTGCTTCAAAATTCATACAAATTCTCAGCACTAGTTAGCCATAAGGGCTCTTTCAAATTAGACGTTTCGTGTCGGACCGCTGCCGTGGTTTTCATATTAAACGCCATCCGCGCGATAGCCGCACGCTTGTTTTAATATGGAACGCAGTGCAAACGCACGGCAGCGGTCCGACACAAAACGCCTAATTTGAAAGCGCCCTAACACCAATAATAACGATCGTATTTGTACAAAAAGTGTTTTCCTGCTACAGGTACAGACACCGATCCCTGAAATAGCCGACGATGGTAAGTAGGTACCGTTGCGGCAACAAACGCGCCAGCAGTCTTGCAAGCAGAGTCTTAGCATACGAACCTAAGGCCGTATACAGAAAGAAAGCAGGCAGCCTGCGCCGATCTACCAGCGCTTATCGGCGCTGGTACACTCAGATAACAGCTACAAAGCAAGCAGGTTGAAGCAGGGACTATTTTTTTTTTGATGCCTTTTATCCATTTTGCCCCACACAGGTGGTTTACTGAGTACTAAGGAAATCAACACGTCACTATCCCTATACAAAAAAAAAATGCGTGTTGTACGTAGTTTAGAACAAATGGCCTGGAATGGCGGTTATGGCGGTGCCAGCGCTGACCTGCGCGTGTCGGAGCTTGTTGGAAGCTGTCGGAGACGTTCGGCGTTTATCGGTACTGGTTTTGTGCATTGTATAGAAACTCGGCGCCTATTACCTGTGCAGATTACCCGCGCAGGCCGGTTCCAATAAGCGCTGGTAGATCGGCGCAGGCTAACGACCGACAGGCTTATTACCGAAAAAAGCAACCAGTTGCTAATTGTGCAATTGCAACGCGACTGCTGTAGTTGCGGTTGACAAATTGCTATTACGGACACAAATCGCTGAATGATCGCTCGCTTAGTGCATTTGCAATTAAAACGTATGTAATAGTTTACATATATTGAGTGATCTGTGTCGGTAATACCAATTTATCAACCGCAAGTACAGCAGTGGCGTTGCAATTGTACAATTAACGATTGCTTTATTCTGTAGTAAGCCGAGCCGAGATCCGAGCCTTTAGAGGCGCCCACGGGTTGTTCCGCTCCCCGATCCGATCCGAACCCCTCGGACAATCTAGGGCACGGGGACACGCACTAGTGCGTGATGCCGTTCCATCTAGAAAACCTCTAACGGTGATTCGTTGCACACGGCTTGAGAAACTTAAAGGGTTCCCCTTTAAGTTTCTCGCCGCCCCCAAAAATAACCTGTAGCTAAAAACGCCTAGTAGCTGATTGCCACAAACTCTCTCAAAAAAAAATGTAAGTACTTAGGTACCTGTAGTGTCAGGACAAAATAAATGTTTAATTAGACGCGAGTATAATTCGTAAAAATATATATTATTTTCGAGTTAACTTTAGAAAACAATATATACAAATAGTTATGCGAATCACAAAGTAACCTAAGTGGGCGTAAGATGAACAAATTTAAATAAACTTTGATTTGTAAAGGGTCGAAGAAGACCAACATATTCACTCACAATTTGGTACTAGCTGGCGAAAGAAAGAAAGTAAGAAAATTCCGCACCACGTTACGAGACTCATGTCAACATAAAAATACAAGCCAACTAGTCTGTTGATGACTAGTACGTAGGTGGTATCTACCTACCAGCTCGTAGTCCTATCATACATAATTCTGAACTATAAAAGTCGTAATACCAAATTGTTTTATCATATTTATTGTCACACATTGTTTTTTCTTTTTTTTTTTGAGAGAGATTGCTGATTGCCTCTACGGCATTTTCAGCTTCACCGGGCTTTTTTGGGGGCGGCGAGGAACGTAAAGGGTCCCTCAAGCCGTGTGAAACGAATCACCTTCGGAGGTTTTCTAGAGGGAACGGCATCGCGCACTAGTGCGCGTCCCCGTGCCCTACTAGATTCTCCGAAGGGTTCGGATCGGATCGGGGAGCGGAGCAACCCGAGGGCGCCTCTAAAGGCTCGGATCTCGGCTCGGGTTGACCGGGCCGTGGAGGAGGAGAGAAGCGCCCAGGTACATGTCTGTACCTGGTGTAGAGCAAGTGTGAACCGGTTCTTCGTACCCTTGTTCTACGAGTACGGTGTCTTGGGCCTAAACTGACACAATGTAGATAACATTAGTAGAATAAACAATATGAGTAGTTATCAGTTGTTTATTTTTTATGCTCTACTGATACAGGAGATACAAAAAGCGCGGCCAATTTTGTCCATTTAGTTTATACCTATGTAACCTTATAATAGTTTTTCACCGCTAACAAAAGTCAGGTTACGCTGTAAAAGCCACATCCATCTCTTTACGCCCGCTTATTTTGCCACACACGATCATGCAAATCAGACTATCCAAAACTGACAAATTTCTTCAAGATACGTTCAACCAAGTCATACACATATACTTAGTTAAAAGTCTATTGAGGTAATTTGACAGTTTGTGGTGGTCAGATGTGCAGGAGTGTGTACATACGCCTGCGCATCGAGGCATCCAAAACTGTCAAATTTCTATAATAAACCTTCAACCATGTGACATATACATAAAGTTTAAAGTCTATTGAGGTAATTTGACAGCTTGCGGTAGTCTGATGTGCGCAGGCGTGTGTACTTATGTATCTGTTTGCAGAGGTGCTCCTGCGCATGGACAGCGTGGGCATCTGCGGCTCGGACGTGCACTACTGGCAAAGCGGCTCGTGCGGCAACTTCGTGCTCAAGGAGCCGATGATCATGGGCCACGAGGCCAGCGGAATCGTCGCCAAGGTAACCGATCTAGCAACTGTTTTTCGAAGTCATTTTATATTCTAAAGCGTTATTTTAAACCAATAAGCCAATTTTAATGAAACCTCGGAAAAATCCCAGGAAGCTCGAGTGGAAGTTGAACCCACGACACTTGGATTACCGGTGCAATGCTCTTACCGCTAAGCTACCGAGATCCCAGAAGACTCGCTCCATAACTTTATATTTTAACTACGTATAGTATGTAAAATAATGCAAAAATAAAAAAAGGAACTTTCGATGCTTGAGGGAAATTAAAAGATGAAAACATTTAATAACAAACGTTTGTTATTTAACAGATTTTATGCGATTTGAAACTTTCCATAGTGGACTTGGATTCGCATAAATTCTACAAACTTTTTTTTTAATGTTCTCCATTAAAAACAATGGCAAATAAAACTCATATAACTATATAGGCACCCTGTTTACATGGTATTAGGCTTAATACTGGTATTAGGAATATCTATTAAAGTTTTAATTTGAATAAAACTCAATAACTGTGTATTTTCATCATCATCATCATCAGCCTATACTAGTCCACTGCTGGCCATAGGCCTCGCCAAGTATATTATTTTTATTATGTTAATAATATGTTAAATGAAACGCGAGTGGATCGCAATAAAGTATATAATTTTAACGAAAACAATAAGTCGGAAAAGTTAATTTCGTTCGAGGGTGGCAAAATCCTTGTGATAAACCTTCCTTGAAAAAATTGTTTTTATATATATTTGTTTTATGGTTTCTAACTAAACTAAAAAAACATTATAACTACTTCGGAGTTTACTTTTTATCTGGAAACAGAACATTCATAATAAACGTTTATTGTGGTATGAAGTTATAACAGCTACAAACTAAAGATAACCCATAGTGTAATACGCCTGTAGGTAGGTATAATAAATAACAATGATAATGACTAGTTTTGCTGTTGTTTTTTTCACTTTTCTGATCCTATACTGCGGTATTTCTACTTTATCTCAACTCTGCTAAACACTGATGATGATGCTACAAGATTTTTCAAAAGTTAAAAAGTAGTTTAAGTATTGTTAAGCTAATGCCTGTAAAGCGTACCAACCTCCGTTGAGGTTTTATTGCAATCAATTGCCATGGTCAGACTTCTGTTCTACGTTCCAAAAATAGTTAGACACTGAAATTAAATGTGATCGCGATCATTATCCCTGATCTTATGATGAATATTTCACACGAGGCGCCTTCTCGCTAAAATCATACATATTTATTGCGTTTTCATGTAGGTAGTTGTCGAAAGAGGTATCAAGTGTGCATAAGTAACACCAATTGCTTTGTTGAATGTCACCTTGAAAATAATTTAAAACAGATAAGGACAATTGACTAACATATGCATTGTAAATATGAACATTTGAAATGACACAAAGTTAAGGTTTATTACATGTCAATTGCAGTTTCTCTTTACGACACGTAGGTAATCACGTAGGCACCGCACCGCACTGGGCCCGCGTGGTGGTTTATGGCGCGTTCCCCCTATCCATCCATGGGGAAGGCTTATGCCCCAGCAGTGGGGACATAAAACGGGCTGGTAATAAGAGTCGCGCCGTTGCAGCTGGGAGGCAAGGTGAAGAGCCTGGCGGTGGGTGACCGCGTGGCCATCGAGCCGGGCGTGCCGTGCCGCTACTGCGAGTTCTGCAAGACCGGCCGCTACCACCTGTGCCCCGACATCATCTTCTGCGCCACGCCGCCCTGCCACGGCAACCTGATGCGCTACTACAAGCACGCCGCTGACTTCTGCTACAAGTCAGTATATTGTCTGTCTTTGCGCATGTGTGACTTGAACAGAGATAGTCTTTTTCAGGGTGCCTAGTGTGAGAATTGTTCACTATCCGTATTCATTCGATTCCGTTTACGAAAACGAAAATTTGTATGGCATTGTAGCAGCGCCTCCTGGCGACATATGAGAAGAGTTGAAATTCTGCAATACAAAATCTCGTTTTCGTAACGTGATCGAATGGCGAATGAAACTCGCACTGGGCACCCAGGAGACAGAACGATCATTGAAACTTGTATGTTCGATTACTATTGGCTTGAGAATCCATAAGGTTCTCGCTGCCCCTAATGCTGGTTATGAAAAGGCCATAGGCAGCCAAAACCGACTTCACTTCCTTCATGTTATTTCTGTCCGGCTAGTAAGGAGTTTTTATTTTCCTTCATTTTCCGCTAACACGTCAGTGTGCAGTGTGTATACGCACACTCATTTTGTACATCGCCATTATACACCTTCCAGGATTAATGAGGATTCCTCTTCCTCTGTCTTCGTCATCGAGATAATTTGTCGTAACTGTACATATCAGTATGCTCTCCTTTGCCTTACAGCTGCGATCTATCCTCGCTGGAACCGGTTCGCAGTGCAGTGCCTACTGTTTATAATAAATAATAATAATAATAATAAAAAATATTTGTTTCTTCACAATTGGGTACTTAAAGCTAAAACTATATTTAAAAAACTTTAGTAAAAGCCCAAATTGTGAGGAACTGGGGCCTGAAATAGGTTAAGTTTATAACATTTTATCACTAGGTTGCCGGAGCACGTGAGCGTGGAGGATGGCGCGCTGCTAGAGCCGCTGGCGCGCGCGTCATGGGCCCTGTTTCAACAGGCCGACAGGATATAGAGCTACTCGATAGAAAGAGAATTCGCCACTGTCGCAACCTCTAAGCCGCGCCTCGCGATTTGCATCTGAATTGAACTTTGTTTTGCCGCGACTAGAATCGTTATTTAGTTTAATGAGTGACCTCTCAGTGCAGTGCAGCGTGGTTTACCTACTGTTTCAATGACAATATACCGCTCAGGTTGCCGGAGCACGTGAGCATGGAGGAGGGCGCGCTGCTGGAGCCGCTGGCGGTGGCGGTGCACGCGTGCCGGCGCGGCGGCGTGGGCGCGGGCCACGCCGTGCTCGTGCTCGGCGCCGGCACCATCGGCCTGCTCACCATGCTCACCGCGCGCGTCATGGGCGCCACCAAGATACTCATCACCGGTGACTATGTGGATTTTTTTATCATCATCCTTGGTTTAAGACTTTCATTGGCGTAGTGATATTCATAAGAGGTCATTTATAACCAAAATTTAAGAAAAGATTTGAATTTAATTTATGATTCTCCAAAGTTAACGCTGAGATTTATTGGAACCTACTATTCATGTGTATTTCACATACTTTTATTCGAACATTTTGCAGGGAGACTGATGCTTCAGTCATCCTATGACCACCCACAGGTTTCTAAAACGTCAGCATACAATAATGTACAATAAACGCAGGTAGGTTTATATAAAGTGTGTAACTTTTTTAATTTGTACTTTTATATTTATTTATTTACTATTCATCAAAGAAAATGCAAACCATGTATTAACAACGAGAAATACAATATTATTTTAAACGTATACAAGGTGTAATCGTTAAGTGTGCACAGGCAATTATTCCGAAACTATGAGAGATATCAAAAAATTTAAAACTGATAACGAAAGTACGTTATGTAATGAGTAAAATGGCATCAATAACTTTTTAAAAGTCAAACGAGATGTATCCAAAATTTTGACATTAAACACTCCCATACATTTAGTATGAGATTAGTAGAAAGGTTTTAGTTTCCTTGTTTTAAAAGGTTAATTTAGCTTTATTAACATAACAAAATAATGTATATCAAAAATAAAAAAATAATATTATCTTTGAATTGAATATTTATTTCTTTGTATAAAACCACAAAATTTTGTAATCAAAGTAGATGTTCGAAATGACGTCTTTGTTGTGCGATACAATGACGAGCTCTATTTACAGTTTCTAAATGAACTTTCCTTAACATTTGCGGAGTAATTTAATAATTACTCCGTATATGATATGTATATGATAATTCATATCATACGTAATCATAAAATATGATTAAGGTAAAATGAGTACTAGACCACTTAAAATAAGAAAACTAAAACCTTTCTACTAATCTCATACTAAATGTATGGGAGTGTTTAATGTCAAAATTTTGGATACTTCTCGTTTGACTTTTTAAAAAGTTATTGATGCCATTTTACTCATTAGATAACTTACTTTCGTTATCAGTTTTAAGTTTTTTGATATCTTTCATAGTTTCGGAATAATCGCCTGTGCACACTTAACGATTACACCCTGTATACATGACCTCGCCGTGCGTCTTGTACTTAAATATATCGGGCTGTTTCTACTTACAATTTGTTTGTCAATACACTGCTGCTCTCAAACTTGCAATTCCCACCAGACGTGCTGGAATCCCGGTTGGAGTTCGCCAAGAAGCTGGGCGCGGACGCCACCCTGCTGGTGTCCCGCGACGCGGACGAGCCGGCGCTGGTGCGGCGCGTGCACGAGCTGCTCGGCGTGCACCCCGACGTGGCGTTCGACGCCAGCGGCGTCAGCGCCACCGTGCGCCTCTGCCTGCTGGTCAGCGCTAGTGCCATCCCATCCGAACCCCTCGGACAATCTACAAGGGCACGGGGACACGCCTTAAAAAAACTTGTTTATTTTGTTTTTTTTTCCTTAGTGTGTGATGCCGTTCCCTCTAGAAAACCTCTGAATGTGATTCGTTTCACGCGGCTTGAGGAAACATTTAAGTTTCTCGCCGCTTCCAAAAAAACCCGGTGAAGCCGAAAATGCCGTTTGAGGCAATCAGCAAATTCTCTCCAAAAAAAAACTGCTCATCAAACTGTTCAAAGCTGTCAGCTCCGGTAACCTATCTGGATATTAGATAGTAGACTATACGTGTCCACGTGGCAACTCGCTTGAGACACTAATCTTAAGGATGAAGAATGCGCTTCGGCGCGTCCTGAGCGCGTGATGGTCTCTTGTGCGAGTTAGTTTGCTTGCGCAAAGTTGTCTGACACCTACTTTGTAACCTGACGGGTAGTAAGGGGTGTCAGTATAAACTTTAGCAGGGTTATCCAAAACTGACAGATTTTGTTAGTAAATGTAACATTAGCGATAGACATAAAGTTCAAAGTTTAATGAAGAAATTAGACAGATTTTGGTAGCCTGATGTGCAGGCATATGTACTGTGTATAAACGCCAGCACATCAACCTATCCAAAATTGTCAAATTTCTTCAATACATTTTCAACCATATCGTTAAGGCATAAAGTTCAAAATCTATTGAGGAAATTTGACAGTTTGTGGTAGGTTGATGTGCAGGCGTGTGTACCTTCACACAGCTGAAAACTAACTATTGGCTTGGTATTTGGTTAACTCCAGGAGGATTTATCCTGGTGACAAACGAAACAATTCTGCTTCTTTTTCTTTTTTCTGGGAACAGCTTTCTATTTACTGCCGGTTCGAAATTTAAATAATATATTTGATTAATTTCCATTTTGTTTCCCACGTTTAGGAATAAAAAGTTCGCTTCATTTTTAAATAATACGCCAGATATGGATTTTCATACAAACATTGCTGGCCGCAGCTCGCGTGTATTTGGCCAGTACAGCAATTTCAATTCATCTCGAAGAAGGTTGTCATCATAATTACGACCTCATTTCCAAGCATGTTTGCGAAAAATGTTTTTTGTTTGTTGCTTTCTTCCTGAACGAGCGTATGTTTGCGCAGGCGACCAAGTCTGGCGGCGTGGCGGTGCTGGTGGGCATGGGCAGCCCGGAGCTGACGCTGCCGCTGGCGGCGGCGCTCGCGCGGGAGGTCGACGTGCGCGGCATCTTCAGATACGTCAACGAGTCAGTACACTTTACTAATTACTTTTCTTTTATTTTTTTGCTTTTTACTACATATAATAATACGCCTTTGAGCTCTGTTAATGCGCCTGCGACCTGCGGTATGCGACTGCTAAAGTAAAGGCCGGTCATCGGATGGGTGACCAAAAATTTATCATCTCTAAGCACTTAAAGCCAATGGTCCCGGCTGCATAAGCAGTCGTTAACCACCACCATTCCGCCCGTTCTCCTTATCCTTCCTTAGGGAAGGCTCGAGCCCCAGCATTAGGGACAAATTGAGCTGGCGATGACTAATACTTAGGGCAGTGGCACCATTATTCGAGAAATAGTGATCGAAACTTTTTCCTTTAATCATTAGAAATAGGAGTCAGCAACCGGTTTAGACTTTTGACCGATTGAACACAGGCCACCTGCATTCTATCTGGTGTTCTAAAATTATATGTTATTTATTGGCGACGAAAGCTGGTGTGAACTGGTTTAGCTCATACAGGCGCCTTCTGTTGAGTGCAGATGATTGCGACATGGTGATGGATTAAATGAAGGATGATGTTCCCTTCCATCCACTTTGGAGTCCCAGAAATTTACAGAGATCACGCGGACTTCGCAAGATAATTTTAAAAATGTCGCTGCATTGTTATGTTTTATTTGCCAACACTAATTCATATTCAAATATTGATTAATATTCCACCCGCTATTATTTTACACAGAACACCATATTATTTTTCCAATACAAACATTTCCAACAATTCTTTCTATTCCAAAATATCAACTTAAACCTGGTTTAAAAGGATGCTCTCTGATGGATGGATGGTCTCTGTCTCTTTTAATAAAAACCAATAATCATTTTGTTTGAAACATGTTGAAAATGTTGAAAACATTTGTGTTTTTGTGATTTGTTTTGCAATAAAATTTGCGTTAAAATTATATAAACAATCCGATTACAATTGGCATAATATGTTCTGTATTTTTAATTTAAGTTTATCTATTGGAAGACAACTGTACAACGAAAGCTGTGTATACCTAAATGGCAAACATATTTAAGATACTACCCTTGTAAAATTTATTTTAATTGTTTATGTGTATTGCCGTTGGTGTACCTTAAAATAAAATAAAAAATAAACCAAAAAAAATAAACATTTTAATAATTTGTTTGTTCATATCGTGCAGATACCCTATCGCCTTGAACTTGGTGGCTAGCGGCCAGATTAACGTAAAGCCGCTGGTGACGCACCACTTCCCGCTGGAGCAGACCGTGGAGGCGTACGAGACCACGCTCAAGGGGCAAGGCACCAAGGTCATGATCCACGTGCAGCCGCGCGACGCCAACAACCCCGTCAAATTCCAGAACTAGAATTCCAGACTATCCTATACGACTGTAAGAGAGAGTGGGTGAGAGAGAGAGTTGCCGTTGCCTCACACTTTTCATCATCAGCCTATATTGGTCTGGACACGGCCTCTCCTTGTGCACGCCACCGAGCACGATCCGCGGCTACTCTCACCCAGCTCTTGCCAGCCACCTTGCGGAGATCGTCGCTGCACCTAGTCTGAGACGTCCTACACTAACACTGACTGAATCCACCTTCTCGTTATTGTCTCCGGGAAACTAGACGCGGACTGAGAGCACACCCTTATGCTGTCAACATACCGCCTATACGCACAAAGCGCTTTACGTCATTATTTTTGATGCGGACAGCTAAGGTAGTGGAATACCCTTCCTGCGGATCTGTTTCCTGACACGTACAACCTGGACATTTTCAGGGCAAGGGTGAACCGGCATTGTCTAGGCAAGTTAGACTTTGAGATTGCGCCCAAATACTTGCCTATACAGAATAAAATAAAATAAAAAAACTACGTTTGCCGTTACACGGTGGTGACTCGACAACTCGTTTACCCCATCGGTTGTCGGTTCTGCGAGCCCCACACTGCACAACTGCGGAACAACTCATGATGACGATCTCTTTTTGTTGTTGTTGTAAGTAGTTGTAGCAACCAATACCAATTTTTTTTTTTTTTTTTTTTTTTTTAAAATGCAGCTACTCCCCGTTTTTTGACAGGACTTTTTATTCTTTTCTTTTCTTTTTTTCTTTTTATGGGGTTAATAATTCTTGAGCTATAAGAGCTCTACTCTTATTTTATTTCTTTCTTTTTTATCTTTATGCTTTCTTTTTTTTTTTCATTCTTTTACAATTAATCTTATTTCTAATACATTTTTACTTTTTCTATTTTTAAAATACAATGATTCTTATTCTAATTTGTTTTCTTATTGTCTATACATTTCTCTTGTTACATTTTAATTTTTATACATTTCTCTTTTCTCGCTCTTATTATATTGTTTACATTTCTTTCTTTTCCCCATATACATTCCTGCCACTCAAGTGGTCTTACTTAACTTACTTATATTTAATTATCCTTATTTCTCTTAATTACTAGATTGACAATATTTTTGGCAAATATCATAAATTCCTTTCTTTCCTTTTTTTTACTCATAATCTCCTTAAGGGTGTCTTTACTTAATTTTGTGTCAATTTTCTGTTGCAGAGTGTACCTAACTTGCGTGTGTATTGGGCAGTCTAATAGTATGTGGAAGATGTCCTCGTCCATCGTCGGGTCACAGGCACATGCGGGGCTGTCCCTGCACTTGAATCTGTGCAGGTATGCACAGAATCCCCCATGACCTGTCAAGACCTGCGACGCAAGCCGGTCGATGGACATCTTCCTCACGGTGTTATATGCGTCCACCCCATTCGGGAAAAAGACCTTGGTGGTCGCGGCTGTGTCTTCCGTCCTATACCTGCTGTCCCATTGCTCGATCGTTTCCGCCCGTAAATGACGTTTCACGTACGAGATGGGGCAGCAGTCATAGTCCGCTCTGGTCTTCAGTTTGAGGGCGGCTTCCTTCGCTAATTCATCCGCTCTCTCGTTCCCTCCTACTCCGACGTGGGCCCGTATCCAGTATAGAGAGACTAGTTGGTGGTTGTCTCTCAGGAATTCTAGGTTACCCTGTATCGCCTTCGTGATTGGGTGCGAGGATTCTGGATCCATCAGCGTCTGGAGAGCCGACCTCGAGTCGCTCAGAATAGCCGCTTCTTCGAATTTCTTGCCAATAATAATTTCGGTCGCTTGGAGGATAGCATATAACTCGGCTTGGAAGACCGTACAGTATGGTTCCAGTCTGAATTTTCGGGTACACATCTCGACCTTCCCTTTCCAACAGGTCAGGGCGGCTCCGACTTTCCCCTCCAGTTTACTGCCATCAGTGTAGATCTTAGCCAAGCCTTCTGCCAACTTGCTATCCTCTTCTGCGTTTTCTAAAAGGGTGAATTTTGAATTTAGCATCCTACTGGGGTGGGTGTTTTCCGTGAATGGTGCGCGCTGCTCAACCCTCCTGCCACCTAATACTGCCTGGGGTTTCCCGCGCTTTGCCTCAAAAAGCCGGGATGTTTCTTGGATCCGAAGATCCAGCGGAAGCAGCCCCGACAGTATTAAAGCAGCGTTTAGGGAAACTGTCCTATTGCTCTTAGTAATTTTTTGCGCGAAGCCTCTCAATACTACATCGAGGGCTTTCCGGGAGACTGCCTTCTTCGCTTCCTTGGACCAGACGCTCGCCGCGTACAAGATCACGGGTTCGATAACAGATTTATAGATCGTCCTAATGATCTCCGGGTGCAGTCCCCATGTAGCCCTCGCCGCTCTGCATACTCCTTTATAAATACCTATAGATTTTTTACATATATATTGTATGTGCTTGTTAAAAAGAAGCTTATCGTCGAAAATGACACCTAAAATCTTAAAACTATCAACTATTTCAATCTCCGTTCCTCCCATCTCCAGACGGGGCGTGTCGAACTTGAGCTTTCTAGTTATAACCATCGCCTTGGTCTTATGTGGCGCAAAGTTAAGCTTGTTCGACTCGCCCCACTTCTGGACACGGGAGAGAACGGAGTTGGCCCTTTCGGAGATCTCTCCGGCTGTGCTGCCCTCTATTATCAACACGATGTCATCTGCGAAGGCTTGGCAGTAAACATTGGCGACGGTGAGTTTGTTAAGCAGGGGATCTAAAATTAAATTCCAAAACAAGGGCCCGCCAATAGAACCTTGGACGCAGCCCTTGTTGGTGTTTTTGCTATATTGTTCCCCTGCATATTTCACCGTCACCTTCCTGTCTTCCAGATAGCTGTCCACCAGCCTCCGCAGATTTATCGGGCACTCCTTCTCCTTCAGTTGACACTTTATTTGGGGCCACCACGCATTATCGAAGGCCCCCTCTATATCCTCTATACCAATACCAATTGGGAATAGTGAGGCAGAGGCGACGATTGTAACATCGAAGTTTTGTTTCCATTTTTTCCTTTTTTTTTTTACTTGCTCGTAAGCTGTAGCAGGCGCTTGCATGCATTAACCATAAATCCACATTACCAATTTTGCCCTATGCTTGTGAGTTGAGAAAGAGTAAAGAGGCGACTTGACGGTTTTATTAAATAAACAATTATTCTGTACCATCTCATGACTAGACGCTATGAACCCAATCCGTTGGGTAGTGGAAAATGTTCGTTGGAGACTAAGATGATAGCTAGTTGATTAAAAACAAATGTTTAGCGTTTCAAAATCGGTTTTGTGAACTTATGGCAGGCCAACCGACATCATATGTGAATGCCAGTCATTCGCCACAGATTTCCAGAACTCCTTTCTCATTCTTATTATTAAAAGTAGTCATAAACTGTCGAGGAAATTTAATATTGACCTGCTTTAAAGGTTTGAAAAACGTTACGATAAGTCAGACACTGCTGCTTGGAGTAGGAGTTCTACAACAAGAGCCTCTCGGTTTTTGCAAAAAAATCTGCAACTGAAAGAATATCCATAAGGTTAAACATGCATGCGAGCGAATTTAAACCTAATCACTATTTAGCGTAGGTACAAACGATATTCTATAGTAAGGTAGATAAGTTTATGGCACATCGTGGTATCGCAATGTAAACGCAGGTGATTTATTATCTATTACATGTATTTATTGTTTATAACTGTATTTTGTAATGTTAGTTTAAGGCTGATAGATACTGTAAATATAAAGTACAAGGTGGTGTACAGAATATATAAAACAAATGTTTATTTATTTTCATAATAAAAATATATCTGTTTAACAAAGTGTGTATTGTTACTTTATTGACTTTAATCCTGCTTAAATACAAGTGGTGAACTACAAAACGTCTCATTCAGAATTGCAACTACTGTTGTGTTGACAAGCGCATAAAAGCTACATAAACAAATCTATTTATTTTATTCTAGGTACTAACAATACATTTAACAACAGTAATAAAAAAAACGCAATGATAAAGTAATCGCCCGCTCCTCAGCGAGTCAAAATATAGCTGTACGTGTGTTTGTCACCTCCTAAACGACTGTACCGTTTTGGATGAAATTTTGTGTGTATATTTTAATGGGTTCCTGGGTGGTTTGAAAACGCAATTTGACCCGGTAGGTGGCGCTGCTATAGGGGTCCATCATGAGATACGGGTGTTGACAAGCGGACGAAGTCGCGAGTGGGTCACTAGTATAATATAGGGAAATAATTTATTGGTATTACAAAATAATTGTTTGGCAGAATCAGGTTAGGTTAAGTTAATTTTTTTCCCGGGCGAAGCGCAGCGTAGCCAGGGCCAGTCACGGAAGGGGGGAGCGGCATAAGACTGCTGTTCAGAATGATTATAAGTTGCAGACTGATTTAGAAATATTTGCTGACCATAAGTTGCTGCCCAACTAGCTTTTTTGCTGTCTAACTAGCATTTTTTTTGCTAACATAAATACGAATATACTTTGCTAAGCGTTTAAATAACACCCTATATATATTAGGTTTTAACAGTAAACATCTAGTTTAATGTGGTATTCTTGTAAAAGTACAACGTCAATGTATCACCTATTTTTGAATAGGCACAGTATATACATGGATCCTAGTCTTTTCATGTCATCTGCAAAACACAATAATTACGATGACTAAACAGTTTTCAATGTTGTTTGCTAAAAACCGCAATCAAAAGAATAAGGCAGATACCCGCACGAATTGACGAATAGTGTGCGTGGTCAAGGTACTCACGCCGCCTGCACATAAGACTATCCAAAACTGACCAATTATTCCAATAAATGTGCAATTATATCTATATCTATCTATACTATTATATAAATCTGAAGGCTCTGTCTGTACACACGCCTGCACATCAATCTACCACAAACTGTCAAATTTCCTCAATAGACTTTGAACTTTAGTACTATGGTTAAGCAATATGGTTGAAAATGTTTTAAAGAAATTTGACAGTTTTGGATAGGTTGATGTGCAGGCGGTTCTGATAAATTTTGGGATAAATATTAGTTTTATGACTGACTGACACCAATTCTACGAGTTTTGAAATTTTTGTGTCTGCTGCCTGTATGTCTTCTTATAACTCAAGAACGGCTTGATCGATCTTGATGAAAATTTGTATGTAGTAAGAACATGAGATCGTGCAAATGATAGGCTATAAAAAAATATTCGAAGCGGCCGGGTGACGGCTAGTTAGTTATGAAGTTAAAGTCTACTGAGGATTTTGACTGTTTGTGGTAGTCTGGTGTGCAGGCGTGTGTACCAAAGTCACAAATGGTGGCCGGCAGGCATATTACCGAAAAAAGCAACCAGTTGTTAATTGTACAATTGCAACCGCAACTAGAGAGTTGCGGTTGATAAATTGGTATTACGGACAGAAATCGCTCAATGCATGTAAACTATTACATATATTTTAATTGCAAATGCGCTTAGCGAGCGAATTATGTCCTAATACTAATTTAACCGCAAGTCTCAACTAGAGTAGTCGCGTTGTAATTGTACAATTAACATTTGGTTGCATTTTTCGGTAATAAATCCTGCCGGCGCAACGCAACCAAAGTGCGGCCGGCCTAAGAACTACATTTAATTAAGCATATTTGATACGACTATGTTTATATGTTGGGCAATCATTATTCTTGGCGATTATATAAATATGTGAGATAAATAATCTTGTTAGTTCCTCTCAGTAGGTTATCAAGTAAAAATGACTGAAAACTATGCCGCCGTGCTCCATGGACCTTACGACCTTAGAATTGTGAGTTTGCTTTTGAGTTTTTCTGTAGGTACCTATAGGTGCTTAATATTTTTTACTATTTTTGGGAAACTTCAATAAGTACCTAGTTAATCGGTGTATGGGTAAACGGGAACCTAGGTACTAGTAAAAGCATAAAACGAATTTGTTAAAAAAAATATAATAAAGTGATCCAGAGACTGTTGTTTTATGGAGCAGAGTGTTCATAATCCTGTGTAGAAGGTAAAGATGTATAAGTTATAATATTAACAGCATCATGTAAAATACGAGTTCATTTCAGGAAAAGTGGCCTATGCCTGCGATCGACGATGACGGTTAGTTAATTCAAATTATTAAGGTTAACATTAAGGATTAAGGGTTTAAATCAAATTTATCATAAACCTTACACTAACTTTAAAGTCTTGTATTAAACTATTTTAATGGTTAGGATGAATACAGAGATCTAAATAGCTAGTTAAGTAGTAGGAAACATTTAAAAAAACACCTTTTGTTTTAAAGTCCATTATGAAAATCACAAATCGCATAAATTCAATGAATTCAAGTAGTACTTTTTTATAGAAAATTTAATTAAAATTAGCTCAAAATTGGAAATTGTATTGTTCACGTAAACTTTAGAAGACAATATTAAAATGAAAACTTCGAAGTTTTTATATAGAAATGTACTTTTTATTCCTTACGGGTAAGCACTTTGCCTTCATGTCACCTGGTGTTAAGTGACGATAAGGCCGAAGATAGAAGCGCACTTCACTCGGAACCCTCAACTACTGAGACAATGGCTATCTTACTCTAGCTGCCAGAACACAATGCTACAAACATTGATGTCATGGCGACATATTTAGATAAGATTGCAGTAGCTAGCCATAGGCGTACAAACAAGCACTACCATCAACCAAACCTATACTTTGGTTGGGAATCGAACCCGGGAGGACCTCTGGGTCTGAGGTCAGTGGTCTTCACTCTCACTAAAGTCAAAGTCAATTTTTTTTATTCAATTAAACCTAAAAAAAGTGCTTTTGAATCTTTCAAAATTTTTTTTACCTATCTACTACCCTTTCATGACGTCTATTTTTTAAATGTGTAGAAGAATGGGCGCAGAAAACTCCACAGCTTTAACAGAAGAGTAAACACATTTAAAAAATAAATGTAACCAACCACCACTCTATTGGTCTATGGTTGGTAACGAAATTTTTTTTGTGTTACCAAATCATACGATAGGTATTATAATAAACTAGACCACAGAGATGGTTAAAATGCAATGTATGAACATTGTCACCCAGCGTGTCTGTTCCAGAGGTGTTGGTGGAGATGCAGTGCGTGGGCATCTGCGGGTCAGACTTGAAGCTGTACACGACCGGCCGCTGCGGGAGGGAGGCGCTGCCACAGCCCACCGTTATCGGCCACGAGGGCGCGGGGATCGTGCTTAAGGTCCCTTTATACCTTCTAATTGAATCATTACCGTCATCGGCCACGAGCGCGCGGGGATTGTGCTTAAGGTCCCTTTATACCTTCTAATTGAATCATTACCGTCAACAGCCACGAGGGCGCGGGGATCGTGCTTAAGGTCCCTGTATACCTTCTATTTGAATCATCACTGTCATCGGCCATGAGGGCGCGGATATCGTGCTTAAGGTCCCTGTATACCTTCTATTTGAATCATCACTGTCATCGGCCATGAGGGCGCGGATATCGTGCTTAAGGTTCCTTTATACCTTCTATTTTAATTATCACCGTCATCGGCCACGAGGGCGCGGGGATCGTGCGTAAGGTCCCTTTATACCTTCTAATTGAAACATCACCGTCATTAGCCACGAGGGCGCGGGGATCGTGCTTAAGGTACCTTTATACCTTCTGTTTGAATCATCACCGTCATCGGTCACGAGGGCGTGGGTATCGTGCTTAAGGTTCCTTTATACCTTCTATTTTAATCATCACCGTCATCGGCCACGAGGGCGCGAGGATCGTTCTTAAGGTCCCTTTATACACCTTCTAATTGAATCATCACCGTCGCATCGGCCACGAGGGCGCGGGGATCGTGCTTAAGGTCCCTTTATAACCTTAATTTGAATCATCATCATCATCAGCCTCTACTGGACATAGGCCTAAGTTAAAATGACGGAAAACAATGTCGCTGCAGTGCTCCATGGACCTTACGACCTTACAATGAATGAATGTTGAATGAACAATGATGAACAATGTTGAATGACAACAATGAACTAATGCATAAATGTTAACAAACTCGAAATAACAAAGATCTAACAAACAAGCATAATACAAGTTAAATAGGAAAACGCGAATTGGTATGGCAGTAACTCGCCTCGTTTTTCACCAGGAGGCGCTGGCTAAATGCCATACAAATTCTAACGTGTTCGCATGACCAATAAAACTACACTAGGCACCCAAATATAGCTCCAGGGCGATTGCAGCATATTTTTATGAGAAAAGCCAATGATACCACATAGAAACTAAAGGATAACATCATTAATCCAATGCCAATTAAAGCTTGTAACCTTAAAGAACGAGATAGACAATCAAATTTTTACAAAAACAAAAATTTCAACATACCTAAATTTTTCACGAATTCTGCCAATCCCTCCTACACTCTATTCGCTAGATTGCTTTATAGCGACAATACTGCCAAATTGTAAATTTGTAATTATTTTCAAAATATTTTTGTATGGTTGCAAAAGTTTTATCTTTCTATCTATCTATCTTTCCTTTCAGACCGGCAGCAAGGTGACAGGGCTCGCTATAGGCGACCGCGTGGCCATCGAGCCGACGCAGCCGTGCGGCGCGTGCGCAGCCTGCAAGCGCGGCCGCTACAACCTGTGCGAGCTGCCGAACTACTGCGCCACTGTCGACTGCCACGGCAACCTGTGCCGGTACTACAAGCATCGGGCTGACTTCTGCCACAAGTTAGTACACTCGTTCTTGTGTGTGTTTTTTCAGAGTAAAGTTGGCAAATGACTCTGCTCTGCCTGGTGTTAAGCAGAAGCAGGGTCCAAATGCGAGGTCCTAGTGGAGCAGGGCTAAGCAAGTGGGGCAGGCAAGGCTAAGTGCTTACCCTAAAGGGGTAAAAAAAAACTTTTACCACTAATACTTTCATAGAGCTTTTACAAACTAGAGGATTAAGGATTAAGACCTTAAAAACCCGGGTTCTCTGGGTCTAAACGTGTGCCCAAAACTACGTGAAACACGCAATATTTTTATTATTCTATCATCGTTCATACACACTGTAAAGTAATTAACCATAATTAGTCTAAATTAAATCAAACATCAAATAATTACAATATTTGACAATTTGTCACGAATAGCCACATTGTTACCCTTCTAACTCTAGACTAGAGAATTGACCCCCACGAGTCAGGCCTAGCCTAGTGTGGGAGTCCTTGTACACTCCTGTAACACGGCTTACTATAAATTTTGGGTAAATAAACATTTTCATTTTTATTTTTTTTTACGATCGATGACAGTTCATAACACGAAACAACGCGTGTGACACTCACAGAGATTGTCCGCTGATATGTGCCGGTGTAAACCGGTTTCTCCTCTCGCGGCGCGTACGTGAACCCGTTCGGTGAGAGGTCACGCACACATAAACTGTGCTATGTAGTAGTGTTCTGCTCTGTTCGGGTATATACCTACTCATGTGTCTTAGTGGTTAGTTGTGTTATTTTATTAGTGGTTAAGACTACCGGTCTCAAACCCTGAGGTTCCGGGTTCGAATTCCAGTGGGGGGTACATGATTGTGTTTTGTGTACTCGGTTTGGTTGGTAGTAGGGTTTGTTGGTTCGCCTGGCTAGCTTCCACCATCTTATCTAAATATGTCGCTATAAAATCAATGTTTGTAGTATTGTGCTCCGACAGCTAGAGGTAAGATAGCCAGTGTTTCAGTAGTTGAGGATCCCGGGTAAAGGGCGCTTCCACCATCACTTAACGTCAGATGAAGGCATTTTGCTTACACATAAGATATATTAAAGAATATATCTATTACCTACAACCATCACGGTTTTAGCCCACTCATTTTATTCCTGTTGTGTATGCGTTATGGCATGCCTTCCCCTGTCACCCGCTAAATGTGCAGCGTCGTTGGCGTCCATTAAACAGTGCGTTTTCCCGTCCGCAAACGTAACAATTCCCCAGGATCCCCGACAACCTAACCCTGGAGGAGGGCGCGGCGGTGCAGCCGCTGGCGGTCGCGCTGCACGCGTGCGGGCGCGCGCGGCTGCGGCTGGGCGGGCGCGCGGCGGTGCTGGGCGCGGGCCCCGTCGGCGTGCTGTGCGCGCTCACCGCCCGGGCCATGGGCGCCACGCAGCTGCTCATCACCGGTATGTTTCATTCAATATTCTTTATAAAACAAAAACATTTTGTACACGACAATGTTTGAACTGTTCTCATATAATTTTGCCAGTGTCGACGTTGATTATGAGTCTTTCTTATGTGGTTTTGGCTCTTCATTTTCCCGCCAAGAAGTCCATCCATATAAGGTTTTAAATTCAAATTCAAATCCTGACACATGGTAGTTAACTATCTTAAAATTACAAAAACACAATGTTGATAAAATTTCCACGAGCAGGATTTGAACCTGCACCCTTCTGACATACCTAATAATAGCTTGCCTACTTCTTAACTGATCTTTAGTATTTGTAAAAATATTATGATCGGGTGGTAATGACGGTAGTTGTTGACATTGAATGGGTACCTTTGGCTTTCAAAATAAAAAGTAATAAAAGTAATTTCGGCAGGCTGGTTAGAACCACGATAGCTCAATTGGAAAAGCACCTGACCCGGTATGTCAACAGGGTGCAGGTTCAAATCCTGCTCGTGGAAATTTTTTCAACATTGTGTTTTTGTAATTAGTTTCGCAACAAAAATTTGCTTTAAAATTACAGGGTGGCGCAAAAGTAATGACCCTATTTGGTTCAGCTACAACATCTTTTCTAAATTAGAAAACTAGAATTAGTTTTTCATATATGTATATTTAGGCCATGAAATTTCATCGCATTACGATTTGAAGATGATGTCTCTTAAATGATGACCTCCAGAGTTGATGCACATTTGAACCATATTTATGACATTTACCATAACTTGCCGTAACACTTCCTGCGATATGTTCCTTATTTCTTGATGAATGTTTTCTTTTAGGGCTGCGAGAGTCTGTGGCTTATTCACATAAACCACAGATTTCAAATAACCCCAAAGAAAGAAGCCGAGACAGGTGAGATCGGGTGATCTTGCAGGCCAGGGTAAATCGCCAAAACGAGAGATAACACGGCCTGGAAAAGCGTCCCTCACTAAGTCCATAGAGTCGCGTGCTGTATGTGCTGTGGCGCCGTCTTGTTGGATAGATATGCTCCAGTCCCAATTCATCCAAACTGGGTATCAAGAACTCACGTAACATGGTTCTGTAGCGCTCCCCAGTGACAGTTATCGCATTACCTGCGGCATCTTTGAAAAAATAGGGTCCGATCACTCTATTAGCACAGACGCCACACCATACTGTAACTTTTAGAGGGTGTAAAGGTGTTTCTTGAATAATGCGCGGATTTTCAGAGCCCCAGAAGCGAGTATTTTGCTTATTGACATGCCCTGAGAGATGAAAATGCGCTTCGTCACTTAACGTTTCCGTACAAAACTCAGATGACTCATCAGCTGTTGCCTACTGACCACCGAGCTCGTCTAGAGTACAGCCAGCGCGTCATGAACCTCAACCTTGAAGATGATTTTTCTTCAAAATTGATAACACGGCCTGGAAAAGCGTCCCTCACTAAGTCCATAGAGTTAGTTAGTTGTAAGTTACAGTATGGTGTGGCGTCTGTGCTAATAGAGTGATCGGACCCTATTTTTTCAAAGATGCCGCAGGTAATGCGATAACTGTCACTGGGGAGCGCTACAGAACCATGTTACGTGAGTTCTTGATACCCAGTTTGGATGAATTGGGACTGGAGCATATCTATCCAACAAGACGGCGCCACAGCACATACAGCACGCGACTCTATGGACTTAGTGAGGGACGCTTTTCCAGGCCGTGTTATCAATTTTGAAGAAAAATCATCTTCAAGGTTGAGGTTCATGACGCGCTGGCTGTACTCTAGACGAGCTCGGTGGTCAGTAGGCAACAGCTGATGAGTCATCTGAGTTTTGTACGGAAACATCTTCAAGTCTTTGACCAAAATACACTGCAGAGTCTGCCAGGAAATTCTCAATTGCGAGGCACGTCGCCTTGTTGAAATTTCTGAACACTCTTCCACATCTTGGCGCACAGCATCGATATTTTCGGCTGAACGGCCTGTTCTTGGTCTGCCAGACCTAGGTCTGTCCAATGTTGAGCCAGTTGCTTCGAGGCGTGTGGCAAAGCGTCGAATTGTGCAATCAATCGGTGCCGGATGGTGGGGAAATCGTCGACGAAATTCACGTTGTGTTTTTATCACAGATGAATTATTCCGTAAAAACATTGACACGATTATTCCACGTTCTTGGGGAGTAAAACGGTCCATGATTATTTTTAGTGAATTTTACATTTATTTACTACGAAAGTTAAAATATCAAAATTACAGGAGATGTCATATAAAAAAAATATAAGTGATTTCTATAGTGCCAGTACTTTTGCGCCACCCAGTATATAAACAAAACAAAAATATCTTAAAATTTATGTTTTACCCTGTATAATGTGGTAATGTGTCTGATATGAGTACAGTAAAGAGTATGAAAAACCATAATATAGGTCATGTAATAATTTATGTTTTGTTTATGCTACGGCCTAGAACACTTTATGAAATGGTTTGATTGACAATAAGAAACAAACTTTAATATGCTATCAGCTATCCTAACTACAAAACACGTAGTCGCTTACGGCCGTCCCCATTTAAAAGATTCCTTGCACTATTCTTTTAGTTTAGTATGTATGGCTATCCCCAGACGTGGTGGAATCCCGTTTGGAGACAGCGAAGGCGATGGGCGTGGAGCACGGCCTGCTGGTGACGGCCGAGGACTCGGAGCAGGAGCTGGTAGAGAGGGTGGTGGCCGCGCTGGGGGCACCGCCCGACGTGACCATCGACGCCTGCGGGGTAACGTCCGCGCAGAGCGTGGCCATGAAGGTACGTGAGAGTAGCACTAAGTTTTTTTTATATCTTACAGGTAAGCACTTGGCCTTCATCTTACCTGATGTTAGGTGATGATAAGGCTGAAGGTGGGTGCGCACTTAACGGGACCTCTGGGTCTAAACCGGTGGTCTTAACCACTAGACCACAAAGGCGGTAAAAAAATATGCCATTATATAGGAGTTTAAAGAAAGCAAATATAATAATTTAATTTTAATGATTAAATGCTCTAAACAAATAATACTAATAAATTGACGCATAACACTTTTGTAATATTTTTGACTTTTTTATGAATTGGTTCCCAAAAAAGCCTGCAGTACGACTACTTCTTGACCTCGCCAAAGCTTTCGACACAGTTTCCATACTATTAAAGTTGGAAACCCAGCTTAAACTATTTACAAATAATGCATAAAAAAAGCAAAGTTCTACGTTCTGATCTAAAAAGTGTCTCTTTTGAAGTTGCTCAAGTAATTATTTTAGGCCCCGTTCTATTTCTAGTATACATTACTGAACTTCTGTTACCAGAAATTCGTTGGTGGTAAAATTATATCTTATGCAGCTGTTGTTTACTATAACTACACTGCTGTTTATTATAACTCAACTGTATAAATCAATAAAACTCATGTGGTGGCTAGCATGGCTCAGCTAAAACTTCGCTAGAGCTATTTTACAATAGCGCTTCTCTAGTAAATAAGGTAAGCCAATAACTGTGCCATAGGCCTCCTTCATTGAAATCAGTACTACAATTGATGCGTAATGGGAATTAAACCCGGGACCTTCGGGTAACGGGCCGAGCACTCTGCCACTCTGCCACCCAGACGTATCTCTAGCGTAGGTGTTTGATAAATTTTATTGTATTTGCAGTGCAAATGCTTCAAACCGCAACACTGCGTAGCTAGGTGTAATACAGGCATTTACGCGACGTATGCGTTGCGGTATATTTTATCAAACCCGTTTATCAAACGCCTACGCTAGTAAAACGCTAGTGTGAGGGGCTTAAATGTTTCTATGATGGAAATGTAATTATTTAAACTACATCGGCAGGCGACCCGCGCGGGCGGCGTGGTGGTGGTGGTGGGGATCGGGGAGGAGCGCGCGAGCCTGCCGCTCGCCGCCGCCATGCTGCGGGAGGTGGACGTTCGAGGCTCCTTCAGGATGGCCAACACGTGAGAACCATCATCATCATCAGTCTACTTGCGAAGCTCGTAGTACCATAGTACTACGAGTAAGTAGTTGATGGTATGCCATCAAGAAATTAACTATTTATTGTCCTAATATAGCTTTTTGTATAACCTTAATGGTTGGTAGTGAGCACAGAACAATATATATGAAGTAGATCTGTGGTAGTGAGCGCCAATACAAATAAAGTTAATGAAATGAGGAAAGGTTGTCCCAACTTAGCTATAATTAGGTATATTCATGCATTAGTGTTTACAGATTGTTTCGTCTGACATGGTATGTTAAAAGTTACTGGGACCCGATAGTTTTTTTTTACATTTTCTTACTGTTTAATTTATTGTTTCTTGATATATGTAATGTGGCCAATGAATCCCACCAGGTACCCGGCCGCCCTGGCCGCCGTCCTCCGCGGGGCCATAGACTTGAAGCCGTTCATCACGCACCATTTCCCGCTTCATAAGACTAAGGAAGCGCTGGAGCTGGCCAAGTCAGGTGCCGCCATGAAGATCATCATCCATACCCAACAATGAGTTGCTTTGACTAACGTAGGAAGCTAATAGTGTGAACGGTCGATACGATACCTTACCTTACCTAGCTTTAGACACGGTATAGTTTTACAAACTTTATACAAACAAACAACTTTATACTTTACACAAACTTCAATGTTAAAACTCCACCATTATGTAGAATTTTAAACAAACTTTTTTGTAAAAAATTACCTTAAAATATTTTGAAAAATTCGTTAAACTGAATGTATGCGATCAAAACTTTCCAGACTTTAAATTGCAAAAATTCTAGATAATTTAAATAAGGTTATTAGAGTCAATGTTCAATTGGAACAATAAACTGATAAATTTTTATATTTATTTCTTATCCACTTTTGATTTTTTTTTCATCTGATGGTATGTGACGTTATGCTGAAGGAACCTCGCTTGAACGTTGGAATCCTTAAACACTGCGGAACTTACTTTTACTATGTTACTGACAGAAACAGCCGTTTACATTATTGTAAAGGCGATAAGGGCGACAGAGTTACCTGGCCAGCCTCCCTAGACAAGTGGCATAACGATAATAGAAATGACGTTTGTTGAAATTCATGTCAATTCCATACGTTTATAATTCTATTTCTAGCATTATGCCACTTATCTAGGCTCTCAGGCAGACTTCAAACAGGCCCTATTAACAACGTATCCGAATACAATACGTACATACCCGCTGGGAATCAAACTAGTTACCTTAACTTAGAATACCAAAGCCGTTGAATAAAACTACAATGTAAAAAGTAATCTTTAATTTTATCTATTTGAATTATAATTATAAACTATAACAAGAACATTTTATTGTAACATTCAATTCTTTACTACTGGCAATACAAAATATTTAATCTACTTTCACTTATTCATTATTTCAGAGTTATTTCATTATGTTTGTTAAACCGGCTTAAAATGAATGCCTTCTCTGTCCTTCGTTACTAACAAGAAATGAGACAGCATCAGTTAAAGACCTTGGTAACCAAACCAAAGGGGATTATCTCTATAACCAATGAGTCGAGAGGAGGTGGGTAAAAAAATTAATCTTAGGAAAAAAAGTCACCAATAGGTAACTCCATTTTACACTGCATGGAAAATGAAGTAATCCTATTGGTGAATTTTATTCCTCGCACAGCTCCGGTGGTAATCCTCACTTATTGGCTATTTACAACATCTCTGCTCTCACCCATCTCCACTTTAGTGGACACCGAGCCTAAGCCAAGTTTAACTTAAGTCTACGATCAGGGGAGTTGTGCATTCTTTACAATTGCATTATTAACCCTTTCGAAGGCAATGATAGCTATGTTGCCACCTAAGTGCTCACTCAGACTGCAATAGCGGGTGCGGGGGCGGGCGGGGCGCTCGGCTCTTGGCGTCTGCGTGTTCACAGTGCCGAACGAGCTACGAGTCTCATTGCGCGTGTGTACGGTCATTCTCAAAATTTGCAACGTAGTTAGACAATCATGGATGAAGATTTAGTTTTACTCATGGAAAATTCGTACTTTGAATGGGATATAGATTATGTGAAGTTTACATAGGTACCTAACCTACCTACTAGATATAATCTGTAATTTTAACAATTATAATATGAAAATAAACTAACCGTCACTTACAGGAAACAATTGTTTTATTTCTTTCCATAATTTATTTATCGCTGCTCTATTTAAATGTTGCGGGTGTTTGCTTTGCCAAATAACAGTGCGACGTTGTAACTGCAGATATAAATTCTTCAGTGTTGATATCCATCACTGTCCAGCGTTGGGGCGGGTGAATCAAAATGGTTTAGAACCAGACGCGCAAGTCACGAGCAGACGCTACACTACTGTGAACGGTACGGGCGGACTGAGCCATTAGAAACACCCGCGCCCGCCTCTTGCAGCGCTCGCGGCTCGCGGCTCGCGGGCACCTTTTTTAATTTGTAAAGATTAGTAATAAAGGTTAGTAAGTTGGTATGTCATTTAAGGGAAAACACTTTTGCTGAATTTACAGATTTCCTAGGAAATCTAGCTTAGCAATGGTAGCTACACTGATTGGTCGTTATAACTAGTCATAGCTTTTGTGTATTTTGTTACAACCTTATATATATTATGCGCTTAGAATAAGATTGAAAAGCAATTATTTTTTAAATATATCACCCGGGTAGTGGTTATGATAAATATCGTTGGAGAATTTTCGGTGACAACAATAAGTTACCAGAAGCCTTGAACTAGAGAAAAGGGAGCATTCGTAATTGATATCATAGATTGAGAATTAGACACCAGTTAAAAAATCGCCCCCCTGAAAGAGGGCCTAGTATTGGATAATGAGATGTATTATAATAGGAATAGAGTGGTTCACAGCATGTTAAGCTTGGAGGGGTTGAAGACGCCCGGGCGCGTGTTGAGGACGGCGGCGTTGGCGCGCGGCACCGGCATGCTGCCGAGCTTGTTGCCGCCTGCAAACGTCATCAACATCATCATCTTTATTATGCAATACAAATTATTATTTACATATAATTTAACGCAAAATATTGTTGCGAACAAATTACAATTTGAAAAAAAAAAAAAACAAAGTGTTTTGTTGTGACGAGCTTTAATAAAAAAAAAGCGAGCCTTACAGTAGTCAGCATAAGCAATTTTAACATTATATTCTAAACAAATGGGTCAGGTATTATTTGAAATGATTTTTCATAACAAATAATAACTATTTTTAATAAAAATTGTATTTTATTTAATTGACACAAAGAGTAATGCAATACCGCGTGCTCATTCGTCAAATCAAATGGCGCGCTTCCCCGACTTCCTGTTACACACTTCCGTCCCATTTCACGAAATCACTCTCATAAATTGCAAGAAAGCGAGAGGAAAGATCAAAATATGTCACCAATATTTGACCTACTATGATATTTCAGTTACTAAAATGAGTAAATGTAAAATGTATCCCATGCTAATTTGGGACGTGTTCAAAAAACTCTAAATCATTTAAAATTCAGAATGACGTGAAAGGAAACAAAATTGGTGATTTCGATACTTTGCCTACCCCTTCTTGAGAGAAGGGCGTGAGAGTATGTACAATTGTACACATCAGACTACCACAAACTGTCAAATTTCCTCATTAGACTTTGAACTTTATATAAGGAGTATGGTTGAACATTTATTGAAGAAATTTGACAGTTTTAGATCGGTTGCTGTGCAGGCGTCTGTATGTACAGTACAATGCTTCTATTCTCTTATTGTCTTTCGGTAATCATCGCATTTCCGAATGCAACGTACATTACATTTTATTATTGATAATTCGACAGTTTTGAATTGACCTCATTAACGCGCATTATACTTTTACATATTTCACAAGTTCAGTTTGCAATTAGCCATCAAGAGCGCCGCGCTTACTCACTATCATTTATCATTTTAGACTTAGGGCCTCTTTCATCACCTACACGTAAGTTCCCATTAGCGTTTACTTGACAGATCGTCCATACAAAACTGTCACTTGATATGCCAAGTATCTCCTAATCAGACATTGTGAAACAGGCCCTTAGCATTGTTAATTTGTTACTAAGTTCCTTTAATATACAATTTTCTATCACTACCTAGCATTATCATTTATCAGTCGTTTCGGGGTAACCCGAACACGAAGTTTGCTGTGAGACATTAAGGGAATAGATGCACTGTATGTATGTTTACAGTTTACCATACAGTTGTAAAACCAATACGTATTATTAAAGTGGTAGACGACTGACCTGGCGGCCTGGTGGCGACTGTTCTCGCGGGCTTGGCGGCGGCGCCGCGGCCTCGGGCCGTGAACGCGCCGCGGTAAGCCTTCTTCTTGGGAGACGACGTGCGCTTGCGCTTGTACCTGCAACGCGTTACACAGGCTATATACACAGCTCTTCACGTTACTAATAATATTTTACACAACTATTTAAAACAAACTCCTAATTATAAGCAGTGTGCTAGACGTAAACTAATCTTTTTATTTAAATCTCTATTGAAAACCCGATATTTCTGATACACAGATGGTCAATTAATAGGCCATTGTAAAGGTGCTTTTGCCTATCGACATGTACAGTAAAAACCTCGTAGTAATAATTTTACTCATCTTTTTTTTTAATACTGGCTCACAATATTGTTTGAGTTCAATTTATTTACAAGGTGATTTTTTCTTGGTTTAGTCCCTATTTTTATTAATTCTCAATAAAAGCCAATTGGCTAATTAAAGAGTAATATGAACTAAAAAGTAAAAGCTTAGCATTTAGGGCATTTCCTTCCTTCCTCCAGAGACGAACTTGATATAAAGAGGGAGGGTTGGGCGATCCGCGGCAACGTACTAGCACATAATATTTCTCAAAATATATCTGACCGTTTCTTGATCCCACCCCTGTAGGTCTTGCGCCCCCTCTGGCTAGGCGTGCTGGAATTAGCGTTGCGCCCCAGTCCAGCCCAGTCAGTTTCCGATCCAGAACCATCTTCCTGGAAGTCGTTCTCTGGCGGTTTCTCTTCGCTCTCCTTATTCTCCTCTTCCAATTCGTCTTGATACTGCATTAGGAGACCTGCAAATATTCATTCATGAAAACAACCAGTAATTATTTCGTTTGGCCGGTCTCACATCGGCTTGCCCTAAGTTGTTTAACTTATTCTAGGTAATATGAACGGGTAACGAAGACTGAAGCAACGTTTTTGTTGAACCTGGGGATATTAATTTATTTTAATGGAAACATAATCAAATTAAAAGGTACCTAAGGGTACAGTAATCTCTTCACTAAGGTAAGTTCCTTTACTCATTAATTATTCTTCGCTTTTCGTCCTCGAGATTAGTATTACTTTTAGATTTTTAAACAAACACTAGAAAACTAGAGTGTCACTTAGCGTGGAATTTGTGTAATAACTAGTTCTTTTGTGTGCCGCCAGAAGGGTCTTCTGAAGATAACGTTTCTATAATGTATATATAATTACTAACTAAATTGCTAGCGTACGAGTTTACCAGAGGTAGCAGCGTTACCTAGTGAGGGACCCGTGAAAGACATTGAGTTGCCGAGCTTCTCTACGACGTAGGCGCGGAGATGGCAAGCAGGCGCGGCGGCGTTGCACTTGTCATTGTTAGCGCGTACCGCCTGCGTGCGAGGCCGTAGCAGTATTGCCTATTGCTGAATCTGTAAAACTTCCTGTAGAGCTCCTGTAGACCTACTAAACAATAGACTTACCAAGCTTCTCGACAACGTATACAACGGTGATGGTGAGCAGTCGGCGTCGTACTTGTCATAGTCGATGCGCTCACGCCGGCTGCGTACTAGTCCGTAGCAGCGCTACCTATTCAAGAATCTGACCAAGTTTCTATGGAGCACCAGTTAGTAAGACTTACCGAGTTTCTCGACAGCGTTGGCGGCGATGATGTAGCATGTAAGTGATACATGTGAGTTCGTCAGCGCCATAGCTAGAATATCTGAAACACTTATCAAGTCAATGGACTCACCGAGTTTCTCGACGGCGTAGACGGCGTAGGCAGGTGCGCGCTGTACTTGTGGTAAATGGCGCGCGTACCGCTTGTGTTTGAGTTCATAGTGGCGCTATCTAATGTAAAATTTGTGCCTCACCTAGCTTCTCCACAGTTTATGCGACAGTGATGTTGCGCATCGTACTTGTCATAGTCGAAGCGCTCGCGCCGTCTGCGTACGAGTCCGTAGCAGCATGACTTAGTGAGGGACCCATCGACTTACCGAGTTTTTGTGGTGCACCAGCTAGTATGCTTCTACTTACCGAGTTTCTTCACAGCGTAGGCGGCGGTGATGGTGAGCAGGTGCGGCGGCGTCGCTTTTGTCATAGTTAGCACTGCTCGCGTATGGGACCGTAGCAGCGCCACCTAGCGAGGAACCCGTGAAACACATAGTGGTTTACAGAGTTCCTGTAGAGCACCACCTAGCAAACACCAGACTCACCGAGTTTCTCGAGGGCGTAGGCGGCGGTGATGGTGAGCAGGTGCGCGCCGTACTTGTGGTAGTTGGCGCGCGTGACGTGCGGCAGCGCCAGCAGGTCGGCGGCGCGCTCGGGCAGGCGCGCGGCCATGGCCTTCAGCGCCGCCTGCGGCAGCACCGCGCCCAGCGACGCGCCGCGCGCCGCCGCCATCTCCCTGCGCAACCACTGCGCTTGCCAAGCGATCTATTCCTCGTAGTAGCGACACAGCTCGACAGTGTTCGTTACCACACAGTTACATAGATATTTACGGGAAATGTTGTTGAAGACTAAAATCAGTTGCTGACCCTTATTTTTAACGATTAAAGAAGAAAATGGCGATCGCCGATTGCTGTCGAGCACTGTGCCCCTACCCTAGTAGATACTACGAAACTTACGAAAGAACCAGTGTCAACGTTAGAAAAGTTTTGCAAAATATTATCTTTATTTAACAGTAGACAGTAATAAGTGTTAATATGAGAAATGCTTGATGATAAATTATATTCCCCCCAAAGCCCTTAAGTAGAAGTAACGATGTGGCACTTTACTGAGACCTGCAGCCGTCTTCTTGAGATAATTTGAAAAATGACGATGTACTGTTACTTATTGACAACTTATTATTTTAAGATTTTCATATAATTTTGTAATGTTTGTGAAGGAACAATAAAAAAATATTATTATTATTATTATTATTACTGTTTGGTTTAATTTAACACTCATGCACGTTAACAAATACTTACAAATATATTTTTTAGAGTTTACTTACTTAACTGATAAAAAAAAATTAATTAATTAAAAAATCTTCACAATACTTTGTTTAACGCAAATAACAATTAAGTTTAAAATATGGTGATAAAAAAAGAGCATAATTGCCTGCAAGCCTCCACCAAGTCGGCATAGCACCTCTCCTCGAT
This sequence comes from Eudonia truncicolella, assembly GCA_949315975.1. Lineage (NCBI taxonomy): Eukaryota > Metazoa > Arthropoda > Insecta > Lepidoptera > Crambidae > Eudonia > Eudonia truncicolella. Next base: position 1,904,270 of record OX438839.1, read on the forward strand.
GCGCTTAATGAGCGCGCCGACAGAGGAGTCTTCCTTGTCGGCGGCGGCGGCCGGCGCGCTCACCAGCGACGCCTTCCGGTCGCACTTCATGGGGAACACCACGCGCAGCCCGCCGCACATCAACCTGAACACCGACGTGTTAGCGTACAGGTCTGTTAACTGAAGCTGGCACGTTCAACACGTTTACACCTTGCGCTTGTGTAGTGTCGGTGAATAAGCGCGCGTGTGACGTCGCACTGCATACGCATCATAAAATGTCTATCCGTCTCTCTCGCGCTCGGTGAAGTTTATGAGTATGAAGGAAGCTGCTATTGTTTTGCTTTTGCTACTGTTTATAAATACAGAGTGGTATTTTTTGACATTCGTCCTTTAGCGTCGATCACGTTTCAATCGACAAAGATTATTGTGTCATCTTTGTTTATCTATTTTAAGGTTAGATTTAAATGTCTTCTCAAAGAATTGGTTCCGGCAGAATATTAACATGACAAACTTTACTCAACCAACAACTTACAAGCTTATATAGCTTATAAAATCAGAGTAAGAAGACAACATTTTTATAAATTTGCTTTTTCAAATAAGATAATTTAATTTAATTTCTAAAAGTGAATTTGCATTAGTGTGAGTACTGTGAACATGCCAGCTTTAGTTAACAGACCTGTACAGTCCTTCGATCAATAATGTACAAGATTCTTGTTGATTGACTGTTAATAACAGGTCTGACCGTAGGTAACCTGTTTTTTTGTACCTTCTGCTAGAAATAATGTATCACATCACAGCCCTCTCGCGCGCTTTTGCAGGCAATATAATAAAATAAGCAAAGAGCTAGATATATTCCACCACAGTTTCAATATGTTTGTTAAGACAATTAAAAGTATGAAGTGAAGAGGACATTAGATTTAATACCTATCTACATATGTTTTATAATTAATTATACGTTTATTTTTAGTAATTTTACAAATTTATACACTTATGTATTGTGTTTTTTTTATTGTATGATTTGTATCTTGTAACTGTGCCAAATATTAATAAATAATTAAATAGATTCCAGATTGGCTGAAAATCAGTAGGCGATTTTGGGGCCACGGAGCCGATGGCGTTTGTGGCGATGACAGCAAATATTAAGTACAAATATTTTGCAACCTTAATTTAATCTTTATATTTAAGATTGAAGGTTCACAGTAAGCTGATGTTGTTGATGCTATTAAAAGTTTTTTTCAGATTTCGTTATATAAAATTTAATTTAATTTAAATTTATTTATTTATCGAAGGATACAGTGCACTTTTATTCAATTAACAGCGTACCCGAGTGTCAGTGGAGCTGTACTGACCGGTCGACGTTGGGCCCCAGCACGAGGTAGGCGGAGGCGATGTCGTTGGTGACCACGAGTCGTTCGGCCAGCAGCCCGCGGACTACCAGCTGCCGGAGCAGTCGTTGAGGATCGCCGCGTTGCCACGATTTGCAGCTGCACGGATACCACCAAAAAAATTTGTACATTTTCTTACAAAAATTATCTGATACAAAATTTAAGATGAACCCTTTAACTTATTAACATGTAACCAATGCAACACTTGATATAATGGAATAATAGTAAGTAATAGGCAAAAGTGTACACATGTTAATGCTCGTGGCAAGACTAATAAACGAAATATAGTTTAAAATAATAACCTCAATAGTTATTCCCTGTTTTGTCTCTTTCCCTCACTTCCAAAACACGACTTTACTATTCACCAGTCAACACATGTCACCAAATGACAAGCTTAGATAATCTGCATAATAGGCAGCACGGGATGCTGCAGTGGATGAGCGTAGCATACAGCCACTGCTACCTGGAGGCACGCGCGGGGTGCCGCAGTGAAGCAGGCGTGCCGCAGTGCAGCAGACTTGCTGCAGTGCCACAGACTTGCCGCAGTGCATCAGTGCTCACCGTCCGTGTATGGGCGCGGCGTGCAGGTCCCGCAGCCGCTGCTGCTTGGAGCCCCGCAGCGCGTCCGCGTAGTGCAGCAGCGTGTAGTTCGCGCGACCGTTGCTCACGTCGCGGATGCAGCGGACGAGCAGCTTGCACTCCTCAGTCACGTCCACGGGCTGATACAAAAGTAAAACTCAAAGGCTTTCAAAGAAAAAATATGATTTGTGGGTTTGATCAACCTGACAATGTAAAATGCCAATTTCATTATTATTATTATTATCAGGCAGTGTCTACCCATAGCTGGACATATGCCTCACCCAACATGCTACTGAGAAGGTGTCACTGGCATGAGGAAAGATGTTGAACTGTTAATAGAATAGGAAATATATAATAAAAATTTATAGAAGGCTGAAAATATAAAACCATATATCCCATATAAACAAGAGGGAGTAAAATCATCAGCTACCATCACCGACGCACCTTGTTCTCATGCTCTCAACCGGATACAATGGGAATCCCTCTTAACCGCAGCAGACTCTCGATGAACTAGGGAGTACAACAACCAACCACCAACTACAAACTCTTGGGCAAACTCTTCCCCAGGTACGTGAGCACTTACACTCGCTGGCACTCCACCAAACGCAGCAAGCTCTCGAATTGCAATCTTAATATATAAAATTCTTCCATGCGTGTGACTCACTAAACACATAATCAGCTGGTTCGATTTCGATGAAACTTTCTGTGTATGCTTGAATGATTTCCCTGGAGGGTTTAGGTTCACGAGTGGACCCGGTAGGAGGCTTTACAATAGGGTTCTCAGATTTTATAAAACTATTATGGGATACGGGTGTTCACGTCGCGAGCGGGCAGCTTGTAGAAAATAAATAATGTCCAACATTAAAAAACCTATAAATGATCGCGCACGCACCTTGTACTCGTGCGCCGCCGTGCAGTTGTCGCAGGCGGCGGCGGGCTGGGCCAGGCAGCGCTCGCGCGGGAACCGCTCGCCGAGGTACGCCAGCACCTGCGCCCGCCGGCACTCCGCCACGGCCTCGCACACCTCCACCATGCGCAGCAGGTTCTCGATGTGCACGCGCTTGGCGTCCGGGGTCGTGTTGCGTTCCACTTTGCATAGATAAATGGTTCATGTCAAACAAACAGAGTCTAAGTTGAAATTAGACAACAGCAAAACATCTTTTAGCACCATCATCATCATCTTCAGCTCATTTTATGTCCCCACTGCTGGGTCTGTTCCCTATGGATGAATAGGGAGAACGGGTCATAAACCACCACGCATGCTAATTGCGGATTGGTAGTTGTTAAAGAATGCTGATGCAGCCGAAACCAACGGCTTTACGTGCCTTTCGATGCACAGAAAACACTCGCTAGAGATGATAAATTTTTAGTCGCCCATCCAATGATCGGCCTTTCCGAAAGTTGCCTAACCTTAGCAATCGTAAGCCGGGCGCGTTTACCACTGCGCTATCGAGCTCTTTAACAATATTATTAAAATATTTCACTTTAACTTTGGCCAACGCAACAACGAAACACTAATGTTATGTGTTAATTTACATCCAAAAACACATTATGGGACCAAAAAGGTACAAAAGTTTTCAATATTTTTGCAAGTATATAGGTTTCAATTCACAGTGGCATAGTCATCAACAACTAAACATTTCAAGGAAAATAAGTGCACTAAACATTATTTTAAATGTCTCAGTCATCACATCTCTACACACAAGGGTTTTCAACTCGAAAGCGCAGTCGGTAATTTAGTTATATTCTCCAATTGTACTATCCTACTTACATGTATTTTTGATTTGGCAAATCATGTTTGTACTATTACTATTGTTATACCAACTAGTTATAACCGTGTTTAAATGTAAATAAATAGTCAGTATCATAATGTAATAAATTAAATAAAAATTTTACTTTTAATTTTTTAAGCGCTTGCTGCATTGAAGCTAAATTAAATATTTATAAAATTTATAAAGTACAGTGAAAGAATTAAACGCCGACCCGACCCAGCCAGGAATCGAACCTGGGTCTTCCGCAATCCGGGCGGCTGCACTGACCGTTGGATAGATAGCGCACTGTGACGCTATTAGCACTCAAAAATATTAAAAAGCAGTGACTAAATTCAGCGCTTACGTCAACCTTCCCGGTAGCATAGCGGTCAGTGCAGCCGCCTGGATTGCGTAAGACCCAGGTTCGATTCCTGCCTAGGTCGGATGGGCGTTTATTTTTTTCACTGTATTTTATAAATAAAATTATATAAATAAGCCATTATTCCTACATAGATTAAAATATACATTGGAATCCTTAGTCAGAATCGCTTACTGTCAAAGAGCCGTCGGTATCTGACGACATCCGCGTAGGAGTAGTAAAGCAGGCAGGCGGCTAGTTCGCCGTCGCGGCCGGCGCGGCCCGCCTCCTGGTAGTAGCCCTCCACGGACTTGGGCATGCTGTGGTGCACCACGAACCGCACGTCCGCCTTGTCCACGCCCATGCCGAACGCTATGGTCGCGCAGATCTGAGAGGAAACAGTGCTCGTGGTGATGCTACCAATTAAAAATGGCACTCCTAGGATCGGCCTATTCAAAACCAGAGAGCTTCAGGCTCTTCGCTAGACGTTGCCAAATTTATGGTAGTCATCTTTGCAGCGAGAGAAGAGTGAAAGGATGAAGGGTGCACATAAGATCCCGAAGAGTCGAATGCTAGTCGAAACAGAGTCCAGACGCAAAAACAACTGGTGCAGCGTGAAAACGACGCAACATCAGTCATGCTCACTCTGCCGATCCACAAGGTGTATCGTCACGCCTTGTTTGAAGGGCCCCATATCATAGAATAGGAAGGAAGGAAAACGTGTGCTGGTAGACTATTCCATCTTTTGTGAAGTAGATGGGAATTGAGCAATTTTTTGACATTTCTATTTTTTAGCAGGTAGCACCTGCTTTAAAATTACTAGAACAAACATGGGAGATGGCGAGTAGACTAAAACGATGCAACAGTCACTGAAATAAGTTCACGTTGTCATTGTGATGTTTTTTGTGGTCCTTTCTTATGTTCATCAATTAGAGTCTGCGGCATCTGAAGACGCTCGCCTCCTAATAGCACCTCTCTACGGACTTGGGCATGCTGTGGTGCACCACGAACCGCACGTCCGCCTTGTGCACGCCCATGCCGAACGCTATGGTCGCGTAGATCTGGATGGTGTAATGAGCAATCATTTTGATGCTATCAAAACCAATTGCCTGGATGCCTAACGCACTGTGGCCCAAAATCTCCTCAATGTGGAGCCCTGACATAGCGAGGCGTTCACGGTAAACCACGCCGGCGATGGCGGGACGAGCTCGACACCTTTGAGAGGAACTGGCAAACGGCGCAAAATCGTGAGGAGTGGCGCGAATTATTTTACGAACATTTGAAACTTCACGGATTTCGGCCAGTCTCTGTGAAATTTCAAACGACGCGAGAGTAGGCTTAATGACGGACAGTCAAATACACGCCGCCGCCGCGCACACACAACAAGTAGTTGAGTGCGCCGCACCGTATGTAGATGTACACTTTTCTCTCGAAATTTGTGTCTGGATTATATTTACGTTGTATATAAACGTTGTGGTCTGAAAGAAGATGTAGTGACAAAAATTGAGAAAGGCATGCTGAGATGATTTGGCCATGTCGAGGGAATGGATGAAGAACGATTGACGAAAAAAGTGTGAGGCGAGTGTCAATGAAAATGTTAGTAGGGGTAGACCTAGGCGGACGTTTCGAGATCAAATCAGGGACGTCTTGAAAAAAGGCCAGGTCAAGAGTACCCTAAACCGAAGAGCATGAATGAAGGGAATAATGAAAGTGGACGAAGCGAGTAAGGATCGTAGCAAGTGGAAAGAAGTGGTCTCTGCCTACCCCTACGGGAAAGAGGCGTGATTATGTGTATGTATGTATGTATAAACGTTTGCGCACGGGTTGTTACAGTTGCCCAGCAATGGGATGATACAAGCTAACTGTAACTGTATTATTTCTACAAGCCTCGGTATATAGGTTATTTTTTAATGCACCTTATACTCGTACAATATAATGACAAAATGATGATTTTGATTTCCTTTTTGCGCAAATATGTCCTAATAACGATACTTAACTATAAGAAAAAAAAGTAGGTACATCATTATCAGCCATTACTGTCCCACTGCAGGGCAAAGGCCTTCCCTCCCTCGTTCCACCTATCTCTATCCTGAGCTAGTTCCTGACAATTCTTCAAGTGGGAGTCCAACTCATCCTTCCTTCCACGATGTCCATTTTTTTTAAATTCATTGCTATAATAAAATTCGTACACGATTCATATAACAACTGAATTTGAAAAACCTCAATAGATAACCAGAAATCCTTACCACTTTGTGCTTGTCAGCGACCCAGCCGGCCTGCACGGCCTCCCGCTGCTTGTCGCTGAGCCCCGCGTGGTAGGCGGCGGCGCGGAGCCCTACCTTGCGCAGCTCTAGGGCCAGTGTGTCGCACTCCTTGCGCGAGAGGCAGTACACTATGCCGGAGTCCCTGGATGATACATGTATACTTCTTAAGACAAGAACGGGGATGCGTTTGCCTACATTACAACAGCGGGCAATTTTTTTAATAGGTGACTAATTCTTACGCTATGATATTTTATTTATTAATTATTTTTATTTTTTATTTAAAGCACAATTACAGACAACATATAGAATCTTATAAAAAAAAAAGGTTTGTACAGTTAACATAGTATATACGTGCCGAATTGCAAAAGTGCACAGATTTTATCATTAACTTACCAAATAACAATAGCAATTAATATCATGTTAAATAAAATAAAATAAAATAAAATATCAATAATTAAAGCTTCTTTTTTACTTATTCAATGTCTCTGGTAACTTATTTTTGAAACCGAAAATTCTCGAACGGTGTGTATCTTTATAGTCAAATTGTAAATAATGCAAAAAATATGATATTTCATCATCGTATTTAATGTCATTTTAATCTTGAGATCACCGGTGAGGTTTAAAAATCACCCCCAGGCCCAGCCTCAAGTCTGCTTATGTAGATTAATGGAATGAAGCGACCGGGAAAACAAATATTCACGCCCGTAGCACACCTCCGCTGCGAAACACGAGTAGCGAAACCGCGCTGGATGAATTCCGCTGCGATCAATTGTAGTTTAAGTAGCGGAACTGAGCGTTGGAACGTTACGCGAATGTCGTCGTTATCAGAGTCAGTGGAGGAAGCAATATTATTGTGAACTTTGACTTTAAAAATAGTGAAAAAAAAAAATTAAGTAAATTTTATAGTCTGGATGATTTATTAAATCACATAGTATAAAACAAAGTCGCTTCCCGCTGTCTGTCTGTCCCTATGTATGCTTAGATCTTTAAAACTACACAACGGATTTTGATAAGGTTTTTTTAATAGATAGAGTGATTTAAGAAGATGGTTTATATGTATAATATGTATTATAATTGCATGCATATAATTGCTTTAGGGTTCTATAAGATACGGGTATTAACTCAAGCGGATGAAGTCGCGAGCGGGCCGCTAGTAGAGAATAAGTCTATTTCTGACGTCTAAATTATTTGTTCTATAAAATCGACGTCCATTTTATGAAAAAAAATGTAGTTTCGCTTTTTATTTTTGTCAACTTCCAAAACACGTGCGGAAACAACGCGGCTCCGCAACAATATGGCGGCCGGAGCGCGGAAGTGTGGCTTGCGTCGGAGCAGATCGACGAAACCGGGCGGGGAAAGAGATAGAATTATAGTCAAATCTATGTGTAAGAACAGGCAGTTTCGCTAGTGTTCCGCTTTTCTTACATACGGACAAGACATGATGAAATTTCTGCGGTTCCGCTGTTATGGTTTCGCAGCGGAGGTGTGCTACGGGCGTTAATGGACTAACGTGGCAAAACAAAATTAAACAAACTTTTTACTCCATAACATGGCAACCAAGGAGATAATTTGGTAAGTTACCTATAAGTATAATAATAAGTATAAGTATTATGATCAGATGTTAATGACGGTAGTTGTTGACATTGAATAGGCGCCTTTGGCTTTCAAAGTAAAAAAGTAAATAGTGTTGAATAATTTCGGCAGGCTGGTTAGAACCACGATAGCTCAATTGGAAGAGCACCTGACCCGGTATGTCAGATGGGTGCAGGTTCAAACCCTGCTCGTGGAAATTTTTTCAACATTGTGTTTTTGTAATAAGTTACCTTGGATTTTATTTAAATTTGTAACTAGCCTACAAGTAGAAAACTCTTAAAAGTAAAAAAAACTAACCTAAGTAGTTAGCCGAACGGACTGGCAGGTTGGCATCTTGAGATGATGTAAATTTTATAGGTTTTTTAGGTAGATTTGTCATTCTCAAGTTCGTTCTTACTTTAAAAAATCAAATTCAATATAACAATGCTTAGTTATTTTTATATTTAAATGTAAGGATATAAGGATAATGAATATAATTTATTGTTTCTGTAAAAATACCTTTGCAATATTTTTTTACAAAAGTGAAATAGCTATTCAGTGTTATTACCTGAAGAATTTCTCTTTAATCATGTTGGCTACGTCCTGGTTGATGCTCTTGGGTTTCTTCTCTAGGATCTTGTACGCCAGGTTAGGCCGGTTAAAACTGCTCAAGAACCACTTGCATTCAGTCACCTTAAGAAAATAAAACATTGTTAAACTAACTAAGAGATCTTAAGTTTTTTGTACATAAACAATAGCATGTTAACAATATAAGGCATTAGATAACTTGTAAAACAGCAAATTGCAAAGACTTAATTTTAACAGTTAAAAACTTATAACTATCAGACCTTATATATACCTGATTGACGTATATCTTGGACGCTTAAGACCGCGGTTGTCATAATTGTGTATTTTAGGTCTGATAAAGAAAGTCCAAGTTTGTGATTACAAATGCCTATATTGAAAAAATAAATGGTTACAAAAACACAATGTTGAAAAAATTTCCACGAGCAGGATTTGAACCTGCACCCTTTGTTTCGCAACAAAAATTTGCGTTAAAATTATATAAACAAAACAAAAACATTTTAAAATAAATGGTCTTAATATCGACCCTTGAGGCATCCTCTAAAGAATAAAAGCCTGCAAGGTTTTAAATAAAAAACATTGTTTTATGCTAACGTATCGTTACGCTTAGTAAAATTTACTTTATATTTTTATTTAGTATTTAGTGTAAAATTGTCTAACAAAGTTTGATGACCAACATAAGCAAACGCTATAGAGAAATACCAAAGTCCATCTAAAACATTTTAACTTACAAGAGAGTAAAATTATGTCATCAAGTCATTTTGAATGATTATAACTTCAAAAAAAAACAATTTTAATTGAACTGACCTTAAGTTGGTGCAGTATATCCATGCGCACGCGCGGCGTGGCGGTGGCGGTGAGCGCCATGATGTTGGTGAGCGGGAACCGCTGCCGCAGCAGGAACAGCCGCTTGTAGTCCGGCCGGAAGTCGTGGCCCCACTGCGACACGCAGTGAGCTTCGTCGATCACGAACCTGACCACGAGCGGGGAAAAAGTACTAAATAAATATGGGACATCACTCCACCTTTTTACTTATTTAGTAAGAAGGTGGAGCACTATAAAGATACCCGGATGTTCTGCAAGTATGTACAAATATTCGCGATACTCATTACGGTCAAATTATGATTTATTTAGCTATTTACCTAGCTAGAACATCTTAAACCTGACATCTTTATCAGATCATACTTAGGGCGCGTAATCCTATAATTTTAAGCAACTACTACAGCGATACATTCGGAATGACCGAAGGCCCGCACTTTCTTTAAGAGGCGGGTTTCTTATTCTGCTCATGGAGTTTACGCACATTTTTGGTATTTAAAACTCTTTTATTAGCACACTATGTTAAGTATTTTCATTGGTTTTCGACCTAATGGAATACATACATACATACATATAATCACGCCTCTTTCCCGTAGGGGTAGGCAGAGACCACTTCTTTCCACTTGCTACGATCCTTACATACTGGTTTCGCTTCGTCCACTTTCATTATTCCCTTCATACATGCTCTTCGGTTTAGGGTACTCTTAACCTGGCCTTTTTTCAAGACGTCCCTGATTTGATCTCGAAACGTCCGCCTAGGTCTACCCCTACCAACACTTTCATTCACACTCGCCTTATACACTTTTTTCGTCAATCGTTCTTCATCCATTCTCTCGACATGGCCAAACCATCTCAGCATGCCTTTTTCAATTTTTGTCACTACATCTTCTTTCAGACCACAACGTTTCCTTATCTCACTATTTCTTATCCTGTCACTCAGTTTAACTCCTATCATACTTCTTAACGCTCTCATCTCTACTGCATTTATTCTGCTTTCATGTTTCTTCTGCCATACCCAACTTTCACTTCCGTACATGAGTGTCGGAACCAACACCCCCCTATGCACAGCCAAACGAGCCTTGTTAGACACCTTCTGACTGTTCATAAAGGAGTGCAAAGCTCCATTCACCTAATGGAATGGAATAAAGTTACAATTATAGTGTTCAAAATCTACAGAGCCTTACAAAAGGTTAATGTTTGTGAAGTTGCGTAAACAAAATGAGTAAGAAACTCCCGTGTGTCAAGTTACCTGGCGAGCTTCCCGCGCGAGTATAACGTATCCAGCATGTCTTGGAACTTGGGCGAGTTGCTGATCTTCTCGGGCGTCACGTACAGCAGCTTCAGCAGCGGCTCGCGCAGCGACAGCTTGTGGTACACCTCGTCCACCGCGGCCAAGGACACGTCGCCGGACAACTGGGCCGCGGGGATCTGATTCAAACATGCAATATTAAGGGGTTGAACACTCTGACATGCGCTCCTTTATGCATATAAGAAGTATATAACATGCAACACCAAGAAAAATATGTTATTGTTTTCAAAATGCAGGATTGCAGGATTATGAAATTTCCTCGATAGAAAAAAATCCAAAGTTTCCTCTAAACAGTATCTATATTATCTTCAATTATTAAAGTACGTCGATAAAAGTATACTTATACGTAATACATATAAGAACCATATTTGTTGATTTTTTTATGAATGAATGAATGAATGAATGAATAAAAGTTTATTTGGCATAAATATACAACATACAACAACTTAAAAAGAAGAAACAACAAAGCCGAATAGGTCCCCACTCAGCTCAGTGACGAGGCACAGAGTGCCACGACACTGGTATTCTGGGGATACCTTACTGGGTAATGTCCGGTTATGCACAAACATCAATAATCAGCTTTCTTTGCTGCATATCAAACAATAACAATAACAATTTAGGAACTTCATCTTAACAATAAAATCTCTAAAATTTATACTTTTATATATATATATATATATATATATATATATATACTAATATTATAAAGAAGAAAATATTTTTGTATGTTTGCAACGAATAAACTCAAAAACTATTGGCAGGGGTGTCATTTCGCAGTTTAGGTACGTTCGGCCGGCGCGCCTCCCGGGCAGGCGTATGGCAGTAGGGTGCCGCTCGGCTCGCACGCTTCCTTCATGTCGCGCGTTGTCGCGCGTAAAAGGAACGATCATTTCTGTGATTTTTGTTAACCTAACAATTACTACTAAACGATCTTATAATCCGCATAAAAGATACTGTTGTGTTTTATGGGTGTCTAAATAAAAGAAAGAACAATGAATCGAAATTTAACTTAAATAATTATATCCATGAGTCAGCGTTGCTTAACGGAATATCAACGCTCGAGTCAGACGATAAGATTCAATTTCGCGTGAAAGTCGCAAGAGTAGGCAATTTTTTTACACCTAAACTTGACTTTTGTTAGAGAGCGAGTCTTCTGTACGGTAGTACTATTAGTTATTCTGTGCTATTGGACCGATTTAAAAAAAATCCTTTACCATTAGAATTTAAGAAAAAAAAAAAAATATTTAGACAACATCACATACATTGTTCTGATCCCAAGGTAAGTAGCTAAAGCACTCGTTTCATGGAAATCAGAAACAACGACGGTACCACAACCACAACCTACCCAGTAGGACTTTGTAGGGCAAAAAAATGGTTAACCACCTAACCAAGCCGTTCTAACAGCTTAGAAAAACAAGAAAACCACATTCACAGTAAATAATTTAGAAGTCTCACATCAAGGGACAGCAGTTTGTTCACTTGGTCCAGAATAAGTGACTTCAATGGTGATATGACGATGGTCACTCCCGGCGTCAATATGGCTGGCAACTGGTAACATAGCGATTTGCCTGCAACAGAATATATATATCATAGCGACTCCCAATGTCTTCAATAAAAATAGAATGTCCGTTTAGCGCACTCTATTGATTTTCAATCATAATTCCATCACTTATAGATCATAACTATTTAAACTACTTGCTATTAGACTACTTCCGTTACTTGCATTAAAGTATTTTTGTTACGGGATTCTTACCATGTTTATTATATTTTTACATTTACCCACAATAACTACAGTACACCCGCGATAAAGGCGCATGCAACTTTGCCGAAATATTGGATACTCACAAATAACAAACATTGCAAGACTTATTTATAGATCAGTATTGATGGTCACTTGCTATTAATTGTACTTACCGCCGCCAGTTGGCATCAGTACAAAGCAATCGTGTCCCAGTAGTGTCGCGTTGATGACTTGCAACTGATTCGGTCGGAAGGTTTTCAGACCAAACTTCTCCATAAACATTTCCATCATGAGCTCAGAGTGGGGAAAGTTGAATCCATCAAATTCACCTAAAAATATAGTAACTGTTATGTAAACCTTTATCGTGTACATGATGAAGCATGTTACTATTATTAACGTTACCTGTTATTCCATCATTCTTTGTGCCAGCATGGAAGTCACCCATGCCTTCATATTTAGGTTTGGCACTGTCTTGCGCAATTGAATGATCCATTAGATTTATAACTTCAGTCTCTTTATTGGTTGCTGTCTTAGCTTGTATGTCGTCATCGAAATCTTCTGCTCTATACTCCGGCCAGCCATCATCGTCCAATGGTATATCATTGTTATTCAAGATCTCTGAAGTACTAGTGCCAGGAATAGAATCACTAATATTAACAATGCTTCCCCTAGGTGTTTCTGGTAAAATGTCAATGTCGTCATCCATGTCCAAAGGTACTTCATAGTCATTAGTTTCATCATAATCATCATAGTTAAAATTTTCTTTAACAATCGGTGATACTACAGTACAAGGTTTATTGAAATTAATCATAGAACTTTTACTAAATTGAGGAGGTTGAAATTTTTCTGAACTATTACCAATTGCTACACACTTTGGCGTTTCTGGAGGTAACACTGGTTTAAGTTTCTCTGAAGCATTCTTTAATCTTTCTAAAGTAGATGATGGTGCGTCTCTACCTGGAGTGGACGTTTTGCTGCTATCAGATTCATCCATTGCCAACCGAGAAGGCCTTTTAAATATGAATTTACCTTTGCTTTTGTTACCATCTTCTGATATGTCCAAATTGCCAATATCAGATTGCACACTTGTCTCCAACTTCTGAGTTGAGTCATTATTAGTAGCAAAGACATCAAATGATAATGACTTTTTAGCCATCAAATTGGAATATATTGTTTTAGTGGGTCCTGGTTTTTTATCAAAGTTAATTAGATCCGGTGTAGATGTTACTGGTTCATTTTTGGCTGAGATTATTGTAGTGATTGACCTTATACCTGCTTGACTAGTTTCTAAATCAAAATCATCAAGGTCATCATCAAAGTTTTCTAAAAGGGGTGAACTATGACTTCCATTTGTTATTGTATTCATAACAAGTGAATCGGGCATTTGAGTAAGCTGGTCTTGACGTGTTTGTGTTACATCTGACTTTCGTTGTATTGCAGACTTCAGCTTGGATTTATAATATTTCATTTTAGCATAAGTTTTTTTATCATAACCAGGAAATCGCTCCTTTATACAGTTTGGTATTCTATCAAAAGCATTGCTGATTTTTTCTAGTAGTTCTATGTACATAATTTTACATTGTTCAATGTCTTTTGGTTTAACTTCAAGATTACCCTAAAAAGAATAAATAATAAATAATTTATCAATACAAATTTTCTATATCATTTTGTACTTTTTTAACACGTACCTTGCCTATTAGCTTCAAAGAAGAATTCTGTGAAACTTTTGTCAGGAAACCTGATATTGAATCATCAAGTTTCAAATCTTTTAAAGGGTCTTTATCTTTTTGAGGCAACTTTTCTGGTGTCTTGAGATTTCTATGTTGAGTACTTTTCTCTCCAGCTTTATTCTTAGGAGGAGTGGGAGTAGCACTGATTCTGATTGATTTATTTGATTTGTCTGGTGATGGCGTATTACATTTGTCATTAAATATATCTGGAGAGTCAGGGAATTCGTCCTGTAAACATTACACATTTAATAATAATTTATATCCATAACAAATCATGTAAATGGGTAAAATTACATTTTGATTTATTCATTAGTAGAAATATAAGTACTATTTTATGACATAGACTATAACAGCCTAAAAAACAAAATAACAGTAGTAATAAATTTTGCTCTTTTTAAGACAATTAGTTCATAATAAGTATTGGAAATTCACATTATTTTTTTATTTACTTTTTAACTTTTATAGGTGTTACAAAATACTGTTTTATTATATTTGTTTATAATATTACCATTGTCATGTGATTTAGATATAATTAGCTCTATACTGACCACATCCATACAATCAAGTTCACTTATTCTGCCATTACTGTTGTTAATCTTGTCAGTTCTTGTTGTACATTCCAATGAGTAATTTGGTTTGCTATATGCTGTAATCAAACTAGGTGAATCTTCTATCGTAATTCTTTGTTTCTGCTCCTCCTAAATATAAAGAAGTGTCTAGCTTTAGATAACACATACTATCATATCAAGGAAGTTTATCCTAATTGGAAGCCTCAACTACATTAGTTTAATTAATTAAAAATGCCAATATTATATAAGATTTTTTTTTATACATATTTATATATATTTATAATATGCTTTATTCTTAATGTTTTTTATGTTACATGCAAACAAATGTTTTATGTTATGTTATGGAATATGCGAGCTAACAAACAAAACAAATAATTTATAATTAAAATTTTTAAAACTCACACTTTTTGGTAAATTATTTTTAAATGGTGGCACCCCTGTAAGAGAAAAATCGTTATAAATGATTGTAAGAAAAGAAGTAACGGGACTTAAATTTATTAGGTGTCAGGTTAAAATAGTAGGAGCGAGAAACTATGTAATTTTTTATGTTATGTTTCCATCCAAATTAAATTAAATTTAAAAATCAATTTTGCCACTTACTACTTAAGTGAGTTTGACCTGTTGTCACGACCGATACCCAATCGTTTCATAAACAAAACACTTACAATTTTTACTTGTATCAGACTTCGATTTCCAAACAAATTTTGACTTCTTTTCTGAGACCGGCTCATCCTTGCTGCCACTGTAACAAGTAATTAGTATTAAAAAATGTTATTCATTGACCAAAATTTAATAAGATGAACGACAAAAGTAAACGACACCTTGGACTGCTACCTCTCGAAGAATCACGACTGCTGCTCTTTTTGATAAAATTCATTAGTGAAGACTGTTTAATATTGTTTTGGTATTTATTTGAAGACATTATCAGCTAATTATTATAAAACTGTCACACTAACTATTCCAAAAGTAAAATAATTAACTTGTTATTTATGATTATCTGTGATAACTCCCGCGAATCCAGGCTTTTTCAGTGTTTTATAATCAGCTGTAATTTATGGAAGGTAAAGAGATCGAGCTAATACAGTCTAACCTAAAGTATTTTTATTAATAATAATTAATAACCCAACAACAATGAGTAATAAAAATAATTGATACATGGCCCTAGCAGTAATATCACTATAAATAAATAAAATACCAACACGTAGATTAAGATTATACTAACAATTATGATTTTTTTATTATTCTGAAATAAATTATTTGAATTTGAATATATTTAAAGTGATTTTTTTTAAATTGGCGTTCACATCATGTTCACATCTCATGTGGGTGAGATGTAAATTGAGAAATTGAAATGAAAAATTGAAAATTGAATGTTTCTGAAAATTGAGGCCTTGAGAGCGAAATCGACATTGATAAAAGTCAATTTAACTGACAGTTGACAGTGACAGACAACCAATTCTCAAACTCAAAATCTCAATGAATTTTGTTGTGAGTAAAGTGAATTAAATGTGAATTATTATAAAAATGTCTTTGAAGAAAGGACTTTATCTTACCAAAGCTATATGTTGTAAAACTATCAAACTTCAGACCACACATTTTTCCAGACCAAAGTATTGGTTATATACTGCAAGTTCAGTTAGATATTTTTCAGCCGAAAATATAGGTTAGTTTTTCAGTACTTCATTGTATAACCTTTAAATTTGGTGGTTTTAATTTAAAATTTCAATAAACGGTTCTGTTCTGGTGTATAAGCATAAAATTCGTAGGCAAACTATGGTCAGTGGATAGCTGTAGGTCAAAACTTTGCAGTAGTTAATAGGATTACTGTAAAATATATTAAGTATACTTCTTATGGTTTCTACTACCATAAGTATGTTGCTTTGTATTTGTACAGTCATACATTATATTGTAAAAGTAATTTAATACCTATATTTTAGGAGATAAAAATAAACAAGGTAAGGGCCCTGAAAAAGTAGATATACTGGGTCGTTTATTTCCTCAAAACCCTATCACTCCCAATGATGCACAAGAAGTCAAAAAAGAACAGGAGCAGTTTGAAAAAGAAAACAAAGAGAAGACAGAAGAAAATGAAAAGAGTTGGAGAAGAATGAAAATTGGGTAAGTAAGAACTAAATTGCTCAATATAGAAGAACATTGAAAAATTAAAAAAAATCATTTATTCAGTTTAGGCTACAAGTAAGTAGCTCTTGTGAATGTCACTATGCCATTGGTTTGTAAGTCTACTTGTATACTCTTATCCCTTTCTAAACAAGCTGATACAATCATGCGCTTCAACTACAATCAAATTTGATCCTTAAGACCTATTGTTGCGCCTGTTTCAGGTGATTGTGTTAGACTGGATTATTTTTTTAAATTCGCTTTCTAACTCTGAATGGAAGAAATAAAAGAAAATAAAAAAAGAAAGGTGAAATAAATTCTGAAAGCCGGGGGCATTCCGACCAAGTAACGAAATACATATCCATGATGATCATAATTTTGGTTGACGACTCGTTATAAACTATAAAGTTGAGATTCCGTCCGAGGGACGTTGCAATCTCGGTTTTAAAGGGTTATATAAAGTTGGTTGATAATAATTTTCTATAAGGATACCTTACATTAAAAGGAATTGATTTAAGTAATGAGTAAACTTTTACCCCCTTACTTATAAAAACTATTTAAGCATTATTTCTCGAGGAGCTCGATAGCGCAGCGGTTAACGCGTCCGGTCGGCGATGACTGTGGTTAAGCAACTTTCGCAAAGGCCGGTCATCGGCCGACGACAAAAAATTTACCATTTCGAGCTCCTCCGTGCTTCGGAAGGCACGTAAAGCCGTTGGTCCCTGCTACATTAGCAGTCGTTAACAACCACCAATCTGCACTGGGCCCGCATGGTGGTTTATGGCCTATTCTTCCTATCCATCCATAGGAAAGGCTCGTGCCCCAACAGTGGGGACATTAAATGAGCTGATAATGAAGCATTATATAGTTAAATATTGTTTTGTCAACGTCACACAAACGTCATTCTGAATTTGAGAAAAAGAGACAAAACAAAGATTAAAAATCCTGCTCGTGGAAATTTTTTCAACATTGTGTTTTTGTAATTTGTATCGCAACAAAATTTGCGTTAAAATTATATAAACAAAACAAAAACATTTCCTTTCTGTAAATTTTATGTTATACAATATGTTGCTGTACGAGCGGACAGACGACGCGTTGAGCCGTCGACGCCGCAGCTCAACCACAGATTAATAATAATATTATGTAGCAAATTAGCAACTAGCCAACAAATGAATAACTGACTGATTGAACGAACGGTGATCGCGCGGCGCATCCTCCGCGTCGGTCGGTCAGTCGTCGCGTGGTGTATGAGTGAGTTCTCACTCACACACCACGTAACGTAACGTAACGAGATAGAATGATTCGATTTTAAAACTAAAATAAAGCACGCGTGACGACTTTCTTTTTGTAATTCAAAACATTTGATTTATTTCCCGAGCCCGACTGAATGTTCCCGGGATCGGGATCGATAGTTTTCCGGGTATTCCCGAGATTGGGAACCCGGGAAAGAAACCCTAGTTTCGACCCAGGTTGGCGTATTTGTGTCGTTTGCGATTTTCAGCGCTCACCGCCGCAGCCCCCATATAAAATGTGAAGTGGCGCGAACATGCCTGGGAGCCATGATGTCTGCACAGGTAGCTTCTTAGTCTTGTCTTGACAGCAACTTAGTAACAAATTCCCCCCCTCGATTCCGATCACTGGTAATCTGGCAAACAATTAACAAGATTTAATGCAATGCACTAATGGCTAAAACCTTCATAACAACTAGGTTTGCAGTGTTCGGCGGAGCCATAACATTGATGGGCGGCTGCCTAGTGGTAGAGATGGGGGCGCCACGCCGCGGTGAAGATGGTCAGCTGTTAGAAGACGAGTTCTCAAACCTGCCCATTGTAATGCAGTATCTCAAGCGCACATGGAAAGAACTCACATTCTATGAAAAGGTTTTTTATGGAGCAAACAATTTATTAATTTGGTTTAACAGATATTATTAAAATGAAAATAAAAATTAACAGATGTTACGAGCCATTTATTAAGTTATCGGTCACTTAGAAACATGGAAAAACTAGACCTTTTCATGTTAAATTCAAATGCTCATGACTTTGTGTGTTTTATTTACTAAGCTACAATTAGTGTTTGATATGTACGTAAGAACATAAATAGAACACACAACCATCACTGATCTTAAGGAACGCGCGAGTGCTTAGCAAAATCGGAAAATGCATGAAATCGCGATTACGCGATCTTTATGCGCGATGTGTCTAAACTTTCTCTTGTATCAATGGTTATACCCACAGACATGATATAACGCATTACTTGCGGCTCTAACTGAACAGTTCACTTCAGTTCTTCTACAATACGGTTTATAACTGCAATGCCATTTCCACAGATGATAAAAGAACCATCCCGCGAGAAGTTGCTGCCGGACCCGCTGCCGCCACCGTACCAACCCACCTACACGCTGGTGCTGGAGTTCACCGACGTGCTCGTGCATCCCGACTGGTCCTACCAGACCGGCTGGAGGTGAGGACCCTTTTTATTAAAAGAAATAATAATAAACTCAAAATAGAGCCTTGAACGACACCTTACGATATAGGCAGAGTGCCACTCTGAGTGTTAGCTATTTTGACATATATGTTTATCAGAAATATTTAATAGCTGTACTGGTGATTCCAATAAATGTTCTCAAGTTGATAACTTGCGTTATTTCTTAAAGCTTTTAGGAATGCTGGCATTTATTAAAGCCCACCAACACGCATTGGGCAAGCGTGGTGGGTTAGTTAGTTTCGTGCTTTAAACAAGGTTGTGGTGTAGCGGCCAGTGCCGCGCCTTTCACATATTAAAAGGTCCTTTTTAAATATTTTGACTACATACCCCTGATGATTCAAATAATTCAGTGGCGAGTGGGTTTGCAACGATATATACCGCTTGATTTTCAGATACAACTATTGGCATGAGTGTGCACTCCATTTCAAACGAAATATGCTTATGAACTGAATATGCGTTTTTTCAAAGGAGATTCCTTTGGAATACAAATAGTATAATTGATGAAAACGTAGGTTTTAGAAAGAAGAAGTCAGTTATAGAGTAAAATAAAATTATTTATTAACGGTTTTTTTAAATAAAGACAATTTGTTCAAGCGGCTTTTTTAAAATGCAGGTCAGAGGCATTTTTCACGCAAATTATAGCTGTTATAGAATGAAAATTTACATTATGATTTTTTTTTCCATATAGGGTATATTATCAACAAGTTCCGTATATAGGCCAAATTCCAAATTCGCTTTACCTTTCACAGAAAAAAATAATTAAAACTTCCCAAATCAGTACATTCAAACTTTTTTTCTACAAGTATTAGCCAATTTCATTAATAAATTTATGTTTTATTATGAATAAAGAGGTATTATTGCAACGTTTCGTATTTTTTTCTTAACAATTTATCTATTCAGTTATTAGTAATAATTTTCTAAAGTGAAGTGAGTGAAGTGTAATAGCGCCTGTGAAATTGTTCCGATCAGTACGCGTCGGGTCTTCCCAACGTGAGGACGTATCGCTCGTCTCCAGCACACACACAAACACAAATTTATTCTTTATTAAGGTGCGTAC
The DNA here is from genome assembly GCA_949315975.1 of Eudonia truncicolella. NCBI lineage: Eukaryota > Metazoa > Arthropoda > Insecta > Lepidoptera > Crambidae > Eudonia > Eudonia truncicolella. The sequence continues at coordinate 1,924,570 of OX438839.1, forward strand.
AGACTATATAACATAACATGTTTTAGATAATGTGGACACTGAATGTTATATAACATGTTTTATAACGTCCTCTCGCGACGACATTGCAGATAGCACTGAAGAACGAGAACGACAATGGTTATATAACATTGTTATTCTAATGTGTACACTATTGTTTTATGTTGCAATGTTATATAACAAGGTTACATAATGTGGACGTGTTATATAACACAAGTTATATAACATGTTACATAGTCTGTACGCGCCTTAACACTCAAATTATAGCGCATCCGAACAATTTTGATACTTTGGCAAGTGATATTATTGACTGGTTATTTTATTTTCATTTTATTTAAACCTGTCGTGAATTTTTTATGTCACTATATTCATTGAGCACATTGTTTTTATTTTTACAATAACAGCTATAAACAATGTTTGTATCATGAGAACGGGATAAGATCATGGGGTCTAATTAGTAACTCGTATTATATCGCAACTCGTCTATGTCGCATTTGGTCTAAATATCTGTTGGTCTAAAAGCAACTGGTCTACTTTTTTTTTGAGTAGCAACTGGCCTAAGTAGCGACTTGACAAAGTAGCAACTCGCATAAGTAGCAACTGGCCTAAGTAGCCAGTCGTCTATTTGGCGACTAGTCTAATTAGTAAAACACTTTTCCTCCCTCTGGAGAGGGAAGAAAAGTAAGTCTTATTTGTTTAAAAAATATTGTATTTTTTTGCCGTGTGGTAGCGGCTCATTAAAAGAATACTACCGACCCATCTCTTCTTTTGGGTGTCATAAGAGGCGGCTAACCCTATGAATTTTGATTCCCTTGAGAGTGTCCAAATATGCGTTTTTTGCGACATAAACAGCCGCATCTTTTTTTATCATTAACTTAAAAGTTTGATTTTTTTACAGCTTCAAGGGACCGTAGACCTGAGTATATTTTCATTTTCAATTCGATACCTCTACGCGTTCCCGAGATAAAGGGTCTTGACAGACAGACAGACAGACGTACAACATAGTGATCCGATAAGAGTTCCGTTTTTCCGTTTTTTGCTGTTCGGAACCCTAAAAATCACTGATTTCACAGTGGGTATCTACTGTGAAATCAGTGATTTTTTTAGCAAGAATCGAAGCATTAAAAGTGATTACAAAAAAATACGAAAAAAAATAAATTTTTCTTTTGAATAACACTTATGAAGTTGAAAAATAAGAAACGTATTTGTGATTGATGTAAAATCAACTGATTTACTAAATTAGCACGTACCCATGCTTCCAGGTGGAAGGTATAATATTTGGAATATGGAGGGTAGCTTCATATCGCTCCGCTATAAATGTCAGCTATTCACGTTGTCTCAAGTTTTTGTGGTCTCCCGAGCATAGTACCTTCGAAAGCTCCTGGAAAACCTCAGATTTCTCAGAAGTTATTGCTGAAAATGAAAATGGTAATTTGTGCCCAAGTACCTATTGTCCAGGTGAGGTAGTAAATTAAGCGAACTTATATACGACAAGTTCCTACTTAGTCTAGTTACTACTTAGTCCAGTTGCTACTTAGGCGAGTTGCTACTTAGTCAAGTTGCTACTTAGACCAGTTGCTACTCAAAAAAAATTGTAGACTAGTTGCTTTTTAGACCAGCAGATATTTAGACCAAATGCGACATAGACGAGTTGCGATATATACGAGTTGCTAATTGGACCCCATCCTCCTCCCATGAGAACGACCACTACAGTACTCTAAAAAAATTGGTTAAGAAAAACAAAGTCAAACTACTGTAGTAAACTTTACCTCTTCAAATGTCACAAATACATGAACTTACGTATATGCCAAATTCACTAAATAGAACAAACTTGTACAAATAAATAATGAAAGTAACAAAATTCTTCCTACGACAACGTCACCGTAGTTTTTGCACAAAATAGGGAGACTGCAGAAGTTAAGTTTCATACATAGCACACATAGACAACCTATCACGGACACGGAATCTCGCAACAGCTGCGCTCAAAATGTTCCGAGCCGTTCCGAGATCCGTGTTTATGAGAGGTTGTCTCTATGTGTGCGTTTCTTGAGCGCGTTAAGTATTAAGACTATCTTCAGGGTCACCTTATTTTGTGCCACTGCCAAGCTGATGTATATGTGTACGCGCGCACACTACAACACGATTTCGAGATTGCGGAGGTTTTGACTTACTTGAAATAGAATGCACGCTCTTAAAGTAATGGTTGATGATGAGAGTTTTCTGCAAAGTACTTTGCTAAAACTGACCTGCACTATCAGGTTTAAAAAGCGGCCCGGCGTCGACCAGTTCCTCCAAACGGTGGCCAACTCCAACTACGAGGTGGTGATCTTCACTTCGGAGAACGCGTTCATGATCTACCCGGTGATCGACAAGCTGGACCCGGAGAACAAGCTCATCTCCTACCGCCTGTTCAGGGACTCTACGCACTTCATAGATGGCGTGCACGTTAAGAACCTGGAGGGCTTGAACCGTGACTTATCTAAGGTAAATGTTACAACGAAGCCTGAAGTTTCTCTAGTGTATCGGTAGTCTGATTTTGACAAAAGTTAGGACTATGGAAAACTCATAAAAATGACGCCAATCCAAAGTCCAGTTCTGTCTCGTAGGACCTCGCGTGTTTAAATGTATGTTATCTTTTATACAGTTTTCGGTTTCACAAAGAAGATTCCAGTTGTCTAAAGGTCATCGAGTCCTTGCATTATTATTTATTATTGTCTGACCGCTGGGACTCACCGATGCTGAAACATTGGGTGCAACTACACACCGTCCTCTAACGGTGGGTGGTCGTACCTAATGCGCCAAGGTCGTTTTTGTTTTGTTTTTTTATTTAATATGCATTTGTTGTAACTAACATTAGTGTTTTACCCAGATTTCCCTGAAACTATTTATCGTGGACATTTTCCTGATTCCTTGTAGTATGTTTATATATATATATATAGATAATGTAACCCAAGAAAAATCCTTTAAAAATCCAGGTCACCTGGTTAACCTGGAAATTGGTGGCCGTTACAACGCCCAGTATTGGAATCCATTTCTATGACAAGTCAAATATATATTGGTTTGATTTTTAACTAAAAGCTGAGTTTCAAAGAAATAAAGGTTTTATTGAAATCTAAAACAATGAACATTATTGAGTCTGTTATTATTCAGCGGTGTGATAATAAGACACAAAACAATTCTTCGGGTGTAAAAATACAGAACATTTTTACAATAAAATTGGCATAATGGCACTACTTACAATGTCAAAGTTTGTATTTGATGACTTCTCCCAATACATAGATATCCGTGGGACAGTTACTTAACCACTAAATAAAAGAACGTCAATAAAACATTTAATTTCACTAACAATTACATATGACAAACTTTGTTCTTCTTACTAGGATTTAGCTATTGCTAAACTACTGTTCGAAAAAAAATTCACCAAGCATACAATCGAAATAGTAATGCGGTGACTGTAATTTTTACAGACCGTGTTCTATATTCTGGGAGACCAAGTGGATTGTGATAATCCCTTCATTGGTTTATTCTGTACACTTGAAGCAATCCCGGGTATGTTGCCAAGGGTATACTGAGAAGAACTTGTTAATGGTCCTGGAGCAACCGTTCCTCCAATATCAGCTGACAAATCGGTTGCAGTACAGCGTTTCTTAGCTAATAATGACAATGGTAAATCTTCATTGTCTGATGTATCTTTGCTGTCAGAATAAATAAGATCAGCTCGAGCTCTCAGGCAAGAAGATTGTGCCATGTCACAATTTCTTTATTACCGGAGTCCTCGTCAGTTACGACCGCGTTAGCGTTTTCATGGAGGCAATATAACAACGCTACTTGGCAATTGCTCATCATCATCAATAAACTTCAGTTGTTCAATAATTTCATTCACTTGTAAAGGTCGATCATGACGAGATCTGAAAGTAGATGATAGATGTGTATTCCCCTACTGGGCGTTGTAAAGGCCATATCGTCGTTGCAAATTTAAAATCTCTTGTGTTTTTTGGGTCAAAAGAGGCTTTACACCTCTAATTTATTTGTTGTAAAAAAATTCTATAACATAATAATGTCATTGTTTAGCCCTCTAAAAAAAAACACAAAATTTCTTTTCTATAATATTTTACAGTAGAAAGTTTTATTCGTTTTACTATGATATATACTATTGTCACATAGGAGATATTAAATTTGCAACGACGATATATAAAAACAGATCGATATCAATCAGAAATATGTAAGACTAAAGGTTTATTTACTGTTTATATTTTATAGATCACATATTTAGTCACAAAATTGCCATATCATAATAAAACTTACTTTTTGCAGGTCATGATGATAAAATAATTTTTACCTTTGAATGAAACACTAATAATCTAACAGTAGACAAATATTGTAAATCGAAATTCACTAATTCGCACGTAGATTAACTTGTGTACAAGAATGAAGAAAATAATCAGCTACACTGATCAATTACAAACTTAAATTGAGGGTATATTGTTTTTTTGGGCATTATAACGGCCAGTAGGGGGATCTGGGTTTAAAGTCTATTGTAATTACTAACAGTCTATGGAATGTTTTATTAATTCAGGAACATGTTGTTTCTAAAGTGCGTAATATGTGCGAGTGTTATATATTATTAAATGGTATCATGATGTAGGTGATAGTGGTGGACTGGAACAAGGCGGCCACGAAGTTTCAGCCCGAAAACGCGCTCATACTGAAGAAGTGGAAGGGCGCCGACGACGACACCTCGCTGCTCGACCTCGCCAACCTGCTGCAGAGTGAGTTCCCATCGATGCTTTTTTATATCCTACGAGTAAGCACTTGGCCTTCATCTCACCCGATGTTAATTGACGGTAAGGCCGAAGGTGGAAGCGCACTTCATCCGGAACCCTCAACTACTGAGGCACTGGCTGGAATCGAACCTGGGACCAGACAGTAAATCAATACCTAACCACCACACAAGTGGATATTCGAACCCGTAAACATTATTAGGGTCACCTAAACAGTACTTAAACAAACTTAATACATAGTGATAATTATTTATTGCATCATGGTGGTATGGTACAGATCTTACAGACCCTGTAAGGGTATTGCAAGGGTTTTTTATTATATTTTTTTTATACAACAAAAGTATTAATTCTAGCGTATTAGACGGAGTCCCATAGATGCATACATTACATAATAAGAAAATTAAAGTAGCTAGCGAGGTGTGCGTCAGCACAGCTGTGCCACAGTGGAAAACAGACTTTTTGACTATGCTAGGAATCGGTCGATAATTAGTCGAAATTAGTCGCCAAGTAATAGAATTAGTCTGTCTCGCGTTTAAAAGTTATACGGTGTTTTTTGTGGCAGCTGTACTGGCGTCAGTGCAGCTGTGCCACACCTGTATCTCGAGAATGGGACCAGCCACGTAGTGAAAATCTGATTGCACGATAATTAGTCGAATTTAGTCGCCAAGTGACAGTCAGTCTCGCGTTTAAAAGTTATTAAGGGTTTTTTAGGGCTCGAGAATAGAACTACGTAGCGAAGATCTGTTTGCATGAAGAATTAGTCGATACATCATACAAAAATTCTGAATCAGTCGATGTCCCATTTTAGAGGAAAAAGGCATCCTTTTTTTGTTCGTGAATGTCTAGGAGCCAGGGGGCACAATGCGCGCAGTATGGTTGTTTTGAATTATTTTGCGTACTTGTCTATTGTTAAAAGTATAATTTATATAGCCCCTTGTCTGTCGCCGACCTCCTGGAAGCCGGTCATTTTTATACCCTGTCTGTCGCAGGCTTCCTGGAGGTCGCTGATTTTCTCTACAAAATTTTGATTTTTTTTCGTAAAACTATTGCTATTTTGACTTAACTTTGCCATAATGACATATAGTGGGACAAATACGGGATTACAACGCCACAAATGTCACAAAATTGGCACAGATAAGCGAAAAGAGCGCCTTTTGTTATCGCCCCGGTACAAAGCGTCATTTCTGGCGAAAATGTATGCGGAGTTTTATTCTGTGTATTGAATATTATATAAAATATTGTCATTGAACAACGCCACTTGTCATCCAGCGATCACGATGTCGGACGTGTCGGACGTGCGCGAGGTGGTGCTGTACTACAGCCAGTTCGAGGATCCCATCGCCGCCTTCCGCGACAACCAGCGCCGCCTGCTGGAGCAGCTCGAGGACAAACAGCGCGCCGACGCCGCGCCGCTCACGCGCTCCTGGCTGCGCACCTTCACTAGGCGCTAGGCTAACAGTTGTTTAGCTGATCCGACGAGATTGAAGCTGGTTGTGTACATGCTTACAAGCGTTTTAGCTGATCCGACAAGATTAAAGCCGGTCGTAAACATCCTCACAATCACAAGCGTTTTAGCTGATCCGATAAGATTGTGAGTATGTACAGTTGTGGGAGATTTCTGTGCAGGGCTTTGAATAACGTTAAAAATTAGGCAACGGTACGCCTACACATCAACCTATCCAAAACTGTCAAATTGTTTCAACAGATAATCAACCATGTGACATCTGCATACAGTTCAAAGCCTATTGAGGAAATTTGACAGTTTTAGTCTGATGTGCAGTCTTGTGTACCTCTTTCATAAGAAGGTAACGTTGTTTCGTTGCCTGGGTGACATATTTATCGGAAAATTAACGAACCGTTCTACGCGGATTTGTCAAAGCGCATTAGGTAACGAAAAAAGTAAAGTTACTTAACGATACTTATAGTGTGAATTTGGTAACGTTATCAAGCCCTGGCTCTCTGACATCAGTTAAGGCTATAGTCGCTTAATTACGCTTGATTCTGGTTGGAACTCCCGCTGCTCGCATGCGTATGCGTCGGACTCGCTCTTAGGCCAGCCGCACTTTGGATGATACTTCCCGATCTTATGACAAGCTGGTTGCACAAGTTTGTCAACAGATGGCGCTGTTTCTGGCGCTGTAAGTAATTTTTTTAACTTTAACTAGATCGAATGAAAAACTCGCACTCGGCAGCACCCTTGAGTATTCTCTGAGCCCTCTTGGGCCTAGCACGCAAATCTATTGTTTTTACGCCATCAAAACACGTGAGAGTAATTTTTAATGGGACACAGAGTTCGTAAATGGAACTAATACGTTACTTCTAAAATTTGGTTTTGATTTCGATTCGCTCTAACCATTATTATCGCGTTGCATTATATTGCTCCTCAAAAAGTAACTGCGGTGTGGCTGCACCAAAGAAGCTACATCCGATAGTAACTAGAAGTCTGGACTGGATCCATTAATGTAAATGGCGGCTAACCCAACTGGATTCACTCAGTTGGGTTATGTTAGGTAATGGAATATGTTAGAGGTGTTGTAAAATCTGGAAGACCGTGATTTAATTGCTTTTATTTAAATATTTTGTAAAGCAATTCTAGTCTAGTAGCAATGATAAATTGTATGCTCAAATCGTCCCGCGTTACTAACTTATAGATTTATTGGCCCTGTATTTATGTAAGCAAAATGTTATGCAAAACCTTGAGTAGTACTTTTTTCTGTTTGGATCAGGGACCTTGCCATTGGCTCTTGAATCAGTATTACTACAATGTTATTGTAGCCTTGCGCTTGAAACGACTGTATAGACGCCGCTACACGCGTCTCCTTTTCACAACCGTAACAACACTCTAAAAGCTTATAAAAAGGCCCAAAGGTCTCTCGATTCTGCTACCCCTAGCCTGATTTTGACATTTTCTCCATAGTCCAAATGACAGGCCACTGAGACACGATTATGGAAAAAGTAAACACGCTTGCACAGCAGCCTACCACAAACTGTCAAATTTCCTCAATAGACTTTGAACTTAACATCAAAATATCAATACCTGAAAAAAAAAACAGAATAATAATTAGAAAATTCAAAACTAAAGACCTATAAAGGTTCTCCAACTGTGGGCTCATGGGAACGGTCCCAAGAATGCTGGCAACATTGCCAGCATGAACTGAACTTTATGTTTGAACATTTATTGAAGAAATTTGACAGTTTTGGATGTGCAGGCGTCTGTACAATTAAAATCCAGATAAGATGCTGTGCGTCAGTTGTTAGTGTAATGTGTTAAAATACGTAGCTCTAAATTTAATTGTTATTGCACTGACATTTAGTTTCAAATTAAAACTTGACATTTCGTCCAAATAAACTTAACAGTAATTGTTTTATGAAAGGTAGTATTGAAACAAGTGTGTTAAGTGCGAGATTTTTGCACTGTTCGCCTAATTTGTGAAACAAAATTGTCCCTATATAGTGGCGCCCGCCGCGCCGTTTAGTTCCAAATTGTACTTAACTTTATCGAATAGTGTCAAGAGCTCCGACCAAGCACTCCGAATATGAGAAATTAAATGAAATGAAATATTAATGAAATAATATTATTCGGCAATTTTTAAACTAAACCAAGCTCATGAGATACCTACTAGCAATACTTTATTTATGCTATCGAAGAACTTCGAAGACACCACGTACACTTCCGAAATTTCTTTAGATTTTTTCCGATTATTTTATTTATGAGTATGAAGGACATAAATTTAAATTTTGTTACTAAAATCGTTGTTTTCCATATTCTGTAGAACTATCGCACACTTCAGTCTATCGCGTTATACATGATTTATTATTTAAGTAACTAAGCTTTGGTTTTTCTTTCTTAACCCATTAATAATCTAAGTAACTGGAATAATATGCCTGTTTATTGTAATAAATACAAGAACAGTGGCTATTTTAATATATGACCAACTAGAGTAGTCTATCCGCCACTTGTTCAAGAGTGGTAAAACAGGCGTTATTGGTTTGTGTAAGTATATCATCGATCACTTGTGCTGCGGGTTCTTGCAAATTTCTTTAAAATTACTTACTACCTACAATTTGTTATTTAATGTGAAATGTGTTACTGACAAATGTAATTTTGAGTACTTTCCTTTGCACCAATAAGATTGTATTTACTGTAAGGAAAGATTAAAATTACATTTAATAATAGCATTTGTTATGTTTATAAATTAATGTTTAATGTGTAGATGTATGGTTGTAATGTATGCTTGTGGGGATGATTGTAAAAACCTCATTTTAGTTAGGAAATATAGTTGTTTATAGTACAATGTGTTTTTATTTAATCATCATCATCACTGTCTTCATAATGTAAGTTCAACATCATAGAAGTGTCTTCCACGTTAGTTTCATCGTTGCGCTCGTTAGTCCAGGCGTCCAACAGTTCCGGAATCAATTCTTCGTTTTCAAAGGCTTCATAGATGTTAGCTTCGTCGAAACGATCCTTGAACTCCTTCGGGCCAAAGTCGTAGCCCTCCGGTAATCGCTTCAACTTTCTCCAAACATTTGCTACATTTTGTATAGCGGTCACTTCGAACGAATCCCTTTCTGTTTGAAACAATTGACTCCAGTCATGCAATCTTTGAACGCTATCGTCTTCAATAAACGACTCCATGTAGTGTGGGTATAGGGTTCGCACGAAAATGTCTCCTAATGAGTTGTGCGTTAATATAGTGAAATTATCGCCGATTTGTAGCACCACTTGCCCCGTGGTGGCGGTGGCGAGCCGGCCGCCGAGCGGGCGGGCCAGCTCGCAGCACAGCGCCCTCAGCCGCGCCGCACCCAGCACCGCCATGACGCTGGGCGGGTGGTACGGCACGCACACGCCACCCACTTCGCAACAATCTGTCACGCTATTCGCATAATTGCTGATGACGCACGTGTCCTCGCACCACTGACTGCTTAGAGTAATCAACTCCTTGTTGTTTTCCGCTTTTCCGATGGAAATATACGTCGGTGCACACCTCAAGCCGTGCGTCCAGCGCTGGACAACCTTCAGACAAGAATTTTTACTAGCGCGAGTGTCCATTAAGAAAGCCAGGTGGTCGGTCGCAAAGTACAATGAAGGGCTATCTTCGCAATGCACAGCCGCTGTTATATCGTTGCAATGAGTTATATCAACAACTTTTTTAATACCAGTCCATGATGTGCTCACACTATTTGTTCGTTTGTCATACAGAGATATTGCATTTCTCTCTATGTGCATGTAAGAGTTGCGATCAACCCCTACCATGCGATTCCAATTATTCAACAGGGAATCACTTTTGCGTTTTAATTTAACACTCCTTCCTGTCATCCTGTCTATGTTGACTATTGTCAATTTACTATCTATAGTTGTAGTGTACAATATGTTTGTGTGATGTTTATCAAAAGACAAACTAGTATATGGGGTGTCTGATTCGAATTGTTTTAATTTTTCGAAACACAATATCTCATCTGCTTCTACTATTTTTAAAATAAATATTTTGTGCTTAGTCCGTAAGGCAACAATATTTTGAGGAGAACAAATAGTTTCAAGTATTTCATTGCCATTTTCACAGTCAAAGTTTGCCAGGTTTTCACGTTCTACTGTTAACACATCCTTGTAAAATCTTGATAAATCTAAAATAAAACAGACAGCTAATTAAATAATTCTTATTTAAATATATTTTCTATAGATATATACTCGTTCGAAATGCGGCTTACGTGGCCGGCAGAGCGGCAGCTTTCTGAGCTACGTCGGCATCCTGCGTCTTGGAGCGTATTATCGTTTCTCACGCGATCCGTAACTTTTATTCCTAATATACTACGCTCCATGACTCGCTGGCATACCCCGAGTGCGGACTTTTGACGATTTGTCAATGACCAAGTTTGCGCGCCGTATGAGAGGGTCAGGAGGATGCACATATCCATGAATTTACGCTTTATGGAAAGTGGAAAAGTTCCTTTCATTAGATCTTTCATGGACCAAAAGCTCCTCTAGGCGTTTAATCTTTCACAAATTGGGTCCCACAAGGCCGAAAACGAAGTCGCGGGACAAGTTAGACTCATTTTTGAAGGATTGGTCCCAGAAATGTACAGACCGTGAATATTGGAAAAGGGGAAGGGTAAATTAAGGGTGCAGATAATTTATATTTGCTTTGCTTTCAATATAAATCAATGACAAAATCGATGACCGAACTTATGTGTTAAAATCGTGCCATTGTTTCACGACTACCACTCAGTGAAGATTGTACTATGAATTTGTGGATACTAGGTGGCTTATTCATTATATCATTAATGTATAAACATTAAAGATAAAACTTATGTCCATAATTATATACTTACAAACACAGCTAAATTGACTATGAAGAAGGTAATCAACCCAGTTGACACAGACCAACTGCATGTTACCACTCCCTGCGTAGTACCAATTGTAAGACGCGTCGAAGTTGGGGTCTGGATCATTCTCCAGACGTGTTGCCAGCTCAATCAGGTATTTGGGACACTGCATCACATCATCGTTTAGCTGCTGTACTCTATAGCGCTTTGCAGACACATCTGTAAAAAGGGTATGGAAATCAGGCTCTCTATCTATGGCAACAAGAGCAAAGCTTTTAATTTTGTGGATCATAAATTGATCTCCTGGAAACTACGAAAATGTAAACTCCATTAAGAAGTTGTTTGGTAGTTACTTTACAGAACAGGTATCAATATGTTTAAGTAACTAGAATTTTCCAGCTTATGTGTCATTTTAATAACAGTTGAAGTAAAAGATTGAATGATTTGGATTCTGGAGTCCCACAAGGACCTCAACTAGAACCAAAATGTTTGATAAGTATTGTACTTATTCTATTTGATTTATGAATGACTGTTCTGGTAAAAAGTCACAAAAAACTAAATTTTCTGTGTTGTATTGTTACTTTTTATATTCATGGTTCACACCTTTAAAATCAAATAAATTATAAAGTTGTTAAAATCCACATTTGGCTAGGGTGGTAGGTTAGAATTGCTCTCTACATGTGCTATTGTTCATGTGGGAAGCAACAGTGGAACATATGTAGGTTGGTGATGATAATATTCTACAAGTGGCTACCTCTTAATCTCTAACAAGCAAGGTAAGCATAATACTAACAACAAGCATTTTTCTTCAACACCATGTTACCATGATGCCAATCTGATTTTACTTTCATGAATTCAGTGACTGGATCCGGCTTATCTATGTTTTGCATTTCAGATATAACTTTGGGCATAGTGCTCTTGTATTGGAACTGTTCAAAGAAATCTTTGCTGACGTCGCCATCCCAGTTATCATTGAAAAACTTCAGAGGGTGTCCTGGGATGGTGTAATGTAAGTCCAGACTGAACAAACTTCGCCTCGGAGCCATCAGCTGGTGGTAGAACTTATAGGCCCTGCTGAACCTCTCTCTTTGCACTAATTCTTTAACAATTTGCTTAATGGGTGCTGTATTGTCTATAATTGATTCGTGACCCAATTCTACATCTTGTAACTTTCTCTGTAATTAAAAAAAGATTTTGTCATCATTTTTGTACAACCTCATATTTATTTATTTATTATTATTACAATGAATTGTACAACATTATAGTTTCACCTTCGGCAGAATAGGCTTTTCTTGCATACACATAAGGATAGGGGGTGACCCATCACCCCACAACTTATTTGCATAAATAAAACATATATGTATACAAAAATATCCCAATTTAAAGAAACATGTAATATAGCTCCAAATCAAAGAATGAAAAACAATTTTAAGTAGCTTATATGCATACATCTATATATATTATTTATACCTATGTTTATGATTAAATGCAGTTCAGACAAATATCTTTGCTATGATCAGAACATACCGGCAAATAACATTGTACACAAACAATATAAACTTTTTTGTCTTTTTTCCTTGACATTGAGCAACGTGCTTGTTTTAGCAGTTTCAAAGGGGGGTTCACTTCCAGAAGGTTCTTTATATCAATTAGCCCTTCGAAAAAAACACACGTAAAAGTTTAGTGGGGTGATCTGGGATGATCTGGCAAAATCAACGACCGTCTGCAAATCAGTGTGATATGCTACTAATTATGTAAGCTAAAATACGAGAATACTGAAAAACACAACTACCCTCAATGAACGTATAAAAAGTTATCACTCCGTTTTTTGAATGTGTGGGGTGATGAGTCACCCCCCATCCTTCCGAAGGTTAAATCAAGACGATGCACAATTTAAATAAGGACACCAATTTCATACTTCTTGCTCACAGAATGCCAAGCATGTTCTAGCAAGATCTGGATGCGTATGTATCATAAAAAATATCGAACTCTTTGCCGGGTACTGATACTAGAAGTGTATTTATGTGGATTTATAATTTATTTTTTATATATGTCGATTTTATCATTGTTCTTGCTTGAGACATTCCTTTTTTGGTTCTAAATCCCAAGGGGAGCTGCTGAATTTGGGGGAAGGGAGCTTCGGCTTTTTGGTTGCCTGCGACCAGCCTCAGCCGCGTTTCCTTTCTTTCTTTCCAAGCGTTTTTACGTTGAAAAGTTGGCAACAGAGCTTACTTTTATTCACTCTGCGTGAATAAAAGTAAACCTAAAAATTGAATAATTTTCAATAATTTATTGTGAGTCCTAATTGATTCCTAGTGGTAAAATTCGTGTACTTGTTCTTATTTAAGAGTTCTTTACACAAAAAAAAATTACCTCTTATTTCGGTGGGTCCCCTTGGAATACTGAGCCCCTTGTTTTTCTTCATAATTTTTATTGAAAGAGGAAATCTAACGAATTTATGCATCTGGCATAAAAAAACAAGTGCCATAGATCAAATAAATAAATATGTAGACTTGTAGAAAAACTATGTAAAATTTTCCCGGTATAAGGTTAAAAACCCGGTACTTTTAATGTAAATGTTAACAGTGTCGCAACGTGCTTTATTGAAATACACGAAAAGTAGATATATAATTATGGTTCAGTAAAATAAATACTCAATATGTTATTATTATATTAAATTACCTTAGTTCCTTTTTCAATATTATTCATAGACATACTAAATGCTAGTTAAAACGTAAATAAATTTACAAAAAAGCATTCAGCAGACCACCCTGTGTTCTATGCATGTTCAACTTCAACTTTTGTTTATGGCAAATTGGCAACCGGGTCACTTTTAGGTTAGCTACCATTTTCTTTCTTTTAGTTGATGGCTTCGTGCGATTAGCACATTCAGCCAGTGTCAAAGTAATTTATCCCACAAGTAATACACAAATATACAATACTTCCTTCCAGTCAGTATGATGATGAATGATAATAAAAATGAGAAATGAGAAATGATATACCCCCCAACCCCTCGAGTATCTCAGTAAAGATGTGGGGCTTTACTAATTCCTCGGCGGACTTCTTGAGAGAATTTGAAAACTAAAGTTGCACTGTTTTGTTTCATTTGCCAACACTCATGCACACTTTCGAACACTTAACGGTTAATAATCCACCATTATTTCACATTAATATTCGACATAACACAAATTTTAGAAAATAAAACAAAACCGCAGACACGACTCTTCACTTTCCCGCCAAGAAGTCTTAGCTACCATTACTTTCTTTCAATAGGTACCCACTGAGCTAGTAATCACTACGTATTTTTTTTTAAGTTGATGGCTTTGTGCGATTTGCACATTTAGCCAGTGTCAAAGTAATTTTTCATTCAAATAATACATAAATATACAATATTTCCTTCCAGTGTGATGATGATGAATGATAATAGAAATGAGAAGTGAGAAATGATATACCCCCCAACCCCCTCTAGTAACTCAGTAAAGATGTGGGGCTTTACTAAGTCCTCACGCAGACTTCTTGAGAGAATTTGAAAAGTGACGTTGTACTGTTTTGTTTCAGTTGCCAACATTCATGCACACTCACGAACACTTAACGGTTAATAATCCACCATTATTTCACATTAATATGCGACATAACACAAATTTTAGAAAATAAAACAAAACCGCAGACATGACTCTACACTTTCCCGCCAAGAAGTCTTTTTTTTTTTTTGTGTGTTGTTTTACGGCTCCGGATGAAATCCATCATGCCTATTCGTTCGTTCTATCTTCTTATGTAATACATAAATAAACATTATTGATGATGATGATGATGAATGATAATAGAAATGGGAAGTGAGAAATGATATTACCCCCCAACCCCTTGAGTATCTCAGTAAAGATGTGGGGCTTTATTAAGTCCTCACGCAGACTTCTTGAGAGAATTTGAAAAGTGACGTTGCACTGTTTTGTTTCATTTGCCAACACTCATGCACACTCACGAACACTTAACGGTGAATAATCCACCATTATTTCACATTAATATTCGACATAACACAAATTTTAGAAAATAAAACAAAACCGCAGACATGACTCTTCACTTTCCCGCCAAGAAGTCTCTGTGCCATACTGACTGACACTTGACAGTTATTTTTTTCTGGTCAAGAAAAATAAAATGGAACTTCATACCGCCTAATATTCAATAAAATTAGTTTTTAAATCTGTTACTGGGTAAGCGCCAAATCTGATTGGGAAACTTCTGGAAGAGCACTTCTACTGGAATCTTCATATACCGAGGCACTGAGTCTGGCTATATTGACTTCATTTCTATAGCTTCATGCTCTAACCCTATCACCTTACATTATACAGTTTTTGATGTGTAACATCTTTCCTCTCGCTTTATTGCAATTTGTGGGAGTAATTTCGTGAAATGGGACGGAAGTGTGTAACAGGAAGTCGGGGAAGCGCGCAAGCACGCGCCATTTGACAGAGTGGCAGAGTTGGCCGTCGGATGGTACCAACCAGTCGGGAAAGCGCGCGGTAGGTATTGCATTACTCTTAGTGTCAATTAAATAAAAAACAATTTTCATTAAAAATAATTATTCTTTGGTTATGAAAAATCATCTCAAATAATACCTCACTCATTTTTTTCAGAATAATAGGGGTGTCCAAGTGAGTTGTACACACTGCTGCACATCTGACTGTCACAAACTGTCCTCGATAGACTTTGAACTTTGTGTGTAGAATATGGTTGAATATTTATTGAAGAAATTTGACAGTTTTGGATGGGTTGATTTTATGTTATTTTATTTTATTTATTTCATTTACATTAGAACTTATTCGCTGGGTACATCAATGGAGTTTTAAACTGAATGCACAGCCAATTACAGGTAAACACCTCATTCAAATTATGGTAGAAGAAGCCATTCATTACTACTAAAATTTAAACACTAAACTATAATTCTTTTATAAGAACTTTAAATTTTTTATTATAAAACTACCTACAATAAATGAGAAAAAAATGTAAATTGTCTATAAAAATATTGATGTGCAGGCGTCTGAATATTAAATTTTATGTCAATCCGGCGTATTTGTGTGGCCAATGCGGTATCTTAGTTATATTATGGTTTCGGACTTCCCCATACTGTCCGGTATAAAAAACCCGCCAAGTGCGTGTCAGGCCACGCGCAGTGTAGGGTTCCGTAGCCCATCTCAATAATGCGGACTCTGAAAAGAGTTTATGAACATTTATTTAACGATGGCTCATATACTTAAATGTTGATACTACCGGTTTCACACACCTGACAACGTTATTTAAGTAGTTGCCAATGAGGAATTTGTACTGCGCCAAGCCTACTTAGCTGTGATAGTTTTCCTTTTAACTTCGTCATATATACAACTACCGTGATTTTTTTCACGTATCCGAAAACAACCAATTGGCTGGCAGGGGGACACACACTTGACTCTAAATTTTGCACTTTAAAGCTTAATAGCTCACAAACGAATGCCTCAATAAAAAACTGTTTTCACAAACTATATATTTTTGAAATTGCTATCCAACGACACCCCACACTTAGGGGTAAACAAGATAAAAATTACATCCCCACTTCACGTGTAGGAGAGGTAACCTAAAAAAAATAGTTTTTATAAATTTTACTTTACCACTTTGTCGGCGTGATTAATATGTATACCCATGCCAAATTACAGCTTTCTAGTACCTACTAAGAGTCTTTGAGCTAGACTGGGATCAGACAGACAGACAGACAGACAGATGGACATGGCGAAACTATAATGGTTCCTTGTGGACTACGGAACCCTAAAAACACTCGGTATACACGTTTCAGCAGGAGGTTAGCCTGCCTGAGGTGTTTTTAAGCCTGCAAAACCCGAAAACACGTGAGCGTTATGCAATTTATGAAAGCAATACACGAGGATGCAGAAGATGTTACTATGGACATTGCGGAAAATAAATGTAACTGAAAAGAAAGTAGCATTATCAACGATGCAATGATCATGAATGCTTAACTGCGGTTAGTAACCGGTCAAATATCAATTGCCACTTTCCTAGAAACACTGCGATAACGACCAAGCACTCAAGCTTATGTTCATTGCCAAAGGTTCATGACTTACTTTTGTTTATCTTAATCATAATCATAATCTTTATTGCTTCATATTGTAGGTACAGATCTAATTATGTTAAGCCCTGCAAGGGCATTGCAAAATCTTAAAATTACTGAAATTATAAGACAATATTATAGTACAAAATTAAAACTAATCTGTACTTGCTTGTTAGAGATCAAAAATGTAAATGTGTAACAGAAAACAAAACATAATAAATTAGGTATAACTACATGGACAAACCTCTATTATTTTATTTGAATCCAATAAGTTATATGGAGCAGCATAATAAGACTTTTTCGTCCATTCTGTTATATTGTATACTTTAGTATAACTAGATGGACTAACCCATTTCAATGATGGAGTTCTTTGCCCAGCAGTGGGGCAGTTATAGGCTATGTATTTTACTTTTATACTTACACATGAGAATTCGTTTAGCAAATAAATGGCAGAGTCATTTAGTTTTGTATACTTGTATTTTCAGTTAAATAACAATACCAAAATAAATAAATTTCAATAATTCATTTAAACACAATGACAGCAGTTTATGCATAATATAGCATTTCTGGAAGCGTTAAAGCTGCAAACACAGTTAAAACTAGCATCGAGTACACCGTCACTAAAATGTCTCTCTTAATATTGAGCAGAGGATCAAAATCAGAGCTTTTCACACAACATTTAGATTTCAGCAGCTCGTGTTTATTTTTAAACGAGATCGACTCCTTTCTATCTTTTTCTATCTCTTTGATCATGTTGTTTGTAGTTACTATAGTCGCTTGATCTTCCACTTCTTCTGGATAAACAACTAAAGGTGTATTACTAATATTCTTAATTAAGGTTGGTTCCGATAATTCTATTATTTTTTTCTGGCATTTGAAAGAAGAATCAGAGTAAATTGTTTCACAATCTTTAAACGAGAACATCGTTTGGGTAGATGGCTTGCTCAAAATTCCCAAAAGCGAGTTAGTTATGTTTGTACTATGAGCAATTGAGACAGGAAATAGTTTAGATGGGGCGTCGGTAAAGGTGTTCATAAATTTCTTATCAGGTAAGTCTGCGCTCACTTCTTTATCAACACAACTTGGTTTCTTACACAGCACACTTTTGGAACTAGTGACAGCGTTCGGAATGTCAGCAGCAGTGTCATCGATTAGTTCGGATTCATCGTTAGATATATACAAAGAATAAATACTGGCACTCGATTCCAACTGTCTCAACTTGTCTAAGGAAGAGATGGAGACCAGTTCATGAGAATCATTATATTCAGCAACACTCTCGAACGGATTATTATTATATAACAACATATGTTCCAGTTGTTTGCATTTCTTGTCATCAGCGCCGATTTCAGTATTGCTGATATGACATGCAGTTATCTTCTGTATTTCATTCAGGAGCCCTACTAACATGTCCAATGAGGAAGTGCAGTCAATATTTTCTAAGTTTGTTTCCATATTCAAATCTGCGGCTTTGTCAATGGATTTGTTAATTACCGTTGACATTTCATTGAGGGCGTCATTTGATTCCACCGCTTTCAGAAGTGTTGCCGTGACTGTGGCGGTAGTAACCTTCGCCGGTGCTTCTTTCTGCACCGGCGCATGTTCTGCCTTTGCATCATTGATATCAGATGACATTGCGCTGGTTTGCATGTCTTGCGTGAATTTCGCTTTCGGTAATTCTTTAAGAGACTGATATTCTTTATCAGCTATTCTTTTATTTTTAATAGATGTGCCCCTAAAGGCTTTGAAAATATCGTGCAAAGATTTAATATTACGTTTGGAGTCACTTTGAGCAGGGTCGTATTTCGGAAATGCGTAGCCTATGGTTGTAATTTGCATAGGAATACTTGTTACATTCCAATCCATCTGAGGACTCGTCAATGACGGTAGCGTCTCCACGTTTGATGTGTAATCTGAGTGTGAACTACTGAATTTCAAGTTTTTAGACATGGTGGACTTCATTAAGATCGATGCTGCGTCGCCAGATTGCAATAAGAACACTTGTTGCCCTGATTGTTTTGGTGTGATCGTCAAATTCTTGATCCTCAAACGTTTCTGAAAAGTCCCCGCCGGGACGCGACGATGCAATGCCTTTTGCAGTTCCTGCAACTCAGTAGCCGACTTGTATATTTGCACATCGTCGCACTTGACGGCATCTGACCTTTCGGACACGTCGGTGACGGATTCCTCGTGCTTGCCCTCTGGAAAGTTTTGGACCGCAGTTTTGACGTGTTTGTCTTCGAAGATGTCAACACGGTAGTCCGAGTCGACGGAGGAGGGCCCGTCGTGGGAGTGTTTGTTCGCAAGCGAGTCGTCGTCGCCGTCCTTGCTGTGCTTGGAGCTGCTTTCCTGGCTCTCGGCGAGGGCAGCGAGAGTGGCCGGCTTCGCGCTCATCATGCTGTTGATGATGCGGTGGAGCTTGCTGCCTATCGCTGTGGACTCTTCTCCGACTCCGAGTGAAGAAGATAGAGATACTGGAAATAAAACAGCCGAAATGTTAATCTGTTTAAATGCTACGTTGAGTTTCGTGAAACTTGTTGTATGTTTGTTGACCTAACTAAATAGATACAAAAAAACTTGAGAGAATGACATTCATCAATGCTGAGAAAGGTAACATATCGACACTCATCAGAAAATCACGATGTCACCAACGAAATCACCATTTCGTGACATTAAATTCGTTGTAAGTTTATAATGTTCCGGCATGTAGTGCTAAAATAGCCAGTTATAGATTCGGCCATTTCGACATTCAAGTTACGTCACGTCACGTCACGCCAGGTCACGTCAAGTGAGATTAAAGCTAAGCACTATGGAATATAATATCAACAAAGGTGCCATCTGACCCAGCTCGAGGTCGTGGGGCAGCAGCGGCACCCGCGCCTTGCCCGCGCCGCGCGCCGCCGTCGGCGAAGCCTCGCCGCCCGCCACCGCCGCGCGCCCGTAGTGGCTCTTCACGTACGTCTCCACAGCAACCATCTTGTTTTTTCTGTGCAGATTTATTTAGTCAATTTAATTCAACCAAATATACCTGCTGGGAGGAATCGAGATATTTCAATAACAAGTTAATAATAGCAATATGTTTCGACACATAGAAATAAGAAAATTTTAAGATTAACTAAAAAAAAGTGATTAACTAAAAAAAAATAAAGATTTATAATAAGCTTACAGTGTTTCTGGTGCGCTCGGAGTGTGGCAGCTGACGTAGGACGGCGCGACGGGCTTGCCCACGGGGCTGGCGCTCGCGGACCGCCGGTAATTTGCCCCCACCCCTTTAACCGGACGCCACAGATTGTTACTCACTAATTAATATTAATTTTATTGTGTAACAGGGTAACTCTTTAGCTCTAAGAACTTATTCAAATGTACTTATAGGAATCGAATTAAACTGTGTCCATGTTTATGTAACGTACAATTGAAATGTTAAATTCACCTTTACACACCTAAAGGCGGCAACGAAGGAGGTTGCTGCCTCGCGACGGCGGCGGCGTCCACGCGGCGGCGTCGCGCCGAGCTCGCGGGGCGCTCCGCCGCCGCGGACGCCGCCAGCCGCTGCAGCCGGTCCGCCATCAGCGTCCTGCCGTACTTAGTCTTGTACTCCTCACTGTGCGCCTGCACGTAAGACTTCTTCGGTTGAGCGAGACTGTTTAATCTCGAAGTTAACTTTGACGGCCCTTTCACGGCTTCGCCTTTGGCCTCCTTTTCCTCGTCCGTCATATCGGCTGGTTTCTTCCTTGCGGAACGATCGATGTACCTGTCTTCGTTCGAAATTTGCTGATGTACCTTCAACGACTCCGGTGGAAAAACCGGTCTAGATCGACGGTCTCGAAGCATATGTGAAACCTTAACATTCTTTTCGTTGGGAAGTTCATCTTTTATGTATTTATGGTAGTCTAAGCGTGAACGCCTCTTCAGGGAGCTCGGTCGGAGCGCGGAGCGGCCGTCGACGGAAACTTCCACCTTTCTACCGATTTTAGGATCGGTTGGCGTTTTTTGTTTAGTCTTTTGGACGCTATCGAACTCGTGCAGCAGCTGTGAAATAGTTTTTAAAGGATTGTCAGAAACTTTTGGAGGATTTACTGAAATTTTCTTGCGTTCCTTTTTTAATTTTTCTATATCCGATTTCATCGCTTGAGTTTTTGTACTTATTATCACTTTGGGTACGACATTTGTCACGGCATGGGCTTTTTTGTTACCGACGCTCTTAGGAGTGAAGACGTCTTCAGCGGTCGGTACCTTATCAAAGCTAAAACTGCTAGGGCTCGACGAAGTCAAGTGATGTTTGAGGCTCGTGCCGCTGTCACTACATTGAATTGTGAAACTATCTTGGCAGGCTTTTGTATCTGTTTTGTTCAAGTCTGCAGACTTACATTCCAATGTCTTAATATTCCCCAATTTTTTCATTAAGTCATATATTTTATCAATATTTTTCCTGCATTCAATGGATGATGATCGTTTAAGGTTCTCTTTACAAAAATCATCATTTTTGGGCGTATTTGATGGTACCATATTATGTGTACTTTCTGATATTACCATTTTATTGCAACTTCCTTCTTTGCGTATGTCGATCAATTCATTAGTTTCTTCTAATCTGCAACAAAGATTTTTGAAAATATTAACAGATAATATATTTAATAGTTACAAAAGGGCACTTAACACCATAGTATTGAACTCACTCTTCCCGAATTTCTGATGGGCTATTTGTTTTTAAATGAGTATCCGGTGTATTAATAATATTAGAAAGTATATTCAAGTTAGCGCCTAGATCATTCGACACCATAGAGGTAGACGCGGAATACAACTCCCTGGCATCACTGCTGCAGTCGCTCTGCTGCGTGTACATCATTTCAGTCACTGCATCATCGAGGTAGTAGCTTCGGTTAACATATTTCTTGCTATTTATTTCAGGGCTTAATATTTGTGATTCTCCCTGCTCATCCCCTAACTGCTCTAAAGGAGTTTCTATTACTAGGTATCTTCTACTTTTACGGGAATTACATTTTGAGGGCTGTCTCTCAATACAGTGAGGATTCTGCCCGTAAATAGAATTATAGAAAGATTTATTAGTAATCGACAATTTGGTGACCGAACTCGACGGTTGAGGAGCTATCGACCCCTTCCCATATCTGTGCTTTGTTATTTTACAATTTTCACTCATAGCAATCTTCTTTTTTTCGCGTCGTTCTCTTATTTCTAATAGTCTTTTTCTCTTTCTTTCTTCAATAAGATAAGATTTATTTTCGTACGGTGATTTCACCCTCACTTTTGAAGGCGGTTTTTTATTAACAGGCAATTGTACTATTTCTTCACCACTTTCTTCAGCCAACGAACTCATGTTTAATTTATGCATCGACAATGTTAAGTCATCGGGCGAAATAAAATTAAAAGGCGCCTCTTTTCGTAGAACATTTGGTACTGCCCTCGTGTCGAGGATGTCTTTCATGGCAACACACGAGTCACCAGATTCAAAGAAACTATCCTTTGAATAGTTGTTCTCATTTTCGTTATCGTAACCCTCATGATCAGTAGTCAAAGACGTATCTTGAGTATCCATGCTTTTATTATTGTTCCCGTTTTCAGTGTCACCTTCGTCTATTTCATCGTGAGCTTCCTCAAATTCAGCGTCCTCCATATCATTTTCAGCTTCCTCGTCGTTGGCTTCCTCGATCTCAACTATTTTAGCGGTTTGTTTATCGTCATCGCTATTACGAACTTCGAAGGGTACAGGCATTATGGCCACCGCTGTTGTTTCATCTGAAAAAAATACAAAAGTAAGTGTTTGGTTTATATTGTAAATTACAAATATTTACAGAAACGATAACTTGCCATGTTGACTAGGAAGATTGGCTTGCAGAATCATTATGGAACTAATGTTACTAATAACCTGTCCCGACTCAGAGCGGCCGAGCTGGAGCACCACATCCACTCGCGACTCTTTCTTCTCTATAGTATTGATCGGCTGGTGCTCTCTTTTGCAGCTAACAACTAGATTATCAGAACACAATTTGCTAAATAATTTATACGATCCACAAATTAATTTCGGTACTTCAACGACTATCTTCTTTTCTAGTATTTTGGATAGGGATCTGATATCCACCTCCGAATGTATGATGTCGTCCCACATGCTCGAGTGACCATTCGCCTTCCGTTCCACTTGCAGGGGGATACTGGCGGAGGTGGCGAGAACTTTTGTATTGATCGTTTCTCTGTCTTTAGCTGCACTTTCGACCTCTTTCCACTTCTCTTTTGCTTTCTCAGTCAAGTAATCTCCATTACTGATACGTTTCAGCTGATCAATAGTGTGTTTAACATATCTTATAATGTTATCCATATAGAAACTATAGTTGTCTTCTAATCGCTTGCAGCAAATGTAATCGAGCAACGAAGCCGGAAGTACTGTGCCATCGAATTCATTAGAACTAGAATTGAGAGCATTTAAGCTTTTGAGCTGTTCTTTTATGTAGGGGTATTTAAAGAGGAAGTGTTTGTCATACACCGTCGATACGTTAGAGGTCCGCATCTCGAGGTCACCGAATTTGTGGCAAAGGGTGTTCTCTAACGATGGAGGATTGCTCAAAAGGTCAATCCTCTCCTTGTTGATTGAGAATACGTGGCGAAGGTCCTCGCTGGTGTAAGTGTCGCTGATTTCCGAGCCGTCGCCGTCGGACTCGGGCTCGTCGTTGTACACGATGGTCCCCACGTACTGGTTGGGCGCGCTGCGCTTCAACTCATCCACATTCGACATTAGTTTGGTGCCTATTTCAATGTTTTTGTATAAGATCACTAAATCACTGGCTGAAAGGGTATCGCCTACTGAAAGAAAGTGTAATATCACCATAGGTGTGCGCGTATTTTTGTACTACTTTAATACTGATCACTTGCATTCGTACGTAGCATACTATGCTAATGCAAATTTAGTCGAAAATATTATATTTATTCAATAGTTACTATGCTCGTGGATTTGCGTACTCGTGAGACCGGGATTACAAAATTAAATTAGTCTTACCGTCATGAACAAAAGGATGATTTTTAGCCATCAGCTCGTAGAGTTCGTTAGCAGTTTGGTACTCGTGCGAGTCGCCGTGGCGTGCCGCGGCCCCCTCCCGCCCCCCCCTCCCCCGCGTTGTCTTCGTTCACTCGGCTTATCAACATTATTTACCACATATGATTTAAACGGAAAATCCTCCAATAGATACAGAAACTTTCAAAATGTAAATACAATATATAACTACAAAAACAATTATGTCAAACCGATTATATTGTAAATTTATAGGTCATCATTTTCAAAAACGAATTGGTCTTTCTGACAGCAGTAAATTCGAAATTTGAAATAAGTTTTTTATTTTGTGAAAGATCATCTTATTTTGGCCATATCCAATGTGTGGAAACTTATTGAAGTATATTTTTATAACGAACCTTATTTTTCTATTTTATCAATAAGAAAACACCACAACACCAATCATAATTAATTTCTGATATCATTATCATAAAAATGTCTAAAATCATTATTGTTTCATTGGTGGAACACGAAATACTTTTTTGGAAATTTAAATGCGATCGAATCCTATAAAATAATTCCCTACTCACAGGACCAACGTCTGGTGACGCTAAAAAGGAAGCATGAGGCCAAACTCTCCAAAAAATAACTGCTTACAGGATAAACAGTGTAAACCTGTGTAAACAAACGCAAGTAAATTCGTAAAAGCGATATTGTCACAATTATACAGGAAGACAAAAAAGTTAATATCTTGCCTATTCAGATACTGACTGATCTTTCTTGTTCTACTTCTTGGGAGTTTATTGAGTGGTAGAGCCGCGCTGCGTTGCAGCACGAAATGGGCCGGCTCGCCCGGCGTAATACCACCCTCTCACAGAATATCGGCGTGAAAGAATGGCACTCGTTGCTGTTGTTTCGTCCGGTGAGTGAAAGTACCGGAGGCCCATCTCTCACCCCTCCCCCCTCCCAATTCCCACTCCCTCCTAAAGGTCCAACTCCTTCCTCAAGGTCAGCAACGCATCTGCGATTACTTTGGTTTTGCATGTCCATGGACGGCGGTGATTACTTTCCATCAGGTGACTCGCCTGTTCGTTTGCCTCCTTTTAATATAAAAAAAAGTAACAATCGCCCAGAGACGAATTATGTTTACATTTCTTGCTTCTTATTATAGACTGTTAGGCTCGTTACACACGTACCACAACCGCAATACGTGGACGGGCTAATTTGTATGAAAATTAATAGTTGAATTCACACGGGTCATATTTTGTAAGCACAGCTTGACCACCTTTTGTCGCGAACGGTGTGGGTGGTTGTGGTACGTGTGAAACAAGCCTCATACAACGTGTAGAAGACAGGTGTGGTCAAAATGAAAAGATCCAAGTGTATCCGATCTAGATTTTGTATGCAGAGTTACTAAGACATAACTATTAACTTTAATGTGTTGCAATTATTAATTAAATATTTCTATTGTAACGTCACATTAAAATAAACAAGTCACAGCCCTAGTGGTTTAGTTACTCCTGGGCACTTACGTTTATGATCACTGCTGCTTGCGCTTATAAGCGCGCCTGACGCGCATGACTTACTAATATAAATATTTAGTGTTTTTAATTTGTTTATATAATTTTAACGCAAATTTTGTTGCGAAACAAATTACAAAAACACAATGTTGAAAAAATCATATGTATGTCATAGGTATGTCAGAAGGGTGCAGGTTCAAATCCTGCTCGTGGAAATTTTTTTTTCAACATTGTGTTTTTGAAATTTGTTTCGCAATAAAATTTGCGTTAAAATTATATAAACAAATTAAAAACATTTTATAAATAGCTAGCCTACTTCTTAACTGATCTTTAGTATTTGTAAAAATATTATGATCAGATGTTAATGACGGTAGTTGTTGACATTGAATTGGCGCCTTTGGCTTTCAAAGTAAAAAAGTAAATAGTGTTGAATAAATATTTAGTCTATAATTGCGTGACAAATAAAAGTTAATAATTATGTCTTAGTAACAACACATACAAGATCTAGATGGGATACACTTTAGATATTTTCATTTTGACCACACCTTTCTGTGACACGTTGTATTAACAGCGTAGCCGGGTTAATAGCTTAAGTTTACCGGGTTAATAACTTAGGACGATGGCTTACGTTCGCTCAGACGCTCAGACCCTAGGATCGAAAATTCCCCCGGCGTTTTGTAGAGGATGGCATTCTATTCACGAAATAAAAGTAAGCGTTGCTAAATAAATAAAATTTTAATCAATAAAATAGCATTATACAATGTTTTGTTTTATTTTATATAAATATTTGGTAAACAATTTAAGCACCTTACACTTCTTAATATTCGGGAATGTTAAATAATAAATTATGATTAACAAAAATCAGTCTTAAAATTAAGTTATATAATTTCAGTGCGTTATTACATAAATGCTTAATACTTTGAACTTAATATTATTTATAGTCTTTTAACAAATCATACATTTAAAACAGTAAACGAATGAACGAAAACATTAGTATAGGAAGACAAATTGTGCTTTTAGAAACCTCACTCCTCCAAACCTCACTAGAATGAAGTGTTCGGATAATATCCATACCAGCACCCGCTCACCTTTATTCTAAGCATAGTTGAGTACAGATCGCCAAAAGAGAGACGTACTCTGATTTATTTAACTTATAACAATATTTTACAAAGTATTGTCGCACTGACTCCAATGTTGTTATCATCATCAACGTATAAACGTCCCACAGCTGGGCATGTTGGAGATAGGGCCACAACACACGCCGCTCTGGCCCAACGCGTGATCTTATGTTAATAATAAATAACTAGTTTAAGTAACTGACGTGTTTAGCTAGTTAATGTAAGTGAAGCTTTAAAATAAGTTCTTTAAAAACAATCTGTTTTTGACGGTTTTTTTGTTCTACTGCCGCCGCCCCGCCCCGGCCGGATTATATGCATTCATGGTATGTTTGTTATATCACTAAAAAAGTTACATGTCAATGTAATTACAATACTTAAGTACGGTGATCACGTTCATTCAAGGCGCTCGGAACAGGGATTCGAGCAGTTCCGGCTCCGTCAAGTCCTTTTTATACTGTTGCGCAAGCTCTTGGATGATGTGCCGCCTGCGAACGTGCGGCGGCTGGTACCTGCGATGATACAGTTGTGCATTCAACATTTGCTTGCTTCCACTAAACTATAACTGTACTAGCTGTTCGTCGACCCACCGCGTCGCCCGAATGTAGTATGTAGTAGGAAAGGGGATAAACTCAGTTTCCTCTAGAAAACCTCTGACGGTGTTTCGATTACTTGGCTCCAGCTGGCCACCCGTCGCAAGCACGTCGCCAACAGCCTCGGGGCCGCCAGCGCGGGCCTCAGTGACGCCACGACATTAGGACGACACCCACAGAAGGTAAGCCTAATACATATTGTGTTATTTTTTCTCTCTTAATATGTTCAGTATTTAGTTACTATATTGTAAAATGTTTATTCAATAAAGATTTATTATATTATTATTATTATTTATATCATACCGCGCTCAAGCAACGCACACATTGATCCTCTCACGGACATGGATCTCGGAACAGCTCGAGCGCAGCTGTTGCGAGATTACACATTATTACAGTACGCAGTCCACACTCGCGCACCAGTGCCATCCGCCTTAAACTAGTCGCCGACAGCCTCAGTCACAGGACACAGTCCATACTCACATTC
This sequence comes from Eudonia truncicolella, assembly GCA_949315975.1. NCBI lineage: Eukaryota > Metazoa > Arthropoda > Insecta > Lepidoptera > Crambidae > Eudonia > Eudonia truncicolella. The sequence continues at coordinate 1,952,469 of OX438839.1, forward strand.
CCGTAAACAATCATAGAATTCAATGAGAAGATGGCGGGTAAATCAAACAAAAAAACAACAAAAAACTTACATCTCCGTATGGTGCGTGGTCCGCCTGGCCCGCGCCAGCGCCATCCGCCGCAAGCACGCGGCCAGCAGCCTCGGCGCGACCTGCGCGGGCGCGGAGGCGGGCGCGGGCGCGGGCGCGGAGGCGGGCGCGGGCGCGGGCGCGGGCGCGCACGGCTGCACGTGCTGCACGTGCACGAGGCCGGAGCGGCGCGCGCCCACGCACGTGACGGAGACCTCGTGCCGCCGCCACGGCACGCCCGTCTCGCAGTGACGGAGCAGCTCGTCTGGAACACGCGGTGCGCTGAGCCCCGGGTGCCTAATGCGAGTTTCATTCGCCGTTCGATCGCGTTATCGATAACGACAATTTGTATAAACATTTTAATTGTACTCGTCTTCCACCAGGCGCCGCTGCTGCTTCGATACAGATATGTAAAATGTAGTACGAAAATTGAATTAAATGAAATTAAACTAGCGTTGAGCACTGATTTAACACGTAATCCTAACTGTGAGCTGAACGCTTGCCGTATTTGTATCGTAGCGTAAAATAGAATTGTTGTATGGAAATTCATACAGCGTCACAGGAACTAACGATCGACAGACGTCATTTCATAGATTATATAACATTAACATGTCTCAAACTTTACGTTACGACAAGTCGGTGCTAGGACGACGAGTTACAGAGTAAAGATAACGAACGGAAAACCCTAGCGCGATGCTATTAGGTAAATGCCAAACACTGAATGCTTAAAGTGTGTATCCTTATCACAGACATGACGCTTTGGACGACTTTGGGTAAATTAAAAAAATATGCATGGAAACAATTTTAAATATTATACACTCGTTACGTGTAAATGTAAATATATATTGTTTTTATAATAATAAAAAAATATATTCACCGATGGGCAAGTTGAGATGATCTTCGAAGTCTTCCAACCAAATGATGAGAATTTTCGTTGTAAAATCTCTATTCCGTCTTCCACTACCTACGAACATAAACAGAGACAGTCAATAAACAGGTTTACAAACAGTAAATCAAAGAGGTCGATGGTGCCATGCACTGGTAAACGCGCACGTACTGCGAACGTTGCAGAAGTTAAGCAACATTACAATGCCTTTGAATAAAATTATAAAAATACTTGTAAAAGTACATTGACAGGTTCACCACCGTGTTAAGATTTAAAAAAAAAATATTTTGTAATTTTTCTTTTCTTTTTTTCATTTTTCATCGGATAGGTGACCAAAAGTTTATCATCACGAGCTCCTCCTCGCTTCGGAATGCACGTAAAGCCGTTGATCCTGGTTGCATTAGCAGTCGTTAACAACCTCACGTCCGTGGTGGTTTATGGCCCGTTCTTCCTGTGGTGGTTTTATCTACAGGGAGGGATGTCTCGCGGCCCAGCGGATATAAAAATGTCATGATAGTGAACTTAGAAATTGATGACGTAGTGTTTTATTTAATTGTAGCCTGTAGTTAATTTTTTTGGCACTTATAAGTTGTTAGTGTTTAATTGTCTTTAAACTTTGAAGAAGGCCTACATCCACAGGATTGAGAACGGCTGAGAAGAAGAAGAAGAATTGTCTTTATTTCTAATCACGCTGCGTTAAACTGTACTTAGTTTTTAAATTTAGCTTAAGTAATTTGTAAGAACCTTTAATAGTATTAATGTAAACAACTGTCTGTAGACTTATTTTAAAAAAAGCCTAAACGAATAAATAGTTTTGAATGTAGCGAGCACAAGTACCAGTTAGCGGCTGCGGCTGCTTGTCGAGGTCGAGGTCGAGCCGCGGCTTGTCGGCGCCCTTGTCGCTCTCCGACACCGAGCGCGAGTACGACCCCGCGCCCGCCGCGCCCGACCCGCCCGACCCGCCCGACCCACTCGACACGTCCCACGACGACCCCGCCGCGCCACCCGAGTTCCTGCCGTTCACAAGGGATTATCATTATCATTTTCAGCCAAAAAAAACGTCCACTGCTGGACAAAGGCCTCCCCCAAGGATCGCCACAACGTTCGGCTTTGTGCAGCCCGCATCCATGGGCTTCCCGCGACCTTTAACAGATCGTCGGACCGACTTGTTGGAGGCCTGCCCACACTGCGACTTCCGGTACGCGGTAAGGGATGCCGATAGTGTTGATGTTTGTGATGGCCGTTGGACGCCGAGCTCCATTTCAGGGAGTAATTTCTGAAATTGTCTTTGTTCCGACTGTTCGTAACAGTCAATTAGTCGCTGTTTGACTTTTTCATATTTGTCGGCCTCTGGCGGGTTAACTAATAAGTCGCTGATCTGCTGGATTTCTCTCTTCCCAAGCTTCGCGATGACTAAATTGTACTTATAATCGTCGCCCTGCTTCTGTGGTGCGACGACTGCTTCGAATTGCACAACCGTGGTGCGCCCGTCCAAAAATCGGGAATTCGCTCGATTATGGTTACGGCTGCCACCTCCGACGAAAAGGCATTATTTCCACCTGATCCACTGGTGTGTGGTTGGTTGCTCCTGATGCCAGTGGCGTGTGGTAGGGCCATTGTGAGTATGTGGTAATGGCGTGGTCGACGTCACGGCTGGTAGCAAAAGCCGGGTTCGAAAGTTCACCGTTGTTGTAGGTGTAGTGCATCGTAAGTTTGCCTCCGTGCCTCGTCCGTCACGTAGTTATAAACGTATATTGCACTGTTGTTGCGTGACTAAAAACGCGGGGTCACCGAATATTACGGACTTCGGAGGAAATAAACAGCGGTGATAATGTAGATATATTTTTAACTCTTACTTTCGAACTAACTTAATAAGTTAAATAACAAAGTTTATATAGTACAAAAATAGTGGCGGGAGTGAATGCTATGTTTTTGGAAATGTCACGGATTAGGAAGTCGATCAGAAATTGTTTACACAGCAATTACATCACGTTCTGGATTCCCAATGTACCCTACGAGTGGTACGTTTCCTACGTGATACTATGTTGTGCCTTTGGCACAGTCACGTCGGGGACATTGAACAATGTGCCTTCAGCACAATGTTCAGATGGCGGGACGAACTGGATGAATTTAACCAAAATTTGAATCAATCAATCTAATTAGACAAGGACCGCAATGGGTGGAGGAAATGGAGGGGGGCCATTGCTCAGCAGTGGGATAGTGAGGGCTAATAATAAAATATAATACGAAGCGGCGTATACCAGTTCGTATTTCATACTTCAATGTTAGCTAATCGGCTATAACATTAGGGCAGCGGCTGTACCTGCAGTGCTTGCCGCCGTCGGAGGGCTCGCGGCCCGACGGCACCACGAACGCGATCTCGTTGCTCGAGTCCGCCCAGTACAGCACCTGCGGCCGGCGCACGTGGTCATGGCACACTAAACACTTACTTTAAATTACATTTATTATTAAAAATACAGATTGTATGTGATTAATTTGAAAAATATTTTTTCATTTTTTTTCATTAAGTATCAAGTTGTTCAATAAAGTAGTAGCTAGTGCCGGGGCTACGTACCTGGCGCGTAGCATCGTAACTGTGCCGGGGCTACGTACCTGGCGCGTAGCATCGTAACTGTGCCGGGGCTACGTACCTGGCGCGTAGCATCGTAACTGTGCCGGGGCTACGTACCTGGCGCGTAGCATCGTAACTGTGCCGGGGCTACGTACCTGGCGCGTAGCATCGTAACTGTGCCGGGGCTACGTACCTGGCGCGTAACATCGTAACTGTGCCGGGGCTACGTACTTGGCTCGTAGCGTCGTAGACGGCGGGCGCGGCCTTGCCGACGGCGGCGGGCGGGTCGCGGGCGGGCGGGCGCGCGTCGTAGCTGGTGCCGGGGCTACGTACCTGGCTCGTAGCGTCGTAGACGGCGGGCGCGGCCTTGCCGACGGCGGCGGGCGGGTCGCGGGCGGGCGGGCGCGCGTCGTAGCTGGTGCCGGGGCTACGTACCTGGCTCGTAGCGTCGTAGACGGCGGGCGCGGCCTTGCCGACGGCGGCGGGCGGGTCGCGGGCGGGCGGGCGCGCGTCGTAGCTGGTGCCGGGGCTACGTACCTGGCTCGTAGCGTCGTAGACGGCGGGCGCGGCCTTGCCGACGGCGGCGGGCGGGTCGCGGGCGGGCGGGCGCGCGTCGTAGCTGGTGCCGGGGCTACGTACCTGGCTCGTAGCGTCGTAGACGGCGGGCGCGGCCTTGCCGACGGCGGCGGGCGGGTCGCGGGCGGGCGGGCGCGCGTCGTAGCTGGTACTGACGTGGCCCGACCAGCCGCCGTGCCCGCGCACGCGCACCGGCGTGCCCAGACTAAATGGGAACATTCATAGAGTAGCTTTACACAACGGCTTTATCAAACATCGCAACCGCTTATCGAATAGAGCTATCGAAACATTAGAAACAATAGAAGAGTTGCCACGCGGTTTGCGAACAAAACGTTTATTTTTAAAATACAGTCTCACTCCCAACATTCAATATGCAAACATAATTGTCTCACAACAAACGATAACGACGCCGAGTAGATTGCTATGTATGATTCCAATAGTGACATTGTAGTTTATGCGTACGCAGACCCAGCTAGTACTGACCCGCGCAGCATGCGGATGAATCCGGGCGGGGCGTTTTCACTGTTCGCGTTGGCCAAGATGGCGGCGGCGGAGGTCTCGCCCGCCCGCACGCAGAACAGGTGCACGGTGAGCGGCGCGCGCCAGCCGCACGCATCGATGCGCCGCAGCCCGGCGTCGAACCCGGGCAGGGTGTCGTCCAGCGCCACCAGGCGGGGTGGACCACCCTAGCGGACATATAAAATGTTTTTGGCAACTAAATTTCTAATTTGGCTCGAAAGACCAAAATTATTTATGATTTTTTTAAGTATTGTGTAAGTTAGTTCCATTCCCCAACTGTTAAAAAGGCTCAGCACAGCTTATAGGTGATGTTTTCGCCAGTAAAAACTCTAATGAAATGTTAACCAAAAACTTTAAAAAATAAATGATATCCAATAAACAAAACCATTCCGATAACATATAAGATAAAACGTATAGTACGAGTACGTACCTTTTTGTCGCCGCCTACATTTAAGTACCCGAAGTGCGACAGAAACAGTCTCGCGGTCTGGAACTCCGTCACTGGCTCGGGAGGCACGTACTCTTCCGGTACCTGAAATAATAACAAAAATGTTAACTGTTAACATGCACATTATCTATTGAAATTACAGTTCGTCTCATTCAATGAAAGAAAAGAGAAGGTTTTTTTTATTTAATTCGATTTTAAATTTTCCCAATAAATTATGAAATACAAAAGTTTGCTATTATAAGTTGCCAACGTACCGTTTGTTAATTTCTTATTGGAAAAAAGGAATTTGTCAACGAACTTTCATTTATTTTGTTATCGTTTAAACTAAAATTGTCTACAGGAGAGCTCGTTAAAAAGCCCCGAAACTAAGAACTCATTTGAGCCGGCCTTAAGGTTAGGACTTAAAAGACTAAGTCCTGCCTGACCAACACTAGTTTAATACCCAGCAAACCCGTTTAGCGTGAATGGTGAGTTTATGGTCCACTTTTTAATATCCTATTTGTCTTTGTGACTAGGCCTTTACCTAAAAGTGGTACGATTATCAGCAGCTAGTATTGTTCGGGCATGACCTTGTTATCCTCGGCACCTCGAGGAAGTTCAACTGGAGCACGCTGCGTTTATTGTGTGATAAGGCGTGGTTTCACATCTGCTATTTGTCGCGTCTCGGCCTAAACCTAACAGGTACGTTTATAGGCATCTAGTAATGCCAGCGACTGACCACGTTATCCTCTGCTTCTGTGGCGCGCTTCTCGATAGCGGCCTGTTGCTCCAGCAGCTTGAACAGCGTCGGCGCCTCGGGGTCGTTCAGCTGGCGGAGCACCGCGTCCAAGCTCGGGAACGCGGAGTCACTACGTGAGGGTGAATTTTTTTTAGTGAACGGAGGATCGGGCTGTCTCATGCGTATTGGTATTGATGTGTTCGTACGAGTCAAATTCCTACAAAAAAGTTATCAAATGTCAAAGTGCGTCCGTCCTTAATACTACGCTTACCAAAAGCGGGTTATCAAATAACATATTTTTTACAAATCATCATAGAGGGGTTTCTAAAAAAAACAATTAAGGAGAGCAATGAAACAGTGGTAAAAAGTCCTCATGTCCTCATGTATAGCCATCGCCATGACGCTGATTTTCTGACTCTTGAGAGTCTGATAAGGAAATTAATGAGAAACTAAAAAGTGATTATCTGAAAAAACGTTCTACTTATGTATAATTTGTACTATCGAGAGAGTACTAATAATAAAATTGCTTTGTCATTGTTACAAAATTATAATAAAATGGTAAAAAAACACGAGTCGACACGCACGCGTCGCGCAGAAATCTGAGCCGGCGCTACAGCGAGGCGCAGGGCGGCACATGTCGGCCGCGGCGTACGCAGCTCACCCGTGCATTACAAAATCTGCGCCTCAGCATACGCTTAGTGTAGTTGTCCACGGAGGCGAAGCTTCATAGACGCTTCAAAATACGCCAAACACCTTAAGCAGCCCAGCGTACTGATATCTGCCCACGAAGCGTATCGCAAGCGTACGTTGTCAATCATTTGTGAGAATTTTACTATCTGAACAAATTTCACAGCCGTTCCCGCCATTTTTTACATTAATAAACACGTGCGTTCGCTTTATGTACGCCCCGGCGTATGACATGCGGTACGGCAGGCGTCATGACGCGAGCGCGACGTTGCCGCTCCGGCGACAGAGTAGCATAGTTTTGTATGTAAGCTGCAAGCAGGCGTTCTCAAGGTGCCTTACAAATAAACAATGAATAAGGTCCGAATAGTTATTCAATGTTTTGTTCCTATCATTCATTCGTCATTTCAAATTAGAATAAAAGAGACAGAACACGGAACTATTCGGAGCTTATTGTTTGTTTATTTGTAAGGCGTTAAGCGTATAATGAGGAATACGCGTCTATGCGCGCTACGCCCCCGTGGATGTAGGGCAGGCGGTACTGACGTGGTGCTGGGCGGCGCGGCGCAGGGCGGGCGGCAGGCGGGCTGCGCGGCGCGCGGCGCGGGCAGCATGTCCACCGGCCGCGCGCACGCGCCGCCCGCGCCGCGCCCCGCGCACCGCGCCGCGCCCCGGCTGCTCAGCGACCACGCGAACCGGCCCCAGCCGCACCGGATTATCACTGGGGCGAAACAACATGAGGCACGCATCATCAACAGCATCAGCTCGCTTTACTTCCCCCCTGCTGGGGCACGAGCCTTCCCTATGGACGGATAGTCAGAACGGGCGATGGCCCGTTCTGACTTTCTCATCTGATAGTAAGTGATGACTTACCATCAGGTGAGAAAGTAGCCGAATGCAAGGTTATCTAAATATTAATAAAAAAACCACCAAGCGGGGCCAGTGCAGTGCGGTGGTTGTTAACGACTGCTGATGCAGCCGGGAACAACGGCTTTACGAGCCTTCCGAAGCAAGGAGGAGCTCGAGATGATAAAGTTTTAGTCATCCATCCGATGTCCAGCCTTTGCGAAAGTTGCCAATTTGGTTATAATTTTCACGCATTATTTTGAAAAAAGTACTATAAAAGCCTTGCTGCAACAAGGCATTGATAGACTCACATACTCATGTTATATTTTTGTCTTTATGTGTAGTTCATGTACACATGCCCGTCATGCACGTTTATAAGTTCAATTAGTATGCCTAAATTGAAATTGAAATTGTCATTTTACTTCAAGTTTGTGTACTGAAGGGCACTCACCGACCAGCGTGGGCTGCGGCTCCTGGCTGTTGGCGAGCGGCTCCTCCAGCAGCGAAAGCAGCGCACTGCCGTCGGCTACAAAGTGCCGCAGCCGGCCGTGCCCGAGCGCGCTCAGCCAGCGCTCGTCCAGCCGGCACCAGCGCCCGCCGCCCAGCCCACCCACACCCACCTAAATCACACTTAGATCATCATCATCATCATCAGCTCAATTTATGTCCCCACTGCTGGGGCACTAGACTTCCCTATGAATAGACTGAGAGAACGGGCCATAACCACCACCCGGGCCCAGTTCGGATTGGTGGTGATTTTAACTTTTCTTTATTTGATGGCTTCGGGCGACTAGCACATTTAGCCAGTGTCAAAGTAATTTTTCTTACAAGTTATACATAAACAATATTTCGTTCCTGTATGATGAGGAGAGTGAGAAATTATATATCCCCCAACCCCTTGAGTATCTCAGTCACGCGGATTCTTCCTGAGAGAATTATAAAAGTGTCATTGCACTGTTTGTTTCATTTGCCAACACTCATGCACGCTCACGAACACTTAACAGTTGGTAATCCACTATTATTTCACATTAATATTCGACACAACACAAATTTTAGAAAATAAAACAAAATCGAAGACACGACTCTTCAAATTCCAGCCAACAAGTCCTTGGTGGTTGTTAACGACTGCTAACGCAGTCGGGACCAACAGCTTTTCGTGCCTTCCGAAACTGGAGGAAACTCGCGATGATAAATTTTTGGTCACCCAACAGATTGCCGACCGGCGAAAGTTGGTTAACATTAGCAATCGCAGACCAAGCGCTCTCACCACTGCGCTATCAAGCACCTCATATTATTAATAAAAGTATCTAATTTAACTATTTTAGCTAGAACTACGTTTCGGCACTTCGGTCGGGTTAAAAGTCACTAAACACAGGATGAAGATAGAAACAAAGTTTAACCATAAACACTTTTACAGAGTTTCCTGAAACCTAATATTTAATAAGTTCAATAGACGAAGAACACATGTATGCGAACTGTTTGCTAAATTCAAGGTCAAAAGAGTCGTCAACAGTCATCTTCAGCGTACCTGGTCCAGTATCAGCATCAGCAGCGACTCCGCAGCGTCACGCACTCTCATCGAGACCGGTTTCAGTTCTTTCTCGTCTTTCATCTTCGGCGGCTCGCCTGGTTTGCCTGCGTACATTAAGAGTGAAGTAAGCCAACGCATGAACTTATCAGCAATATTGTTTTAAATTTTATCAGCTATAGATTTATACGAGATTTATGGTTACAGCTCAGTTACATAAAATAAATTCTGTTTACCCATTTTTATAAAAAAAAAAAAACAAAAGGCTAAAAAAGCTATTAAGGTTAACGCCTCGGTGGCAAAGCGCTCGGCCCAATACTCAAAGGTCCCGGATTCAATTCCCAGGTCGAACAAAGTGTGTTTCAGATTTTTCGATGCATAGCCTGGGTTTGTGATCACCAACCCGCATTTAGCAAGCGTAGTGATTAAGCCATTACTCACTCAATTCTAATGATAATTTTATTTATATGGTGGACACCTTTGCCTAGTTAATGGGACAGACATGGACATTTACTTTACTGAGACGCTATTGAATTTTGGAGAACTTCGGAGCAGCACTGACCCTGGCTCTTGGCGCCGGAGATGCCGAGCTCCAGCACTTCGGTGAGCGTGGCGCGGCAGGCGGCGTCGGCCAGCAGCGCGGGGCACAGCCAGGCGCACAGGCAGCCGTACGCCGCCACCACGCACGAGTGCAGGTCGCGCGAGTGCGCCTGCGGCGGCCGGCTGCACTGCACCACGATGTAGTCGCAGATCCAGCGGACGGCGCGCTTGCGCTCGATCGCCTCTGCACGGCACGGTTGTTGAACGGTTACTCAATAGATAAACACCTACAATACTATTTCACTCGTACAAACATGCACGAGACATCATCCCCATACAGATACAAGCACGACTAGCTTGCACCTAGTGTGCGAAGTACCATAGTAATCGGGGGATAGGGATGTATCGTGCGTATTCGTATGAATTTTATTCGTACGTAAACCTAAGATATTAAACGTACGAATTGAACGTGCACACAAGTTGCGTTTTTCTCAGTTGAAATGCCAGAGTAACACAGTCACGTGACGTTTATTAGTACGAACGCATAATAAATCCAAACTAGTGCGCGAAGTACTACAGTACTATAGTAGTACGGAATGTATCTAGGGTATTCGTACGAGACAAATTCGCAAGAAAACGCAACCAAAGTGTGGCTGAACCTAAGTTCCCTAAATTATTAGTTTTCCCCTCCACGGGGCAGCCATCCTCATGAGCTGTTGACTGCTTCAGTCGGCGCGCAGCTCTCGACTCGCCGACAGCTCATGAGAATGCCCCATGGAGGGGTGTAACACCTGTCAGATTATCGGTTTGGTGTGCATGTTTTCTTGCATTCTTTTCTCCATTCGTTTTACTGCTTTTCGTAACTTAAACTAAACTTACAACTTACTAACTGTAACTACTGTTTAATGCTGTACACAGCATTAATACGCTATACAGTAACTTTAAATATTATTTTAAAAATTAAACTTACCGATGACATATTCTAGCAGGCATGAAATAAAGTACACTATTATTATCAGATGATTTCCATCTCCTAACGTAACTAACGTTAGCGTTATTCATTTATTATTATTATTAAAATGAATCAAAAGAACCTAAATAAACAAAATGATCTTCATAAGTTACAAACTTTCATACAAACAAAGTTATGCTAGTCAAACTTGCATTTTGTTTTGGGTATATTTTTTAAAGGGTTTAGGTATAATTAAGTGCGTGTGCCCGGAGCACCAGAGAGCGGCAAATACCTAAGTTAACTTTTGTTGTTGTTTGTTTTCTTTTTTTTAGTACTTGTTTTTACTAACATAGTTTTTAAGTCATTTATATACTAACAATATTATGGGCAACAGACTGAAATAAATAATTTTTTTTATATAAAAATATGACACGTATAAAAAGCGACTGACATATTTCTTAGCTACAATATTGGGTTACATTGAACAGTATACCTGATTTAGAGGAGTGCAGCTTGGCCAGCCCCGAGAGCAGTTCCAAGGCTGCCAGCGACACCTGCAGGTCGCCCTTCCACGAGGATATCAGCCGGTGGCACACCAGGTACGTCGCGCGCACTACTAGTGCCGCACCTACACACCGCCCAGATCTTTATTACATTTATTAATTTTTTACACGTATCAACATCAGCTCATTTGAAGGCCCCCACTGGTGGGGCACGAGCCTTCTCTATGGACATAGAGAACGGACTATGAACCACCACGCGGGCCCAGTGCGGATTGATGGTTGTTAACGACTGCTAATGCAGCTGCAACCGACGGCTTTACGCGCGTTCTTCCACGGAAAAGCTCGAGATGATACATTTTTGATCACCTATCCGATGACCGGCCTATGCGAAAGTTACTTAACATACTATGCACATTTTAAATGCCTCGGCCTGATATCCATAGATCCTGGGTTCAATTCTCAGGTCGGGAAAGGTGTGTTTCGGATTTTCTTATGCATAGCAACAAGAGGCTGACGATGGAACGAGCTTGCCCAGAAATAGCCTATTCACTCGGGCTTTAAAAACTTTAGGGTTATATGCTCTCGGGAACACAGACGCGCCGGTAGGGAATTCCACTCTTTGGCTGTATACATTATAAATGTAGAAGCAAAATTTAGCCTTCGTCTTACGTAAGGCCGAAATTGAAAGCGCTCCACATCCGGAAACCTCAACCTATGAACTATGAACGACTTGCTAACATTAAAATACACAAAAATAAGGAACACTATTATATGTATCTATATGCATATCAATTTCGCCATTTTTTTCGAAACGTAATAATTTAAAAGTAAAATTAAAACACGTTCAAACACATACAACCATAATCAAATAATCAGACACAAAATATAGAGCTTCTAGACTGCTAAGTCACTTACACAGTAAACTTTATTTTTACTGTTGATTTAGCGAAAAGAAAATCTTGTAATTTTGTAACTAAGCAATTAAAAGAACAAATTTTATACAAACATAGTTACCAACATCTTATGATTTAAGTTGAAAGCTGAAACACTGAAACAACCACCGTGGGTGTAACTCGCCAGTCGCCACTTTAGTTATTATGTCTTTATGTCTAGTAATTGAATTGACCTCATATATTACAAACAATACGAAGCACTGCTGCTCGGCAGAAACAGGTATGATGGTAAGTGGTAGCCATTTAAAATTTCTGTTAATTGTAATAAATAAATATATATGAATCATGGGAAGAAATAAACGATAATATGCTCATTAAAATCTATTGACGTGATATATGCAAGCAATAAACAACATTGTTTAATTCAATCTAGAAACGAAACGATAACACATAACAAATATAAATATAAATATTTATATAATTTATAAAATACAGTGAAAAAATTAAACGCCCACCCGACCCAGGCAGGAACCGAACCTGGGTCTTCCGCAATCCGGGCGGCTGCACTGACCGCTATGCTACCGGGAAGGCTTCCCGGTAGCATAGCGGTAGCGATTCCTGGCTGGGTCGGGTGGGCGTTTAATTTTTTCACTGTATTTTTTTACTATTTTATAAATTTTATAAATATTAGGGGTTAAAGTATGAAATTGCCCATTTGTACTGAAAAATTGAAATTCTTTTTTTTTAAATTTAACATATTTATTTAATCAAAATAATTACCATTATTATAGATACATTGCTGCCATCTAATAGGAAGATCATTTATGCCTTTGCTATAGAACTCTCGTGATCTAGATTCGACAAACTGTGTGAAAGCATTTTGTACTGCCTTCTGAGAAGAAAACTTTTTATCACGAAGAAAATTGTCCATATCACGAAAAAAATGGTAGTCCGTTGGAGCAAGGTCTGGCGAATACGGAGGGTGACGAATGGTTTCTAATTGCAGTTCCTAAAGAGTTAAAACGGTTTCTCGTGCTGTATGAGGTCTCGCGTTATCATGGAGCAATAATGGTGAAGATCGATTCATGAGTCGGGGCTGTTTCACTACTAGTTTTGCTATCATTGTTCGAAGTTCGGCACAGTAGACATCTGCCTTTATTGCTTGACCAGATCGGAGAAAGCTATAGTGAATAACATCATGCGGAGATCACCAAACAGTTAACATTACCTTTTTATTGATAAGCTTTGCTTTAGGACACTGTTGCGGCGTTTGACCTGGGGTCAGCCATTGCATTTTTCGCTTACGGTTATCGTAAAGAATCCACTTTTCATCACATTACAAAAACACAATGTTGAAAAAATTTCCACGAGCAGGATTTGAACCTGCACCCTTCTGACATACCGGGTCAGGTGCTCTTCCAATTGAGCTTTCGTGGTTCTAACCAGCCCGCCGAAATTATTCAACACTATTTACTTTTTACTTTGAAAGCCAAAGGCACCCATTCAATGTCCACAACTACCGTCATTAACACCCGATCACAATATTTTACAAATACTAAAGATCAGTTAAGAAGTAGGCAAGCTATTTATAAAATGTTTTTTGTTTTGTTCGAATTCGAAGTACCTAATACAATAAAACGGCAATTTCATACTTTAACCCCTATTATTTAATTTAGCTTCAGTGCAGCAATTAGCACTTGAAAATAAAAAGTAAAAAATATAAACATCATGCTCTTAACGCGTTTTTTAAAAAGTGGCATTTGACAAAAATCTTTCGAAAATAATTACAATACTATATTTAACAATGAAATCAATTTAGTCCCTTATGGAGTCATGGTCTTTCAAGTTATAGTCAACCGATATCAATCATACATATCAACGATCAATCAATATCGTCGCGTAAAAATAGTGTAGTTTGTCTAATGCCATTAAAAAGAAAAAAGCTAATCAAACTGAAAATTGGACTTGAAAAGCGACGACCAATCAGATGTAACTCGAATCTACATGAGACAGTCTTTGCTTTATTGCAAATGGAACTTTCAGTTTCGCTAATAAACACAGCATTGTGAATGCAAACATATTTAAAAAAGTAAAGCAAAACAACATAAAAGTTACCGAAAACAGGCGAGGATGGGTCTAGCTCCCTAACATCCGCGGCGAAGTCGTCCAGCGAGTGGCCCTCGCCGCTGCCCGCCGCGCTGCCGCTGTCCGAGCGCGCTGCAACATCCCCACGTCACAGCAGCGCCAGCGTGCATGCCAGTGCACCTACCACGCCGACTCCTCACACTCATCCGTCTAGCACTACACGTCGTCGTCACTACTACGTCGAATCATCACACTCATCCGTCTAGCACTACACCTCGCCACTACCACGCCGACTCATCACACTCATCCGTCTAGCACTACACGTCGCCACTACCACGCCGACTCATCACACTCATCCGTCTAGCACTACACGTCGCCACTACCACGCCGACTCATCACACTCATCCGTCTAGCACTACACGTCGCCACTACCACGCCGACTCATCACACTCATCCGTCTAGCACTACACGTCGCCACTACCACGCCGACTCATCACACTCATCCGTCTAGCACTACACGTCGTCACTACCACGCCGACTCATCTGTCTGACTAGCACTACACTCATCAATGCCGTCTAGCTAACTGGCTTTTTTGTACTTTTTTAATGTACAGAAAACATTTCATACCACCGGAGTGCCAGCGAGTTTTATTCATTATTCGATCAATTTGTATAGGGTTTGAGCATGTTGGTCACCTACGGGGTAGCGCTGATATATTGTAGTTAATTTAACTTTTTTGAATAGTGAAAGAACTTGCACTTAGCACAGTGATGGCATGGTAAGTGACGATAACTAAGTAACATACTAGGAAGGCACTAGTTAAATAGTGAACAGAGTAACAGAGAAACGAGAAGCTAGGCTTCGAGGCTAGGAAACGAAAAGCTTAAAAGAAACGTAGTAAAGTGGTATCTGGACACTAGAAGGGTTGACTAGTAATGAAATTAATCTACATTATAAAAGGATCTCCAAGGAAAACCAAAGCCTAGTTGTAAATTTGTGGTCTTTAAGACAACACTTCGCGATCGCTTTAAGTGTGCTACTGTAGTTTTAATGTAACTACTTCATTTGACACTAAAGCTACCATGCCATTAGTTATTCATCATTATCGTTTAGTACAAATATTGTTGGGAAACCAATTACAAAAACACAAATGTTGAAAAAATTTCCACAAGCAGGATTTGAACCTGCACCCTTCTGACATACCGGGTCAGGTGCTCTCCCAATTGAGCTATCGTGGTTCTAACCAGCCCGCCGAAATTATTCAACACTATTTACTTTTTTACTTTGAAAGCCAAAGGCGCCCATTCAATGTCAACAACTACCGTCATCAACATCCGATCATAATATTTTTACAAATACTAAAGATCAGTTAAGAAGTAGGCAAGCAAATATTAATATTATAGGAGGGCGTTTTTCAAATAAAATTGCCAGTTACTTATGTGGAAACCTTATTTCTAATGAACTGAATCTGTATGAAATCGACGATAAACCTATAGATAATTAAATTATATAAACAACAATATCACGACACTAAATAACAAATTTTCCCAACAAGGAGAAAATCATATAAAATCATCTGTATCAAGTATCTAATGTACATACGTAGTTCCCAATTGATTAAAGAGTTGACGCTCTTTTATTGCATAGACTTCCATAATCTGTTGTCTAGGAATTCGCGTGTTGGATGGTAGCAAATAAAAGTTAGCATGTGACGTAATCGTGTATGAACACTGTGTGACTGTTATGTAGTAAGTGCTACTGGTGATATTTTAACTATACAAAGCGTACTAGAGTGATCAAACAAAGTAAACGTTATAGACTTAGCCACTCACTTTCTTTAGTATAAATTATGTTTTTAAGGGATAGAAAACATTAATGTAATAAAAAAAATACATTATTTAATGTGACTAACAGACTAATTTTTAAATTGATATTAGTTGAAAAATGTGAGCGGCTGTATAGATCTACCGAAATATGAAAAGTAAAACTGTGTTTAAACAGAACAAAACCCATATTTAAAATACATAACTTTTGTATTGAAAAATATGATTTTGTAACATTTTGCTTATCACAAAGTGTCAATTTAATTATTTACAAGAACCAAGACAAACGCGAAAGGGAAACTATAGACAAACAAACCTTTGTAACGGGTATTAACGCAAACTATTTAGTAAAAGTATCATAGGTATATCTTTGTACCCGACGTTTCGACCGAGTCGCACCAGAGCCAGTCCGCGACTGAGTACCCTAGTGGTTTGCGTTTAGAGCTATTTTAAATTTCGGTATTGCCATATAAACTTTAAAATTCTTATTCTATCAAACCAATAAGCGAACTTGAGTGAAACTTGAAAACTTTGAATGAAAATAGTCTAAATAGTTAATAGGTAAATAAAAAAACGCTAGTGTAACTGAATATATGCGACTAAAAGTCCATTATAAAAAGTTACAAATTCAAAAAGTTTTTTTTTGTATTTTTATTAACTGTTTCTAGCACTGTATTTTCTATTTATATATATAAAAATCAATTGCTGTTCGGTTGTCTCGCTAAAACTCGAGAATGGCTGGACCGATTTGGCTAATTTTAATTTTGAAATATTTGTGGAAGTTCAGAGAAGGTTTAAGCGATGAGAAATATAAATAATAAGAAACGGAAAATACTAAAAACGACAATTTAGTTTCCAATACAAAATGATTTGTTTGTTTTGTTGTCATGGGAACTGTCAAAGCGGTACGAAGTCCGCCGGGTCAACTAGTACAAATTTTCATTAAAATTGGTTTATTGGTTCGTAAGAATTAGAGCTTTGGAGTTCGTATGGGGTATCGAAACAGCTCTTAATTTCCGTCTAAAAGTCAATGAGGGCTCGGGTCTCATTAGGAGGCTCGTGCTCTATAGACGGCTCGAGCCCCTCTTGAACGTTGCATAGAACCCAAGTCTCGAGTTGCGACTCGAGCTTTCTAATGGGAAGGAGGCTGAAGCTCGAGCCATTGATATAAAGTTCGAGCCTCGAGTCTGCAATGAGTTTTTAATTCGGGAAGCTCGAGCCTTTTAACCACACTACTTTTAATTCCCGTTATAAAAGTATGTTTATCTTAGAATAATTAGGTATAGAAAGATAGTCTTCATACAAGCGCTCTGTCAAAAGTGAAGCGCTAAACCGATTCACACTTTCGTGACGATTACTTGCTTCTGCTTGCGCTCGCCGACACGCACGCACACGAACTCCGTAGTGTACATTGAAAACTCGGCGTTTGGAGCCATATCTGGCTCCAAAAATGTAATTAATCTAAGATGTTTATAGTGTAAATCGAATCTCTAAAATTGTATACACAACTACAACTACACAATACCTTTGTAGTCCGTGGTCTGGGACACGGTGGAGCCGGTGTGCGCGCCGAGCGAGCGCGCCGGCTGCGCGTTGTGTATCACGCACAGGTACAGTGCATTCAGTAATGGGACGGCGAGTGTGTCCGACCACTCCACTTGCACTGCGGATACGCAGATCAGCGATAGCTTGCCGCGCGCGTAGTCGCCGAGCGTCATGCCCGCGCTGCGAGGGAAAAGGAGCTTTAACACCTTTGGTTTAAGGCGACCCACAGAAAAATGCACCTGCTTTCGTCGAATATTATAGGACTATAAAAAGACTCTGGAATATTGATATTGGTAAATTCATATCTTTCTTTGTCTTGAATTTGCTTGATTAAAAACACAAATGTATAATTTTGGATCATTCATAATTGTTATTGAAAACACGTCCAAATTACACACTATTGTTCATATTACTTAATCCATATGCTTGGGAATCATTCAAGCACATTGGTAACATCAGTATTTGTAATATAGTAGCTGCATATTTTAATAACTAAAACCAATAATTTTAAAAAATATTTTAAGATTCTGATAATATTCTCTAAACGGTATTTTCAACCTTATCGACGAATCGAGGTTTAGGTTAAGGCGCCTGTGTGCCTATAATAGTCTATTTTTGTTATGTTTGTGCTGCTGTCATATGACAAACGTTATACCTACCCGTAGGTTCGTTTTTAAACTGACCAGTTTGTAAATGGTAGGTAGGTTGATAATAATAATGCTAAACACTTTATACTCACTACTCGTTGTATCCCGGGAACTCGGGCACCGGCAAGCCTCTGTAGTGATAGGGGAAGGCCACCAGAGACAACAGAGAGCTGATAGCGGCCTTGCGCAGTTCCCGCTTGTCGATGTTCCCACACTCCAGCTTCGGCTCGCGCTCGGGCAGGATGCGCTCTAAGGCAGAGATGAAGTCTGGCACTAGGACAAGGACGCCATCTAAGTCCAATCTGCGAAGTAAATAAATAAACTTAGACATAAATATTTATAAAATACAGTGATTTTATAAATATTTAATTAATCTTCAGTACAGCAATTAGCACTTGAAATTAAAAAAGTTAAATAAACTTAGATATAGCCTACCACGTCACGATTTGCATAACATTTTGTAGTTCAGTGACTCAGTTTTACCACTGTTAAACAAGTCTACAGAGGTGAAAAACCGGTTACAACTTTCTAACGTTAGACAGACAGATCCTAATGTTATTTTACCGTAAACAGAGACGTGAGTCTAGTTCAGTTCACTTCAATTTATGCCGACATGCTGAAATGAGTTTGTTTTTATTTTTTTTATTTTAAGGAAGGTTTACAGCTAATATTGGTAATTGTACAACTAATAAGCTTGTACAAGCTACTAACAAACCTCCACAGGTAGACAAAAATACATCCTTATTATAACGACTTTTCCTTTCTATTTAAATTCAAAACCTGTTGAATTACTTGACTTTCCGAAAGTGCTCGAATAGTTCATTTGCCACCGAAACTAACTTCCGTGCACACCTGCCAAGCACCTGCCTGCCATGGTTGGACTTATCCAACCATACCCAATTAAGCCAAAATGGAAGCAGCCAAACAGATACACACCAATTTTTACGGACTATTGCAAATTCTTCCACCGCATTGATCATTCTCTTCTACTACAAAAACTTTACTTGGCAGGTGTGCACGGAAGTTTGTTTCGGTGGTTCACCTCATTCACTCAGAATCAGTTGCGGATGATATGAAATTTTTTTTAGCTTTAGCTAAATGTATGTAATGCCGATTCATGCACAATGCATAAGGATCATCGGCATTTCTTGCAAACACACTTGCAGGTCATTATCATATCATTTTTTGTTATGCTACGACCTCAGTAGTCGAGTGACACGCACGCCGGTTCCTGGTGGTGCCATCTCCGAGGTCCCGGGTTCGATTCCCGGTCGGGTTAATATAGAGAAACGAACTTTTTCTATATTTTCTCGGGTCTGGGTGGTTGCGTTAACGTCGCCGTTCCTGATTTCCATAACACAAGTGTTTAAGCAGACAAGTCAATGTATGCGATGTTGATAAAGAAATGTGAATTTGACATAAAAGTTCGCAATCATAAAACTTTTTGTCATTTTCGTACAGTACTGCCAATCGTTATCACGCTGAAGCGTACCTGAAGGTCTACAGCCCCGCTACACACGGCATATAGGTACCTGAAGAGGTCGGTGGCGTTGAGCACGACGGCGGCGGCGGTGGCGGGGTCGCGCAGGCCGCGGTGCAGCGCCGCGTAGCAGCGCGCCAGGTACGGCGCCAGCACCGGCTCGCGGCACTGCTTGGAGCACAGCACGCGGCACAGCGTGCCCAGCGCCGACGCGCGCCCTGCCCGCCGCATTGTCATGTACACGGGTACTCAGAGACATCTTTACATATTTATCATCATCGTCAGAGCTTGATATCTTCAGCTTGAATATAAGAACATTTAAGAAAGAATCTTACCGACTACCTTTTTTTTCACGGCTCTGCTCACGTGGGCTACATGACTTGTGTTTGTTCGTAATAAAAGCCAAACTTATTAAAGATAAATATCATAAGGGTATAAATAAGGGTTAAGACAACTAAACATGTCACGTCATTTCAACATTAAATTTTTAATTTTGTATCATTAAAAAGCCCATCCATACGAGGTAGAATTAGTAAAAAGTGTAACACAAAACCGCGCATTCCTTTAAAAATAACGATTTCCCCAGAAAAACCTTTTTCCCTTTTTTACTCATTTAAAGAAAAATAAACAAAATTCCTGAGACACGTCATTCTTTAAATCTTATAAAGAACCCATATACTTAATAATTTTTATGTATTCAACTTCAAAACTGACGGACCTTCATACAAACTTTCACCCCCTATTTGACCCCTTAGGATGTGATTTCCGTCAAATCCTTTCTTAGTGGCTGGTTACGTCATTCAATTACCTACAGTCCAAATCCTACTAATATTATAAACGCGAAAGTTTGTAAGTATGGATGGATGTTTGTTACTCTTTCACGTAAAAAGTACTGAATGGATTTTAATGAAACTTTCCTCAAATACAGACCATGACTCAGACCAGCATATAGGATACTTTTTTTTTCTTACTGTAGTCTTCGCGAACGATGTCGCGGGCAACAACTAGTATTATCTAATTAGCTTCAGCGGTTAGGCTCGGCGATGATGAGTCAGTCAGTCAGGACAAGTCATTATATGTATATAGATTTATGTTTTGTATTTAGGTTTTTAAGTATCTTTTGTTTTGTATGCAATGTTGTTTATATTTGTTTGTTCCTTAATAAATAAATATAAAAAAAACAATCATCTCAGACTGCTGGACAAAGGTCTTCCCCAAGGATATCCACAACGATCGGTACTATGATATTATATAAGTAAAAAAAAATACGTTACTATCTACAGTAATCTACAGTACAATACAATAATCTACAGTAGTTTAATAGACTTATAAAAGGTAGCTTACCCGGTTGATAACTCATCATGTTGAGCTTATACGCTGCATCTGACATCAAGGGCGGAGGCGGTGTGCCATCAGCGCGCTCTGGGAAGAGATTAGCACAAATAAATGTTGGTAAATTAGATAATGGCAAACAATCATTATTTATCTGGTAATAGACGTTTATGAAATGTCATCGTCAGTTACATTAGAAATTTTTAAGTTCGTCATATACATTTTAATGTAGGTAAATCAGAAGTAAAAAATACTCTACGCTTTAATCATAATAATTAAGTCATAAAATGGAAATCCATTTTTTTTTAAATTTCATTCATTTTAAATTAATAGTCAGTCGATTCATTCAGTAATTCATTTCAGTCGAAAGGTATTGAATATGATATATACACGGGCAGGATTTAAACCCGCACCTTCTAAAAGGGTGATTACCTACTATTAATGCATTTTTTATACATATACACTAACTACAACTTATTGTTCACGAGAACAAAAGATGTGAAGTGTTCATTCATGAAAAAAATAAACTTCCAAAAAGGTTATAACCAAAAAGAGTAATTACACAAAATTAACTGGTGGTCAATACAAGGCCGCACGTTTCGACTCCGCAGTTACGGAAGAGGCGCGCGTCGACGTACCAGCCACTCGGGCGCACGTCACACCGCAGTCGCTCAATTGTCGGGTCGAACTTGTACGGTTGCTAAATACACCAGCACTTATGCACTTAGTCCACTTGACATTTACTGCACAATAATCCCAATCTATTCCACAGCTAAAAATAGACGTCCTGAATGGGTAGTAGGTAAAAAAAAGGGTTGGACGATTCAAAATCACTTTTCTTAAATTATTTGAATAAAAAATTTTGACTTTGACTCTAGACTTTTGACTTATTACAGATAGGGCTTTGGCCAGTACCTACAACTGGCTTAAAACTAGATTGTGTTGTTATAGACTCACGCTGGCTGCTGGCGTGCGGCGGGCTGGTGCCGATGAGCGCGGCCTCGAACAGCCACTCGCCGAACAGGTGGAATATCGAGTTCACTTTCGGCCGCAGCGGCGCCAGCGGCGGCTTCTCCGCCTCACCGACTGCAAGGAGAATTTTCATTAATTTTACGTAGTAACTTACTTATAGAGGAGCTCAATGGCGCAGTAGTTAACGCACCCAGTCTGCGATTGCTGACCTTAAATCAGTTTCACCTATCAGTACTGGGCCCGCGTGGTGCTTTAAAGTCCTTCTTCCTATCCATCCATTAGGGATAAGGCTCTTGATCCAGCAGTAGGAACATAAAACGGGCTGGTATGATGATGTGATGAACTTACTTATGCGTTTATAACCTTAATCATTAACTTTATAAAAGTGTTCTCTAGCAAGTCAAGAAGTTAGTGGTGAATAATAAAATCATTTATTCAGTTTAGGCTACAAATAGCTCTCATGAACGTCATTATGCCATATCGGTTCGTAAGTCTACTCTGGGTGGGAGATCTTGTACTGAGAAAAACCGGCAAGAAACTTAGCAAATGTCCAGCTCTTTTCTTCCTTAGAGCGTCAAAAGTATTGGAAAATGCCCTATCATAAAAATAAAAAATCTTATATAAAGAAGTCTACAAAGAAAATTTCAAATTACTGTATAACTTTTTTATATCACGTGAAGCGCTGTGCCTTCATTACTCTTACGAATGCAGACATCACCCAGAATTAGAAACCATGAACATTAGATATCTGATTAGTTGAAGGTGGAAGCGCACGTCATCCGGTACCCTCAATTACTAAGAATCTTGCAATCAAGAAATCTTATAACTAACTGCCAACACAATAATGCATTTTTGGCAGTTAGTTAATGCAGCATTGTTAATATAGCAACCTTATTAAATAAAATGGTGATTACTAGCAAGTCACATTTAAAATTCGCCATATCACCAACCAAATCGAGTGCAATACGTACCCCTGCTGGGAAAAAAACGGGACCTCCGAGACTGGTAGTCTAGCCAGGGAACAGGTTGACTTTACCAAAAACATTTTTTTTTGTATTACTAGTCGAGTGGATGTAACATATATAAAACAAAAGCTATCGAATGTGCAAAGTACCTACATCTTTGCTATTATAATCTGCAGAAAAGAAGTCAGTTTTATGTCACGTCACCTTGTGAAGAAATGGAGTTGGGCGGCGTAGTGGGCACGACGCTCGACGGCCGGCTGCTCGTCAGGCCGATGAGGGACGTGCGGGGTGTGCCTGCATAGCAAACGCTTATTTACCACTAGGCTAAATGTATGGCCCTCCTCCGATAGGATAGCGCCTAAGCAGCATACTTAAATACCTTAAATACCTTAATAACGTTAAAAAATCACATATTGAAATGAAACAACTTTTACGGAAACCACTCTTTCTGCGTAAAACGGAACGCAAAAGTTATGCGTAAAAGTTGTTTCATTTCAACGTTAATAAAATGTTTGATTTTATGAAGTTAGCGTTGCGTAGTTTCGGACTTTTAGAACAATTAACACCATGTCGGAACGTATGTTTTATTATTAAAATTGTCAGAGAATAGCGTGCTAATTACGAGTATAGCTAATTGGTTAACTAACACTCGATCATAAAATACAGAAATACATGTTAAATTCATATAAAAAAAACATATTCTTCAGAGTTTCGGAGAGCTGTTGGAGGTGATGTCATGTGTACAAGCACGAGCTGTTATATAACCACTTTTAGCATTCATAGTTACAAACTAGAAAGTTTTTACATAACAGTGCTCGTGACTGTACTTTAATGTTGAGGAGAGCAGCTCGTCGTTGTTGTTGTTAACATCGCCATTCGTAAGACTGAATCACTAACGCCCTTTACTTACAGCGTCATCGGTGTTACTAAAAAGATGATTTCGTGATGAGTCAATACAGCAATGAACCTTAGCCATTGAACCTTATTAAGAGCAGCAACGCTAATTTAGAAGTTCACTATTCGTTTGTGACATTTCAACCAACCTTTTTTTAATGTCTCTTATTTATCTGTTGCAATACATGGAAATTACTCATGTTTGCTTAATAAATATTACAATAAATCAAAGACATCACCTATTGGACCGAAGCTAATTAAGCTACTATAGTAAAATCATAATGAGACGTGCTACCTTACCACTTAAACCATAGTTGTGCAGAATTTATATCGAAGATTCCCAAACACACCAAATCCTTGAGACGTGCCTTTTTTATAACAGTGCAAAGTAATGTAGATTGTCTCATTTCCATATACACACAACACAACACAACACAACACCACACTACAAAAGAATCTACATAATTCAATTAAACATCCGTCAATTAAAATTATTAATAAAAACTTCAATAAAGATATTACACTAGAAAATACCAAAACAACAATACGTAAAATAATTTGCGGGAAATTGATAATCTAAAAATACTTAACTTATAAAAATCAATATGTACAGACGCCAGCACATCAACCTACCACAAACTGTCAAATTTCCTCAATAGACTTTATAACTAAGTTATATGGTTGAAAATGTATTGAAGAAATTTGACAGTTTTGGGTAGGGTAGTTGATGTGCAGGCGTGTGTACAGACAGCATCAAATTGAGGAAGCAACGTGGTCAAAAATATCTTGACACAAACCTTGCTGTTATATAATTAGAGTAAGATTTTGACTAACCCTTTCGACATTTTAGATTTAAGCATAAATACGTAAGCCGTGTTTCGCTTTCACGAGAAGATCTTTTTGACCGTTTTAGTGTGCTTCGACCGATTTAATACTATCTGTACTAAAGTCGCGATTATTTAAAAAAAATCTGGAAATACTCATAGAATTTGACATTATAGTCTTTTAACTTCAAAATCTTAGGACCATTTCAGTATCTACCAGTTTCCAAATTTCATACAAGCAAGTAAGTATACTTACATTGTTATGGCGGGTGCAGACAAAACAAATACGAACTCTTTTAACTACAAGGAGAAATAATACACATTAATTAGCTTCTAATGTTACCTATCAAACGTGAAACGATAAGGTACCTTCTATGTTTGCATTGAGACCAAATAAGCGCACCTAAAATATAATATTTTCATTTCATTTCATTTTAAATACGTACAGTCAGGCGAGTTCAATTTTGTTCACAATCAAGTAAAACGCGCGAGAAAACGCATACCCATAGCATTTATAAAATTGATCTCTATGAAATAACGTAGCAAATGAACGACGTTTCTTTGCACAGAGATAGTTGGAAGGCCCGAAAGTGTCATAGGCTACTTATGTCCTGGTATTATAGGTTTTATCTTGTCCCGGTCAAAAAAAAAAAAAATTAATACGCGACCTAACCTTACAGTTCCTTATAATTCGATCAGAAATCGTTTCCCAATTTAATTAACCTTACGAATCGACAAGATAATGTTTAAAATTAATCTGTTTGAAAGTTTAAGGAAGACCGACACATGTTTCGCAATTCACAATAAATTATCTGGTTCAAATCTGTTTTTGCTTGCACCCGTAACCCAGTGGACGTACCCCGTTCGGCCTTGGCGTCGCGCGGCCTCGCCGACGACACGCTGAAGGACTTGGCGAGGCGGCGGTGCGCGGGCGGCGTGCCCAGGTCGTCGGCCTCCGCCCCCGCGCCCGCCGCGCCCCCGCCCCCCTCGCTCGCCCACCACCGCTCGCACCCCAGCCCTGGCCACACCACTCCCCACTATTGTACTCAGGTGTATATCTCGTTGTTATAATACATTTTAGTTATAAATTTTCACGTAATATGTAACTTAAACGTCGTCGTCAATGACTGCCTATGAACGCTTATATTGAATAAATTGTATGACTTTGACACATTTACGCATGTTCTGTTCTATGCGAACAAAAACCGGCGTATACTTATCACTAATTTCGTCTAATTCGAATTATATTTTTTATATAATATAAAGTTACAAATTTGAGCTCTTGCGAATGTCAGTACGCTATCATTATGGTAACACTGATATTTAAATCATAATGTAAGTAAATGTTTGAAAGTTATCACGAAGTTGTGACTGTAGTCATGCCCAGAAGTATCCTAGATAGGCTCTAACGTAGTTGCATAGCTCAAACAAAAAATATAGCATGTTAATTAAAACACATTTACTTTTAAAAGACAAATAATCTACTTCTTTCTTGTATGAACACGAAATAATTGCGTACTAGAAAATTTTAACAATCCAATGCTTTCTTTAAAAAATATTGGATTTATTTTTGACTTTTAGCTTTAGAATGTATGAAAAACGAGACAAACCCTGTTACAACTGCTGCCAGTGCTAAATCATACTATCAAAGACCAGCTGTAAAATGCAAGTAATCTATAATTTACTTGCATGAAAATACCCAAAAAGAAAATTACAATAAAACTGTTAGAATTATAGTTGATACAGAACATTTTCACAATACTATAAACAAGAAACGATAACTATTTTGCTTTGCTAGGGGTGTCAATCGATGTGTGTTGGCCTTTTATTAGTATATTATGTAATTTATATGATGATAGTGCTTTTTTTAATTGGTACTCGACATTGTCACCTAATAATGACAGCCTCGTTTGTAACACATATTTAACTGAAAACTTTTTATTCACAACCCTGCATGATCCACATCAATGCTAAATAGTTGTCGATCCTTAATTCCTCGATTTATATGTTAAAGTACACACGCCTCCACATCAGACTGCCAAAAACTTACAAATTTCTTCAATAGACTTTGAACTTTATGACTTAGGCATATGGTTGAAAATTGATTGAAGAAATTTAACAGTTTTAGATAGGATTATGTGCAGGTGTTTGTATATAAATAGAAAGGAAATAATAGCCTAAAAAAAATTTTATACTTAAGTTTAAATACAAGCGAATATATTCTCTTTGTCTAGCAGATAGCACACAATTTACAAAAGATCAGAAAATCAGACCCCTCTGTGCAATAAAAGTTCGAAAGATTTCCCGATAGATACTCAAGCCCTCAGTGCAAACCCAAACCAAACTACAAATCTTACATCTAAAATTCTAAAACACTATAAATTGTTTTACTTAACAATTCAACAAATGAAACTCAAAGACCCTTTCAAATCTATGGTAAGTAAAACTCACAAAACTTACTATTAGTACTTTTTAAATTAATACATAATAGTTAATATGTTTTAATAACCCAATTTACTTTTAGTTAGCTACTGTCAGGTTAATTGGGTAGTTGACAACAACAACAATTAATTCCAGAACAATAAACGTATAAATGAAATCACGAAACAGTTCTTTATAACATTGACCAATTTTTTATTTGACCAAAGCATGAATTTTTGTAACCTAAAAAGTTATTAATAAACACTCAATTGACGAAAATAGTGACGTCATAGTTTGCTAATCCCATACAATTTCCATTTAAAATAATCGTTTTGACAGTTGTTAAAAAGTTTCTATATTGACTAACCAGTCAACTACCCAACAAGAGAGTTTCTGCAAGATCAAATCTTACAGCCTCCCTGGACATCAGATTATCAAGTTTGCTAACTCAGTAAAGTCCCAATAGACCAGAATTTTTAGCCGATTCAAAGTACTTATAATATTGTACTTACTTTTTATTTAATTTATTTCCACTGCTGGACAAAGGTCCCCAAATATCTCCAAACGTCTCTTACTTTCATGGTCTTTTCGACCAATCTCTTGAACATCGTGTTAATGCTATAGCGCAAACTCTCAGACACCCCAAACTATATTTGCTTTAATTTGTTTTTTTTTTTGCAAATTAGAAACTATAGTAATTACGCGCGGTCTAATTCCGAGATTGCATTCAAACTGTGAGTGCGACGTTGCCGCTTGGCAACGTCAACTCAACTGCAAAGACGATAGAGTTGAGTAAATTTAAAAAGCGGCGTAACTAAAATCATATTTTTTTAAAATAAAAGTTGACACGTATTTTTTTATTAGTGCATTCGATTCGTCTCTCGATTTTGAAAAAACCCAATGTCAGGTTTTACGAAATTTCATTAACACGTTGTATAGAAGTCGGGATTGTTCCTTAAACGGTTCTTCAGCTGACCACCAACTTTCTTAACTATAATAATTTGTAATGTTTGCTTCCACTGACCGAGGAAGGCGTCGACGTGCGCCGCGAGTCCCAACATGGCCTTGTGGAAGATGGCGGGCAGCGCCGCCAGGCACGGGTGCTGGCTCGGGTCGCGCCCGTCGCCCGCCGTGTACGAATACTGCGTGGGAAGTGAAACTCCTTTATACATTCTGAAGCTCCTTTATACATTGTGTTCCGGTAGCTAGAGATAAGAGCCAGTGCCTCAGTAGTTGAGGAGTCCGGGTGAAGTGCGCCACCACC
Organism: Eudonia truncicolella; assembly: GCA_949315975.1. Lineage (NCBI taxonomy): Eukaryota > Metazoa > Arthropoda > Insecta > Lepidoptera > Crambidae > Eudonia > Eudonia truncicolella. Next base: position 1,980,454 of record OX438839.1, read on the forward strand.
TTCAGCCTTATCATCACTTAACATCAGGTGAGATGAAGGCCAAATGTAAAAACTTCATAGTTTAAATTATTTCAAACTTATGAGGCATTTTTAATGAAGCTTTCTTAGATAAGGGAAATATAGAAATACAGTTTACATTAATATTGGCTCATTAATTAAAAATACATATATATTAAAGTTTGTATCGGGTATCGGAATATTATATCAAAGGCTGTCAAGGTTTTTTATTGTACAGTAACAGTATCAAATTGATCGAAGCATACTAAATGGTCAAAAGCACTTCTCTTTCTAACTCTTCACACTTATCAATCACTCACTGACTATTTAGTGCAGGAACTTGACAGGGTAAGAAGACAATGGGAATATTTCTGGACCTCGCTAAAGCTTCCGACACAGTTTCCATACCCTTGAATCCTTAGGTATAAGAGGCACCCAGCATAAACTATTTGTCAACCGCGCCTCCCGACCTTCGGAGGGCGTGCGTTCCGGTAGCCTTCACAGCCCTTATAAAGGCTAAAGGCGAACCCCAGAGGTTTTTACCGGGTCGGTCATAATATTTTTTAGAAAAGAACAAGGCCATCCCCGGATCTACGGAATCTGCGAGCAGATTTTCCCCTGGGTCAAAAAAAAAGCTATTTGAAAATTATCTGCATGAACGTACCCAATGCGTAAAAATGTTCTCAGTTCTGATCAAAAAAAATCCTCTTTTGGTCTTCCTCAAGGAAGTATTTTAGTCCCCACTCTGTTTTTAGTATACATTAATGACCTTTGTAATCTGCAACTAGATCGTGGTAAAATCATATCTTATGCTGATGACACTGCGCTGCTCTTCTCTGCTAACTCAGATGAAGTTGTCTATGAATTTGCACAACGTGACTTTAATATTATTGATAACTGGCTACAGCAACATGTATTAACACTGAACGCGGATAAAAACAATTACATACAATTCTCTATGCGTAAATCCAACTTGGCTACAACAAACACCATATTGTATGCTCACCATTATAAGGACCCTACGAATCACGTCCCAAGTGTCCAGAGATTGCTAACACTGACAAGGTAAAGTATTTAGGCGTTATAATTAAAGAATCCCTTACGTTTAGGCACCATATTGTAGTTTTATGCGGCAGAATTCGTAAGTTGATATTCGTTTTTAAAAAACTACGCACTATCGCAAATTCAAATATAATCAGGCCAGTTTACTTAACTTTATGTCAATCCGTAATAACTTTCTGCATTACGTCATGGAGTGGCACGGCTACAACTTTGTTATTAACCATTGAGAGAGCCCAGCGAGCGGTCATGAAGGTTTCTACTTTCCGTCCTTTCATCTTCCCCACTTAACTACTTTAAAAGTCTTGTAAGGTCAGTACCTTACAATTGTTAGTACAATTAGACAATTATTTATATAGAGGACAGTCCTCCAAAAGCACACCGTGCTCACCTACAGCACTGAAACAACTAACAAAATAAGAAAAGATATAGTTTGCCCTCATGCCTTCTCTTCCAGATTTTATGTGTTCCTGGGACCACTTCTTTACAATAGGTTGTATGCCAAATTGAGCATATATCATTACAGCTATAATAGAACTAAAAATATACTTAAAGAAGCACTTCTCGATATGTCCTACGAAGATACAGAAAAGTTATTGATTGTTGTTAAATGAATATTGTTATTTTGTCTATTTAATTACTAGTTTAAGTTCATAATTAATATTGTAATTTATTTATTTAGCGACTAAAGCTAGAACTGTATTTTTGCAAGTTATTATTCTTATTTATGCCTGGAAAACAGGAATATCCTAGTCCAGGCATATTGTGTTATTTGTTCTCTATTAATATGTTTTGTATCTAGTGTAGCTTTAAGTATTTAGACCGGTACTAGTTTGTCGCATTGCCTTTACTTGCCTGTAGAAAGTCAGGCGTCTGGCTGATGACGTGCGGCCGGCAAAGATCCACCGGGTTGCCGATGGTGTGCAGGATGCGGAACCAGGTCTGCATCACCGCCTCGGCGCTCATGTCCGCGGGGACCAGGCTCGCGTCCTCTTCGCCTGGACAAAGGTAGACCTTCAATCTATTGGTATACGACGACGCATGACAATGTTTAAATATTTTACGGCGGTTTTCTAAAAACATACAGGAAGACAAAGTGTTGAGACAAATTTAGGCGTCAGAGATGTACTGGCTTACTTATGTAGAATCTGATCATGACCACTCGCTCGATCACTGAAATAGCCGCGCGGTAAGACCAGTGTGTGTGTGTACTCACGCGGGGCCACGGCGGGGAAGGCGGGCCCGTACATGGCCCGCAGCAGGCGCGCGGTGAGGCACAGCGAGGCGCGCGCCCACTGCTCCGTGAGCGGCGCGCGGTGCCGCCAGCGCAGGCACTGCTCGCGCAGCGTGCGCCACAGCGGCGGGGACGGGAAGCATCTGCGCAACATACACGAGTGGTTAACCGAGGACATGGCACTGAATAATAGGCCTACCACTCACATTTGAAATGTCTATATTAAAGAGCTGAGTCCAATAACATAGACCTTATCGCTCTAATGTGTTAATAAGTAAACTTATACTGACTATTAACTTCAAATATTCTGTTGTGTTGATTGTTTGTTGACAAAGAAAAGCAATAAAAATCATGAATAGCGTAATTCTTTAATACGTACCAGCATGCAATACAACGAGCGCAAACCTACCTATTTGTTGCACACTCCAGATGATGCTCAATTTTTGTAAACAAATTATACACAGACGCTTTTGTCAAACGGAATCTTATATGGCGAAGTTGTAGTCGTCGTTATCTTCAAAGTACTATGTCCTATCTTTAAACCATGTTGGGCGAGGGCCATAATAATCTTAATATCAATAAATTGATTCAAACGTAATGACATTTCGTAAGGTTATCTATAAGATTTGTCTGTGACATGGGCATGTGAAAACTGTAAGGAAACCTACCTATGGCATGCCAGGATCCACACCTCGAACAACACGCAAAGCACGCGCTCGCAAAGTTGTTCTGCAGCTGAGTGGTGGGGCGCTGGCGGCGACAGCAGTGCTGACGCAGCGGCCAGCAGCAGGAGCAGCAACGAACGCCATTCGCTGGCGCCTAACGCTGCGTTGCCAGCCAACTCGCGCGCCAATCGCAACACGCGGTGGCATAACACAGCTTGCTTGCTAATCAGGTCGCCACCTAATGTTAATCAAAAGCTTTGCTTAGTATTAATTATCGTTTGTTTATGTTTCATTGCAGATGCTTACTTGCAGATGAATATAATAAGGTGATTAAAATGTTGGTAAATCTTGTAAATTGTTTTGACTGTAACTTGTAAATAAATGCAATTCAAAATTATTGAGATAACACACACTGGTACTATGCCAGAGTCAAAATAAACAGCCATAGAGAAGGTTGTGTGGTTGTTAATCCGGGCATGTGTTAACTTTTTAACGCTGCTTTGCCGTTACATACCTACGTACGTCAATTCAGACAGTTTCATATTGGTTTCACGTAATGAGTCAAATAGGATTTACTGGGTGTAAATAAAGTGTATCGGCAATAAAAAAGCAGTAAGTATGACAATATGTGCCTGTAGGTAGTTCTTATATCATGGCTTTAATAAACTGACATGTAAGAAAATTTGTTGTAATGTACACTCACCAACATCCACTTGATAAACGAATGAGAGCACTTTGAAAGAAAAATATTTGTTGTTTAAATTAGAGTAATCACCCTAAAATTTCAAGCCATTATAAAGCAATTTTAGCTTTTTGCGTTCGGTTCATGAAATCGATGATCTTTTTTATTAGAAAATCATGATAATCTTAACTTAGGATCATTCATACCTTCGATATCCCATATTATTATGTTTAGAGTTTAATATATTTTAAACCAATGATACAATTTGAAAGAAAAAATTTTACTCAACTGAATTTATGCAATTAGAAAGCAAACAAGCAAACACTACTCTATGTATTTAGTGTGAGCAATGAAGTCTTTATATATTAGCTATCTACTCTTTAAAATATATAAGTGTTGTGTTTTAACAAAATACAATATTGAATTTTAAGCTACTAATAAATTAACCTGCAAAATGTGAATGCCAATTGAATGCACAACGAAAGTTTATGTAACATTAAAGCATAGTACAGTCACGAGCAAAAACATGTAAACAATTGTAACTCTTATTACGATGGAATAAGAGACAAAGTGTTTACATATCGGTGCTCGTGACTGTACATGTTGAGGTTTCTTTTAAGGTATTAATAAGGGTTGCAATTACGTCTTTATGAATACGCCTGCGATAGAAACTGGCAAACGGTGGCGCAAAATCTTGAGGGGTGGCGGAAATGGCGGAAGGCCAACTATAGGATGATACAGGCTAACTGTAACTGTGATATTTCTATTTAGTAGGAAGTGTATTTCAATGTATATTTTAGTTATGGACAATAAAGGATTAAAGTGGTGCGACGATTTTCGCAAGGTGGCTGGCAAAGGCTAAATTAGAGTAAGCGTAGAAAGTGGCGTGCACTTGAAGAAACCTACGTCCAGCAATGAGCTGATGATGAAACTGTTTTGGCAATCCTTTCTAACTAATATTACAAATGCGAAAGTAACTCTTGTCTGTCTGCTACGTTATCACGCCTAAACCACTAAACCAATTTTAATGAATTATGGTATAGAGATAGATTAGACGTTGGAGAAGGTAATAGGCTATAATTTGTCGCCAAACTAAAACTTAAAAGGGGTGAAATAGAAGTTTGTATGGGAAAACTTTAAATTCTTATATAAAGATATGACAAATTTTGTTTGTGTATTTGGTGAGAAATAAAGACTGTTTCAGTGTTTTAAAAAATATTCCTCAGGAGCAGTAAAATACATAAATTGGGACTCATCAATCAGGATGACTTTCGGTATATTCTCAGCTAGCACCAAACCAATAAAAGCCGTCGACTCACTCTCATCGGGGCGCGGCACGAACAAGTTCTGCAGGTGGTGCAGTATGGTGCGGGCGTAGGCGTGCGGCCTAGCTCGCACCGGCGGCGGCAGCGCGGGCGGCGGCGGCTGCGCGGCGGGCGCGGGCGGCAGCAGCGCGCCCAGCCACGCGCAGCACACGCGCACGCACGCGCGCACCGCCTCGTGCTCCGACAGCGGCAGGGAAAGCCCGAAGCGGACCACCTCTAGCACCCATTCCACCTAACGAGTTTGTTTAAACTGATTTGATTACATACTCTTTATCTTGGCACCAACAGTAATTACAAATTAAGCTTAATATCAAATTACATACTAAGGCCCGATTATTCATGTTTCATCCAACGAATAACATTGTCATTGTGACATATTTGCTAAAGAGAATGACAATAAGTTAAAATTATTCGATGAATAAACGGGTTTGACGCAGACCGTCCCATTCGAATTTCGTCACGAATTGAAAAATGGTCCCATTCGCATTCGGCATTCGCATTCTGTCCCATTCGCATTCTGTCCCATTCGCATTAGGTTCCATACGCATTCTGTCCCAAAAATGGTCACACTCACACTCAGATTGAAGATCGCCGCTCAGCTTATTGCTTGTAAGGCCATCGATTTATTATACTCAGTGCCGCTTTAGTTATTTATTATGCCTCTATAGGCACCCCCTAACATAACTAGATCCTTTCTACTACCTTTCATATTTAATACATTTAATAAATAACTATATAAATGAAGTACCTACCTACCTACCTACATTATAATATATGTCTTAAACTTACCATTTGGACTTAGGTATCAGTTAGGTATGTCAAGATTCTATTCTGTACATGTGTAAATTAAAAATATAATTCCGTAAGTTTTATGTTGTCACCCACCACTCTTATTCCTCGTCGCAGACGACTGTTTTTCTGGTGGCATGTACACTGCCACCCCGATAATCACTTATGCAGCAACCATCGGTGAACGTTAAGAAGAAACCGAGCATTGTATTGCTTCGTAATGTTTACGATACAGTAGGCGAGGAATTAGGTTCTGAAAGTGACCAGATAGTCAACATTGTGCGGGTTAACATCGATATAACTGCTTACTCTTCTTTAAGTATTCCCTTAAAGTTTCTTACTATCTTTATTCAAAAAATTGCCTTAAACTTGGGACCATTGATAATAGTTTTACCGTCAAGATGTAAGTGTTGTCTTAAATTAGTATCAGGAGCTGGAAAAGGTTGATTTAACTACCATTTAACTTATAAAATGATAAATTATTTACTGATGTTTTGTACTGACTGCTAGATAATGAACTAATTGAGCTACCTAGGCACCTACCATGGTTTTCCTCAAAATAGCTATGTAGCAATGTAAAAAAAATGGGCTATACCCACTAGCCAGAAAAAAAAAGGCTACACCCACTTGCCAGAATTTCATTTGCCATAACTTCATCTGCTATACTGGTCAACAGACATAATATTGTTTCTCATAATTTCATATGTCATACTCGTTGTTTACTATATTAGTCACGTGCTAGAAACTTTGTTTCCCATAAAGTCAATTTCAATAACATCAATTGTTATCATCATTGTAAAATCAGATACAGCGACGTGGGAGTTCAGGAAAGGACTTACCGGAAGTGGGACGGTGAGTCGGGCGGTGTCGTGGTGTCTCGTTGGCGGACCTGGTGAAATGCTAATGGGACGGTCTGCGTCAATCCCGAATAAACTTTAACCGACGAATGAAAAATCACCACTCACCACAAACATTTCATAAATGGCCCTGGTAGAATCCTGAATTGCGCTATCGTTTTGTCTTCCGCCAAAAATATATGTAAGGTAAGACTTTAAAAGTAAACAGTGACTAATTATAATTAAATGCATATTTTAAAAGCAAATGACGACTAACCTTAATTAAAACTATATATTTTTATTTTGTTATTATTAATTTGAGTTGGTGATCTCACAAACCCAGGAATCCTAGGAATTCCTATGCATTGGAAAATCTGAAACACGCTTTGCCCGACCTGGGACTTGAACCCAAGACCAGGTCCTTCAGACCTGTACTATTCAATTTCAAAGCCTTCCTTTTATTAGCTGACAGAGAAATGTAGTTTCATGTAACAATTTTGTTTTTATTATTTAACTAAACTAATTTATATTAATACAGTCCCACGTGCAGCGTATCTTTGGACACAATGGCCTCCTCCAACAACCCGTATTAAACCACCATTAAATCAAAAGCATTGAATACCTCAGCGTCTGTAGTGAGCGGGCTGGGCTCGTGCGAAGCCAGCTGCCTCACAACGGCGAGCACGACGTCCCGACCGCCGAGCGCGCCCAGCACGCCCTGCCCGCCGCCCTCCAGCGGCAACGAACTCCATTCCGAGTACATGCCGTCTGAACAATCACTCTGAGGATTACAAAATTCGCCATCAAAATCAAATTTGTTCAATTTGATTCCTCCATCACCTATGTTTTCACAGGACAACCAGGCCAACTGCACGACGCCATAGATAGATAGATGTGCAGTAGAGATTCCAGCAATGCATATAAAAAATAAAAAATAAACATTTATTTCAACCAGCTTAAGATCATAGTAGACAACATAACAATTTATATAAATTAAATTAAATAAGAATTAAAATTATTACAAAAACAAAATTGAAATTAAAAAGATAAAATCAAAACATTTAAAATACAAAATTTGAATTAAAAATTACTAACTTCTAAATTTATTAAATAAAATAAAATTTTAAATTTGAAATATAAAATAAAATAAAGTTCAATAAAATAAATTATAATATTAAATTAAATTAAAATATTAAATTATCATCCAGATTAAAAAGAAGTCCAGGGCAGTCAGCTTTAAAAGTCTCATGACATGCAATTCAATGAACCGCCCAAAGACAGCAGAGTCACCTCTCTCATGTATCATTCTCAGGACTCCATTGGTGCCTCCCCGCAGTTGCAGCATCAACGAGACAGTTTATTTGCGTATGATTATATAAAAATCGTCTATGTTGGCATCAGCGAACATGCCAGACGCACTACAAAAATGTATGAAACATTTTGCAAGTTTTTCTTACATAAATATGCAAAGCTGTGGAGCTCCTTGCCTCAGTCATTGTTTCCCATCAAAAATAATACTGGGGTCTTCAAATTAAAAGTAAATAAGTACATCATTTTTTTTTACATTGTAGGCTACATCATACATAACTTATCATAGGTGCTATAGCAGTTGAATGCAAGCCTATCTAATTATAAAAAAACATCATAAGTAACACTCAACTGTGGCTTTATACTGTACTCTAGTAGCAGGTGTTCAGACCCAGTGGGCCAAGACCTGATCCGATCATTGTAATCTTGTTAGCTTGTGTCAGTTCACAGCTGGACATAGGCCTCTTTTAACGCATGCCTCTGCACCTATCTCCGGCTCATATTATGTCCCCACTGCTGGGCTGGGGCACGAGCATACCAAAGAGAGAACGGCTCAAAACCCACCGCGCGGGCCCAGTGCGGACTGATGGAACTGCTGGTATATAAGGTATTAATGAAAATCAGCCTACCTTAAGATTGACTCTATTGAATATTCCCACATTCATAAATAGGGAGTAACGGTGACCACCGCACCGCCACCTACACTCGCAAAGTCTTTGGCGTTAACACGAAACAAGATAAAACGTGAATTAGTTACATCCAAAATATACGCACAAGCTACGAACTTGTTTGTGATATTTTTACGAACGAACACCTAAATCTGTTTTTTTTTTTTTTAAGTTTAGTTTGTTCCTTATGGAACCGGCTAAGGTCATAGACCATGCTGCCATGTCATTAGTTTCTTAATTTCATTGTAATACATAAATAAACAATATTATATTGATGATGATGAATGATAATAGAAATGGGAAGTGAGAAATGATATTACCCCCCAACCCCTCGAGTATCTCAGTAAAGATGTGGGGCTTTACTAAGTCCTCACGCAGACTTCTTGTGAGAATTTGAAAAGTAACATTGCACTGTTTTGTTTCATTTGCCAACACTCATGCACACTCACGAACACTTAACGGTTAATAATCCACCATTATAAGCCGCCAGCTCGAAATGTCATTCGCAAGTCTTATTCAATATCTCCGTTCCTTTAAGAACAATCCTTATGAAATTTTGCATAGCGGGGGCACTAATTAGCCTGACCTGAGCTTTATATTTACGAGTATAATTACATCCAATCCGTTTTTGTCCAATATGATTTTTAGATAAGTACAATTAAAGAACCAATATAAATGAAATAAATGTTTAATTCTTGGAAATGTAAATTTTTTTTAGCCATTTGTTACATGAAAAAGAAAAAGAAAAAGAAAAAGTGACTGACATTCAAACCAAAAAATTAAAAACTATTTATTTGGTAAATAAATTTCACTGACTATTCTGACATAGATTCAGTTTCAACTTTACTTTCCATATGAATATCGGAGCTTGAATCAGAGTAATCCTGCAGATTTATTATTATTGGCTCAATAATATCATCGAACCTATCGTCGCGATCCCAGTAATCGTTTTCATTTTTTTGGACATGGTCATCACATCTCTGCCATTTTTCTGCCGTGAACTCCAAAAACAATAAATTCAGTACGTTTATCTTTTCGTCTAGAGAAGAATTAATATGACACAATAATTGACATCAGCCCAGACCAACTCGATGGGGTTTAGATCTGGATAGTACGGCGGTAAACGCAATACTGTGTGCCCATGGGCTTTTAAGAGTTCATCAATTCTATAAACGGGCTTTTCACTTCTGTATTTCCTGATTTTTGTCAAGTATTTTATCCACCATTCTGTAATAATAGGTTGCTCTATGAGAAGATGTCTTTTCGATCTACATTTTTTGAAACGGTAACCCATTGTGTGTGTATAAGTTTTCTCAGATATTCTCGTCTACAATTTAATATGGCATCCTGTCTCAACCTTGATAGTAATTTACGAATACTTGGCACTGTTTTTTCGATCTCATAAAACTGATGAATTTTTCTTCTGATCACTCCCAAATCAAAGTCAGCAATAACATGTTTTTTCTTTATAACTTTCTGTTTTTTTGGTGAACTAAAGTTCAGTCGCCTAAATTAGTTGATGAATTTCCCGCAGTTGTTACATTTCTTACAGTTTTTTCGCAGTATCCCGTAGCCTCCGCAAAGATTTTGGCGATATTTGCATCACTTTTATATTCAAAACTTTCTTTGTTTGCTTTTCTTTTCTTAAAATATTCGGCCACTTTGAAAATGACGGTCTTGTTATCTCGAGATAATGCACGACCCATTTTTAGATATTTTATCTCATGTACGTCTGACATAGACAGTCAGTAACAAATAAGACTAGTTGCCGCCGTGAGCGATGACGGAGAACGATCACGTGGATGCGTACACACAAAAAATACCTTTATTTCTTAAACTGAGGAGGCACTAATTATTTTATGATTGCAGTAATTACGCATTAAAAGATGGCTTACAAACGTGAATTAGACCATATGTACGCTAGCATAATGGACAGTAAAAAAGACACAGATAAAAAATAACACCGTTCCTTCTCTGCGTGCGGTCCATGAAGCTGTAGGTAGTACTTCTTGGCGGGACTTTGAAGAGTATTGTGGATATATATATACATATCTGTGGATATTAATGTGAAATATTGGTTGATTAGTATCCTTTAAGTGTTCGTGAGTGTGCATGAGTTGGCAAATGATACAAAACAGTGCAACGTCACTTTTCAAATTCTCTCAAGAAGTCCGCCCGAGGACTTAGTAAAGCCCCACATCTTTAATGAGATACTCGAGGGGTTGGGAGGTCTATCATTTCTCACTTCTCATTTCTAATATCATTCATCATCATCATATGTTTATTTAAGTATTACTTGTAAGAAAAATTACTTTGACACTGGCTAAATAAGCTAATCGCACGAAGCCATCAACTGAGAGAAAAAAAAATGAAGTTGTAGATGCGGTCCACAGAATAGACAGTGCGGTCACTGATACCATTTAGGTACACTTAAAATATATCTACGGTCAGAACATTATTTAAAGGTTATTGTTCTGAGTATCTACAGCTTCATGGTACGGTAAACTAATTACAAAAACACAAATGTTGAAAAAAAATCCACTAGCAGGATTTGAACCTGAACCGACATACCGGGTCGTGCTCTTCCAATTGAGCTATCGTGACTCCAACCAGCCCGCCGAAATTATTCAACACTATTTACTTTAAAAGCCAAAGGCGCCAATTCAATGTCAAGAACTACCGTCATTAACATGATCATCATAATATTTCAAGTAAAGTTCGTGGAATTTTTTTCAACATTTGTGTTTTTGTAATTTGTTTCGCAACAAAATTTGCGTTAAAATTATATAAACATTTAACTAAAACTAATTTTAGGTAAAAAACTTATAACAATTTGACAATTTATTTTATTTGTCAGTGACACCATCGTGACTTTGCTGCATGATCGATCACACTGAGCAAGTAATCACTACGTTATACATGATCAGGGGGGTAACCACGAGCTCTTATAGCAGTATTATTGCAGTTGTGAAAAAGAGACGCGTGTAGCGGCAAATATATTTGCGTCTCTTTTCCACAACTGCAATAATACTGTTATGAGCTCATGGTCAGGGCACAGTGACGATGACTGGCACCCGGTGACTACGAAAAGAAAAATTTAATTTATTTTCTAAAGTATGTACTTTTCCAAACAGAGCCTCGATCGCACTATTTGCCAACGTCTCAAACGTTCAAACGTTAGGTAGTGATAAAGTTTTGGTTCGGTTTTCTTAGGTAGTCTGTGCAGACAAAAATATCAGCTGTTGTCAAAATCCGCGGGCGCATCAAATCCAAATCCAAATGTACAGACGCCTGCACGTCAACCTATCCAAAACTGTCAAATTTCTTCAATACATTTTCAACCATATTAGTAAGGCATAAAGTTCAGTCTACTGAAGAAATTTGACAGTTTGTGGTAGGTTGATGTGCAGGCGTGTGTACTTATATTATAACTATTTATAACCGTAACTATTACATTATATCCCTTAGATCTAACTTATTTCTCAGAAAAAGTGTGGGCTAAAGTAATCTTAGTATTAGGTACAGACGCCTGCACATCAACCTATCCAAAACTGTCAAATTTCTTCAATAAATTTTCAACCATATATCCCAGTAAAAAAAAAATCTTACCAAATATAGGTACGCAGTCATAAATAACGTTTTTTGTAAACAATACCCAACGCGCCATTAGTGTCGAATCGATTTTTTTTTATGACCCAGGGGAAAATCTGCTTGCAGATTCCGTGGATCCGGGGATGGCCTTGTCCTTTTCTAAAAAGAATTAAGACCGACCCGGTAATAACCCCTGGCCTTTAGCCTTTATAAAGGGCTGTAAAGGCTACCGGAACGCACCCCCTAAGGTCGGGAGGCGCGGTTATAACATAGAGAAATATGGGTTATAACATGGCCGCTTAAGGGGGCCCGCTGGGGTGCGCGCTGGCCCCATCAGCGGTTATTAGTTCCAAGGCTGGCTTCCATATATTTTTGCCCATCCTCTTTTATTTTCATTTTTACATTTGTCTTTACAATAATAAAATTTCTACTAAAACAGCTTAAAGATTAGGGGGAAATATTTTTTTGTATTAATTGTCTATAATTTTTTTCAATACAATTAATTATTAATTACCACTATATAAATCACCACAAAAAAAATTTGCCTATCGTTAACGTTTCGAGACGTTGGCAAATAGTGCGATCGAGGCCCAGATATTCATCATGCATTCTTTCTACTAGTTTCGAGTAGGCGTAGGCATTGCGTATGTGGTCAGCCTTAATTGGCCATGGTATGTCCATGACTTTGGTCCATGACCATGCAAACCTGTTTCTGGGTGGAACATGGGAACTTTGAAGTAGTGAACACCAATTGCATTCGTCGAAATGATGGATGATCCTCTTCCAGGGAACCAATAATATACTTACTAAAATGGGTGTGGGATGTAGGTCTCACCAAATTGAATCTTATATTTTTTTTTACGTTTGTGGAATTGGTTCCTGGCTGATTTTTTCAAAAACCTTAGGATGTATAGTTACTTACACATTTCCTAATTTTATAGCTTTTGCTTTACACCCCATATCCAAGGAATGGTAGGTATATCATAGTCATCATCTTATTGTAACTTGTTAAAACGTAATTTTCAATGGTATGCTGTGTATAGCATTCATCATTGCAGTTTTATTCACATTTATATTTATTAATTAGACACTGAAACTGTAATAAGGAGTGATTAATTAAAGACTTACTAAAAAAATTGGATTTTGTTCAGGGCCTATGTTTGAATCTAATTCATATTTTTAAGACCAATGTACACAACATAGAGCAATAAAATAATTTTAATTGAATTTAATAAAAAAATAGTTAAATAAAAATCATACAATCATCCACATTATAATATAAGACAACAATTATTAGAAATTAATCACTAGATATTATGTCATTAATGTTAAAATACATTTTTACCTTTTATTCTAAAGAATTTTTCTGTATAAGGGGGCGTCCATAAATTACGTGAGGTGTTTTTTTTAATTTTCTGTCCCTTCCTCCCCCCCTAGTGAGATGTCGTGAGATTTTATTCAACTCCCTTCAATTTTTATTCATCCCTTAATCTCACGTGAAATTTTTCACAATATGGGTTTCTTACGTAAACATGTTGGATTGTGATTGTAAAAAGAAAAAACAAATTTGAAGTATGAATGAAATTATTTTCTTTCAAACGAATTAGTGAATGATCTTAATCGTATTACAATTAAGCTTAAGATTAAATCTTAAGCATGTACAATCTGGATTAAATGGACCAAAATAGTATAATTTTTTTTTGTTTCAATCAGAACAATAATTGCTTGATATTTGCCGAGACCCCCCCACTCTCCAACGTAAGATTAGATGAGATTTGACTCGACCCCCTCCCCCCCAAAACATCTCAAGTTATTTATGGACGCCCACTAAAATGTTTATTTTCCAATCCATAATGTTCCACTGCCGGGCAAAGATCATCTCTTACAATCTGTAACTGTCTTTAACCAGCCTGCGCAGAACAAATTTATAAACTACATATTGAATACAAAATGTTACATTAAAGAAGATAGAATTTGAAAGTTTTTATTCTACCTTATCTAAAAAATTACATTTAAAAGGACTAGTCATTCAACATGATAAATTTGAAATTAAAGCAAAACCTAATACAAGTGTTAGTAAAGCACCTTGAAAATCACAGAAGAACAGCTAGTAGCAATGACATAGCTCATTTATCTCCTTTCCCTTGCAATTTCTCTGTAGCTTCTTCATATTTCAATTTCCAATTTGTAGCTTCTTTTTTCAATTCCTTTACCTTTAGCTTTTCATTCTCCAGCAAAGTTATGGTTGCTTCCAACTGATGTTTAATATCATCTGTATCATTTGAGTGTATTGTATTAGAGAGTACTGTTCTTTTAGCAACTTTAACAGTAGACTCAGCTTCTTTAATAATTTTTTCAGCCATTAGGCTCAGTTCATCTTGAATGATTAGCATGGTTATAAGACGACGAATCACAAATGCCAAAAAAATTGCAAAACCAGTAATATAGAAGTTTCTTTGAGCTCTAAATAGCTTGACACTGCCCTTCATTTCGGTACCGAGGTGGACATGGCTACTATCAGATGAATGAGAATATTTTCTCATCTCCCTTACAGCATCTACAAGAAATAAACTTAAAATACCGAGTAACCCATAAAAGTATACGGCTGCGTGCTCATGTAATATGGCAAATAAGCGTGATTTAAAAAACTGATGCCATCGTCGAGGGCTTAAAATCGGTAACATCATAATTATTACAACGGCTATCTCAAAGTAAAGATAGCCGGCGATGAACGTCCACTGAATAGACATGTTCTATAAATCACTGGCGGTAGCTATAGATCAATCGTATATTTTTGCCAATATTTCTGTATTTTTTTCGATTATGTAAGTTAATCAGGAAAATTATCGTGAATATTTATTAATTTCCACAAATTCACATTTTACATTCACAACTATTTTTTAAAATGTAATTTTTTTTAAAGTGTAGTTCGTTCAGTGTTGCCAGGTGACCGTCTCGCGTTCTCCCCAAATCTTCCCTGTAATCCCCCCTAAAATACATGTTTTGAAAAAAAAAACCCCCACAAATTATGAAATATTTATTAATTTTTAAAATACAATTAAAAATAAAAATAAAATACAATTTTATACTATTTCAGCAATAGCTTCCATTACTATGTCAGCATCTTCACACGAGCCGTCTGCAGTTACGTACATTTTTTCTGAATTAAACATCTTTAACATCAACACACGCCAACACCCCATACGATACGAAAAATTTAAGGATTTTTAAAAATGTAGGTTAGTTTTATATTAATGCATGCTACACATTGATTTCACACCTGACACCTTCATTTTTAACTTAACATTACTAATTTATAATCAAACCAATCCCAAATAAACAGATAAAACATTAATAGTTATTTAGTAAGTAAGTACCTATTTTTATAGGTACTTATCTGTTTGAGATATATTACATACCTACACGATGTCGTGTAGAAATCGTTGATTCAAGAGGAATCTTATTCAGAGCAGCAAAAATATTATATAAAACTTTTGAGACATGATATTTTCATTACGGTTACATACCTAATAACTACTCTATCTCTATACTGAAATATAACTTACCTTTAAATATTGGATCGCTTTCCCACTCCTTTCTATATCTTCTTATATAATTTTGTTTTGCAAGTGCTATTTTGCGCAAAGATCAGATAGAATAAAATTTGTTCAAATTTGATCAAGCCAAGCGACGACTGACCGACCGACCGAACCGACCAAGACGCGAGTTGCGAGCAAACGATGCGCGGGAACGCGGGACACGGCAACTTCGTTCGGGACCACTCGGCTTTTATCGAGCGCAGAATTGTAGGTACTTTCGTTTGTGTTCGTTCGTAGATTAGTTTGGTTTGATCGCGTTCAGCTTTGTATTATATTTCTTTTTATTATGGCTTTTCTCAGTTTATAGTTTTGGTAATAAAAATCCTCCAATTCCCTCCAAATTATTTTTTTCCCTCCAGAAATACCCCCAAATATTTTTCCCCCCCAATTGTCCCCCCATAACAAATAAAAACCCCCAGATTTGGGGGTATTCCCCCCAATCTGGCATCAGTGAGTTCGTTCCCTGAGGAACCGGCTAAAGCCATAAACCATGCTGCCATGTCATTAGTTTCTTAATTTCATTAGTTACTTCTTAGTTACTTCTCCTGTTTTGTTTCCTGTATGATGATGATGAATAACAATAGAAATTAACCCAACCCCAACTCCTCGAGTATCTCAGTAAAGATGTGGGGCTTTACTAAGTCCTCACGCAGACTTCTTGAGAGAATTTGAAAAATAACACAAATTTTAGAAAATAAAACAAAACCGCAGACATGACTCTTCACTTTCCCGCCAAGAAAACCCTAAAAATCCTAAAATGTCAATATTTTTTGTGTCTGTCAATATGGGTGCAAACGATACATCGATGTTTATCATCGATATTCACAATTGAAAACCATTCATCATCCAATGCATCAATGTTTTTCTAAGTTGGCCAAGCCAAGTTAGTCATTTGCATTAGCAGGAAATTTCGAAACGAGATTAATAGATAGCACTACTAGTTTCATCAGTCGGTAAAATGGCGCTGGCTACTGCATTGGACCCGAGATTTAAGTTATTGCATTTTAAAGATCCATTAGCAAAAAGTAAAGTGGTCACATTTATTTAAATGTTTTTGTAAAAGACTCCAATAAAAGCACAAACAAATCCGATTCTTCCGACGAGTCAGAAACGAAGATAAAACTATTTTTGATATTTGGAAGTAGTACCATAAACATTTAGCACACACCAACATAAAGTCTAAATAGTCATCCTCTTCGTCTACTATTATCACGGAAGCTGAAACCTAAATGTATCTAGGTTCAGCTGTAGCTCCGATAACTCAAAATCCTATCCACATGTATATGTATGAATCTGTTGCCCTGGGAAAGAGCGAGTCATCCCCAATACGAGTATTACATTACTTAAAATGTAATTGAGAAATAAAGCCATTTTTTATTTATTTATTTATTTACATGTGGGAAGATATGAAGGCTACGTTTCCGGGATTATATAAGTATGCATTATGATACTTACCGATAGTAGCAACATCAGTTCCTAGTGAACGACTTTTCTTCAAGGCTGGAGCAACGATAACACAACAAAGAAACCGTTTGAAGGGAAAACGGCTTTCTAAGCTATTGTTTTAAATTTCGTTACTAAATAAATTGATCTGGTTTGTCACATTAGTCTTTCAAATAAAATATTGATGATTGAAATTTTATTTTATTTTATTCCATAAAAACCATCGAAGTTACGATACATTGATATGTTTTTTTAATACATCGATGTATCGCTCTATCGATGTTTCTCTTTACGATGTTTGCATCCCTATCTGTCATTAATTTACAGAGAAGACAGAGGAATCCAGCACAGACAGCCAAATCTTGATGTAATGATGTATAGATAGATATGTTAACGATTCATCATCATCATCATCATCAGCCTATACTAGTTAACGATTGATTTTGCGTTATCATTTTATTATATTTACACGAACGCAACCTATGCATTTCGAATAAATCAAATTATGTAATGCAGTCACGGACTCGCGGATCTTGCCGAACGAGTGCTGAGTGGCGGAGGGCTCGGTGCGCCCCATCAGCGTCAGGAACTCCATCCAACACCTTCTCGTCGTACATTCCATATTAATATTAGAGTGCGTGTCATGCGTGTGCCAACATTCTGGGCTATTTTATTGTCTATCTTCTTGATAATCGTTTCTTTTTAACCGACTTTAAAACAGGAGGAGTTTATCAATTCGTCGGGATCTTTGTTTTTTTATGTATGTTACCCGATTACTGAAGCCATCTGAACCGATTTGAAAAAATATTTTTTTGTTTGAAAGGATACACTTCCCAGGTGGTCCCATGGTCATCCAGGTCAGGATCTGATAATGGAACCCTGAAGAAATCAAGGGATGCCTTCATATTTAACCGATTTCGAGGTTCTCAATTCGTCGGAATCTTTTTTATAGGCACAATTGAAACGATTTTTATGACATGGAGCTGAACTGATGATGGAACCGGAAGGTGGCAATAGGAACTCGGCAGTTAAACGACACAACCCCATCGAGTTTGGACTCGTTTGATCCGTCTTGACGAGTACTTTTCAAACAAAACTGAAATAAGCAGCGCCTTTGTACTTGTCTATTCTTACTATGTTCTCCCTTCTGTTTGTTTGTGAGTACATAAATTTAAAAAAAAATAATTTAAAAAAACCGCCTTCAAAAAACATTCAGGAACTAAAACGCAAAAAAATATTTATAAATAAAAAAAAAACCGCATTCAATAAACACCCAGGAACTAAAAAGCAAAAAAGTAATTCAAATAAAAATAAAACCGCCTTCAAAAAAAAACCCAGGAACTAAAAAGCAAATAATTTACATACGATTTCCTACCCAAACCTAAAAATCAAATCAAACCTGTCAGTGTCACTGATTGACAGCGGGCGGAACGTCGGTCACGATTGGCTTAAAATGTCATTTAGTCAATCAAACAAAAACTAATTAAAAAATTACGAAATGCAAAGATTTCTCGTTGTAGTTTAAATCATAAATTAAAATAATGGTTAGCATAGAATTAGACATATGGCGAGGAGAGTGGGGTCTAGCTTCAATTGATTTGGAATGCTTAAAAGTTTTGGTAAGTCTTTTTACATAACCTCAAAACAGTATAAACTACCTGCTCTCCGCTATTTTACTAATTTATGGACTTTTCACAGACTTATATGAAATTTATCGGAGTGCCAGTACGAGTTCGTGAGGCGAACAATCCATTTTTTACACCAAAAGGCCAGCTCCCTGTAATGAGGGATGGACGCAAAGTCCTTACAAATTTCGAAGAAGTTGTTGAACATTTGAAATCATTGGTAAGTTTCTATACATATACTTTACGTAAGCAATGGTATATTGGGGTCTGTGCTTATATAAACATCATTTTCATCATAAATTATTTCATCATTATTATTTTCCCTATAAAAAGACTACTGACCAATGAAAACTAATTGGCCAAATCTTGATCAAACATAATCAATAAGAGTTTTTGTATTCATAATTACACTTGAATGTGAATCTCACATAATATTTATTTATAAGCACTCTACTGTCAATAACATATATCAATGGTTGAATCAATTGTTAGCGACCGGTGGCTGGTCGTTCGACAGTGGAGGGGTTTTTTAACTTTTTAATGTACCTAAATTATATTGCTGAGTTATTAACTACTTTTCATATACCACTACCAATTCACAGCACTACAGCACTGATGTCCATCTGAACACTAAGCAGGCAGCCGAGGCTAGTGCTTTCACACAATACCTGGGAGATAAGCTCTACCCAGCCTACCAGTTTGCATGGTGGGTGGATGAAAAGAACTACAGTGAACTTACACGCCCAACATATGCCAAGGCTCTAAGGATTCCATTCAACTTTTACTACCCTTCAAGATATCAAAATGCCGCAAAGGAAATGATTGATGCCTTATTTGGGGAGCATACAGATCTTAGGGAAATTGAAAAGACTGTGAGTAGATAACAACTTTACAACTTAGAGAATAATAATAATAATAAGCCCTCCATCCTGTTTTTTTGTAATTTATTAAAATGTCTCTTTAGTTCACTGTTCCTTTTGGCACAGACCTCCTCCTGAATAAGTGTAACATTCATTACTTATAGTATGTTTTTTATGTTATTGTAATTTGTACTTTGCAGATATACACAGAAGCGGAAAAGTGCCTTAAAACCTTGTCTGATCGGCTTGGAGAGAGTGAATATTTCTTTGGCAACAGACCTTCATCGTTTGATGCTACTGTCTTTGCATACCTCGCCCCATTAGTGAAGGCACCATTCCCTAATGCAACATTATCAAACTACCTCAAAGGCATTGCTAATCTAACAAGATTTGTTGCCAGAATCAATCAGAAAAACTTTAGGCATGTTACAGACGGTAATAAATATAATTGATTTTTACTTTAAGATAATGTTGGTTTTGACTATTTATGCGTTCAAGCATTAATGCGTTTTTTGCTAAAACAACTACAATCCTTAAAAGAGTAGATCATTGAATTTGTTAAACTAAAAGAAAATTTTTCAGTTTACCTAGAAGAGATCTTTTGTAGATAAATATTTCTATTATAGTCTTTGTAATAATTTGATGTACCTAGCAATAATTTATTTTAACCCTTTAAGCAAGCATAGCCTTCATTTTTATACAGTCAGGTATATAATAATATATTATATTCTTCCATTTTCAGAGTACAACAGACTAAACGCCAAAAAACACTCAACAGGAACACAGTCAGAGAGAGAGGCAGCAAATTTCCCAAACCAAACTCGGAATAAAGTACTCGCTGCCATATTTGCAGTTATTGCTATGACAGGCTATGCCATTGCTAACGGGATGTTTCAAGTAAGTAATGTCAAGTTGTTTGCTTGAATTATGTTGTCTTGCTGTTTGCATTTTTTTATGCCTGGTAGTAAGAAGAAAAATATTGTTTATTTATAGTACCAACTCATTATGGCTTACTCAAGTAGTTTGTGTGTCAAGTGTCTAAAATGCATGTGAATGTAGTAATCTTTTTTGCATCATGCTTAAGTTTTGATTTTGTTTCCGTTTGCTTAAGTTTCTTTTCCTCAAAAGGTTCGTTTTCACCACCCTTTTTCTAAATATTCTGAGATCTTTCAATCTTCTCTATTTTGCTTTTTTATTTACCTCCTGTATCTATAAATACTAATAGTTTAATGGAATTACTTAGACTGAAAATGTATAAATTATTTGACTCTACACTACTACTACTGCAAATCTTTAAATGAAGCATTTATTAAATAACAGTACCAAACAAATTTATTTATCACATTCATTTTTTACTAAATAATAGATAACATTTTTGCCCATAACATAGCACTCTCGTTAAAGAAAGCGACACATATAGTTTTTTCAATTTACTCACCAGCTAATTACTAAGAATGCATCTTGTTTTCTAAAGTAAGAATGCATTGTTCGTTCTTTCTCACAAGTCTCTCACTTGCGCTTGTTCTATGCAGGACTTGAAAGATTTCGAACAATCCGGATACAACGAGATGTTTGAGAATGAGGAGGACGACGACTGACGCGCCTGCCGGGACGCGCCCCCTTCCTAGTTGCTCGGGAGTGCTCAGACATTTTATTTGTTGAGATCTAAATATATCTATATATTGTACTGATTATTCGTTCTACATCGGCCGCAAAGTGTTTTTAAACTGGCACACTAACTAAACTAAATAAACTATGGACTTATCATTATCATAGCATAGTCCATTTTTTCTTGAAATGTTATTCAAGGCTTAGATCGAAACTTGTGCAGTTAAATATATGTCACTTCATGGCGTATGTAAAACGAATACAGTTTCAGAATGCATTACATAATAATGTAGATACTATTTTCGATTGGCTGAAATATATAAGTTGTTCAATGTTTTTATGATATTTGACTAGAAGAGTTTATTCTGTGCTCAAAGTGTTAAGTTAATGTAAGGTTTAGTTTGCATTTATCTTTACATTACCATACACTAATTAAATTAGAATATTGTCGTGACATGTTTCGTAAATAAATTCACTATGTACATAACATTTTTATCATAATTCTTTGTTAACCACCATATGCCTTTAAATAATCTGTGTATTATTTTATATTAAAATAGATTGCACATGTTATAGTACTATTTTTGGATTACAAAGTGTGCCAGCTTTTCCACATAGATCCACGGTAGTCTAGTCTGAGTAGCGTATTATAGGTGATTTGTAGCACGAAGTAGTTATAGTGACTGTGTTCCTATGCCATTAAAGATTGTTTTATTAAACAGTGTCACCTTGACGGGACCAAGTTTATTTAGCTTAATGTCTAGCAGATATTTTGTTATTATCGGTATTTTGTTCATGCCATCAATAATAATCGAATACTATTATTTTAAACCGTGCTTAATAGCCTGGAATAGTTAAACGTAACCACGTTTGTCAACGCACATTGGATACGCTTATAGAAGTTTGACTACGCGCGACAGGAAAAGAGCTCTATGCGCTCGCGTATAAGAACTGTGTTTGTTTGCGCGCGGAGTGTCCGACTCTGGTAACACCTGGTAGTAACTCCCGTTGTGTATTGCAATAAAATTGACTGCAGGGTAAATCGTAGTGTTTAACACAACATATTAATTTTGTGACGTACAGTGGCAGTTAAGACGTAATTTAATTATTGTTATTGATATATACTGCTGCTTTGCCGCTGGCTGTTTGATAAGTGTATAGTCTGTGTATTCAGAATTTATATCGTACCTATTCATACGTATATTGTACGACAAACACAAATGTTATGGACAAACTATTTGTTATTTATCAGACAGTGGCGAAACTAGCCTTTAGTTTCATACATTTAGAGTACATAGTTGCTAAATAGATGGGTGCGTTTGTTATATTTAGTGCGGTTTTGTTCTATGGACGAGGAATTGTTAGTTGTTTTATTTATTCAGTGGTGCATGAATTAAATGCTTTTGTGGTATGTTATAAGTCTCTTTTATTTTAAATTCCCTTTACAAAGATTATTGGGATAATGATGGTATTTTCCTATTTCTTACTTACTAAGATTACTAGTATTACTCACGCCCTCTGGACTGTTCAGTGTTCCGTCACCGACTGTTTTCCTTTCGTTTTGTGTCTAACTCGTCTCTTTTACGGTTGCAGTCCTACAGTATGCTATACAAGTTATCAACGCGTTTAGAGTGCTGGTGGGGCTGCCCCGGTTGTGCAGCGC
The DNA here is from genome assembly GCA_949315975.1 of Eudonia truncicolella. Taxonomy (NCBI): domain Eukaryota; kingdom Metazoa; phylum Arthropoda; class Insecta; order Lepidoptera; family Crambidae; genus Eudonia; species Eudonia truncicolella. Next base: position 2,003,406 of record OX438839.1, read on the forward strand.
GTCGGGGATGTTCGCTGAGGCGAGGGTGGACTGTTTCTACACTACCATGCGCAAGCGGTGCACATCTCTGGGGCGCAGGATCCGGGCCAGCTCCAACGGCACACTAAGCGCGTTTGCGAGTACCTAAACCACTGTAGTATGGTATATATATATAAATATTATAATTTTATTTACATATAATTTTACGCAAATATTGTTGCGAACAAATTACAATTTGAAAAAAAAAGACAAAATGCTGAAAAACCTGACCCGGCACATCATGGGGTGCGAGTTCGAATCCCGCTCGTGGAATATTTTCAAATAATATATATAATTTGATATAAAATGGTAAACCGTTTAAAGTAGCTATAAATAAAGTTAGCGAACTATTATGCTTTTCTCCTCAAATACCTTTCTTTTATTTTTTTTTTTGAGAGAGATTGCCGATTGCCGCTGCGGCATTTTCAGCTTCACCGGGCTTTATCCTCAAATACCAGCCACATTGAGAGGAAGATCTATCTGGAGATGGTCCAACCAGTCTCTGATCGCCCAGGTGGAAAGTGATGAGATTGTTTGTATTAGCCTTTTAACGTCCTACGTCTACCGGCTAGCGAGCCTTGTGTACCTATTGAAATAGTGTAACGTTTGACAGCGCTGGGCCGTCTGGAGCTGGCAGAGGACCATGCTGATGAACCGCCTGCGCATCGCCAAGAAACACTTCGACAAACTAAGGACCGCGACGCCGCCGACTAAATCATTAAAAGATGAGAAGCCTGCATAATAATATGAAAATGTTACTGCTGATGAAAAACTTAAGATTGTGTGTACAGACGCCTGCACATCAACCTACCACAAACTGTCAAATTTCCTCAATAGACTTTGAACTTTATATTGAAGACTTAAGGTTGACAATGTATTGAAGAAATATGACGATGAAGATGATGTTTTGGGTAGGTTGATGTGCAGGCGTGTGTACAATGTCTCAATCGAGTTATTACTCCGTAATAGCTGGTTACAGAGTAGGGCCTTCATTCTTCTATTTTCAAACGTTCGTTGAAAGTGGCTCAGATGCTTGATTACTTGATTACGAGAAAATGTTCCTTCAGTCTAAATGTCAAAATCGAGCACTGAGATAAGATTAAAAAAGTTTTGATTTGAAGTTAAAGCCCTGTGCGTATGGTCTGCGGAAAGACCTGGTTAGCGGTGACACGTGGGGCGTCACAACTTTGATTTACTGCAACACAGACGGCCCACAGGCGGAGCCCTTGAAGGAAGAGCGAGATTTTATTTTGGCGCCCTTTGGTCGTCGCTTTTCACATTACCGAACTCCGGTGTTGTGGTTTTTCGCATTTGGCATTTTGATGTTTGCCACCAGGATCCTAGAGCGACTAATCCACTTGCTCTACCCTAGGGCCCGCGCAGGGTGACTAGTGAGTTTCATTCGCCATTCGATCACGTTAACGAAAATGAAAATTAGTATGGAATTGCAGCAGCGCCTCCTGGCGACATACACGAGAAGTTAAAAATTTTGCCTCACATTCATTTTCGTAAACGTAATTGAATGGATACGGATAGTAAACATAACATACACTCACTAAAACTAAAAGCACTCTGGTCCGTCAGTGCACCCGTCCCACATCCGCGTTGCTCTGAAACCAGTCTTAGGAAATGTATGTAAGTTATTTATTAGCTCTGAAGATAGCACGAACGCTACTATGTAATAGCAAAATAACAAAACGAAAAGGAAGGCGACAGATTCGACAGTCTTTTCTATTATATGATGTGCTTGCGTTTTTCCTAGTCAATTAGGTCTTATTGTCATTTAACTAGTCAGTTTACATAGGTCTTATTGTAACTTATTGTCACCGGTTCAAAAATAGCACCTATGATTTAGAAAGTTGTTTGTATAAGACTGAGCATGTTTGAATTATTAATTGGTTTTCAATCTTATCTCAATCACGTAAAGTTCAAAATTAGGTGGGAATATACATCCCACTACCTGTAAAGAGTTAATGTTAAGTAAGTTTTAGAATGTTTAGTAGAATGATGTGGGTAGCAGGTGTATTACACACCTTAACGTTTCTAGAATGTGATGTGATGTTCGTGTATGTGCCTATTAAAGGTCAGCATCTATATTAATGTTTTGGCTTTAGGATAAATCTAGGCTTGCGCTTTATTGTTAGGTGTGTGGCTGGCATTAGTTGGAGAAGTTGAAAGAACTTTGAAACCTACCACCTCAAGAACAACATTCGAGTCTCTGAGGATTTCTTACCACTATTACTCCACATGTAGTCCCAAAAATAAAAAAAAGTAATTTCAAATACTGTTGAAAAGATGACAGTGACAAAGAACGAAGAGGACAATGAAAACAAAAGAGATTATTTATTTTGTTTAAAAACTATAATAAAAGTATAACATTAATAATATCGCATTTATTTTTCATCTTTGAACATTTTTGCATTTTACGCTGTCAGGTACACTCAACAACAAAATTCCGCGTGGATACATTAAATTTAATTTGAAAACTACGCCGGGGTTATCGTTTTAAATAGAACTATAGGATATTAAAACGGACACTCACTTTTCATTGTAATGGCACGTAAAATTACCATGGCTTTTTACAAAGGAAATTTGTTACAAAAGCATACCTCTCGTTTGTATTTATATTAAAAAAATATACAATGTAACAGTTCGTAAAATTATTAATTACATCAATATAATAATACAATCGACATAACACTAAACACATTTCAATGATTTACAAGCTAAACGTGTAACGAGTCAACAGTCGCGACTCACTTGCTTCAAGGGTTAACATGATATTTTAACGAAGTTCATTGTTTAACGATATTCACTGGAAGTTGATTGATTAGGTTATAAGAAATGGGAGACTATTACTGAGACAGGCAATAAATTTTACTAAAACATCTGCATACAAACATATACCAAAAACTTGTTGTAAACAATAATTCAATACAGTACAATTATAAGACTTACTAATAATGTGCACTTTATCAGGTGCAGTCACTGTTGTAAAAGCAAGGGCTGTATGATTAATGATCTTTTTATAAAATGATAATGCTTCTCATTTGGCACATGTAATTTTTACTGGCAATACCTAGTCAATTTAACATTAGGTTGGAAGAACTATTACCTTGTATGTTTCGGCGAACGAAATGTGTACTTTGTCAATTACGAATATTTTTAAAAGTTCCAAAATAAATAACTAATACTTGTAAAATACATAGAGGTATAAAACAAAGTCTTATCGAGATACCTATGACTCTTAATGGACTCATTATTTGTCGATAGTAAATTTCTTATAACGTAGCAAGTGAGTTAGAATATATACAGACATCGAAAAAAACAAATTGTTATTTAATATTAAATAAATTATTTTGTCAGCTCTTGTTTGGTTTCCAAAAACTGGTCTTGCAATTATTATTATATTACTACTAGCTGACCCGGCGGACTTAGTACCGCTTTGACAGTTTCTATGACGACAAAATAAAGAAATCGTTATAAATAGTTAACGCGTGAAAGCGTATCAAACAAACTTATTTTTTTTTAAATAATAATCCTATTATTTAAAAAAAAATAAGTTTATATAGTATCCTGTCTTTGTATTGTTTTCTAAAGTTTACGCGAACACTACACATTGAAATGAAACAACTTTTACTTGTACTCACAGGGAGACTCCATGTGATCACGAACCCTGCAAAGGGTTCGAAACGTCAGGATAAACATTAATTAAAAATAATGTATAAACGCGAGTAGATCCGTAAAAGTTGTTTCATTAGCACTTGAAAATAAAAAGTAAAATATTAGTTAGGATTAGAAGATGTATATTTTTATTATATACATCTTCTATTAGTAATATAATAATTGCAAGGCCAATTTTTATCAAGGAATTAATCCATGCATACAACACAGAGACACAAACAGCGCGGGGCAAAGGAAACTAACCGTCACTAGGCAATTAAAACGTAATAATCAACAGCTGCCTTATTTACAACAACCTTCTCTTATAATTAAATTTTGGTCTTTGTACACGGCTATGTGATTAGCGTAAAGTAACATGATAGGGAGTAATGGTAACAGAACAGACTATCAAAAGTAACCCGACGTTATAATCGTTCTATAACAGGTTCTAAGTCATTTATACATGATTGATGCTGTATAGTCGGCGTCAGAACCGAGTATACAAACGTAGACTGAATAATACCCAGCGTCTTTGAAAAATAATATATATTTATAAAGCTATAACTGTCAAAACCATGACAGCGTTAATTTTGAACTCGAGTAATGGTATGTTAAACATCTTATTTCGATCTCTTTCAATCACTGAATTGATCAATACTAACGACTGTAAAATGACTTATATAAATTCAAAATTATACAGATATCAATTATAATATATAAATACATTTAAATACTAGCTAGAGCGCTGTTATTAGATCGAACAGGTTTTGGCGCTCCGCCGGCACTGTCAAGGCACGCTTGCTTCGCTCGCTCGGCTCGCGCTTTGTTTACAGTTCTAACCTAACCGACTTATTTTCTACGGCATACGGCAGTCAATATAAGGCATACATACCCTAAGGCAGGTATCTAACTCGGCCTATACATAAATAGGTTTCATTTGATGATGGGAATTAAATATTGAGAAATAAGTTACTAGAAAAAAATAAATGGTTACACCAAGATCTCTTAACATGCATACATAGATAGTTATTTATAAAAATACCATATCACTACTTTGTTCTATGGAAACAATCAATTCCTTTTCATTCGTTTATACTATACACACTTACAAAAAACTCACTAAGACGAATTTAAAATGTTAATTTTTATATTAAAACATTTATATAATACTAAAGTAAAAATATATTTACATTTCTTATTAATATCGTGGGATTACTTAAAACTATTTCTACAGACAAGAGCAGATTTGTGATTTCATAATTTGAAATAATCCCCGTTTTCTTATTTAAAAGACAAACCAATATGTATTTTACTAAAGAATTAAACAAAATATATACATCTTCATTAGCTACACTTCTGTAGCCCACGGTGCTTTAAAGAACTTGTGATCGTTGATCTAACTACAGCTACGAGCATCGAGAACTTCAGAATATTGATGTATTAGGTATATCTTTAACGAAAAGAAAAGACGCGTATGACATGATCGCAACTTAAGTTAAATGGGCTACTCCGGTTAACGTAATAACAACGCACCTTAACCTCGAGGATATAAAGTACATCACAACAAACGCACAACCCTGAAAGTAGTTTCTTAACCATTTTCATTTAGAATTGTTTTCCTAATAAAATACAATCACTCCTTCCTTGAACAGTCGAAACAAACTAAATTAAAACGTAAGACAAGGCGATAAGGTTTTTGTTCAAAACATGACAGCTTTTGCGACACTTGCGTTTTAATTTAGTCTGGTCTTTTTCTATAGTCCAAATGGCAAAATCAGGCCACTCAGAAGCGAATAAGGACGCCGATAGCCAGGACGAAAATAGCAAAACTGAAGCTTTATTTATTTAACAAAGGAATGACTGTAATTTACTTAATCTTTGTTATGTATAAATTCAGCATTCAGCATCCGATTCACAACTAACTACTATTTAAGGGAGTGCGTTTATTACGTAACATGTCATATACCATGCTCAATCAACGGCAACAGTATTAATGCAAATGGACGCAATAGCTAGCGGTGGAATAGTCGACCATGAAATTGCTTTACCACTTTTGATACAAAACTTTACAATATCTTGCAAAAACACAAATGTTGAAAAAATTTCCACAAGCAGGATTTGAACCTGCACCCTTCTGACATACCGGGTCAGGTGCTCTTCCAATTGAGCTATCGTGGTTCTAACCAGCCCGCCGAAATTATTCAACACTATTTACTTTTTACTTTAAAAGCCAAAGGCACCCATTCAATCTCAACAACTACCGTCATTAACAAAATGTTTGCAACAAAATTTACGTTAAAATTATGTAAACAAAACAAAAACATTTTACAATATCTTTTTTCTAAGGCGTCAATCGTCAATGTTGACAACGTATCTGTTCCTTTTGTTGTAAGCAAAAATAGACGTTGTTTTTTTATGATATGCAAACAACATTAACTTATAATACCATGCTGGTCCAGCTGCTTACATTACACATGCCGATACATTACTTCACGACCCGGGACCGACGACATGCACGGGAAGTTAAGCCACTTCGCATGTCGTAAGAGCCTACTATCGGCTAGCAACCCATCACTGACGTTATCCACCTCGGAAACCTACTTTGTTTATGCTAAATGTAGCGTCGGGCCACTAATAGCGAGTAAACCTGAAATTGTGATCGGCCTATCCGAGACCAGAAGACTTCAGGCTCTTCGCTCTCAAAGACGTTGGGCAAACTTATGGCATCTCTTTACAGAGGAAGAACAGTGAACGGATGGGGTTGCAGTTGCACAAAAGATCCCGATGAGTCGAAGTGCTACTGGGACAGGGAAACCTCGACAGGCCCCAATAAGATAAGATACTTAAAATTGGTGATTTCAATGCTCTATCTACCTACCCCTTTTTTAGGAGAAGGACTGTATGTATTCACTCTTAAGGGCCTGTCCACATCACCACGGCACGACATCGTCACCGTAGAACGGTGCGGTGTCGGGGCGCGACGCGTTGCCGCGCCGTGCACTAGCACGGTACGGCAACGCCGCCGTCGAACGGTGCAAAGGACGGCGTCGTCGTAAGCCGGTGACGCGATACGATGCGCCCGATCAGTTGATGTGTTATTGTCTTAGCGATTAGTTGTACGTGTGAATAAAAGATGTCGGAAAACATAGATTGTGATTTATTGATTTCACTTGTTGAAGAACGTCCAGTATTATGGGATAAGACAATAGATGATTTCAAGAACAAAAATTTAAAAACAGAAGGCTGGAAGGATGTTTGTCGAAACATTTTTCATGACTTTGACGACAAAAACGATAAAGAAAAAACAAGACTAGGTAAGCTCATATTTATTAGTTACATTAAGTTATAGGTATATTATAATAAGTATTAGTATATTTATTTATCGAATTAATAATCGTACTATAGTCGGTTATTATATTTTAGTTAATTGCCAACTAAGTGCTCCAATATCGCTATTAAAATATTTACAGAATTCATTCCTTATGTTGACTGGGTTTGTGTTGTTTGGAAATTCGTCATCCTCTGACTGTTGCAAGTTTACAAAATTTTCTTCTATCATTAGTTCCTCGGTTGTGGTAATTCCATCTCTATTAATAACAAAGTTATGCAAGACACAACATGCTTTGATAATATCTGTAGCAAAATTATATTGAACATTCAGTGGTCGGTGAAATACACGCCATTTATTTGCCAGAATACCAAAAGTACATTCAACGTATCTTCTCGCGCGACTCAAGCGATAGTTAAATACTCTTTGTTGTACAGTCAAATGTTTCCCTGGGTATGGGCGCAATACATTATTTGTGAGTGGTAAGCCTTCATCTGCTACAAAAACATGGGGAACTGGTGTCTGTAGACCTGGTAAACATTTTGGCTCTGGTAAAGGCAGATGGCCTTGTAGTAATAATTCGTACAGTTTCGTATTGTGAAAAACTGTCGAGTCGCATTCCTTACCAAATGCTCCTATATCAACATACACAAATCTATATTTGGAATCAACAATTGCGAGCAAAATTATAGAATTATAACTCTTATAGTTAAAAAAAAGAGACCCACTATGGGCAGGACTCCAGATTCGAATGTGTTTCCCGTCCAACGCCCCCATACAATTAGGAAAATTGGCTTTCTTGTCAAAATCTTCAGCTGTTTGTTTTAATAACTCCTCTGTTATTTTCGGAATACATTCATTTAACATGATTTTCCATAAAGCTTGACATACTTCTCTTACTATTTTTGCGATTGTACTCTTTCCACGATAATCCGTTAATTCTAAATCTCTAAAACTATTTCCTGTTGCCAAAAATCTGAAACAAAAATCCGGGTATAACATCATAAACATCCAAACATCCATACTCATAAAATTTCACGTTTATAGATAATATTAGTAGGAAGTAGGATGACAAAAATAACTGATTTTTTTCTCATTTAGATCTCAGATCTAGATCCCATAACAAAGGGGTATCAACCTAGTAAATACTCATTTAGCGTACCTAAGTAATTTTTAGAAATAGGAATTATAATTAATTTGTGTAATAAAAGCCGCTGGTATACCTACCTACATGAGTACTATCTCTGTATTTTAGTTTGATACTCAGCCCCTTTCCGTCATACACTTTAAATTTTATTATAAATGCGAAAGTTTGTGAGGATGTATTGCTGTATTTATAGTATGTATGTTTGTCTTTCACGTAAAAACTACTGATCCAATTGTTGCTAATAATACACGTTTTAAATATTTTGCAGGTAATGCTGTGGTAAAGAAATGGACTCATATAAAAGACAATTTTACAAAATACCTGAAAAAACTTGAAACTTTAAATAAATCGGGATCTGGTGCAAGCAAAATTAAGGAGTATCATTTGTATAAGCAACTTCTGTTTCTAAAAAAAAACGCTGCAAATTTAACTGACTCAAGCATAATGGAAGAAGATGAAGAAGACGAGATACCATATGAAAAAAATGATTATAAAAGATCACGTTATCAACCAACTCCACGAAAAAAAAAAAACAATGATGAAGTCGATTATGAGATTCTCCAAGCCCTAAAGGAAACAGAAAATAGACATCTGTCATTTTTTAAGGCCATATTACCATCATTGAACACATTGAATGAGCATCAAACTCTAATGTTTCAAAGTCGTGTTTTACAAATCCTAACTGATTTACATCAGATTTCATATCAGTATGAAACATCAACTGGTTATCATACAGCTTCTCAGGATAGGTACCAAAGATCACAATCATCATATACTACTAATTATCAACCAACACAAACTTTTACATACCAATCAACAATGTCATCAAACGTTTCTAAAACACCAGCACCAAGTACAAGTAGTATATATCAACCATCGACTTCATCAAATTCCAAACCACCAAACTCAACTTTCGAAGAACTATCAAATGATTGCGAAGATGAAGCAAGTGCATTGGAATCAACATATGATTTTGCTTGAAAATTAAGATAAATTAAAAGAAATATTATATTTTTTATCATAATGATAACTACGTAGTAAATTTGTTGAATTATTTTTCTATTATTTATCTTATAATTGTAACGTTGGTAGTTCAGCCACTCAAAATCTGTGATTTTATCTAAGGTTATTAAAGACTGTTATTGTTTTTCTTAGTTATAACTGTAATCTTACGGGTATACAAGCCAGTAACCCCGCAAAATCTGTGATTTTTAGCTAGTTGTTAGGTTAAACAGGCAAATAAGCCGATTGAAAACTGTGATTTTTAAGTAGATATTAAGTTATTATTGTGTATTTATATAGATGTAGGCATTTTTGAGGCCAATATCTACTGTTCTTAATATTTTAAATAAACATATTAATAATTGTACTCGTACATATGTACATCATTATGAATATAAAAGAGGTTTGATTGTGATTTACCTAATTGTTTTTCTAGTGTTTATTATTATTAAAAAGCAAATCGTTCATTCGAAAACTGTGATTTTTATACTCTAGATTTAGTAAATATTAAACTTGCTATTATTATCAAAAATAAAGAACATAAAAAAATATTACATACATATAAATTGTTTTCATTACTTACCTTATAGTTAATCCTAACTTCTCCAAAGGCCCAACAGGTTTTCTAAATACAAATTGTTTTTGTATACGCGGTGCAACTCTTGTTAGTAATTCTTCAAAACTTGATACAGACATTCTAAAATAACTGTAAAATTTATGGTCACAGGTTTTCAACGCTTCATATTTTCTCGTGAAATGATTCCCATCACTATTCATAATTGAAAGATATGGATGCACCCAGTACTGTCTTTTTAATTTTTTTTTCTCCAACTTATCTCTTCGTCTTTTTAATAACAACAGAAGCAGAATACGTTTTGTGCGGTCCATATCTACAACGAGACTGTTATTTATTTGGTGAAGAATGTACCGAAAGTTTACAAGGCACGGCAACGTGTAACTTTGCGGTGTCGTGAGGTACATTTTTACGGTACGGCAACGTAAATTCCCACGTTACGGCAACGTGCCGCGCCACGGCACCGCACCGTTCCACGGCGACGACGTCGTGCCGTGGTGATGTGGACAAGGCCTAAGGTGGTAAAGCAATATCTTGTAGATTATACCTAGTCGGGCGCGTTGAGCAGCGACTGGGAATCTAGTAGCTGTGTAGGGTCGATGGCGGCTGGCGGAGCTAGTGCGGGGGGCGGAGCTCCCGCGCTGAATGGGAAGAACCGGGACACGGCCGGGGGCGGAGACTCCGCCTCCTCCTCGGTGGGCCGCTGCGGGCTTAGTATGGATAGGGAATTTAGCTTCTCGTTCAGCCTTTTTATCTGGAATGGTAAAATTCAGTTGTAACCTGTGTCGTGTCTTATTAAAACTTGTCATATAAAATTGAGTAATTTTTTTTAAAATCCTTTCAACATAGTTTTTTCTGCACTATCATTTATATCTTGTATTACTGTCGTTATGCCTATTGACCCACACTGCCGCACAATTTATGAACGCAGTAAGTACTACTTACTGTGTTTATGATTGTTTTATATATTTGAGGTGCTGACTTACGATCTATAAGAAACAAAGACCAGTTTTTTTCTATCTTGCTCAGAAGGGACTTTTTTTTACAAATTTTTGCGTAACTTATTGTTGTTTAGTGCGATGATAAATAGCGGCGGGTACCTGCCGCAGCGTGCGCAGCTGGTGCACCAGGTGCTGCACGGGCCCGGCGTGCGGCGCGTCCAGCGGCGCCAGCCAGCGCTCGTAGCACGCCGACCACACCTCCACGCCGCCCACCGACCACTGCGCCGCCGCCAGCGACAGCCGCACAGGCGGCGGCCGGGCTGCGGGGGCAAACGCAACGTCACTCAGCATCCTTCGCACGACTAGCGGGCCGTCGCGCGTCGCTCCAACAGTCAGTCAGAAGCTAGTTGCCGCGTCGGCATGGCGTCACACGATGTCACTACACCACGGTATCCTCAAGAAGAAGCAGCAGTAGGCCTACCACGAACTTGTAAGTTTGAGTCATGCTTATGTCATAAAATGATGTATGTCGCTTGTTGTTAGTTCTTGTGTAGCACTGGTTATCTTATCTCTAGCTACCGGAACACAACAATGCTACAAACATTTATGTTATGGCGACATATTTAGAACAAAGATGGTGGTAGCGAGCCAGGCGGACAAACGAGCCCTACCACCAACCAAACCGAGTACACAGAGAAGTACCCTCCGCTGGGAATCGAACCCGGGACCTCTGGATCTAATCCGGTTGACCAGTAGACCACAGAGGCTTATTAAAATTACAGACGTTCCACCGATTTCCTGACAATATTCCTATTTTACGGTATGATACGAATACGATAGTTGTTCATGCTAGGCCACAGGAAACTACACGACATCCTTGAGAGGAACAAGCGAGACACTGTTTACTGTCCAGTGAGCTTCCAGCAGCTACAACCGCGGCGGCTAGGCTGCGGGGATATGTGACGTCGCTACTAGAGATACTGGCGAGACACTGTTCTACTATCCCACCGATCAGTGAACGTCCGGCTGCTGCAGCCACGACGATGGTAGCTGGGCTGAGGGCGTATGTGTACTAGCGCAGACTACATGAGACCATGCCACTCCGGCGGGCTACACGAGACTATGTCACTTTGGCATCTTTCAGAAGATCTAGCAGGTTTCTTTTTTATTATCCTGCCCATCGTGACGCTTACAGCAGTGGCGAAGGCAGCTAGGTTGTACCAAGGGGACCAAGGTTATTAGGACGGGCTACATGAGACCATGCCACTCCGGCATCCTTCTTGACAGGAATTGATGAGAAACTCTTTTATTATCATACTGAATGACACGCCTGTATCATAGGCAGATGCTAGGCTTAACTGTACGCATGGCACACCGAGGCTACTAAAAGGCATGCTTGAAAAAACCCGATCAAAACTTTAGAATTAGTAAACATATACGAGTACACAATATTGAACGAACCCTTCCTTCAATATTCTTTTAATAATTTTTTCGTATTTTTAACAGAAAAGTAAACTATAATTTCTCTGGATTTTAAGACTTAAACATAAGCGGACGATAACATTACACAAATATATATTATATTTAAAAAGCGAAGAAGAAAAATATTGGTATCTAATGTCGCGTAAAACAAAATACTAATCAACCATAAACATGAGAAAATGGTACAAAATTAAAATAGGTATTTAACTTACACAGCCTCTGCGATGGAACGCGTAGGGATTCGCAGGCGTACAGCGGGTTCTCGAACAGCGCCTTGTCATCGTCCGAGAACTGCTCGCCCCAGTCCCACACCGGCCTCTGGACTAGGTTCTACAAACAATATTCAGTATTTTTTTTACTAGGACCGTGATTTTTCATTTGGAAGTCTAAAACCATCCGAGATACAGATAAACTGGCTAAGGAACCACGCCGCTACACACGACGAAAGTTTATACTGACACCCCCTACCAACCTTGCGGTTACAAAGTAGGTGTCAGACATCCATACACAAGCACATGGGACCATCTAGGTACGTCAGGTCATAACGCCGGATCAGGACGCGCCGAAGCGCATTCTTCATCCGGAACTCTTAAGACTAGCGTTTCGAGCGAGTTGCCCCGTGGACACTACCCATATCCAGATAGGTTACCGGAGCTGTAAGCTCGCTCACTTCTCGTTGCACCAAAAGCACGTCTTGCAGTTCCACTGCTCGGGTCGTCAACTCTAAAGTCGACTACCAAATGTCCTCTTTGGTGGCGGAGTTGTAAGGCTACTCACTTCTCAGTAGCCATTCAGGCACCTCATCAGTTACAAAATCCTACGCGGCTGATTCAACCGGAGACAATGCATCTAGCGGGCGCCTCTACTAGTTATCCAGACTAGTGCCGGAGATGTTGGAAGCCTACTCAATGAAAACCACTGAGCAGAACAACCAACTATGGACAACTCACGTGCCCCGCAGATCCTTTCGCTACAGGCCCCACCTAGACCGCTACTCGGACCCGCTCGCTGTGCACGAAATGGAAACCTGGCCAGACCTCACCAGGCAGACGAACATTCCCATTTCTACAGCCAACCACAGCCACCACGAGTCCGCTAACCACATAGCCACCACAAGTCCCGGCTAAGGAACCATCAAGTATTATGAGTGAAAAAATGTTTTGGTCAAGTGTGAGTAGTACAAATACAAATGAGTCATATTGAAATTTTTTTTTAAACGCTGATCGACTCTGTTTCATGTAAGAATAATTTTATTGTATAATAAAAAAAACGGAGCATTAGAAGTTAGTCAAATTGAATGAAGTTCAGTTCTCACCTTGGCAAACGGAGGTCTCTATTTCTCGGAGAGTTGAACAGAAAGGTATCAAACAGCTGATTATGCGCCCCATCCCACAAAATCGCCAGGCACACGTCCGAATACTGGACACTAGCGTTCTTCATTCTTTGTAATATAATAATAATAGTTCGTCCTCACATTGGCGAGTGTCCCTATTTTTCAGGCAGTTGAACAGGTACGTAAAAAAGGACTCCACCTCGAGAGATCGTATCAAAGTGGCGCTGGGTCACAGGAGCAGTTTCATACTGACGTCCGACAACCCGCCTCGCAACTTACCAATCAGTTGGGTCAAATCACCTTGGCACCCTTTTTCCCCGAGACCTGGGAAGGCAGAAACTGTCGGAAAAGTCCCTCACAAAGGTAGACAATGAGTTTTCCCTTGTGTAAAAAAACTTACCTCGGCAAATGCGAGTGCTCTCGGTCAGTTAAACAGAAAGGTATCAAACAGCTGGTTATGCGCGGCGTCCCACAATGTCGCCAGGTATACATCGGAGTACTAAAAGGCGGGGTGGTACGCGCAGTCCAGAAACATGAGGACTTTTTCTATAAAAAACGGCAGCTGACTTAACAATAGCGCTAAATTATTACCTTGGAAAATGTAAGGAACCCTATCTCTCGGGCAGTTGAACAGGAACGCATCAAAAAGCTGGATGTGCCGGGTACTGGGACGCGGCGGAGTGGCGGTATGCAAGCTGCCACACGCGGTCCAGAAACAAGAGGAACACTACTGTTCTTTTGCGACGTTAAATTTTACTTTTTATTTTCAAGTGCTAATTGCTGCACTGAAGCTAAATTTAATATTTATAAAATTTATAAAATACAGTGAAAAAATTAAACGCCCACCCGAGTTTCCTGGCTGGGTCGGATGGGCGTTTAATTTTTTCACTGTATTTTATAAATATTTAACAATAAAGTTCAGTTTTCACCTTGGCAAGCGCGAGGTCCCTATCCCTCGGGCAGTTAAACAGGAAGGTATCAAACAGCTGGTTATGCGCGGCGTCCCACAGCGTGGCCAGGTATACATCGGAGTACTGGAAGGCGGCGGGGTGGCGGCGCGCCAGCTGCCACGCGCAGTCCAGGAACAGCAGGAACACCGGCGCCGGCGTCGCCGCGGACAGAGTTGGGTCCTTGCTGTCTTTGGGGCTGCCGGGGCGGGGGAGGCCCAGTCTAGATGTAGATAATATTGTTATTGCAACATCATAAAAGTGAACAATGAACATGAAATAATTAAATAATAGACCCTGTAAGAATACCAGCGTTGTTGTGGTGGTGTTTGCTTTCATCAATGCAACGGCACGGCAGGGTTCTAGTTGGCTGTCACACACTAATTTTATGTTTCCTCATTTTTATTGTATATCCTTCTGTAATGTTTGTGTGATAAATATTTTATTATTTTTATTCTTATTCCAAATAGTTACAATTTGCAGTTTAATAGTTTCAAGCGATTTTTGTTGACTTGGTACAATTTGCACATTCATCAAAGTTAGTTATTATTGTTTAACAATTAATGGCAAATGTATAATGATGGGTGATATATTGCCCCCGATCTCCTTGAATTTAGTAAAGATGTGGGCTTTTATCTCACCCGTACTACTTAAAGGAAACCGGGGCCAGCTTAGTGTCCCCTTAGTTATTAAGTTGCTTCTTGTATTCAATCGCTTCACGCAGGGCTGTAACGCCGTGCATTAAAAGGCACGACTAGGATAATTAAATATTTAGCTTTCTTTCCTCCTCTTTCCTGAAAAGTTTGGTGTTAGACACTTACGCGGTATTCACCAAATGGTACTTAAACTTACTTTTGAAATATCACGACAAGATGTTACCTTAATTTGAACCTTACATAATTGCAATATAATTGAAAACCAATTCAAAACATATTACGCTATACCAGTCAAAGAGCTTAACCGTTTTATTAGTTTTGTAAGTAATCCCCCCACCTGTCGCAGAAGGGATGCCCCAGCGCCACCCACTCCTTCTGCACGAGCGACTGGAAGCCCGCCACGCTGCGGCTGGCCGGGTCCAGCATCAGCTGCGCCAGGCACGACACCACCGCCGAGTAGTCTACGCCGTCGCCTGCGCACCACCAACAGTTATCAGCAGTGATCGGAAATGTACAGTCACGAGCATTAACATGATAAGAATTTATTGAATTTTGTATTGTTAACTTTAACTGTACGACTAGTCAGTGTGTTGGACCAAATTGTAAACAGGCATATTATTTTTTTTTATTTATTTATTCAGGAAATCATTAAATCATACACAATAATAAAATTTACAAAACAATTTGCAAACAGACCAGATAGCTCCATTACATGTAACAAATATTAAGAACATTCGAGTTTGCACAATGGACCTTACGCCTATCCAAAATGAAAAACAAAGACATAAAAGCAATAAATATCAGTACATTTACATTTGTCTATTAAATATAATATCACCAATTTTTTGTTTGAAAATTGATAACGATGAAGAAAAAATATCACATCTTTTAAGTTATCATCGTAATATCTACAAGAACGTCTTATAAAAGTTTGTCTGTTTCTAGCATAATTAGTAAAATAAGGAGTAATAAAAAGTACTTTTAGAACGCGAGGATACCCTAGGGATTTTGAAATTAATTAGTTCTAGTAATGAAGAAGAATAAAATTGTCCGTTGATTATTTTGTAATAAAATGCTTTGTCCAAATAAACACGTCTATTTTCTAAAGAGTATAGTTTATGTCTTTTAAATGTTAACAAAAGAATGCCCTGTCCGATACTCTAAGGCTTTTAGAAATTTATTTTGTTTTTTTTTCTATGCAAGCAATATGAACGGAGTATTGAGGGTTCCAGACGACGCATGAAAATTCTAACAACAAAGATCGAACGAAAGAGTAGTATAAAACCTTATAGTAAACGGCTGTTTAAATGGTCTATCTAGGCGAAGAATCATTCCAAGCTCTAGATACAATGTTATCAACGCGCAAGTTGAAAGGTAGCTTAAGTATTACTCCTAGGTCCCTGACTCATATACATGTTTTACTTTTTTATCCGAGATCACATAATCAAAAGTTGTAGGGTTACGTTTACGAGTGAAAGTTATTAGAATCAATTAAGAAATTAGAATTTATAAAAAGTTGTTCTTTGTCACAGTAGAGTTCAAATCTATGCAAATCAGACTGCAATTTCAGGCTGTCGTCAGAGGTAAAAAAAAAACTGTTCTAAAAATCTTAGTGTCATCTGCATAAAGCAGGTGGTTCGTATCACAAAAACAAGAACCAACATCGTTAATGTAAATTGTAAACAGAAAAGGGCCTAAATGTGAACCCTGCGGAATGCTCGAGGGTATTTGGAGAAATCCTGAAGTGTAACTTTTCAAAGCTACAGCTTGGCTTCGATTAGAAATATAAGAAGACAGCCAACGAAGTAGATCACCCTGTATATCAAAGTTTGAAAATTTCGTAATAAGCGTGGAGTGGTTTATTTTGTCAAAAGCTTTTGAAAAGTCGGTATACACGGCATCCACCTGATAGCCCGCATCAAGAAAGTTAAAAAGAAAGTCTGTATACAACACTAAATTAGTGTCAACACCACGGCTTCGGAAGAAACCGTGTTTCTGTTGTGATATATATATATCACGACAGCAATACGGTTTCATATGACGACCTAATAGATGTTAATCTATATACATACTAGCTGACCGGCGGACTTCGTACCGCTTTGACAGTTTCCATGACAACAAAACAAGCAAATAATTCGTCCGCTTAAGAACACCCGTATCCCATGATGGACCTCTATAGCAGCGCCACTTAACGGGTCCAATTGTAAATCTAAACTCTAAAAAAAAACATTCTCGAATCCACTTGAACACACAAAAAATTTCATCCAAATCGGTTCAGCCGTCTAGAAGAGTTCAGTGACAGTTTAGTGTGCGCACAGTAGATTTATATATACATATACAATATGCTGATTTGCACTCGCGCCATAAGTTTACAGCTGATCATAATTGGTATACTTAATGACGAAAAAATACATTTAACACCGAGCAAGTAATAAGGAATCGATTAATTAATAAAACTATTTCGGTCTAATTCAGAATAGCGACCTTCGAGCGTCGACCAATGAGAATTGCACCCCTGTGCGGTCGTAGTAGTAGTCTATTTTCCGTAGTAGTAGGTAGATGAGGGCGGGCGGACGTAAAGTCGACGACATTTAGCAATGTAGATAAAATAAACTAACAATATGTACTTACCGATTAAGTTTAAGATACTCGAAGGTACTGCTCAAAGCGGACCTTCACGTTGTATGCACACATGAGCACGGCGCCGGCGCCGGCGCCTTAAGTATCTAGGTAACCTTTGCAGCACATGATGGTTTGATCTTACACTATCAAAAGCCATTAACATATTTTGTCTTAATTGCACAACACTCGTGATTTCGTCTTTGTAAACAATTCTTTTTGTCTCCCCACAAATAAAAGTCACATGGAGGTCAAGTCTGGCGACCTCGGAGGCCAAACTGGGTTCCGAACACTTCGTCCAAATAATAGCGCACTTGGCGGCCATAATTGGGAGGAGCTCGTCGAGCATTTCGTCAACTACGTGCTGCAAAAGTTGCAGGTACGGAGGTTTCTAAACGGACCATAATTACTTATACAAAGTGATCTGTTATTACGTTTTGGCTGGTTTTTACTGATTTCTACACGTGCAAAGATACAGATACTTATCTTTAATAACTTTGGCTTTCATTACAAACAATCACACGTCGTGTAGCCCACATGAGCAAAGCCGCGAGCAAAAGCTAGTTAAAAATATACAAATAAATAAATAAAATAAAAAAAGGTAAACCCTCGCCCCCACTCACCCTCCTGCAGCACGACGGTGACGTTCCGCTCCAGATGCAACGCCGCCTCGCGCGCCGCCGCCAGGCAGCCCGCCACGTATCGTAGCCAGCGGCTCGCGTCCAGCATCGAGTAGTACGCAGAGTCCTGCATCTGGACAATGAGCGATGGGTCAGGTTAACCTCACCATTTATCTGAGCCTAACGTTGAAATTAGACGAAATCGCCATACAAACATACGGCCGGGCTAAACCGCAGCCTAATAAATAAGATGGTAGTACCTATACTATAGCCAAATTCAATAAAGAATGTTTATCAACAAAGCGTTGCCAAGCAACCAGTGACAGGCATGTATTGACAACCTTTTCCAGTTGGTCAACAGGAAAGATTTTACGTAAAAGATTTATTTATATTAAATATTGTATGAAAAATTTAAAAACCAAAAACCATACAATCATAGCTTAGTTTTACCCTATGTGAGTAAATAAATTAGTTACCTTGAAATAATTAAAAAACTGCACTTGAAGATTCAATAATTTATTTATTACGTAAATTAATCAACTGCTGTTACAATCCAATTTTCTTTAATTTCAATTCAATTTGTTCATAAATGTTTTTTTTGCATTGCAAATGCACTGTTTGCGCTGCAGATTTCAGAGGTAGTTAAGATAATTATTGTTGTTTTAACTATAACTTCATTTAGGACCAGCATTGTTGCGTTTCAATTATACCCAAAATGTCATGCTGTGTACACTCCTTTTGGATTACAGTCTAGCTAGTAAGGTTAACCAAATATGTTACTGTACTCATGCATTGATTGTAATCTGTTTGTGTACCTATAGAAATAAATAAATAAATAAATCGACCACATATAGCAGAAGTTTTTTTTCTTAGTGTTATATTATTCTGATCTCCTAGGTTCGGTATTTGGTTAATGCGAACAGGTGTGTTTGTGTTATCGCCTTTGGGTGCTTGACACAAACAAAATTGGTATTTCCACTTTTCCCTATGTTTCTTATCTAAGGTATTGTAGAACCTCTGCATTGACACGTTAGCACACTCCAAATCATAACTCTTCTTACAAATTGAGCATACCAGAAATAATCTGTCTTGGATTTTTTTAAGACACCCTGCACAGGCGTTTGACATCTTGTGATCGTATATTAAGTATGTACTAAGTTTAAAATATCTTATTAGTTAATAGTGTGAGCTAATTTAAAGCGCAGCGCCCAACCCGCGATACTTGTAACTCATAACCACAAACACGCAACGTTGCAGTGACGTATATGCGTAGCAAATGGGGCGGAGCATGCAAGATATTGTAGAATCCGTAGTTTCCGTAGCGTCTGTGCTACGTGTCTTCTGTCCGAGCGAAAGTGCAATGACCTTGGTGAACGCGGCCAGTGGTGATGCGATGCATGCACTGCACAAGCTTGCTTTGTTGGTCGGTTATACACCGTTGCTTAATTATTTTTAAACTGTTTTCGTCTGTAGTTCACGTTTTATTGATTAGTTTCACAAACGAGTTTCAGCACTGAACTTCTTGTTGAAATAGCTTTAAGATTATATAACTTTTAGCACTGGGTGATAACTTTTTGCATTACTAGGAATTTAGAAAAAATCTAAGAGTAGTCCGGCTATGTGTTGTCGCCAAGAGGGCGCGCGCGCGATTCGTCCGATCCGATCCGAACCCTTCGGAGAATCTAGTAGGGCACGGGGACGCGCACTAGTGCGCGATGCCGTTCCCTCTAGATAACCTCTGAAGGTGATTCGTTTCACACGGCTTGAGGGACCCTTTACATTCCTCGCCGCCCCCAAAAAGCCCGGTGAAGCTGAAAATGCCGCAGCGGCAATCAGCAATCTCTCTCCAAAAAAAAAAAAAAAGCGCGATTCATAGTAGTGATGTGCCGTATATCCCTATTCGCGGAAATTCGAGCGAGAAAAGAGATCTGTATCCGTATCCATTACTTTTTGGCGGATCTTGAACAAATCTTTAACATTAATAAATTACATTATGTACATGACATTATTAATAAAGGTAGCAATGAAATACTATTTATAAAATATTATATAGCCATTCTAATGGTGAAATATTTTTTTAAATCAGTCCAGTTGTGTTTGAGTTTATTCGTTACAAACAAAAATACAAAGCTTTCCTCTTTATAATATTAGTATAGATAACATCATTTTCAATCGTAAAATCTCATATTTATCTATGCTGCCCCATATATCCATACGCGTATCCGCGGATATACATTTTAACCATCCGGCATATCTCTCATATCTAGCCAGGCATAAAAATCACCAATCATGGAAGCGGTTAAAACTTGGATCATGAGAACAAACGATTTATCTAACCTTTTTAAACAACACTGATTCGGCAAACAAGTATAAGACACGCAATCTAGTAAGCGGTATCCGCCAGCCTATTGACGCTTGCAACATCATAGGTATAAGACGTGCGTGCCGACCCTGAGACCATAGACTCATTATGCATATGCCCAGCACTGGGACGTTTATAGACTGATGATGATGAAACTTTAATATCGAAGAGATATTTATTATAAATCTTACGGGTCGTTGTGAAAAGGGGCATAATATTGTCTATTTTATTACGTAACCACTAATCATTCGTAAAGTTAAAAGTTATGAGCTACGCAGTTTAAGGAAACATAAATTGAATGAAGTATGCAATAATTTTACCTCCAATATAAATAATATATCATATCAGTGACTGTCCAAATAAGCTAACACAAATAATTATCAGGGCATTTTCCTCACTTCAACGTTGTTACGTAATATTTGTTATTATTACACTCAAATTCAATCAGGTACTTTACCGCGCCTGAGTCAGAAGTTACGACAAACGGCACACGGACCTTTAGAAAGGGTAAACTACAAGACGCTGCACTGAAAATCCGACCACAATGTCATGCAAGAAAAGTAATTTCAGCTTGTGGTTTTAAGTCAACTTAGAATTTGAACTGCTTCTGTGGTAAAGGCTAACGGTCTAAAATCTAGAGGTCACCGTTTTCATTCCCAGAACTGGAGAAATATATAATACGTTTGGAAGGCATGTATATTTATACTCAGTTTAGATCAGACGAGCATATTTATGAGGCAGAGAATACAAGCACTGATTTTAGATGTATAGTGTAAAATTGTGAGCCAAATAAACGAAAATATTTCTTATATGTTAAATAGAGCATATTTTAGCTCACCGAGAAACCAAAGATGTTATTTACGATGCAGTGTTTGTACAAGCACTGATTTAAAGATGACGTGTACAATACACGTCGTAAATATGTGAGCTACAAACAGAAATAGTTCTTACATGTTGAACATAAAAACTATTTCATATTGGTCAATATTAAAAATTCTTAGAAATAACTTTCTAATCTTTTAGACTTTGGTGCATATTGTACCTGGTTAGTTACGTATTGACCTAAGTGTTATCTGCTTGGAAGAAAGACATTAAATGTAAAATTATGA
Organism: Eudonia truncicolella; assembly: GCA_949315975.1. Classification (NCBI taxonomy): domain Eukaryota; kingdom Metazoa; phylum Arthropoda; class Insecta; order Lepidoptera; family Crambidae; genus Eudonia; species Eudonia truncicolella. The sequence goes on from OX438839.1 coordinate 2,025,207, forward strand.
TGGCCCATTCGTCCTATCCATCCATAGGAAAGGCTCGTGCCCCAGCAGTGGGAATACAAAATAATTTGGTAATGTTTTCTGAATAGTCAGTTTGTTTCACCTTAAACACATAGCCATATGGTTTATTTACGCTTACCCAGAACGCGTTGAGCGTGGTGGGCGTGCAGAGCTCCACTAGCTTCTTGTAGGAGGTGTGTAACGTGGTGAGGGGCGGTAACGCGTTGGACCGGTCGGTGTTCAGGCCGTTGCCGCACAGGTACATCACGTGGGGTGGCGTCAGTTTGGGGTGTGACCGTCGTACCTGGCGGGAACAATGTAAATTATCATTATCACCATCAGTCCACTTACAAATGGCCCAGTGCTTGGCTTGCATATGGAAAGTAGTGCATAAGAGAACTGGCTATAACTGGCTACGGCAAGTTGGTGGATATAGTAGGTTGTTCGAACTAAGGGCATAACGTGACCACCTGCATCTGATCCGGCAACTAGAAAGATACATGTTTTATGCCCCACTCAAATATTTCTTTTTCAACCCATTTCTCATCCATTAATATATAATTATCATTAAGTAAAATTTACCCATCTCCTTTGTGTTATCGTAGGTCTGTTAAGTAATTTTTAGTAATTGTAAATGTCTTTTTATGTAAAATACAATGTTTTCAGGGGTACATGGTAAATACTTTAGTGAGAGCATTTTTTTTTTAGGTAAATACAACGTTTTTCTTTAAGTATTATAGTGGAAAACAAATCAGCTGTTTCATACATTTTGATCGAGTTAGTTATTGCATAAAGAGTGGATCAGGAGCATATTTCTTTCGAATCAGAGTTGGCCCCACAGTAAACGTTTTGCAAAGGGCAGAAATTACCCTTTTAAAATATCTGGTAAATTAAAAAAAGCGGTATATACTTACTTGTTCCAAAAGTACACTCTCCGTAGTCGCCGATTGGTCAGTCTGCAACAGCTCCCCACTTCTCAAAAGGGCAGCGCCTTCAGCCCTCCCCCACACCCAAATAGGCACCCTCCCCGACCGAAAATGCCTCGCACTCTCCATAAGGTTATAGTCTAACACAGAACTTGGCACTATCAGAGTTTCTCCAGCAGTTAGCATGAAGGCATCCGAAGTCCCATTGATACAGGTGATCCTCCAATGAGGACACTCGCACCGCTCCAACTCTCTCTTCCAATCTCCTGGTCTCTGGAACATGTTCAGGTCCGAGGGTAGGGTGGGGTAGTACGGCTCTTTGTACTCGTACGCGAAGAGGAGGTCGTGCCGTTTGGGGAAGGCGTGGTGCATCAACGCCATCACCACTTTCCTGCCGTTGTCCATTGGGGAGTTCACGAAGCTGAAAGTTAGCACTTTCATGTTCTGGAAAAAAAATTAAAGATTTAGTAAATATACATGGATAAGTTTACCGGTGTTTTGGAATACCATAAGTAGTCGTCGTCGTCCGTGTAGGCAATACTGTTATACGAATATTGCTATCCGATTTTAGTTCTTATTGTTAAACAGTGTATAAATAGAGTAAAAACGAAGCTATATAAAAACATGAAGCTTGCGTTCAAAGCCATTTTGCAGAAAAATTGCATAAGGATCCACTATCGTAAACATAACATATCATCGCATGTTTGCAGACTTAGTTAAGTAAAAAATATATATAAGGAATACCTCTGAGCCAAGGCTGCCCAATTAATTTAGGTTTAATTAATTTAATTGAGGTGGGCCATAATATCAATGTCATGCCAGCCGGCGGGCCACCTAGTGGATTGTAGGTCTAAATTAAACAAAGCGTTAAAATTAATAAGTAATTAAATAGTATTTCATAGTTTAATTACGATCGAAACATATCAATCATTTATTTGCATGAATACAGTTTGTTACAGAGATGTATAATTTTAAGCAATATTCAGCTATTACAGCATACAGAAATTGAAATGTGCAATCAATAATTACATTACACTTACATAAAAATACAAACAAAACATCAATGACACCTATGAAGAGGTTTTTGAGCTAAGAACGGTATTTTTTTTCACATAACTTTCCACGTATCTACGACCAATCGCGTTGCGGCTGTACTGTTGCCGGGCAAATTCAAAAGTGTTGGCGGGCCTGGGTTTGGCCAGCCTTGCCGTGAGCATTAGTACTGACAGCAAAGAAAGTAGCTGAAGACTTAAATACCGTGTCATAGTATAATAATTAATTAGAGGTTTATAAGCGCCTGTTGCATAATACTTGCTTTGAATAAGTAGTAAATTGTTGAGCGAATTTTGCTGTTGTCTGTTAATTTATCTATTTGTTTCTATTTCTATCATAACGATGATAAAATGCACAAACTATGCCGTTTTACTTTGTAGTGCTTTAATGACCGTAGTCTTAAACATCACGTGGACAAAGTTTACATACAACAGACACGCAGAAGGTCATGTTGATTAGATTACGGCTCGAAGCAGATTGCCTGAAATATTTGCCTTATCTAAAGTTGATTTAGAATTGGTCTGCATTTATAGATGGGGACAGCTGTGTCATCCAATCATATTGAAAAACAACTTAACCATTGTCGCTTTACATCATTATAAAAAAGAGTTACCTTTTAACTTTTTTATAAAAGTTATTTTGTAATTATTAAAATGTTGTCCAATATAAAAAAAAAATTGTTACGAGCTTCTTCAGGGTAAAAAGGCACATTAAAAATCATTTTCATTTTTATTATAAACTGACAATCCTAAGTGCCACCGTGCACCGTTCCGATATCATTCCGAAATTTATGTCAGTTATCGCATTGTACCATACCGACGTAGGTTTATCTAGTCTTCAAGCTCACACCCTGTTCACGAGGTAGGATCTATCCTTGTCTGGTGGATGTATTCTACAGAGAAGTCGACTGGATAGCGACCTCCCTAATTCTCAATTCTGCTGCTAAGCAGCATTATTTTACATTGCTGTATACCTGTTCGTAAAGTCTAGTGAGATTGCAGATTATACAGAAGCGAGTATACAGCTTGTCTAATGGAAAGCTGTCAGCTCATTGATGATTGCAGCACTAAGGGTATAATGCGCGGGTTGCAAACCCTATACAATACTTGGGCTGGCAGCTTTCCATCAGACGAGCTGTAAAATAGATGACCGACATAGTAACTAAAAAAAAATTAGGCATTTTATGTGAATAATGACGTTAGATAGTAGATACGGTATTATATGACGTCATCATAACGATCACACAGACCAACTAGAATTTGTACCTGTTATCTATCACACCTTAATCTCATGAAGGTTATTGATAAAAAGTTCGCATACAGTTAATTTTGCCGAGAAGCTTGAAGTTTTCATTAACGCTACATGCGTAGATTGTATAGCATCTAAACAATTTCATTCGGTGATTTTTTTTTATCGAGTACTACATCAGTATACACCTATACTTAAATGTAGCTTAGTAGTTTATTTATTTAATAAACCTTGATGAACATGCCGGGTATGTCCCGTTTGGAATGAGTGCGAAACCGCGAAGTCCGTGTGGTATGTATGCCTGCACATCAGATCCCACAAACTGTCAACCTCAATAGACTTTGAACTTTATTTGTCATATAAATTTATATGATATCTGGTTGAATTTTTTTTTTATTTTAAATATGGCTTTCACATCTCCTTTACTTGAGATGTATTTTGCCAACAACGGTTTTATATTGGTCAATACGTTCGGAGAATGTTCAGTAGTAAATTTTTCGTTTGTTTTGGAGGAGCTTGATATGGAGGGTATCTAAAACAAAACAAGTATGGTTGAACATTTATTGAAGAAATTTGATAGTTTTGGATAGGTTGAAGTGCAGGCGTCTGTACGTAAGTCACACACACACAACGCACGAGTCGAGTCGTGCGTTGTCTTTCATGTTTCCAACCTAACCTAACCTATTTTATATTTTTTTATAGAAGCAATTTCGGTGGGAAAATGATGTTATGGCATGTAATAATTACGGCTTACAATGATTATAACAAATGATGTAATGGAAATTAACTTTGTGGAAAACAAAGGTTCTAGCACGTGACTAATATAGTAAACAATGAGTATGACATATAAAATTATGAGAAACAATAATATGTCTGTTAACCATTATAGCAAATAAAATTCGGGCAAATGAAATTCTGGAAAGTGGCGTTATCCCATACTCTATGCGTTGGTTACGATGTGCTCCCATCATTCGAGATACAAGTTTATTCCTAGCCCGGATGGTTGCCTGACTGACCGCCCGCTACGGCATACATTTGTTATTTCTAGCTATAAGAAACAAGACAATAAATAGGACAATAAACTATAAAATTAGTTTCTTTATTATTGGAGTATAAAAGTTTTTTCAATAAAGCATATTATACCTATCTTCATATTTATATACAATTCACTCTCTCGGGGTACCACGAGTGGTGGTAGATGTTCACCCGATGCGGTAAGTGTGGCGCACTCACCTTGCAGACGACCTGCAGCCCCTTGAGCTTGGCGGGCACGTCGGCGCCGGGCGCGAGCCGCCGCCGGCGCACCGGCCCGCCGTCCGTCAGCCACACGCCGCCCACGCCCGTCAGCGGCACGTCGAACCGCCCCAGCAGGAAGTTGCGCTGACCGTACTCCTGACAACGGACATAAAAAAGTGTAACATAACAAAAATAAATAAAAAAAAAAGTGTATACTTATCTCAAAGAAAAAAAAATTCGTATTGATTGATGATTCTTCGACATGGGGAAAACCATCATCAATCAATCATGTCCTATGCATCCTCCTACGTAATTTTCTTTGGACTTTAGGAAACTCATGAACTGAGTACTAGCGCATTGGAAATTCATTACTGAGTACTAATGGTTATGTGGAGTTCCCCAGTTTCCATCTCCCTATCCAGGCTTTGTGTTGTGGCCTCAAACAGAGATTAAAGGCCTACGCAGACCGGGACTTTGCCTCCAGTCAGCGCTCAATAACCGCTTAGTTACCGCGGCAAGGCTCTCTTGCTGCTGGGGCACCTCTCTTGCTGCTAGGGTGAGCTGGGTTAGGCAATCTCCAAAAAAATCATCATCCACTCTGGGGTTTGGCGTAGATTTTCAATGGACTCGCACAGAGTTCAACGGTTTTTCTAGCTGTCTCTGTGAGCAAAGTGGCACCGCAATAAATTTGCAAACATGACACCCCAACAAGTGGGTGTGACGTCTACCGTCCGGGAAATACTCTCAGTTGTTCTTCCTACTATCATGACACAATAGCAAGGCTGGTATACTCACGTCGCTTTGCGAGAACTCCAAAGGCACGAAGGACAACTTGTAGTTGGTGACGAAGAGCGAGCCCAGCCGGCCGCGGTCGCGCTCGCTCAGCGGCGTGAGCATCACCACGCTGTGCGCCGCACCCACCACCAGCTCGCCTGCTCGAATTCCCATTTGTTACATAGGTTATGTGTTGTAGGGGCAGGTTAGGTTACACATACTTAGTAATGTAATTATTATTGCTAACAAGTTTTAAATTTTCAACTTCAACTTTTGTTTATGGCAACCGTTTTAAATTTTAGTTTTACGTTTTCACTTTTTTAGCATGCTGTGTTTGCCTTTAATGTTTGTGTCAATTCATTGTAAAATTGATGTACTCGTATGTAACTAGATGTAAGTTTCATTGTGCACAAACGTTGACTATTTATTAAATAAATACTGTACGTGATATGAATAGAACAAATATGTGACAATGTCATTTAGAGGACCAAAATGGTTAATAAAGAGTTGTCATTTAGAGGACCAAAATGGTTAATAAAGAGTTGTCATTTAGAGGACCAAAATGGTTGATAAAAGAGTTGTCATTTAAGCCATTTCAGTGATACGAACCATCTCAAACGAAATATTAAAAAAAAGACACCATCAAGGTTGTTAATAATAATTAACAACCATGATTATGGTTGGTTATGGTTTTATATAATTTTACGCAAATTTTGTTGCTAACAAATTACAATTAGAAAAAAAGAAAGTGTTGAAAAAACTCCACGAGCAGGATTCGAACATGACGTGCCGGGTCATATGCACTACCAACTACTTATGCTATCGTGGCTCTATTCAACTCACCTCGCAACTAGGTTTTTATTATCAAATAATAATAAAGCAATTCGGTAAAAAGTCACAAAAATTTTCAAGACTATTCTTACTAGAATCAAAAAAGTTCCTTGAGGTGTTATTTAGATGCAAAAGGTAGTAAATACTGCCTGTCTCATACAATGAAGATGCAAGGGCATGTAAATTTAATAAGATAACGCATAAATAAGTATGTTGACTGGGCACAGGTTACTTGCAAACTTTATGATAAGGCAACGACCTACAGCAATAACAATATGATTCACCGGAGCGACATTAATAAATGTTTAATTACGTGAATTCGTTCGCTCTGTGAGCGCCACACATTGTTGTGTAGGGATAAGATAATTGTGCAGATTAATTTTTATTCAAATGGGGCGTGTCGTTTGGAATAATTTGAAAAAAAATCTTAAATATGAAGCACTCTATTAAAACCCCCGATCCGATCCGAACCCCTCGGCGAATGTAGTAGGGAAAGGGGACACGCATAATGCGTAATGCCATTACCTCAAGAAAACTTTTGACTTTTGATCACACGGTTTGAGGTACCCTTTAATTTTCTCGACGCCCCAAAAAATATTCTGGCTGAAAAGGCCGTTTGAACACATCATAAAACTCTATCAAAAAAACTATTAAAAAAAATTGTTTCGATTGAAAACAACTGAGTGTTGATCTTTAAATGCCATCGAAGCAACGTCTCCGCGGAGTGTCTAGGGAAGTGAGGGCTGGTTGGCAATGCGTAGTGACTAAATTGCGCTTTCGGGAAGCGCTCTAAAACAGAATTCTTGGTTTCTTAGACATTCGTACCAGTAAAGGTCGCGTTGCTGCTGTATGCAAGAGTCTACGAATACATACTATCTGATTTAGCTTATAGTGAGCAAGTAGTGGTCAATTGCAACTTTATTATTAGTACCAGCCATTACAGAGTGTATAAACATATATATATATACTTTAATGCTCATACAAATAAAAACAAAAAACAGGTACATAAAATCTTAAAGCTAGCATGGGCAAAGGCGGTCTTATCGCTTTAAGCGATCTCTTCCAGACAAACTTTGGTTTAGGAACCCAAGAGGGAGATAGAGGAAGTGCGCAAATACAGTAGAATACAATAGAATCATACTCGTATCATCATCATCATCATCTCAGCCAAAAGACGTCCACTGCTGGACAAAGGCCTCCCCCAAGAATATATGAGGGGATTTGCCATAATCGCCACGCTTGGCAGGCGGGTTGGCGATCGCAGTAAGTTGAGAGTTAACCTCAGAGAGATGCTGCTGCCCATCCTCTGGAAGGTCCCTTAGTCGGCTTTTACGACACCCACGGGAAGAGATGGGGTGGTGCAATTCTTTATCCCCGACACCACACAGGGACCACCACCACCACCTTGTACACATACCAGTATTATTATTAGTATTCGGAATTTGGACATTATTTTGACCTGACTTTTTATTTCAAATTAAAAAGGTTCTAATGCAGTTAAGGCTAAATAAATTTGCTCTTATGGATATCACTACGTCATCGGTTCGTAACTCTACAGGGCGGAAGAACTATATTTTATTATGGTATTAAACTTATATTTTAATGTTCGCGTATTCAATTTTACAATATTTTAAATAGACTAAATTCAATCAGTTGTAAAGTGTTCTGCTACCTATCAACCTTGACGGGTGCTGAACCAGAAATATAATTTTCCATTGCCAATTACAGATGCAAATGTTTGCGTAACGCGGCCCTGGAAACGTTTCATTGTTTTTATTGTATCGTTTTTTGAAACAGGCGTTTTTTTGACTATTTTATGTGGAAAAATGGTATGCAATATTGGCCATTAATAAACAAACCGGGAAAGAGCTAGTTTAACGTTGTCTAATGTGAATACAGACACAATAGAATTAATTGCTTGACGGCGCTGATCAGCGCTTGCGCATATCACAGACTAATAAAACAATCTATACTATAAAGAGGAAAGCTTTGTATTTTTGTATGTATGTTTGTAACGAATAACTCAAAAACTACTGGACCGATTTAAAAAAATAATTTTACCATTAGCATGCTACATTAGCGCTGAGTAATATATGCTATATTAAAAAAAAATGTCCACCCGTGCGAAGCCGGGACGGGCCGCTAGTAAATAATAAACTCACATGCTACAAATAATGATATATGACAGACAGACAACCATGTGAGCGATTTTATTAGTTTCGTTTTTTCATCGGATATAGGTACGGAACAATAAAACACAAAGCAAGCGCTATAAATTCTTACTAATGTAAGAACTTTTTAATTTAGTTAAAGTTACCATGTGAAAATCTGTATAAAATTTCTACTAACAGTGTTTTAGTAAATAAAACAGTAAAACCGACCTTCCTTCACGCGAGCCATGCCGCCTGTATCCCACGCACCACTGTCGCCCATGGGCGCTACTTCCCATTCCCAACACAATCGCCACACGTAAATGGTGGTACAGTTAAACGTGCGCGTGCGCCGCGAATACATTATTGTTATCGTCGCTCGTAATACTATCCTAATGGAGCTGGACTCATCAATGGATAAATAAATTATATTTGTTTTTATGTTAAAAGGAGGTAGTACATACATTTTTGAAATAGAGTTTATGGTATACTAAATAAAACTAAGGGGCCTGTGGGGCCCGACCGCCTAACTGATTGCTTGGGCTACGTGTATAGTTTATGACGTCATCTTGTCATTTCGTAAAGCAATATCTATAGCTATAGGCTATAGCTTTCGATAATGATTTCATAGGCGGTACGAAATGACAATATGACGTCATAAAGCATACACGTAGCCAAAGCAATCGGTTAGTTAGGCGGTCAGGGGGCTGGTCTAGCGGCATGCGCGAGATTGCCAGCTCATATGTCAAAAGGGGCATATAATATGAGATGAAGATAAAGATATTTAAATATTTATAAAATTTATAAAATACAGTGAAAAAATTAAACGCCCACCCGACCCAGCCAGGAATCGAACCTGGGTCTTCCGCAATCCAGGCGGCTGCACTGACCGCTATGCTACCGGGAAGGCTGACGTAAGCGCTGAATTTTGTCACTGCTTTTTAACTTTTGAGTGCTAATAGCGGCACAGTGCCATCTATCCAACGGTCATTGCAACCGTTGGCCATGCCGATTCACCTTTGCATATGAAATACCACAAATTTGATAACACAACGCTATAGTAAATTTTACTTTTTATTTTCAAGTGCTAATTGCTGCACTGAAGCTAAATTAAATTTTATAAAATAATATTTATATAGGTATTTGTTTTGAATTTTAATCTTTGTGGTTGTTTGTTTATCTATCTATCGTAAGAGTATGTATGTACTATATTTTTTTAACATAACAAAAAAACGAAAACAAATGCTTTCCCTATTTGATTTTCATGTATTCTATTACATATTATTTGTTATTGCTGCATACTCATAGCCAAAAATAGTAATTCACAAAAGTGATTAAGATAGTAATAGTAATATCTGTGTTATCAGTACACTAATAAACTAAAAACTTAAGTAGTACTTAATATTAAAGCATTATTATATATGTTTGTTTTCAACTTATAGAACGAAACTTTGTATTAGTGTGAAAATAATCCTATGTCAGCACCAAGTTATGCGTAAAACACCCTGCTCACCATGTGGCCCATTAAAAGCTAAGAAATATTTAAGAGAACCTAAAGGTTTGTTTGGTAATAATTATGTTCAAACTGGTATTGATGTTTTAGTATTGTTTATGTTTTTGTTTCTTTCTATATTGATAATTAATAATTTGATTTTAGAAATATAATTTAATTGATTTGAATGATTTTATTTAACAATTAATTACATTGTTTACTAACATAGATTAAGATTATTTTGTAACTAACACATCAATATGGACTAAGTATGGTCTGAAATAAATGATTTATTATTATACAGGGTGTTACAAAAATACCCGTAAAGGCGAAAGAGGGTTAAATGGTGCCTTATAACAAGTACATTTACAATATTTGAGAACCATACTATCACTGTATGACTTATCACCAAAAAAATTTTTTTTTCTTCTTTGATATGCAAATCTAAGTAATCTATAATTTAAGAGTAAACTACGCAGAATGTTTATGTACATTTTTACCTAATTCGTGAAACGATAAAGAGACATACTAGCAAAATGTACAGAATTCGATTAGATAGATATTACAAGCCGAGTTTTGGAAGATTTTAAAAGACCTAACCTAACGATGAAACCTAAACTAACAACACTTACTTTTTCGTAATGAACGTCAAATTTACAGGAACGGCTCAAAGTGAGCTCCGCCTTGCTCAATGCACAACCTCGGTCGTCCGGATATGATTTGTGTGGCATTTCGCACCATCGTCGGTGTTATTGACGCGAACACCGATCTTACACGCTGCTCCATCTCGAAAACCGTTAGGCAATCGGAGAAATAGACTCTTGTCCTTAACATAACCCCATAAGAAGAAGTCCAAGGGTGTGAGGTCCGGAGTACCTACGAGCGGGCCATAGCACCGGTCCCCCACGGCCGATCCATCTTCGCGGAAAGCGAACGTTGAGATACTCTCGCACGTGGCGAGCAAAATGAGCCGGAGCTCCATCGTGCTGAAACACTACGTTTCTTTGGTTGTCAAAGTAATCCCTATCGGCCACAGGAAAGTCATCGATCTCCTCTTCGAATTCCGTTTGTAAAAACGTTAGGTAGTTGCCACCGTTCAGACGTGACGTGATGGCAAATTGACGGGACTGATGACATGCCCGTCATAAATGCCAGCCCACACATTCAGCCGCCACTGGTGTTGGAATCTGCCCTGCCGTGAAGAGTGTGAATTCTCGCGAGCCCAAACGTGATCGTTATGCACATTTGAAATTCCTGACTTCGTGAATGTTGCCTCATCCGTCCAAATAACATAGTTTACGAAATTAGGGTTCTCCTCTAACTGCCTGAGGTACCACTAGCAGAAGTTCCTCCTGGGTGCATGATCGGAGGGTATCAGCTCCTGTGTACGGCGATAGTGATAGGGGTGACGGTTGTCGTCACGAAAAATTCGCCAAACTGCTCGTACTCGTGGTTGGCTCTTCTTCAAAATGCTTCGACACTAATTCAGCCTGGCATCGACTGTGCTTGGACGTCCACCTCCGTAGACCGATGAAAGGAACCTATGGAATGTAGGCGTCAACATGACATGACATGTTGAGAAAACACTGGTACGAAGGTAGCGTCGCTGTTCAGCGGGTGGTCTCCCGCCGAGAGTAGACTTACGAACCGATGACATAATGACGTTCATAAGAGCTATTTGTAGCCTAAACTGAATAAGTGATTTTGGATTTAATTGAATTGAATTGAATTGGTCTTCCATCGATAAATCGTTTCCGATACAGTTCGCGAGCACGATTTAAATTGCTATCTTCATGGCCATAGGCCATGCATAGGCATAACATCATATCGTAATATTCTGACATCATGACAGAAAACATCGTCATTTTGAAAAAAATATGGAAAAAACACAAAACAATTGTGGAATATTGATAAGAAGATTTGAAATTGGCAACATAACATTTTTTCCGTCTTGACGTTTTTGAAGCCAGTACTAAGCATAATGACATCATAGTATTGAACCTTTGTGGATGAAAAACAGAAAAACCATTAAAGTTGACAATTATTAAAATTGGTAGGTAGGCCTCTCTGTTAAATAATCTATGCTAGCTCCGGTTCCCTGACATGAAAGCTTACTAGGGTTGACAATATTTTTGGCTTTGATAATTTATTATATTTTTTATGGGGTATTTTGTAACACTGTGTATATTAAACAGACTGACCACTCTAAGAACCCAACATAGCCAATAAAGTTATAATTTAATTAAATTAACTTGGTCTCATGTCAAACTTCTTTTCTCTCACATTCTCATTTAATTTCTTCATTTTCATTTAGGACTTACAAGACTTAATTTCATAAAAAGAAGCAGTATAAATAAAGCCACAAAAGAGCTTGTAAGGCTAAGACAAAAGAGCGATTGATTGCCTCAAAATGAGAATGAAATCAACTACAATAGTTTTTAAAATTGAAGAAAATTTTTGTCTTCTTTTTGATTTTGTGTAAGCAACATCATCAACATCATAACATTCTTCCTGATCAGAAAGCTGCTCCATCAACAGCCCTAAAGTTTTAATCAAATCATTTAGTTTACCATGTTGTACTAAAACTCACCATTCAATAATTTTGGTTTTACTTCTTGAATTGCACCATTTTTTTCACCATTATTCTGAAACACAGAAGAAATTCTTAAACATAAGCCATACTAATACTAATTTAACACTAAATGTATTTTTTTTATTATTAAACAGCTTTTCAAGGTGAATTTTTTGTTTCCTGCTATTTGAAAATGTGAAAAGCAGTTGAACTAATATTATCTCTTATGAATATCACTATGCCATCGGTTCGTAAGTCACTAGATTCCCGGTGAGCGCTTGAAAAACGGTAGGCTACATTGGGGCCACGGAACCACAACAACGTTTGTGGCAATGACAGTAAATATTAAGTACAAATATTTTGCAACCTTAATTTAATCTTTATATTTAAGATATAAGGTTCACAGTGAGCTGAAGTTGTTGATGCTATCCAATGTTTTTACAGATTTTGTTATTTGAAATTTTAATGTATAGGTGTATACATGAGTAAACAAGACCACTTTAAAGATGCATTTTTGTTCCGGATCCTTTATCTAGTTAAATCTAGTACATCATTGATCAAAGCTTTTAGTATATGAAAGTACTTTTGTTTGGAATAAGTAATTTATACAAGTAAATCTAAGTAAAGAGACTTCTCTGTTTGTTATAAACTATTTTTATCAAAAATTAGAATATAAAAATTAAAAATTTCAAACACATAAAATGTAAAAACCCTATTGAATAAAACTCTTGTTTAATAAATTAAAAGTAAAATTTTAAATATCTTTAACAAAAGAAATTAATATGAAATTATTATTATTGATTATCAGAAGTATTTTAAGGAAGACTGACAGCTACAATACAAGTAAATATTAAAAATATTATAAATTGGTTTTGCTTGATTTTTTGAAAGTTGGTTAAATATTGTCTAAATCAATAATTTGAATACAGGTTAGGGTGCAAAAAGCAACATTGTACATTATAGCCTAATTAAATATTTTTTGAAAATATGTTTGGATCCTATAACCATTAACTGGCTCACTCACCTTGGGTGATACGTTGATGTAACTCTTGAAATTCTGTTCCAGCCTTTTTTTCTCATTCATTGTTGTCAGTCCTATTTTATGGGTGGCCGAAATTCAGTCTTTCTTCGATTCACAATAAGCATAGGAGAACTTTAAATAAAGTGAAACGGAAGATTAAAATTAATTAAATTAAATTAAATCCGCATGATTAGTAAAAGTTGCACGTAAAATTGTTATCAATCATCCCATCGAAGTCAGCTAACATTTTGCACTTGAATTACTCTTACACATGCGTCACTATCATTACAGTACTTATCATATCATATTAGTTAAACAACATAGTATTTATGCAACATTTGCCGTCTTCGTTACTTTACAAAAAACATTTATTTTATTATTAGCATTCATGACCCCCAACTCTGTACTGTAACCGAATAAAAACGTCAACAAAGTTTTTTTAAATTTTCATGATAGCTTTGACACAACCGGAAAATAGCCAGTTTAGCTGCATTGAATCGCTAGATGGCTCTAAGGTCCTATTCATAGACTTTTATAATAGTGAGTACCTACAGCTCTGCTAGCACGGATCTTTTATCGACCGATTATAGAACATTGTGTTACACTGTCGAACCCTGGTGCCACAACGATATTAGTTTATGGAATTTTGTTTATTTTCCTCTATATATTTCTATAAAGTGAAATTTGACGATAAAATTTGACAGTTCAAGTCGACAAATTAACATCGGCAGCATGGAACTTGCTTTCACGACCCCTAGATATAATCGGTAAATTTTATCTATTAAGTTTCAAAGCTAGCATGGGACTCGAAAATGACATTACTTGTGGATAAATTATATCGATATATAGATAAATTTATCGGCATCTAAAAGTTGGTAGATAAAGTTATCGACGCTTTCGACGCCATTGGAAAGTTACTAAATATTATACTTTTCTTGGGCGGCACCTTTTACTGGTTGCAGAAGAGACGCAACGGCGACGTCACGAAGAAACTAACATTGTCCGGCACCATCTGAGGGAGAGAAACAACCCCATGGATTTAGAAGATTCTGATTCATGAGGTTGTTTCGCATATCCCGAGAAATAGCCTTTGTGTTTATCGAGCACTTGGGGTGACATCCGACGGATTAGATCAAACGGATTGTCAGTCCATGTTGTTGTAAGAAGCAGGAATTTAGTTTTTTCTTTTCCTAGGTTTTTCATATTTTTATTCTAACCTCAACAATCTACTTTTTTGCAGGTCCTCACCGCTGTGAGGTTTTATGCCACCGGTAGTTATCAGCGGTGCATTGGGCAATAATATAACTAGGCGTTGGGACAACGCACAGTTAGCAATGTTGTGAAGGAGGTCTCTGAAGCTATTGTGTGTCGTCTTTTGCCCGTCTACATTTGATTTCCCAGCACCGCTGCTGATTGGGCCCTAATTGCCGACGGCTTTTTACAAAAGCATGGAGTGACGGTTGTGTGCGGGTTAACGCTTGGTCCCAATAAATGGCGCTGAAACTATATTTGTATATTGATACAAATAAGTTGTTAAATTTATGTTTGTTTTTGTTGTGTATAATATTGTAAGATTTTAATCTTAAGTAGTAGAAAAAATTAAAAACTCTAAAAGAAGCACACTGTGGGAACATGCTCTCCGAAGCAAACACTGGAAGACTTGTAAAATGGTTAAGGTTATTTTAAATTATAAAATAATTATGATGAAAATTTGAACAGAGGTGATACTATTTTTTTACTTCTTCGAATAGTCATCCGATATACTAATCATTTAATAAGTAGGTAACATACGTTCATTAATATTCTTGTTTCAGGTGATTAACCCATACATACAGTTTTAATGAAAACTGGGGTTTCGACTTTTATTTTTATTTATTAAAATCGCAATCGTACGTATCTTCGTTACTTGTTCTCCACCTTGTTGTTGTAAACACTTGAATGTGGACTTTCTATATCCCTCGTAGATTAAGTATTTGAATTGATTAATCCATATAAGGAAACACAGTAACCCTCGTTCATGATTACCTCCACAAATCCAATGTTTCTAACGTATACTTCCAGTCTATATCAACAACAAAAAAAAACAAGATTTTATAAAAAAAGCGTTTTCTTAGTAAAAATAACTTTAGGCTCTAAAGTTATTTTAGAGTTAAGTTAAAGCTTAAGAGTAAAGTTTAGAGCTATATACAACAAAATCACAAAATGGCGCATGATGGATGAAAGCTGCCGACAGTAATGCCATCTACTTCGAGTTTTGAGTTTAAACCCCACTAGCTGCTTTCTCTTCCCACGTAGACACCACCTCTTTATTAACCCTTGTTTTAATTAGAATACACTCTAACACACTAACTATGACTAGTAGCTATGATATTATAAAGGTATACGATATTATTATGCATACAAACAAAACAACCGCTAATAATGCACCAAAATTTTTTGCGGTTTGAAAGCGAACGCAGCAGCAGCACAGATACACATTTTCAATTTCAACTAACTAATATTTATTTTGACTTCTTGGCGGGAAAGTAAAGTCATGTGTACAGTTTGGTGTTTTATTCTAAAATTTGTGTTATGTCGAATATTATATTATTGTAAAATAAAGTTGGGGACATAGTTAAGTATTAAGTTAAGTGTTAAGTGTTCGTGAGTGTGCATGTGTGTTGGCAAATGAAACAAATCAGTGCAACGTTACTTTTCAAATTTTCTCAAGAAGTCCGCGTGAGGTCTTAGTAAAGCCTCACATCTTTACTGAGATACTCAAGAAACAAAAGTAAATAGTAAAAAGTAAATAAATAAAAAAAGTAAATAAGTAAAAAGTAAATAGTGTTGAATAATTTCGGCGGGCTGGTTAGAACCACGATAGCTCAATTGGGAGAGCACCTGACCCGGTATGTCAGAAGGGTGCAGGTTCAAATCCTGCTCGTGGAATTTTTTTCAACATTTGTGTTTTTTTTTTTTCAAATAATTGTATCTTTAAAGCCAGAAATATTGAAACAGTGTACCTACTTATAATTTTCCTGTAAGTTATCATTACTGGCAACTGCATTACTGGTACTGGCAACTGACCATTATACCAAATGTAAACATGCAATAATATAGCAAAATACATAACTATCGAGAGTATAAAACTATCGTCATGAATGATAATAGTAT
Source organism: Eudonia truncicolella (assembly GCA_949315975.1). NCBI lineage: Eukaryota > Metazoa > Arthropoda > Insecta > Lepidoptera > Crambidae > Eudonia > Eudonia truncicolella. The sequence goes on from OX438839.1 coordinate 2,041,660, forward strand.
CGATAGTATCGATAGCGTAGTGACAGTAATACTATCGATACTATCGATACTATTGCAAGTCATCAATACTATTACCACATATTGTACTATCGATACTATCGATAAAATCGATAGTATATATAGTCCTATAGATATTTCCACTATTGCCGCACTATCGATAGAATATCGATAGTGACCTATCGATTGGCATCACCAGCACTCCAACTTCTTTTGATAAGATTGAACGGAACTAGTTGCACGTTTATTATTTTAACCTTCCTTTTTTAGAGCTTTAGTTATTATCCTGAGTGTATATTAGTCGGCATAGAGGAGTATAATACTGCTAGTCGATTTATGCGGTCCTGTGCCCACATGCCATTTTCTAGTTTGCTCTATGGTTGTTCGTTCTTAACTTTATTTTTTATCTGTGGTGTGTTCTTTTGGAAAAAAGTTGGATTGTGCATGTCTCAAAAAAATGGCGATTGTTAAATTTCTGTTCAGGTTTTGAAAGCACAATCTTCTGGCAAATATTAAAACACTAATAATTTGTTATTGTGTAACTGTGAATAAAACCTAGGATGGCCGATGCTTTAGTAGAGCGGAGGCCGACCGTTCGGTTCTTCTGCCACAGGTGTAACATTGAATTTGAAGATGTTTTGCAGGTAAAAATCAATATTAATAGTTAATTCAAATGGTTTTATGTAGAATACTTAGTGAAGAAATACTCCTTATGCCTACATGTAATGCTAAACAAAAAAAAAACCAAATTTTTGCGTCAAAGGCATTATCGAACATTACGATTCTATTGCGACGAATTCTTTCGTATGTAGCCGGTTTTTCTCTCTTTTCCTTTTAGTTGAATCAATAAAGTGAAAAATAACAACCACTAGAGCCTATAATTTCATTAATTTCATTATTTCTGACGGAACATTTGACTGTCACTATAATTTTTTCAGACCATTTTCATGTAAACATTGGGTCTGCGGATGTGGAGATGAGCGTAGCGGGAGCGTGACCTTTGTGCTTCCTGGCATTGTTGCCATATTACCATTGCATTACTTTAAACACAATGTTTGCAGGTTGTTATTAAAAATTTATCAAAACAAAAATTATAAGATATTCTTCTGTATATGTGATCTAAAAATAATAATATAGTTCAAGGAAATACTATAAAGTTATTGGAGTTTATTTAACTGGACACTTTTACTGTTCTTGTTTCAAATTTACGAGTTCAGTCAATATTACAATAATTTTGGCTATAGAAACCTACATAGTGACACCATCTGCTATGGCTTAGTTAAACCACCACACTCACCACAATGCCGAATGCCGCTGTATCTAAGCAGCTATTGACTGCTGACTGGCGGCAAAATTTTTTGCTATGCCGTCGCAGTCAGCATAGGCCTTTACATGGATTATTTTGTGAAATACCAGTGTCTAAAATAGGCAGTAGATTAACTATTAACAATAGACATGCAACGCAGTGTGTAATGACATAAATTAAAATTTAAACAAACTATTTCCAGGACTACACATGCCCATATTGCGCAAGCGGATTCATTGAGCAACTGGAAAATGAGACAGAAGGCCTAGTCCTCTCCGGAGATGACTTCAGCGATGCAGATATGAGTAACTTAGATGACATGAGTAATTTGGATGATATGAGCAACCTCGATGATTCAGACGATGTGCACCAAGTAAGGATAAATTTTACGCTGTAAAGAAATTATGACTAATATATTTTAATGCAAGTACAATACAGGTATGCAGAATTCTATTGAAATGAGTAAAAAAACAAATTGAAAAAGAACAAAATAATAGATAAAAAACATGCTTTTATTACTTGTTTATAAAAAAAAGAACTAAAAACTCAAAATGTAACACGCTTTTATTTATAAAAAAATTGAGTCTGTGATAAAAACGCAAACATTTTTAAATTATTTTTTTAAACTTTTTACTTCTTTTTTTATTAACAAGTAATAAAAGCTTGTTTTTAAAAAGTTTTTTTTCTTTTATTCTTACTTTTAACTTTTTAGTATTTTTGTATGACATGTTTATACACCCTCATACCATGCAGCCCTCGGCACGTACTCACCTTGGCAATGGGTCATCCATCTAATCCATCTAATCTAATCAAAGACAGAATCCACATTCATAACAAACAAACGGAATGAACGAACAGACAAACTTATTTTCCTGAGGCCATCCTCCAGCTCCATCATCAGACCTTGTTTACCATCTAGCACCAAAGTACTTGTCAAGGAGAATCATACGAGCCCAAACTCGATGGGGTTGTGTCTATTAATTACCGAGTTCCTGTGGCCACTATCCGGTTCCATCATCAGATCAGCTCCATGTCATAATAATTTTGCATTGTCATCCGATTTACACATGCATGCAAAATTTCAGCAACAGGAAAGGGGTCAAATTTCAATTACTAGATTTGATCCAAATAAACAGGGCAAGCTAAATAAAAGCTTGTAATAAGAGATTTCTTTTAATTAGGTTTGTTTTGATGGTGCTGCTTTAAGTTAAATCTTAAGTCTGCTTCATTATTATTTGTTAAAAACATATTAGTAATGTATAAAACTTTCCTTATAGAAGTTGTATTTGATAATTCAGTATTTCTCATTACTTGTTGATTAAAAAATTGCATATAGAAATATGTTATGAGCAAGTATCATAAAGTCTGGGTCAATTATAGTTGCAGTATAAATGTTTTATTAACCAGCCTATACCTAGATAATAAATAAGTTGCAAAAGCGATCCACTAATTGTATCATGCTTTTAATTACATTGGTTGATATTCCAATATAAAGACAAGCTAAGATTTTTAATCTACAATGTAATAATAATACACTAAAATGAAAACAGTCAAACAAAGCCATTCCAAATATTGATAGTATGTTTATATCTTTACCACTAGGTCATGCTTGTAACATCAAGATAATTGACCTTGAGAATGACGTTTTTAATCTAGAACTTTCCCTATTGTTTTATTTTAGTAACACAGCTGGGGTGTGTACATAAATAAGTATGGTCATTTTATTTATTTTTTGTTAATAAACTTTATGATTGCATTATTTTGAACCAAACTGCTTTGTCATTGAAATTCACGCATTTATGATAAGACAAAAAAATTTCGTTATCAATCAGTTTTGTATTTCAAACTACTGTGGACTGTGGTTTCTCAACACTTGTGTGGCAAACTCATTATACAGTGTGACTTGGCATGAACTAACGATATTATGAACACATGTATGCTAAATTATATAAGCAAAACCAAACTGTAGAGGTTAAATTTCTTATTTAATTATAGTGCTGTATAGACGAAATTGGGTAGTTTCAATTTTTTACAATATTTCTCGACTAAAATAACCCCTAGTCTGTCCAAACGCCATATTATGGTATGTAACAATTGATTTAACCATTGTTGTACATTATGGTCTGTGAATCTGATAATCACCAAAATAAGCAAAACTAATATTATTAAAAGATAGAACAAGATAATAAAGAATTGCATTGTATAATAAATGTACTGAATAAGAAGCTAGTAATCTGCTAAGGTTGCTCTTGACCATAAAATTAGTTCAGTACTAACACACTATACACTAATCCATAATACTTATTCTTTTACATAATAGTTAAAAGTCATGTACAGACATGCTAATTCTACAGATGAATTATTTTATTACATGTATAAATCCTACTAATTTTATAAACGCGAAAGTTTGTATGTATGGATGGATGTTTGTTACTCTTTCACGTAAAAACTACTGAATGGATTTTCATATACAGACCATGACCCAGGCCAGCATTTTTTTTTACTGTAATCTTCGCGAACGAAGTTGCGGGCAACAACTAGTTTATTATAATAGCATGTGAAAAAAACGCAATAATGAGCCATTGTCTAAAGATCGTTTTTAATTTATTCTTAAGTTTCAGCTGCCTTTATCTCATCTGATGTTAAGTGATGATAAGGCCAAAAGTAGAAGCATACTTCACCCAGAATCCTCACCTACTGAGGCACTGGCTATCTCCAGCTGCTACAAACATTAATGTTATGCTACAAACATGCTACAAACACAAAATTGCTACAAACATTAATTTTATGGCGACATATTGAGATAAGATGGTGGTAATAGCTATATTGACAAACAAGTCCTACAACCAACATACCAAGTGCACAAACATGTACCATGGGAATCAAACCCGGGACCTCTGGGTTTCAGACCAGTGTTCCTACGTAACCTAAACAACAGAGGTGGTGAAATAATATTAAGAAATATCAGAGAAATTAAAATCTAAATGTCGAGACATATTAAGGGCTTGTATAATCGCATTACGTAATAATTAAGAACTTAATTGACGAGATCGCATGCGCCGTCGTCACGGTAGTCGTTTTTGAGTGATATTAAGTAAAAATATACATTTACTTAAATCTAAAATCATAGTGACTGGTCATTTTGACAGGGCTTAGATTTTCCCATATTTAAATTGGTAATTTTAATCTAATGATGCATTGCACCAACTGGTATGATTAGTACCGATTTTACGGATTTATTTATAACTGAATTTGATAACTTTGAATAACTTACTGTTGTGGTAAAGTAGATACCACGGATTGCCTCTCTTATTCTGACATACTATGTCTATAATAAAATATTTTTTATTTTCAGAGTACACCACCAATGTTAAACGACTTGGCATTTTTAATGTCGGTAGGGCGAGTAAGGTAATTTTTCAATTTATTTTGTTAAATTAGATATTATATTTCCTTCCAATATATCTTTCATAGAAAGCCATAGCATACCAACTCCAAATGAAGGAGAAACTAAAACAACATTAATTTGAAAAGTTGCAAAGCCCTTGGATTACTTTAATCGTCAAATAAATAGTCGCATAATAAGATAATTGCATCTTTGAATAGGTGGCAACAGTTGAGAGATGGTAACATACAGCAGAAAATCTGTTGCGTTCAAGCTGTCAAAGGTAAAATAGTTCGGCATCAATTCTGGGTGAAGCTTGCTTCTATTTTAGCCTTATCGACAACTGTATTAGGTAAGATAATGGCTAAGCAAGGTATCAAAATAAATGCTAAAGTTGTTAAGAAGATCTGTGGCGCCAGCGCATTTATATATTCAATAGTTAATCTACTTTAGTCGCGGTTCGGTACCGTGGTTGTCTTCTACTAGATTCTCAAAGGCACTTAATGGAAATTGAGTAACTACGTATTTATGGTGTAACATAATGTTTTTGCAAGATGTTGCTCTGTGGATGCACCATTATACAAGGTGTTTGGTATCACGGCATAATCCCGAGGCAGATATGGTACTGTGCATAAAACCCCGAAAAAAAGCACCATGTAGCCGAAATATTGTGGCTGTTTGTTCTAAGTAAAATAGCAAAGTGACAACCCTAGGTCCAGCTGATAAATTGTTCTTGATCGTCGACCTCATGGTCCAACAAAAACACAAGTCAAAACATTTCTGGGTTGAACAAAAATAAATTATACTCATAAAACAAATTTTAATTTTTGTGTGGAAAAATAAATCTATGTAAAAACGATTTTACATGTATCACGGAGTTCTCTTTATACTTGGTTGCATGGCTATGATTCGGGATTATACGCATATTACCAAACATCATGTAAAGTGTATAAAAACCAAACGTCTTACTTGACCGCCACAGGTCAGGACTGCCTAGGCACTGTCCTAGTGTGGTGTCAGAAAATGTTAGCCTCCTTGAAAATTATGCTTATATTTAGGTAACACTAATTTCCACTGTATTTTTAAGTTTGTAAGTAAGCATTTATCAAATAAATTTATTTGTAGGGCTCTGGACTCTTTCAATTTAGTCGTTTGTTGTCGGCTGTAGCACGTTTGCAATGCGTTCCATATTAAAATAGTTGTGTGGCTGGCGTTTAATATGAACCCGCACGGCACTGCCCCGATTCCCAAAACGAAAACCGTAACGATAGTCGTTGAAACCATTTTTGTATTCACACCCGTCTTATCGAATCGATGTAAAAGTCGTTCGAACGAAATTCCAACCAACCGTATTCTAACGTAAACGGTCCGGTTGGTTGGAACTTTGTTCGAGCGACTTTTAAATCTGATGTTAGTATGAAAATGGTTTCAACGACTAAGTCGCTATGATTATGGTAGTCGTTATGGGAATCGGGGAGAGGGTCCGACACGAAACGACTTAATTGTAAGCTCTTACTGCCGCACTCATAGACTATCATTATTGATTACTTAGCACCTACGATTGTTCAGTCGAAAATGTACTTATAGACTATTTTACAGTAAAATAGGCGCTAACTGTGGCGTTATAAGCACATTTTCGACTGAACAATCGTAGGAGACAATTTTAGGTGCTAAGTAATCATTAATGATAATTAAAGACTATGTGCCTTACAAATAAACAAAAAAATAAGCTCCGAATAGTTATTCCGTGTTTTGTTTCTGTCATGTAAACGACATTTCAAATTAGAGTAAAAGAGACAAAACACGGAATAACTATTCGAAGCTTATTTTTTGTTTATTTGAAAGGCACTAAGAGTGAGGCAGTTAGTGAATGAAATGATGAATAACGATGGCAGCGCGAGTAGGGCGGTTGTCGGCAGGGGCGCGTCGACGGGGCGGCGGGAGACGCTGATGGAGCAGCTGGTGTGGATGATCGGCGGCGGGCGCGCGGGCACCGGCGCCGTCACCGCTGGGGCGCCCTTCGTGCTGGTCGGCGCGCCGGGGGACTACGTGTTCGGCGGGGAAGGTACCGTGGACACAGACCTGGTTTACAGTCACATTTTTTTTCTATTAATCAGCGTTATGCCTGAATGGACGGAACTGGCACAAAATCGAAAAAAATGGCGTACTTTAACGTCGAAGGCCTTGGCCTTCGAAGTGGGTCTTGCTTGACCCATTTCGGGTCGCTGAGCCAGTGAAGTAAGTAAGTATGTATTAAGCAGTGGAAAAGGCGTTGCCGGCATTAAAGCTTTCTACTTGTGTATGATATAATAATGCCTTGTGCACCGCGAAGATATTGTAATGGCGATTATGTCTCTACAAGTCTAAGCTAAATTAAATATTTATAAAATTTGGCTGGGTCGGGTGGGCGTTTAATTTTTTCTCTGTATTTTATAAAATCTTAATGTTTTGTAAAATGGCAATGATCACTAAAATAAAAAAAAAAATAACAAGACTTTTGCTGCCCTAACAGGATTAGACGCAGTAGTAACTCAGCTGCTAGGCCAGCTCGAGAACTCCGGCCCCCCGCCGCTGCCGCGCGAGCAGATCGCGGCGCTACCCAGCGAGACCGTGACCGAGACCCAGGCCGCCGCGCACACCTCCTGCTCCGTCTGCTGGGAGGACTTCCTGCTGGGTGAGTGTATACCCAGCTGCTGGCACCACTGGCCAGCTGTGTAAGCTGAATTAAATGTGGAAGAAGTGGAGGGAGGAAGGCCTTTGCCCAGCAGTGGGACAGTGAGGGCTAATAATAATAATAATGCATGGGCATGCCGCGGTCCAGGAGAATCACTCCGACATATTATTTCTGGTTGTTCTCATCTTGCTAACGGAGAGTATTTGAAAATGGTCATGCAACGCTCTATTGGGAGATCGCTCTATCATTACGAACAGGACTATTGTCGCCAATAAGCCTGATATCGTGGTGATCGACCGATCCCAGCGCCGGGCAATACTGGTTGATATCACCATACCTCATGATGAGAACCTCCAGAATAACGAGAAGGAAAAGCTCAGTAAGTACCTTGACTTGACTCACGAGGTTACCGCCATGTGGGATGTGGATTCAACCATTATTGTACCGATAGTCGTTTCGGCAAACGGTCTTTTAGCCAAGAGCCTCGATCAACACCTAGAGAGGCTCTCGCTGAAAGGTTGGGTCAAGGGTCAGATGTAAAAGGCAGTACTCCTTGACACGGCACGTATTGTCAGGAGGTTCCTCACTCTGCAGCCCTAACCACCGATAGCTTTGGTCTATCCCCGCTGCCGGTGGCAGGCTAGGTTAAGTTTTTTATAATATTTTATATCGTAAATATTAATATTTATATATTTATATATATTTATTATTATATGTTTTTATATAAAATATTTTAAAAAAAAGTTCTTAAGAAATATATTTAATAAGGAGAATAAAAATAATAATAATAGTGAAAAAATTAAATGTCTACCCGACCCAGCCAGGAATCGAACATGGATCTTCCGCAATCCTGACCATTATGCTACCGGAAAGGCTAAATAAAAATTAAATAAAAATTTACTATAGCGTCGTGGTATCAAAATGTGGTATTTCATCTGTAAGATGAATCTGCATAGCCATCGGTTGCAATAACCGTTGGATAGATGGCACTACTGCCGCTAAAAAGCAGTCAAAATCAAAACAGTGAAAAAATTCAATGCTTACGTCAGCTTTCCCGGTAGCATAATGGTCAGTGTAGCCGCCTGGATTGCGGAAGACCCAGGTTCGATTCCTGGCTGGGTCGGGTAGGCATTTAATTTTTTCACTATCTATCTATCTATATATATAAAAATCAATTGCTGTTGTTTTGTATCGCTAAAAGTCTCTAATCGGTCCCGATTTGGCTAATTTTGATTTTGAAATATTTGTGGAAGGTCAGGGAAGGTTGAAACGGTGAGAAACATAAATAATAAGTAACTGACGGAAAATACTAAAAACGACAATTTAATTTTCCATTACAGAGAAACTGTCAAATTTTTACGAATTCCGCCGGGTCAAAATACTAGATTTTAGAAATATTTCATATTTTTCATATTTTTATTTTTGCATTCACAAGTGTATGTAGTTACAAGATACAATTTTACTGGAAGCTCGATTCCCACTCGATCTTTCTGAGAAAGGTTATTTTCTTTTCTAGTAAATTTAGATGTTTAGTTAGTTATATGTGCCCCCCCGCGCAGGCGAGACGGTGTCGCGGCTGCAGTGCTCGCACGTGTTCCACGCGGCGTGCATCGCGCCGTGGCTGCAGCTGCACGCCACGTGCCCCATCTGCCGCCGCTCGCTGCTGGCCGCCGCGCCGCCGCCCGCCAACGGTCACAACACCTTTATATTACGGTCATCATACACGGTGTAACGGTGTACACGCGTCGCGCGTAATCCGTCGTCTGCTGTGAATACAGACACAATACAATTTTAAGGGTCTTTCAAATAAACAAAGAATAAGCTTCGAATAGTAATATCTATTCGAAGCTTATTCTTTGGAGACTCTTAATTGAATTGACGTTTATATGACACGAACAAAACACGGAATAACTATTCGAAGCTTATTCTTTGTTTATTTTTGAGGCACAATTTGTTTAGGTCAGAAATCAGCAGAAACTATTGCTAGGAAACCACTTTTATTTTTGGAAACGCAATATTGATTTTCATAGTGCTTTAAAAGTTTAAAAGCTACATTTTCTAGGAAATATCGAAAAGCTTGATAATGTTTATATTGAAGAAAGTTTGGTTATCACTTTTTAATACTGTTTTTGCAAATTTTTTGATCGGCTGTAAGTTGATCATAAATCGAGTTAAACTGATAATTTTTTTTAATGCGGATCTACTCTGTTTAGTTAGAAGTTAGGGAGTTCTGTTAGAATCATTTCATTTTCTAGGACAAGAATTCGGAGCAGCAGAAGTTGGTCAATTACAATGAAATGTTTTTCCATAAAATTTGTACATAAATAACCTTTATCTTGCAGTATGCAGGTACGGGTGCCCCTTTTTTTGCATATAATTTTCTGTCCTAATATCGAATAGCATAAAATGTTTTGCATAATAGTCACTTCGCATAATGGTTTTTTGGCATAATGGTCTCTACGCATAATGTATTCTTTGGCATTAATTGTGTTAACCATAACTTTGTTATCCATAAATTTTAAAGTCATAATATCTTAACGCATAAACTATGTCGCTATGGTTTCTGTAAAAGAGAAACAAAAATGTTATTATAAAGTCACAATGCTTTTGGATTAGGTTAGGTTAGAACTTTATAGACAATGCGCAAGCCGAGCGAGCGAAGCGAGCGTGCCGCAGCAGCGGCCGGCGTAGCGCCAGGAAAAAATTTTTTTTTCATACTTTTATAATAACAAAGTATATTATTGTTTATTTTTACACAATCTTACCTGCTTCTTGAGATATATTTGTTTTCCAATCAACAAAATAAATTGGTATATCAGCCACTGGTAAAAAAGCTAATGCATATAAAAATTTCACTTCCATTGCAAAGGTTGAACGTTCCGTACATTATGTTTAAATATCGTTATACGATAAACCAATAAGCTTTATAATTTTATAGTTTTAGATTATTATGACTAAAGTAAATATGCGAAAGAAAATTGGGCGTCAAAATTTTATGCCGAATTAGCTGAAAAGATGATTATGCCAAAACCAGTTATGCATTTCGAAATTATGAATTTTAATTTTATGCGACCCAATATGGACCCTGCAGGTACTTACGGGGGAACGTTTCAGAACAGCTCTAGTGGCCTTTTAACTTTTGTACACAGTTGTCGAGCTTCATAAAATGATGGGCTATTAAATAAATTATGACCATATAAAAAAATCCATTGGCGAATCCATTTATATCAGGTGAACTTGGTGGCCATTTGATACCATAAGATCATGACCGGATCAGACCATTCTGAACATCTATTGTGTTAGTTTAATAGCGTATTGTGTAGTATAATAGATTACAACCAAATTGTATGAGAAAACATTTTATTAAAGACTAACTTCGGCTACTTCGATTATTTGTTCTCGATACAATGAAATTATGTTATAATGAAACAGAGTTGATACGTATATAAAAAAATCAATTTGACTCATTTTTATGTACAATTCTGATTTGCCCAAAAATTATGCTATGCTAAAAATAAACTCACAATAAATTCTTGATGGTTCTTAAGGCAGTTCTCTGTATCTTATGGTTTCAGACTTCCCCGTATTGTCTCAGTAAAATAACATCTGTGTTTGTCACAAATATAGTCCATAGCCTGTGTCGTCGCACCGAACGAATGTCTTCCAGATTCTTTAAAAATTAAAAATAATTTATTCAGTTTAGGCTACAAATAGCTCTTATGAACGTCATTATGCCATCGATTTATAAGTCTACTCTAAGCGGGAGACCTTGTACTGAGAAGAACCGGCAAGAAACGCAGCAAGTGTCAAGCTCTTTTCTCCCTTACAGCGTCAAAAATATTGGAAAATGCCCTATCATAAAAAACAAAAGAGAAAAAATAATAATATAATCTAAGTTTGCAAATTTACGTCAGTTACCAGTTTAAATTGTCACAATGTCGTACAGTACTAATAAAGGTCAAAATTTTCTTAGAAAAAACAAAGTTAGTGAATAATATTAAAAATAAGAAATATCAATTTCAATTTCAATTCAGCTGAATAAATTTGTAATGTTTGATGATACAGCAGCGGCGGCGCCTCAGGCGGGCCAGTCGGGCGGGTCGTCGGCGGCGTCGTCGGCGTCGGCCGTGTCGGCGGCGTCGGCCGCGTCGGCGGCGTCGGCCGCGTCCTCGGCCGAGTGGGCGTCGTCCTCCTCCACGTCGCTTAGCTCCGAGCGCGAGCGGTACAACATGGACATCGACTACGACTAGGCGCCGTCGCTACGCCGTAGCGGCCGCGGCGTCCGGCGCGCTACGACCGCCGGCTGTGCTACGAGGCCGTCCCCGTTATGACTGCGGGCGCGAACACGACGAACGACGCCGAACGCTCGGCGCCCGCCCGCCGGCCGCTCCGGCCCGCGTCGACTCCAGTGTCGGATGTGCGTGCGAGAGCCGAGCTGGTGCCGCGGCCGGCCGGCTCGCCGCAGTGAACGTTCGTCGAGTGCCCGCTGGACTGTGCGGACGGCGGCGTGGCACCCCGCGTGCTCGTTGGAGTATACTATTGTTTTTTTGTGTAAATTTTGTAAATATAAATCGTATTTTTAGGCATCCGTCGCTGGTGGCACGTAATGTCACGGGTGCGGCGCGGGAGCTCGCGCCGCCGCAGATGTGCGCGGCGAGGCGTCTCGCGCGATACTCGCCGTAAGCTATGTAAAACTTCGTCTGCCAGTATTGCGCGAGACGCCTCTCTTCGTCATTTAAATTGTTTGAGTACCTTCGAACGTGGGTCCTGGCACGTTGAAATTTTTACACATAAAAATAAATTAAGCGACGTCGTTGACATCTTATCTATTCATTTAGACGAGAACAGGCTAGTGACTGATAGAAGGGGAAAACTTTATGCCTTACCAAACCATATAAGCAATTTACTGTCTTAAAAGTCAAAAACAAAAAGACGAACGAGTTCAGTGCATCTAGTGTACGATTGTGTTCAACACAGTTGTTAAAGTAATACTTTTGACGAATAATTTAAGTGTACTTACTAAATTTAACAAACGATTGTCACATTTCGGATACTGATGCATATTTGTAGTGAGTATGGAGAAAATTAAAATGTACATGCTGACTGACATCTCCAGGCTGCAAAATTGCATTTAATGAATTTGAGTATTGCATAAAAAATTGGTAAAGTTAAATATATTTATATTAAATTAAATACATGTTTGTGTCAATCAAATTAATTGATAAAGATGTCACTTGCTGATATGAATAAAATATTTATCGTAATCGTGAATATCCTCGCAGATAGCATTTTAAAATTATATATGATTAGAAAAATATAAAATAATGTAAAGTTAGATTAGAACATGTTACGATCCATATTGTTTTCAGTTTTTGTAGCTTATCTTTGTGGGGCTATACAGTGGAGTTATCTATGTAAGTTTATCCATCGCGAACGTTACTCATTGGTATAAAACTTTATACGGACCTACTCGCGTTTTGTTTTACATAATGATTTAAGCCTTTCGCAGAGATCGTGACCGCAAGAGGACTGGAGAGTCCGTCGAGAAAGATGGGGAGTAATCGAAAAGTGGATTCTGTGATCACTTATTCCGATCTCGAGTAACTGCCAAAGTTGAGTCCGGGAACACTTAATGATACCGAACTTCGATATTCCGCTTTTCATCAATTGATTCGTGATTGATGTTGTTTTTTTGGAGAGAGTTTGCGGATAGCCTCAGACGGCATTTTCAGCTTCGCCGGGCTTTTTTGGGGGCGGCGAAAAACTTAAAAGGGTTCCGCAAGCACCGTCGGAGGTTTTCTAGAGGGAACGGCATCGCGGACATCGCGTGTCCCCGTGCCCTACTAGATTCTCCGAGGGGTTCTGATCGTATCGGGGAAAGGTTAGACTTTGTGCTCACGCGCAATGGAGCGAGCAAAGCAATTTTAAATTTTTCGGAGTTCTTATATTCGGTATTTCGAAATTCGTTATTCGGAAGTTTATCGTATTTATGTAATGCACCCGTTGTGTCCGCTTGGACCGAAATAAGTGATCATGATCACAATAGATGTATCTAGTGATGTGGCCTAAGGAAAGTCGATTTGCTAAAGCAAACAGTTTTCTTGAATATTTTCACATGCGAAACAACCGTTATCACCTAATATAAGATGACAAGAAGAAAAAAAATATGTATTCATTTATCTTTAATTATATGATACAAACGTATCGGAATTAATAGTATCTTCAATGCATTTTTTTTTGTAGACTGGTCAATAGTATAGAATAGACTGGCAGCCACTCAGAAAGTGAGATGTAGGTTAAAAGTTATAAAAATAATTATTAATAACGCCGTAATAATATTAATAGACGTACACACGCCTGCACATCAACCTACCACAAACTGTCAAATTTCGTCAATACCTTTGAACTTTATGCCTTAATGTTATGGTTGAAAATGTATTGAAGAAATTTGACAGTGTTGGATAGGTGGATGTGCAGGCTGTACTTCAACAATAGATAGGAATTCATTAGGATAATTTTCAAATGATATAACTATCGTGGTCACTCAAATTAGAGTGATTATCAACGGGACTGTTTTTTTGTTAACTACGTAGATGTTTTTGTTATCTTCGCTATTTTGGTATTAATAACAAAAAATATTGCAATATTCTCGTCTATAATTGTTCTCATTTTATATGTTACAAATTGATGAGAAAATATCATTTTATGTAGTTAATATGACGCATTGCATAACTAGTGTTATGAGGATTGAGTACGTCGAAATCTATTAGTTAATTAGAATAACAAATAATTTTCCTCAAATATCTTATTCATATACATTCAAATATCTGAATATACTTGTCAAGACACGTAGACAAGTGCGAGGGCCCATGTTTTCGGTCTGAAATAGTGTAAACGAGAAATATAGAAAAAGTAGGTAATGCTCCGAGTACCAGTGAGTATTTTGTAAAAAAAAAACCAACTCCGGAGTCGAAATGCATGCGTGTCAAACACCCAAATGCTGTTTTTCCAATAATAATAATAATAATAAATGTTAAAGTATAATTTAAAACTTACTTTTTATGTTCAGGGTGCCTAGAGTGAGTTTTGTTTCCTAGCCGTATTCATTCGATTACGTTTACGAAAACGAAAATTAGTATGGCATTGTAGCAGCGCCTCCTGCCGACATACGAGAAGAGTTGCCATACAAATTCTCGGTTTCGTTAACGTGATCGAATGGCGAATGAAATTCACACTAGACTCTCGGTAGACGTACAGGCCGATGCCATAGTATGCAGGTGTGCTTGTAAATAAGGAATGAATGCTTGTACTAACATTTGGGCCGTTCATATTTTATGTCACACGAACGCTTTGAGAGGTGCCATTGTAACATGAGTGTATACTATTAAATATGTTCCACAGATAATCAGAATTATATATTTATAAAATCATAATGAAATTGTGTGTTATTCATCAACAGAAACTGATCTTTTCCATTTATCTAAATCTGACTATTTTATACCGGACGGGTTAAGTCAATTTAGAAATAAGTACAGTTCCTGGTTAAAAACACTACTATTCTTGACATAAACAATCCTTTGCTTATAAATGTATCTCTTAATTAATGATGTTGTTTCAACCACTGTGATGTAAGGTATGAATGTCTTCTTAGGACCAGACTTTAGTCAACCCTAAAACTTATTATATACTTTTAAGTCCAGTTAAATTCCTCATACAATACTTTTATTTCAATCTGAAACTTTAAAATGTGCTTGTAGATGACGAAATAAATAGAAGCCGTTTGTGAGTTCATAGTCATTTCAAAGAACGAAAAAATTACTTATGAACTCAAAAATGTATTTATTACCTGAGAGTTGTTTGTATGGAATGTTTGTAGTAAATTATTATCGGTTGATCATTGATTGTGAATGAATGAAGTGAGGTATATTTTTTTCCTCTATTTTTTCCTGAGGTTTATTTGCTCATGTGTACAAAATTATAAGGAGGCTACTGGGATGCTAATTATGCCAGTGAATCCATGAATTTGTGGCTAAGATCTTGCCACCCCTTGTTTTGCGTCGGTATCTAAGATATTGGTTGAATATACAGATTTACTTTTTTATCACCGTCCAAACCTGAAATGACTCCCGTGATACAAACGAACAACTTTTACTGTTGGACCAACTCCCTAACCCTATAATAAAATTTAGCTGTTCCATACAAAACATCAATATTCATTCGGGCAAAATGTGTGGAACAGCTGAATTTTATTTTCGAGTTAGGGAGTTGGTCCAATGATAAAAGAGTTGTTGTTTGTATCACGGGATTCATCTCATAAGCTTTGGACGGTGTTAAAAATGTCAACCTGTATATAAAGATATAAATCATTAAGCTGTCTGTATAACTGAGTGGAAGATTGATTTATTTGATTACTTCTAAAATAAAGTTTGACAGGCACATTCCTGTGTTAAGTTTGTGAGATGCTAATTTTAATATAGATTATAATTTTATTTTCTGTTTGTTGAGCCGTGTCCACTACGAGTTGCCCGGTAGCTCGTTCAATAAGGTTTACATCGTCTTATATGACTAAAGTAATGAATTACTCAGTATCACTTTGTATAATATGTTTTGAAGATACTATAGACCTTTAATAGTTTGGTTCAAAAAGAATTATATACTTTTATCATAAAGAAAAGACACAGCATTTTAATACCTACTTAATCCAAATGTACCTAGGTAGTACATATTCGGGACAAGTCTGGACTAGCAAATCCCCAAGCCTGCTACTTACAAACTATTATTGTGTTTTTTTATTTAATAATAATAATAATTGCGTCTCACTAGCCTGCTTCTGACATTTTGTTCATAGTCCAAATGTCAAAAACAGGCCACTAACGGCCAGTTTTAATAACCTATCCTCAGCAAGAGATAAAAGCCTACTAGAGCTTTGTTGCTTAGTTATTTCTGTTAATTATCGGAAAATAACAGCGGTTTCTTGGTAACTAAACTAAGATAGGCCTATCTCTTACCAGAGATAGGTTATTAAAATCGGGCGTACGACACGATTGTGAACATATTAAAATATGCGAATCGAGGTAAAGGTGGTTTGCGCTATGGTAAATTATCACCTGCAGTAGCCTATTATAACTTAATGAATGTAACTTGCACGTTGCTGTAACTGTGGTCTTGGTTAATACGGCCAGATTGCAAAATCATGCACTTTCAAGACAGGCTCACAAAGTGCTTGTACTCTATATTTTCAACATTTTAAATGTTATTAACATATTATGTTAAATATATACCACATTGAAACTTTGAAAGCATCTTTTAAAATATTATGATTTTGAACAAAGATCTATCAATCAATAAATCAATTTTTATTTCATGCAATGGTAACTTGGCCAGTTAGACATTAGGCAATATTCCGGCCAGGAAGAATGGAGATCAGGGGGAATATAGAACAGAAACGTGAGGGTTGGTTAAGTTTGGAGTGGTTAGGTTAGGATAAATCAGTGACGAAACCAAAGCGCAAGCAGAGCGAGCGGCCGGCGAAGCGCCAGAAATAATCGTTTTAATATTAGAAAATAGTTATAGAAGTTTAAAAAATATATATAATGTATTCTAGTCAAATCAATTATTTGTGAAACGTATCTTTTGTTTTCTAAAAAATGATGACATGTAATGTCATGACATCTTTTAAAACAAAATAAAATGATGATTTTTAAAGTGACAGTTAGAGTGTTTACAGTTTGATGCCATTGTTAGAGCAATAGTTTGTGAAATGAAACGTTGGCAAATGTTGCTTGTGGAAAGAAAATTTGCCAATGAATTGTGTGTGAAACATTATGGAACCCACAGGGCCCATCGATATGCTTAGTAATTTTACAGGGTTTTGCTTGTGGAAAGAAAATTTGCTAAAGAATTGTGTGTGAAACATTATAGAACCCACAGGGCCCATCGATATGCTTAGTAATTTTACAGGGTTTCGACAGTAGTACAGCCTCAAGCAATTAACATTGTATACACTTGACTAGTTTGGACTCTTATTCCATTGTATTATGAGTTACATTGATAACATGTTAGTGCTCGTGTCTGTACACGGCTGCATGATGACCTAAGTAAGGCGAATCCCGCATGCCGTTAGTTTTAATATGATGCCATTTGTGCATTTTATAGGCTTAAGCCCTTCTTACACGACGGTACTCGTGACAACTAGTTGCAATACAAACTTTTACCTTAAAAGTAGGTACCTATCTATTTTAGAATGCCACAACACTAAAATAAACACATCAGCAGATTAAGTAATAGTTAGGCACTAAGTGTTAGTAACTAAACTAATCACTTCCAAACCCGACTCGTCATGCTGGTTGCATAAAATTAATTTCGATTTTAATATGTCGCTACTGATTTCTAATGAATACTGGGGACTGTTGTTTTTGAGATGGTTTTTAGGGTTCCGTACCCAAATGGTAAAACGGGACCCTATTACTAAGACTCCGCTGTCCGTCCGTCTATCTGTCCGTCTGTCACCATGCTGTATCTCATGAACTGTGATAGACAGTTTAAATTTTCACAGATGATGTACCTATTTCTGTTGCCGCTATAACAACAAATACTAAAAAACAACAAAATAAATATTTAAGGGGGCTCCAATACAACAAACGGATTTTTTTTTGCTCGTTTTTGCTCGATATTGATAACGGCAACAGGTAGACGCTCGAAATATTCGCAGAATATTTAGTTATATTATTCACTTAAAAAATAAATAATTAAATAAAAATAAAATTAATATTTCCATACAACATAACAACTACTCCCATACAACAGACATGTTTTTTTTTTTGTCGTTTTTATAGATAATGGTACGGAACCCTTCGTGCGCGAGTCCAATTCGCACTTCGCCGGTTTTTCAACTAAGTTTGATAGCGCCGTGTACGAATCCGTGTTATTGTATAAACTTTGATGTATCTATTTTGTATTAATTATGCAAAACTGATTTCTGTAGCCTATCGCGCCACACCCAGTTTACAGATTTCTTTAAAAGCAAGTTACGAGGTCCTATCTAATGAAATTAGATTAGAATTAGCAAGGATATCAGTACCTAGTTAAATACTACATACCAAATATTAGTAGGTATCATGTTTTATCTACATAGTTATAGTAAATGTCTGTACCGTGCCGAGAGATAGCTTTGTAATGCAACCTCAAACATGCCTTGAAGTGAGCGAGTTGTGATATTGATTTAATGAAGAACTCGTAACAAAAACAAGTATATAAAACACTGCCGTCTTTAAAATATAATAAAAGTTTATGAGGCGGCATCGGCCAGGTAGGCGGTCAGATGCAAACTGAGGCGGTCGTAAATTAAGAGGCAGATGTGTGAGCACGCGCTTGCGCCTGCGCCGACCGGCCGGCCGCTCGGATGCGTTACTCACTCAACCGCCGTTGCTTGATATTGTTATTTCAAGAATTTTGATTTGTTTTCGCGGGGTAATTAATTGATGTTTTTTTATGTACTTATATATTAGAACATACCTAATATCATCAACAATATTACATTTCAGCAACACAATTTTACATTTCTGTAACCTATACGAATTTCAAAGCTCTAATTCTTTCAAATAAGCCGATTTTATTTAAACTTTCTTTCTTTTCTACAAGAAATTATAACATGTAATAGAAATCATTAAAAATATATGAGTATAACGGAATTTATGCGATTTATAGTTAAGTTTACATACCTAAAGTTGTTTTTTTTTGTTTGTCAGTGATTAAAGCTTTTAATAAAGAAGTTTGCATAGGATATCAAAATGTGAAATGGCTCTTAAAAATAAGATGGCAGGCTTTAAACTTTCATTAGGTATTTTTAACAATTTTTTTCAGATACCCGGACTGCTAAGTCAAATCACGGTCGCGGTCGTAAGTTAAAATTCGACGGTGTAAGGTAAAACAACAAATTATTTTTAGCAAGCACTACACTTAGTTTACTGAATAATGTTAATGACGTACCTATCCGGGTTTATACCAAGATTCAGGGCTTGGTTGATATTGATAATGGTATGTGAATTTATCTAACCAAATTTGACATATATAATTTTACGCAAATTTTGTTGCGAACAAATTGCAATTTACGCCTTTTTAGTGCACCTGACCCGGCATGTCACGGGGTGCGGGTTCGAATCCCGCTCGTGGAAATTTTTCAACACTTCAAATTTGATAAATTAAATTAATTTGATCAAGATGGTATAATAGGTATAATAATAGGTACGTAGGTAGCGTTCCTAAGATAATAAGTACAACGTTTGATTCCCCGATTAACCAGATTAACCTAGAGGTAGAGGCCAAAAAGGCACGTGCCTACATACGTGCCTTGCGTCGCTTCGGGTCCCGTGATCCCGTCCCGTCGCGTCGGTCGGTCGGAGAAAAAGTATTTTTCGTCCAATTTTCCAAAGAGAAAACCCAAGTAGAGTTCAAAATTATTAATTCAACATTTTGCCATCTATAGTTCTTGAACGAGTATTTACATTAAAAACTAAGAAAACTAAATATTTGAACAAACTTGTTTTGGAGTTTTTGACAAAACATGATAGGTAAATAATTGTACTTACTTAAAAGGCACGTAAAGCCCGTTGTTGGTCTCGGCTGCATTAGCATTCTGCATGGGCCCGCGTGGTGTATAATGGCCGTTAGCGTCAAGTTTGCAGCCTCACCACGGAATTAGATGGTTTTGACTACGTCAAAAAATTGTGTATAAATAGTGACGTATTGCATATAAATAGTGATACTATGGTTCAAAAGATATTTAAGTATCTTGGTGAGGCTGCTAACTTGACGTCAAGCTAGCAGGACTTTTAAGAAATACAGTTCGTATCAATGTGATTTATATGTCAAAAAACTGCATACGTAATTTTTTGGTGAGATTTATATTAAAATTAGTATCAGTAGGTAGAAAGTAGAAAAAGAGGAAGAAAAATATTATAGGTTACTCCCGAAAAAAAATTAAACAGTTGAATAATGACAAAATCAAACATTTTATGACATTTAAAAAATAGTAGGTGGATACGTAAAAAAAGTGGGTAGAAAAATAGTTGTTTAAATACTAAATCAATAGCATTGAACCGAGGATAATTGTATTGACACAGTCAAAATATATATATAACACTTTTTTGCTCGATAGTACCCACCTCATGATTAAAATAAAGTTTAAACCTTATGACTGTGGAGCAAAGTTTAACATTGATCGTCAGCCTATATTAAGAGTATTATGGAGAAGTTTAGATTTTAGAAAATAGCAAAGAAGAATTCGTTTTTTACTTAAGTATATCGTAAGATTCACAATTTCACGCACAATTTTTTCATGTATTTATTTGTTTAAAACTTGTACCCGTTTCTCTGGAATCGCCATTGCAAGAAACGTCAAGTTAGCAGCCCACTTAAAGACCGTAATATCTCGGCTTGTATTGAAGTACTATTATTGAAATTTTGCGTACCTATACGATTCACTATTTATGAACAATTTTTTGACATATAAATCATATTAATACGTACTGTATTTCTTAAGGGTCCTGCTAGCTTGACGTCAAGTTAGCAGCCTCACCAATATGCTCAAATATCTTTTGAACCATAGTATCACTATTTATATGCTATACGTCACTATTAATCACTATTTATACACAATTTTTTGACGTAGTAAAAACCATCTAATTCCGTGGTGAGGCTTCTAACTTGACTAGTCCCCATCTTCTAGTCAGCAAAAATATTTTTTAATCATTTATTAAATATAAGTACAATTCATCATAATCATCATCATCATCATCATCATCATCATCATCATCATCATCATCAACTCATTTTGTCCCCACTGCTGTGCGGGGGCACGAGCCTTCGCTATGGATGGATAGGAAGAACGGGCCATTAGGCCTATACATTGTATAATTAATAACGCACTGGGTTCGACTCGTCGCTCAAAAAAAAATTTTGCGACTTGTAAATTATGTTAAATTATGATAAGTTATAAAAGTTTGTAACGGTCACAAACTTTTATAACTTATCATAAATATTTTTTGAGTGGTGTAATACACGTATAGATAGGTTCAGCGTTTTGTGTTTTATCTGCCACGTGCTATAATAACTAATAATTATTTGCTCAAGTTTGGCTTACTATGATAGGAGGTCACACCTGGCCGCATATGAATGAACTATTTTGTTCGTGATTATCTAAATAATATGATTAAGACATTATACAGGGTGAAAAAAGACCTATAACGAAGCCTAGAGCCACGTATTCTCCTCGTCTTTAGGATGATTGTTCTGTCACAATTTTTCTGAAAAATTTATTGAAAAATCAGTACTAAAATGTGATGAGTAGACTTTCTTCGGTCTTTTCACTTTAAAGCGATAAGTGTACTCGTATATCTGACTATCGCTTTGAAGTGAAAATTAAAAAAACCTTGTTTTTTAATGTAAAGTCTGATAAGTATAATAAAATAGTATAAATATTTTTTATCTAACAAAAAAAAATTAAATATTAAAAGTTATGCAATCTTAAGATTTTTTTTCAATCTGTTTTAAAATTTATTTCAAAATTACAAAATATTCAATTATTTTTTTAGGTCCTCCCTAAAAAAATAAGTAATTCCACGGACGAATACATTACTACCACGCTACTGAACTTCATAGTTTATTCTACAACGGGGAATTGATCTGTCCATAAAGTTTTTATTTTGGTTGAAGCTCTTATTGGTTTAATTTATAGAAAATAATGGAAATAAAAAAAAATACTCAGTATCATAAAAGACATTCATACAAATAAAAATTAATAACAGTAAGTACATGATACTGAAAGGCATCTTCTCTGCATACGTCTGCCATAGCATTTTAATAGTAGTTGCCAGGACGCAGGTCTTCCGAAAATATGTTTTATTTAAAACAATAACACCCGTTTGCACTAAACTTATGAATCGCCTAAGTCTTGGCTTAACTACTACCCGGTCAAGTTAACTCAGCACTTGGCTCGAAAACGTCGCTTACACTTAAGTGCCTAGTTAACTTGACCGGGTAATAGTTAGGCAAAGACTTAGGCGATTCATAAGTTTAGTGCAAACGGATGTATCTGTAATAGTCCGACAACAAACAGTAGAATAGTCTGTAGGTATTTACTTACTCGTACATGGTTAGGTTCGTTAGAGAGTGTTGTTAATGTTAACCATTGTTGCAGACGGGTTCCTACTTGAAATCGAATGCCCTTTGTTCGAATATTATATACTCGAAAACCTTTCCTCGAAGAGCATAAGAACTAATTTAAAACAAAACGTTTGACGATCTGTTTAGCGCAATGGTTAACGGTTCGATACTCGCACCAGCACAAATGTTTATTAATGATGATATTTACAGATATGGAACAATGATATAATGACATAAATGAAACAATGACAATGATAAATATCTTTAAAATATATTTATTTATAAAATATAACACATTTTATTTATTAAATATGACGGTACTATGACATTGGGTCCATGGGGGCCGGATGCCAAGCAGCTTGTTAATTAAAGTGTTGAGTGCTCGCCTTATTGAAGCCTCCGGTGACAAGAAGGCTGGCAGCTACCTCTGCCAACGTATTAGCTTGGCAATCCAAAGAGGTAATGTTGCCAGCATTCTTGGGACCGTTCCCATGAGCCCACAGCTGGAGGACATTTTTTATTTATAGGTTTTTTTTTGTCTTTAGTTATCTTAATTTATTTATTTTTTTCTTCAATGTAGTTATGTTTCTTGTAAGTTAATTCTTTATAAAAATATTGAAATATTAATATTTTCAAGTTAAAATTAACGTTACACTGACGGTACTTATACACAACAATACCGACGTTTCCATATTATTATGGTTAGTAAACGAAAACTACCCGCAATTCACTTAGGTTCACCCAAAATGGTCTATAAAAATTCATAGCGAAAAAATTAATTAAGTAATAAATTGAGACATACGAGTACTTTGTCCTGGTCCCAAACTAACTTTGTATTTTGGATACCAGAACCAACGAAGATAACATAAACGCCAAAATCCAACGTAAATATCTGTAAATATCATCAATAATAAACAATTGTGCTGGTGCGAGAATCGAACCGGCACTCTTAACCATTGTGCTAAACAGATCGTCAAACGTTTTGTTCTAAATTAGTTATGATCTTTCGAGAAATGATGCTTCGAGATAAGACTGCTTTAAGCATTCGATCCATCGAGCTTGTGGCATTCGAGATTTTGATGCATCGATGTAGCGAACTGTCGAGCTCATGATTTGTCGATCTCATGGTTATTCGAGGAAAGGTTTTCGAGTATATAATAATATTCGAGGAAAGGGTATTCGATTTCAAGTAGGAAACCCGTTGCAGACACTAAGCTTTAACGACACTCTTTTTTTGTAAAATTAAATTATTCTATCAAGATGCAAACGTTCAAGGATCACCGGTTCATTTTTTATCAACGTCGAATGTGTCAGTGATGCACCCGAAAAACGTAAAAAAACAGAATAGATAGAAACGCTACCACGTGGCACCCACACCTGGCCTCCAACCTTACAATCTCGAGACGGCAGCTGCTATCCTTATTATCCTAGAAACCGCCTTGAGACATCCTCTCCCAGTCAATGCACGCCAACAAAGGCTTTTAATAAACGATGCGGGCGTCAGCTGTCCCAACAGCTTGCGCCATAAAAAATAGGCCAATAACTTCGATGGCGAAAAAAACTTAAAGAAATGTTAAAGATGGCAGGTGCGGCGCGGGCGTCAGCTGCGAGCGCACCTTTGTGGTAATTGCCGTGCGCGAGCGCCGCTTTTATTTTGTTTACGTCGCGAGGAGGTCAAAGACAGAGGTTTGCGTCGTTTTGCGTACGCAACCGCCACGGTTATTGCCACATGGTATTTGATCGCGATAAATCCATAGAGAATCAGCAACATGTTTTAAATTAGGCGTCCAACCTACAGGTTGTCAAGGGCACGACTATTTGCGTTGGACTGGTCCCGCCACATTGTTGTACGTCTGTTGACTGTTGTGCCAGCCACCTGCCTCTGCCGTAATTAGCCATAATAACATATGCACTTACTATAATATACTCGATTCGGACAAAGAGAAAGGGTTCGCAGTTTGAAGGGCACCTTGTTTGTTGGGAGTTTTGTGCGTGCCTGCAGCGGTAGGTAGGTAATATATATATATTCCTGGTGAAATTACTGAGTTAGATTCTTTATAAGTTCCTAGTAAGTAACAATGCCTCGCATTTATTTCAATTGTATTAATTGTGGAATATATAATTTCTGTGAAAATATATTATGTTAATGCCAATACCTACACATAAAACGGATACTTAACTATTTTTTTTATGTAGGTATGCGTATTCATTGTTTGTAAGTATTATAAACGAAGAAATATCTGTTATTCACGGATAACATTTTTATCATACTCTTAACATACGGCTGAAGAATAGCGGTTGGTCGAACAATAGACAAACTGGACATACCTACTACTGCCTACTAGATCGTTCAAAAGTCACGAGACGACTTCTTGGAAGGAAAGTGAAGAGTCATGTCTGCGGTTTGGTTTTAATTTCTAAAATTTGTATTATGTCGAATATTAATGTGAAATAATGGTGGATTATTAACCGTTAAGTGATCGTGTAAAACAGTGCAACGTCACTTTTCAAATTATCTCAAAAGTCCGCGTGAGGGCTTAGTAAAGCCCCACATCTTTACTGAGATACCTATCATTTCAGATATTAATATCAGTCCAAATATTGATTTACAGATATTTAAGTGACGCTACTTTTATAATTCCGAAAACAATGGAAAAAACGAGTTTCGTGTGTTGGGTAAAACATTGTTTTTAATAGAAAAAAACACTGTTCAAGCAGCAATGGCTTATAAAGTGTTATCCGGAATCTGCTCCATCTAAACCAACCATTTGTCGGTGCCGATTTCAAACGCGGTCGTATGGACACAAAAGACGCTGAACGCTCTGGCCGTCCAAATGAAGCAGTGACTCAACGAAACATCAACTATGTCCTGAAAATCGTGAAGGAAGATCGAAAGGTAAAAGTGCGCGAGATAGCTGAGATAGTGAAGATTTCAACTGGTAGTGTTTTCACTATTTTACATCAAAATTTGGCCATGAAAAAGCTTTTTTCCAAATGGGTGCTGCGTCTGCTAACATTTGATCAAAAGCGACAACGTACTAATGATGCAGAGCGCTGTCTGGCACTGTTTTATAGAAATAAAAAATATTTTTTACATCGGTATGTGACAATGGATGAAACATGGATTCACCATTACACTCCGGAATCCAAACGGTAGTCAGCAGAGTGGAGAGCGGCCAGTGAAAGCCGCCTGAAGCGGCCTAAGACAACAACCTGCCGGGAAGGTTATGGCCTCTGTGTTTTGGGATGTGCATAGAACACTCTTCATCGACTGCCTTGATAGAGGAATATTGCATGGGATTATTGGAGCGATTAAAGTACGAAATCGCGGAAAAACAGCCTCAAATTAATAAAAAAAAAGTGATCTTTCACCAGGACAATGCTACGTGTCACAAGTCCATGATAACAATGGCCAAACTAAACGAATTGGGCTTCGAATTACTTCCTCCTCCACCGTATTCTCTTCTCCAAATCTGGCAGTGATTACTGGCTGTTTGCAGACTTGAAAAAAATGCTCCAGGGCAAGAGATTTGACTCAAATGGTGAAGTAATCGAAGCAACGGAGGCTTATTATAAAGCCAAAGATAAATCTTTCTACCCTCATGGAATAGAAAAGTTAAAAAAGCGTTGGAGAGACTGCATTGCAGTTGAAGGAGACTATGTTGATGAATAGAAAAAAAAATATCAAAAATACTTTGTTTTAGTATTTAGTGTGGCGGCCTGCTGTCGCCACAAAATTTCCTATCCTCACGTATGGTTAAAGAGTTTGTAAACGCATTCCTAATCGCGTGTAGATCTGATTAAGATAAGACACGGCATCCTCCCTCCAACATCTACATAGTTTATATTGTATAAATAGTCTTGTAAGGTTTAGATAATAAGTTAGTCACAATGTAGTCACTGTAAATATACAACATCACATAAAGAGACGCAGTCGTTATTTACCATCGCCATGGAACCCTCCATCATGACAACCTCACAAACGTCTCTACCGGAACATTTAGTCTTAAGACATATTGAACCAAGTGTTATTTACCATCAATTACGAGTTTGTGTTAAACATTTTTTTAAATCACTGTTCTGTTCAGCATGTGTGAGTACACATTTTTTTTTGGAGCCGCAACATAATCGTGTTTGTTTTTGTCGTTTGCTTTGTGTGTTGTTGTTGTACCTCTGTGGGTGTACCAAGAAATAAATTATCATATTATTATTATATCAGCCATAGCTGTCCCACTCCTGGGCAAAGGCCTAACCCACACTTTTCCACACCTTCCGGTCCCCTGCAACATCATGCCATTCCTTCATGAACCTCTCAAGGTCGTCCCGCCATCTTCGTCTTGGTCTACCTAAGAAATAAATAAATAAATACAATTTAAATTATATTAGAACGCGACAGTTTAATAGTGTATACTATTATACCTATTTTCTTAGTGGCACTAGTGTCCGGCACAATAACCCCGATCCGATCCGAACCCTTCGGAGAATCTAGTAGGGCACGGGGACGCGCACTTGTGCGCGATGCCGTTCCCTCTAGATAACCTCTGAAGGTGATTCGTTTCACACGGCTTGAGGGACCCTTTACGTTCCTCGCCGCCCCCAAAAAGCCCGGTGAAGCTGAAAATGCCGCAGCGGCAATCAGCAATCTCTCTCCAAAAAAAAAAAGGCACAATAACCCATAAGATCGACATCAGTTTTCGTCGCCAAAAAATAACATTGGAATTTTAGTAGACGGCCGCTAAGATGCGCCAGTTATTTCAATGTTGCAAGAGTCAAAAAACAGTTGCTGACTTCTATTTCTAATGATTAAAGAGAATATGTGTCGATTACAACTTCTTATCGAACCACTGTCATTGTTGCCACTAAACTATCAATTATAAGTTTTTCCGTCATTAAAGTCCCTTCGGAGCATAAAGTGCAATACGCAAAATGTGCAAGAGTATGAACGTAGGCTGTTCACAGTTTTGAGAAAGTTTTATAGCACTACCAGAATATTGAACCTATAAATAATAAATACTTACAATACATACTTATAGAGGTAATTTATTAATTACAATTATTTCTTATTTTTTATTATTATTTTATTTTACTAAACCCACTGATAAAAAAAAAATACACTGCTTTATAAAACCAAAAATTTGTGGGGTGCCGTTTAAACTCATGCTCCACAAATGAAAGGTTTAAAACAAGGAAAGTCTGATAAAGATAATTTGCATTAAAAATTAAATTAAATTAAATAATAATTAATTAAACTTAATTAAATTTGCATTTTTGTTCTGAGGTATGTAGGTACTTTTTGGAAAATATTTTTAGTGTCACAATAAAAAAAAATACTACTAAATTTATGGTTAAAATACCATGCTCTCTGGAAGGTGTGGTGAACGTGGCTTTAGGGCTCTCTTGCACACTTGGCGTAAGTATTGCTCATTTTGCGTTTTGCACTTTATGCTCCGAAGGGATTAATAAAGTCATACCGATGTAAGGATTGATTACTAAAAGTTAGTCGTTCCCTGGCAAGATTTGAATTACTGAAATTAGATAATGTAATATTTATATCTATCTATAGTATGACAACATGTTTACGCGATTAGCGGATAGTTCATGACATGATGGATCAATGGCTCAGAAACGGGAACTGGGTCACGTCAGTGGGCCCGACGCTCCACACAGGGTTCGCAAAATATAATATAGGCACGTACCTATCAATAACTTAATATACCATTGGAAGGGGTTACTTTTCAATCGATTCTACCTTGTTTCGTCGAACTCTTGATGTGTGATTTTAGTTCGTCTATAATCTATAGCTATAATTATTTACGTAATCACGTTACTTTTCACTAATATTATTTGAAATAAATATTATTTAAATATAGGTATCTGACTAGATTTTGGTGACAAACAAGGAAAGTAAAATTAATTTTCGTTAACGTGTTTAAATGGCAAATTAAACTCGCGCTAGGTAGGCACGACTCTTCTCGTCGTTCCGCTCCTTGCACCGAGACTGACCAACGATAAATTATATTATCAAATTTAAATTAATATTTATACCATTTGAAAATAAATATTAACGTTGTATGTTATTAAAAATATTTTAAACAAAAAAATAGGGGAACTAAAATTATTTTCGGTTACTATTTTTAGTAACTATTTAACTGTTGTCAGTATCTATATACTTACTTTAGATCGACAACAATTGAACCCACGTCTTTGTTAAAATAATCTGGGCAACTGAAGACCCTTTGTTTGTCCTTTTCCCCATACAAAATTAAATCAGTATATCAAATCACTATATATTTTTATATTATATATATAGTTGCACTATATATTTTGTGATTTGTATTTTATGGTTCTTCGTTATCATAAATTATGAATGGTGCAGAGCGGTGGTCCTCGGTGGCCTGGATCGATGGTGCAGGAACACGAACTAGGTCATGGGCCCCTTGTCGCACCCCATGGGATACACCGCGGACCCTCATAAACTGGATATGCCCTTAATGAAGTATATTAATTAAACTTTTGATTATTTTTAATTTGAAGTGTATTGGTAGCAGAACGGATAGTAGATGTTTGGGTTGAATGCGAGAATTCGTGGTCCGATCCCCATAACTCCGTTAAACTACTGATGTGAACCCATATTGACATGCGTATTATTATGCGTATTATCTAATTTAATTTAATTTAGCTTCAGTGCAGCAATTAGCACTGAAGCTAAATTAAATATTTATAAAATTTGATAAAATACAGTGAAAAAGTTAAACGCACACCCGACCGACCCACCCGACGATAGATGGCGCACAGTACCGCTAATAAGCACTCAAAAATTAAAACGCAGTGACAAAATTCAGCGCTAACGACAGCCTTCCCGGTCCAGTTTCGATTTCTGGCTGTCTGGGTCGTTTAATTTTTTCACTGTATTTTATAAATATTTAAATGATAAATAATAAACTAACACATAATTTGAATTAATAATAAGTGAAATATACTTTGCATTGAAATGACGCACTTAAATTCAAAATTCAAAATCATTTATTCAGTTTAGGCTACAAGTAGCTCTTATGAATGTCACTATGTCGTATCGGTTCGTAAGTCTACACAGGGCGGGATACCTTGTACTGAGAAGAACCGGCAAGAAACTCAGCAAGGGCGTTTCTTTTCTCCCTTACAGCGTTAATATATTGGAAAATATATATTAGCCCTATCATTAGCCCTATCATAGCAGGACACTTTCCATTACAAATAAACACAAAATATAAAAGACAACCACAACATGTAAAAAATACAATAAAAAATAGGTAGTAAATTTACATAAGATACAAGTTTCAGTTTCCACAATGTCATACTCTTTTTAAAATATACCACTACAGTACTCAAAGTAAAAGTCAAAAATTGTTTAAGAAAAACAAAGTCAAACTATAGTTAATTAATAATAGTCAAAAAAGACAAGTAAGCATGCAAGATCAGACCAGCCTCCACAGGCGGCACCCGTTCACGAGTATGACTTGAATCAGCCATCGCTTCGCTCGACCATGTTTTAGGGAACGTAACGACTTTTTAAAATATAGCAATACCTATTACAAAATGATTAAACTTTAAGTTTGTCTAGTCTAGTTAGTCTACCTCTGCATTGCAATATATCGCGTTGTCTCTTCCAGTAGCTCTCGAAAAACGCTCAAAGTACGTCGTTGCTCAAAGTAGAGCTGTTTGTCCATATTTATGTCATCGACTACGACAATTGTAGAAAAACATGAAATTAAGGCAGATTTTTATATAAGCACGTACCTACTTAAAGTAGGTACTTAATCGGTGTTAGTTTTATTGTATTGGACTTTCAATGTACTTTAAAGGTTATAGATCATTCTTAAACGAAATAATTATTCAAAAAATATATTATGTTTGCATTCTAATCTTTGCTACTTAATTATTGCATAATCAAAACAAAACGGTATAATCTCTATGGTTTGACCTTATATAGTTCCAAACGATGATATGAAACAACCATTCATAACCGAACTTACTTAAGTATGACGGTTGTAGGAAACTTTTTGCCACGTGGCTGCTTACTTTTAGCGAGAAAACACGTTGCAGAAATGTTATGGATCGTTCAAAAACCGACTCCTTTATCCATGCGAGCGTCCGATTGTATAAGTAGCGTACATTTTACTTGCGTTTAATTATAAGTACCTACATGTTATTTTTATCGGGCAACAAAGTAAAAAATAACAGGCCCATTTACATACCTCATAAACTACCTTTAAGGGTCCGTGCACGCTCATCACTAGACATGTAGTAGACTAGAAAGTAAGTAAGTTAGTAAATAAATCATTTATTTAACTTTAAGGCAATACAAAAAATTTACAATGAAAAATAAACAACAAAAATAAACAAATAAACTTAAAACTTACCAGCTCAGTTGTGGTTGCAGCTATACGCCTTAACGTTGGGCATTTCCAGGGCATGGGAAGATACGCCAAGTGGATATTGTACAAAACAAATTAAAAATTTACAAAAATACTCACATAAAACAATATCCAGGTAGTGATTAATATTTAACGCGAGTAAATGACTAGTATTGCGTTTAATTTCATTGCGTAGTGTTTGTAAAATCTATATTGGCTTTATATAAATAATAAAACGTTGTAAATGTAGATACGTTATACGGTTTACGTTTCCACAACATTTCCACCATCGCGTCGGAAGTTGAAGTTATTAGGGCTATAAACTAAAAAGTTCATTTACCTCGGAGGGTGTATAGGATCGATCATTGATTTTATTCACCAATTCTGTTGCGTGCCGAAAGCCAGCGGAATAGGTTCAGCGTATTGATGAATCGTAATCACATCGTACATGTTGGGTTCGTGGAGCGTCCTAGAAAAAGACAAGTTTTCAAAAATAATAAATAGGTAATATATAGGTAGGTTTATCCATCGCTTTCCAATGAAATGAATGAAATGAAATTGCCAGTAAAGGTATTCGAAACTATTAATTTTTGGGTTGATTTTGGACAAGTCTTAGGTAATAAAATTATTAAAATTATATTTATATTAATATAATTATAAAAGCATTAAAATGTTAGTAAGCACCTTTTTAAATTAGTTATTACCTAATTAGTAAAATAAACTAATATTTTATTATTTTTATTATTTCACTAATAAAGTGTTTAATGTAATAATAATAATGTTACACAATAGTTCTATGCATCTGGTTTTGTAATCGAGTACTGTGGTCCTACGAGTAAAGGGTTATACCAATAACCCTATAACCACAGAACAGTGACTAATACTCATAGTAGATCTCTTAAAATATTCTGATGTTTTATAATATAATATTATATATAATATTATTCTTAAAACAACTAAAAACGCAAAACATAATTTTTCATAGTTTTTGACTGTCAAAGATTCAATTTTTGACAGTGGTCGACCAGTGGTCGGAATTCGACCGCAGCTTACAAAATTTTCAATATTTATAGGATATAATGTAACATACAATAAACTTACATACATAAGAGAGAATAGAGAATTGAGACTCCTTCTTCATATAAACATTAACTGTCTAAATCTCATTCTCCTCCGTGCACGCAATGTGCTTAAAATGGGGCAAGAAATTTTCGCTTCACGTATTAATAATAGATTTGAATAAAGTATCAGTTACAAAACAGAAAAACAATGTTTTTGGCAAAGTTTGAATTAGCTAAACACCCCATGGACGGCGTCATAAATACCGTCAATGCCTGTCCTCTCCCTTCAATGCCTGTCCTCTCCCTTGTCCGGTTTTTTATTTATTTTACACGACCAGGAGAGCATGTATCAGTAGGAGGTAATATTGATCTTCGCTAGGGAGCGCGGCGCATCCGTGAAGAGTACACAAAGCAAACGCTCAGTTATCGGCCCTTTGAAAACAGATAGATTGCAACTTGCCGGCACCCGTCTTCCAGCGGGCGCTATAAGTTCCAAAAGCTTCGTCGCACGTTACGACAAGGGTGCCTAGTGCGAGTTTTCCACACTATTAAAATTGCTTTATCCTTCCTCTTTCTTTTCAGTTAAAATACACAGCACACACAATAAGTTTAAACGCACTTTGGATATCTATAAATGAACAATATGCTGCGCTCCATAGCCCGCTGACTTACCACGAGAGATCACAATGTTGTACGACATACAGTGAATTCGGTGTGGATACTCGAAGTAATTATTACAAAGCTGAATTGGATGGGCTGGTCATATTAACCGCAGACCGATGGCTAGATGACTAGACGTGATCTGGAGTGATCCGCGATTCGGCAGAAGTAGTCTTGAACGCACTCCACTCTGGAGCGATGATTTACGCAAAGTAGCTGGCAGCAGTTGGAAGAAAAGAGCTGAAGATCGGAGTTAGTGTCTTGCACTGGGAGAGGACCATCTCCAGCAGTGGACTGATATGATAGATGCCGGGCTGATTATGGTGGTGTGGGTGTGGATACAGCACAAAACGTATTATGCAACAGTGAGCTGTGTACATAAGTCGTCAAAATTTTGATACTACATTTAATTACATAAAATATTAGTATGCTTGTTTGCACTTTTGTTGCTTCCACATACACATAAAGCTCCCATTCCATCCTAGGTTTTCTGTTTGTATGTTTTTATGAAATAAAGAATATATATATATAAATATATTAATTATTAATTATGACCAATTTGAAATTAAATTTAATGTTTTTGTTGATTTTGGAAATGTTTATTGGTTGCACATATATACTGGACCCCTCTCTCTTTTTGCATGACAATCATTTGGTAAAATGTTAGATGCTATATGGCAACACCTACTACATTTACAGATATAGACAGCTATAAAAAATTGCTTGCGTATAGCCGCAGTTACCGCTGCGAGTGTGCACCGCGCAGCGACTGTGTGCAGACCAAATATTGGCGGGCCGTCTGCCATGAGTCACCGCAGTAATGGTAAATCTATTTTGCCCGGTATAAGTTTCCCACCTCAATCAAGCGAAGCCTGAACAGCTTCCTGCCTCCGTGTGTACTTTATTATATAACTTCATAGATGAATCCTCTACAATTTAAACTTTATAACTACCTAGTTGGTAACATAACTGTTTAAACTATCATGGTCACTTGCATTAGAGTAATTATTAACGGGATTCTTAACATGTTTATTATATGTGTCGCAGCCCGACAAGATTACGGACATTCAACGAAACGCAAGCGCGCCCCAAACGGTGTAGGCCGCACGATTACGTTTCCTTTGCGCTTCGACAGAGTCGTGGCGTTACCAACGGGCTGGACGGAGCTCACTTTCGTTCGAATCGCTGAGAAGAGAAGACGTCACCACAGAACTGTCCTACGTTTCGCCTAGTGCATTACTTAATTAAGAGATTTACTAAGTTGTAACTTTGGTTCCTGGTAATATAAAAACAGTGCTAAAGTAAAACGTCTTCTCATTTGCATGATTCCTACAACAAACACAATGTCTGAAGAAACAGTTAACAGTCCGAGGCAGGTATTGATTAATTATGATAAAAAATATAAGTATAGTGTATTAATGATAAACGCCGAAGGTGGACGCGATATTCAGCCTCAGCGGAGGTGGAAGCGAATCCACAACCACAGAGAAACTGGCTATCTTATATTTTACTGTTGGAACACAACAAAGCTACTCAAGCTATTCAGACGAATTTAAGACAAGCCCTACCACCAAACAAAACGAGTACAAACTGTACCCTCCGCTAGGAATCGAATCCGGGGCCTGTTTATGAGACCGGTCGTTTAACCCTTCCACAACGGAGGTGGTTATATTATTATTATATGTGCACATTTTATTGTTCTTACTATCTTAACACCTCGGTGGCCAAGTGGCAATGCCCTCGACTCGATAGCCGAAGGTCCCGGGTTCAACTCTCAGGTCGGCCAAGTGTTTCAGATATTTCAATGCATATAGCCCGGGTTTGTGATCACCAACCCGCATTTGGCACTTAAACTATCCCATCAATTGTACTGATGACTTGATTTCAATGATGGAAGCCTTTGTCCAGCAGTTGGGCAGTTATAGGCTATTCACTTTTTCACTAGATTTTCATATTGCAATAGTTATTTGTGCAACAAGAGAGCAAAGTCGTTTTTTGCTGCGAGTGCTGATTTTGAATTCTGAGTGTGGATTTGAATTCAAAGGCACGAGATGCAAAAAACTTTGCTCTCGTGTAACACACATAACTTTTCACTTCAGCAGCGAGAACACTTTAGGAGATAAAATAATAAACAGGAATACATTGAAATAACTATTTATTGTGAATCTAAATAATTAACATTGTAGGTAGAGATACCAATTCAATAAAATGGAACTTTTTAAAAGTTAAAAGTAAAATTACTGCAATTCTGCAAATTAAAAGTAACAGATTTATTTGGCAACGTTATAGTTGCATTGAGTTGAGTTTGATTATCTGGGGTTAAGGTTTGTGTTTTGGTGGCGGATCGATTTGAGCAACGGTCGCTAGTTTCACTCATATTTTGCGATTATTTTAATATTTTTTAACTTATTCAACTCTTTACGCCAGCCACGAAATTTTATTCCCGCTCTTTTATTTAAATGAAGGCGTGTTCGGAGATAGCACCCATGATATTTTATCTCTGAGTATTTAATTATTCAAAATATATTACGTAACATTATTGAAACTAGAAATAAATATTTACAGGTTAAATATCAGTTTTATTTGCAGTAAATACTTATTTTCGTTTAAATACAACAATAAGTTAAACATTCAATAAATTACATTAAAAGACATAATTATCTTTTTGCAAAATTTCTTTAGTTAGTACGAGATTCCGAACGTGTTTGTCTTTGAGGTCGAATTCAAGATTGGATCTTGGAAAGGGCTGGTCTTTGTCTCTCTCTCTCTCTTTTTAAAGGCGAGAAAGAGATAGAGTGTGAATGTTTCGAATTGTACGATTAACTCAAGGCTGAATAACATAATCGCGGCTTTCTGAAAAAAAAAATTAAAAAGTTACTTGATCTCACTCAGTGAGCAAAATCGCATTTTGCTCACTGATTTTAGGCAGCAAAACCTACATGTTTGAGCTACTGAAGTGAATAATAAGTTTCTACATTTTGAGTAAAGAGTTTTGAATCTTTATGTTATGAAAAATGTGTACGTACAGAGGTTTCATTTCCCCATTATAGTGGTTTAAGTGACTTTTTTCAATCCTCAGATAAGTTTTACCCAACGAATAATATTGTCATTGTGACATATTTTCTAAGGAGAATCTGTCATTATGTCAAAATTATTCAATGAATAATTTTTATCTGACGATTGAAAAATCAGCCCTTAGGCTATTAACTTTTTTATTATGTACGAGCAAACCCGTACAATTTTGTATGTTTACATATTAGGCTGACGTCGGCGTAAGCGCTGTGCGCTGCCCGATTTACGTATCGATATGTAACGTGAAACAGTGCCAATAAATTACTCATTGAAGCAACACCTTCTTATCATTTTATCAAACATCGGTAACAATCCCTTTATGTAAGGTTAACAGACCGTACATATTATCTTTATAACTTCCTCGTCATTCAGCCAGACATACGTATATACTCGCACCTTAATATTTCTCATTACATTCCAATTCCAGTTATTGCAGTCGCATTGTAATTACTCCATACGACATCAAAGGGATTCACTGCTAAACGAAATCAGAGCCCGCCTATTCCATAGGAGGCACTATAAACAGGTTCACATATGCAGACGGACAGACGGATCAATTCACAGTCTAGCGAAGGCGGCAAATTAAATATTTAATATTGGAGGGGCGGCAGGGAAAGCGCGGACATCTTTTTAAAGCTAGTTTTTGTTTTGAAGGGGATAATTCCAGCCTTGCCCCAACCCCAATGCTCACATATATACCTAGGTACCAGTGATAGACACTCTTTTTTCTTTTATAATAAAAAAACCGGCCAAGTGCGAGTCGGACTCACGCACGAAGGGTTTTTTTTTTTTTCTTTTCTGCTAGCTTTTCTCCCACGGGATGGGAGGCATTGTTTTCTATTTTCTCTTTCATTCCAGTTCTCGCTTTTATTCCTCTCGTACTTTCATTCCTATTCCACTTTATCATTCCTATTCCACTTTGTCATTCATCATCTTTTATTCTATTCTATACGGCTGGGTTTGCCGTCTATTTCTTTTTAACTCTACCATCATCCTAGCTATAATTTATTTTTTATTATTATTTCTTAGTTTCTAAAAAGGGATACAGGGGTAAAGAATATACTATAGGAGCCCAGATTGGCTTTTGTTTTTTACATTTTTCTTATTTCTATTTTCTTATTTCTATTTCTATTTTCTTAACTTTTCTTTATTCTTACTGCTATTACATTCTTTAATTCTATTTTCTTAACTTCTATCTTGTACATTTAGTTTGTAAACTTATATTCTAATCTTTTACATATTTATCTTTAATTTATGTGCTTGAGCAGATTTACTGCGCATTCGTCATGAATGCGCATAAATCCCTCCATCTTTTTATACTGTTACATTATTTATTGCTTACTATTTCTTATTCCTATTACAAACCGTCTCTATTAGTTTTATGCCGTATTTTAAAAATATGTCCCTGGATTCCTTCGCGGCCAGGAGGTCCGCGAAGTTTTTGGGGACGATGCGGGTGCCCAATTCCGCCTCAATATTGTACCTTTCACGAGTGTGTATAGGGCACTCGGAGAGGATGTGTACTACTGTTTCATGTATGTCTGGGTCACAGGCGCACGACGGGCTGTCCTTACACTTAAACCTGTGTAAGTACGCGGAGAGCCCACCGTGACCCGTGAGCATTTGTGTGGTGTGTTTTGTGTGGGTGAATTTACGTGTGATCTTGTATGCAGCGGTGGTGTCAGTAAAGAAGAGTTTGGTTACCTCGGCTGTAGCACCAGACTGGTACCTCTTGTTCCACTCACCCAGCGTCCCATCCCTGATGAGGCGCTTTGCGAACGATACAGGGCACCTGTCGTAGTCAGGCTTTCTCTTCAACTTTATAGCGGCTTCCTTGGCTAGCACGTCGGCCCTTTCGTTCCCTTCTAACCCCGCATGTGCCTTTATCCAGTGCAAAGCAACAACTTTGCTCTGTTTAAATGCTGTGTTAATATTGCTTCGAACACCTACTGCGAGGGGGTGGAGGGAACTACCGCCGGTGACGGCTTGCAGGGCTGCCATACAGTCGCTATAAACTCCAAAAGAAACTTCCTTCCTTCTGAGTACTACTTCCGAGGCTTTGTGGAGTGCTAACAGTTCGGCCTGAAAAACTGTGCTATACGACGGCAGTGCAAGTTTGAACGTTCCAATTTCGGCAGCGCCCCTCCGAAGAGATAGCGCCGCTCCAACCTTCCCGTCTATCTTGCTGCCGTCGGTGTATATCTGAATGTCATACATGTTCGTGTGTATTTGCGTTTGGTCTGTGATGTGTGTAATGTCAATGTGCATATACTCGGCCGGATGTGGTAGGTGTAACGCAGAATGTGGAGTCTCTATGTCTCTGCCCCGGAGATCGGGCCGGGGCACCCCCCTCCTCACTTCATAAAGGGCTGCGGCCTCCTTAATCCGGAGGTCGAGGGGAAGCGTCCCAGACAGAACCAGGGCAGAGGTGAGTGAAACTGTTCTGTATGCTTTGCACATTTTTTGTGCAAATCCCCGCTGTAACGTATCCAGCTGTTTGCGCGTCATGATTTTGTCCGCGGCAGGAGCCCAAGCGCCAGCTGCATATGTTACAACGGGTTCCACCGCTGCGGTGTATATGGTTTTAGCCACTTCAGGCGTCAATCCCCAGTTCACATACGCCGCCTTGGAAAGATGTTTGTAAAAGGCGGCGGCCTTCCGACAGACGTTTTTTATATGTGAATTGAAGGTCAACTTATGGTCGATTGTCAGACCCAGGAGCTTGATCTCATTCCTACTTTCGACCGGTGTCCCGTTCATGTTGAGGCGGGGGGTGTCATATTTAAGTTTCTTTGTTATAGTGAGGCTATGGGTCTTATGTGCCGCAAAGTTTAATTTATTATGTCTACCCCACGCCGCAACATGTTCGAGTACCGGGTTCGCTTGCGCCTGTATGGACTGGGCTGTATCGCCGACAAAAAGACACACGCACGAAGGGTTCCGTACCATTATCTATAAAAACAGCAAAAAAATCATTTCTGTTGTATTTCTGTCTAGCGGGTAGCCGATGTAGCGAAACGTCGTAAGCTCAAAATGACCTGGTAGGCTTTAAGTTCTATAAGCAGAATTCCCATGATATCGGATGATCGACATATCAAATTTTCGATGGTAAACAAAACGTCGATATCTCAAAAAGTCCCAGTATCCCTTAGTCCTACAAGCAAAATGTCTAATAGCTAAACGTCCACTTGAGTGAATTTATAGTCAGCGTCAAAATTAGACAAAGAAATAAATACTTATTTCTTCTAGGTATACACCTATTTTGAAAACAATCTGTCCGGTCGGTCCGGTTTTGCTACATCGCCGATTTGGTATGTCGACCATCTGATATCAGGGAATTCTGCTTATAGGACTTAAAGCCTACCAGGTCATTTAAAGCTTTTCGCTACATCGCCATTTTGCTATATCGGCTACCCGCTAGAGAAGCATCTGTGAAAATTTCAACTGTCTAATAAGAGGTTCATGAGATACAGCCAGGTGACAGACGGACAGATAGACAGACGGACGGACGGCCAGCGGAGTCTTAGTAATAGGGTTCCCGTTTATCCCTTTGGGTACGGAACCCTAAAAAGAGGCCAGCAGCAGATTTTAGACTTTAGCAACCATTGAATACCTGCTTCCTAGTTGTCATCCCGTAAAATTTTAAAGATATTCTACTATTTTATTTTTAGCGACGAAAACCTGTGTCGGTCCCTGGGCTTAGTGTGTTGAGCACAGGGTGCCTAGTGCGAGTTTCATTTGCCAGTCGATACGTTAACGAAAACGACAATTTATCAATAATCCTACTAATAAAATGTTTTTTGTTTTGTTTATTTAATTTTAACGCAAATTTTGTTGCGATACAAATTACAAAAACACAATGTTGAAAAAATTTCCACAAGCAGGATTTGAACCTGCACCCTTCTGACATACCGGGTCAGGTGCTCTTCCAATTGAGCTATCGTGGTTCTAACCAGCCCGCCGAAATTATTCAACACTATTTACTTTTTTACTTTGAAAGCCAAAGGCGCCAATTCAATGTCAATAACTACCGTCATTAACATCTGATCATAATATTTTTACAAATACTGAAGATCAGTTAAGAATTAGGCAAGCTATTTATAAAATGTTTTTTGTTTTGTATATTTAATTTTAACGCAAATTTTGTTGCGATACAAATTACAAAAACACAATGTTGAAAAAATTTCCACGAGCAGGATTTGAACCTGCACCCTTCTGACATACCGGGTCAGGTGCTCTTCCAATTGAGCTATCGTGGTTCTAACCAGCCCGCCGAAATTATTCAACACTATTTACTTTTTTACTTTGAAAGCCAAAGGCGCCCATTCAATGACAACAACTACCGTCATTAACATCTGATCATAATAGTGTATTTTTTTATTAATAAAAATTTCTCAACAGTTTTTTGGTTTACAGACTTGTGTTAGGAAAATAATGCACCAGGTGTGCACTCTGGGCAGCACTTGGTCCATCTTCCATACAAGACTAGGGAGTGCCCTTTTTTGTCGAATTCGGAATCCTTCAAATTGACGGATTAAGCATTCAAAAGCCCTTTCCTTTTACTCAGTTAATTACACTGATGCCAAGTGCTAATATTCACTGCTACCGAGCATTGCGTAAACAATAAAAATCTTGATAAACGACCGGGAAATAAAAGGTTTTATTAAAAATATTTATGGGGAGTGCTGTATAATAAAACATTCCAAGGACAAAGGGCGGGGAACAATAGGCGCCGCTGCACCTCCCCGGCGGCCGCTGCATGCCCTTTTTGGGTAATCGGCGACGTAATTACCTTACTTACTTTATCGTGTCCTAATTAGCGAAACATATTAAGAGCCTTTATTAATATCGGTTTTCAATAAAAACTTCACCCTCATATAGTAATATATAGTAATATTTTTAATGTTTTCTGCTAACTATTTAGATCGCTGTATTTCCATTACTTAAGCATATGCTTCATATAAATTGCTTACATAAGTTTTCTTTGCTTATGAAAAGTTCAAAGATCTAGTAACTTTTGATATTTTTTTTATTTATTAGTAATAAAAAAATACACTAAAACATACATTCACAGCACATTACAAACCACTAGGATTCAACATGTGCTAGAGTTCGCTGTTATTGTCTAGACTCACTACATTTGAAACAGATTAAGTGTGTTCTGAACAAAAATACTAACTTATTCGATAAAAGAAGTACAAAAAACTTAATTACGTAACATAAAGCAAAATCTTTGCAGCACTTACAGTTTGTAAAACTATAGGTTCTTGTTAACAACTCTGCAGGAGACCGGTGCCTATAAGCTAGCAAGAAATTCTCTGTACCTACCTACCTACAATAGGCCACCCACCTTTTATATTAAATCTCGCTAGTGTTGAGGAAAAACATCTTGCATTGATTTATAAATTTATTGACGGTATTATCAAGTCTGCTTTATTTCAAGAATAAGAAAAAAAAACTGAATTTTACTTGCATAGATTTCGAGCGAGCATTAACAATATTGTCAAGTTCGCTTTATTTCAAGAATAGGAATAAAAAACGGAATAATTTTTTTTTTTTAGTTTATTGCGCGTTTTTATCATCGTCACATAAGTTTGAGAAGACTTTTAAGCAGTTTTAGTGTCAGGTACTAGGTGAGCCGTCATCGTTAGATGAACCTAACCTAACCTAACATGGCTTTGCGGTACCTAAAATACGGCCTAGTCGTTGGTAAAAACGAAACGTAAATCGTATATGGATGTATCTTA
Source organism: Eudonia truncicolella (assembly GCA_949315975.1). NCBI lineage: Eukaryota > Metazoa > Arthropoda > Insecta > Lepidoptera > Crambidae > Eudonia > Eudonia truncicolella. The sequence goes on from OX438839.1 coordinate 2,083,117, forward strand.
AATTCAAATATCTTTTTGGTGTATAATAATAGCGTAAGTTTTCCTTAGTGTAATATTATTACACAACCTACATACATTACTTCTGCGCACCTCACCGAAAAAACGTCTCATAAGATCGGTTAATCACATATATAAAACTGTAGTTTTGTAGATAAAACGAAATAATAATGACATATCTTTTTCATTGTATTATGAATATTATGATTGATGAGGTATAGACGACAATGATGGAAAGTATCTTGCTATGATAGGGCATTTTCCAATATTTTTGACGCTGTAAGGGAGAAAAGAGCTGGACACTTGCTGAGTTTCTTGCCGGTTCTTCTCAGTACAAGATCTACCGCCCAGAGTAGATTTACGAACCGATGGCATAGTGACATTCACAAGAGCTACTTATAGCCTAACCTAAACTGAATAAATGATTTTTCAATTTGAATTTGAATTTGAAACAGTTTTTAGGGGTATTCTTACATACTTTGTTTGTTACAAGCAAGTGTGGTCGTAAAAAGCTTACAAGCCCTAAAAACAGAATAGAAATCACTGTAACCGAGGTCCCACGCAAAAGGGTAGGTAAATATTTTATTTGTCATTTTCTCTCAACGCTCTATTTCTAAATTCCATTATGCTCGCCAACGGTCTGTCATTACCGCCATCAAAAAGCAAATAAAATGACGATACAGCCGAAAAACTTTTAGTAGAAGAAAAAAAATTTCAAATTTAATGGCTGGTGATTATGACATAGACATATTAAAAACAATACCAAATTCGTTTAGAAGAAAAATATCGTCTCTTTTTAAATAATTTAAAAAGTACCTTATATTCCTCTAACCACTTATCAGTAAGTCCTACATGTACTGTAGTAGATACCCTTACCGCTATATTTCTTATAGTTCAAACCAAGTTGCTCAGATTTAATCATGCAAGAGATACATATACGTGGGCTAACCTGTACCAGCGCTTTGCACCACGAGGCCTGCTTTCTGGCGACGTGACCTGCGCACTCCCACTTCAGCTTTACAACCCGCCCCCCGACCGCCTAACCGATCGTTTTGGCTACGTGTATAGTTTATGACGTCATCTTATCATTTCGCACCGCCTATGAAAGCAATATCGAAAGCTATAGGCTATAGCTATAGATATATGCCTATACCTATTAGCTAGATGACAAGATGACGTTATAAACTATACACGTAGCCAAAGCAATCGGTTAGGCGGTCGGGCCCCCGTTTGGTAACATCTGTAACTTTGCTTTGATGTCTTTGCCAGTCGTTTCTTCTTCGGTCCCTCTTCTTCTGTAAAGCGCTGGTAGAATGGAGACCGTGGGGCAAGAATTGCCCACAAGGACGGCCGCAGATGCGTTGGCACGACGACATTAAAAGAGCAGCTGGAATAAAATGTTTAGAAGCCCAAGATCGTACACGGTGGCATACACTGAAGGAAGCCTACACCCATGAGGTCGAAAAGGCTAAGAAGAAGAAGAAGAAAGGCTAAACTCTGGTCCTTATTTATATTTGTTTATTTATTAACAAGGCTCAACTAAGTACATATGATACATTTCAAAAGACAAAGTTTATAAACAGTTAAACTTATATGTCCTTGTCCACATATTAATTTACGTTTATTCTATATCAGACTAGGTTACCGGTTATAAGACTCACGATTCGTATGGTTTATTAAGGCCAAGGAGAACACGTAATGAAAATACATAAATCTCGTTACTATCTCTAATGGTAACGCGTACATAGTAACGCGCCTTCGAAGTAATGATGGATCGATCGAATCGATCACCATCGAAGCAACACAACAAAGCCAATCTATCAACAACATAGAAAAACAAAACAAAGATACCTAATTCCTACTTTTCCATGAAATAAAAATAAACAGTAGCTCTAATGGAAATTAAATAATTAATAATTATTATTAATTAATAATAATAATTAATAATTATTATTAATTATTATTATTATTTTTAATTATTATTAATTATTCTCTCTTTTTATTATTAGTAATGGCAATCAAAGGTTTATATTTTTTGTTTACAGTTGTTTATTTACGTAGACAGTATACGAAAACAAATAATATACAGAATTAATTTAAAAGTACTGTTTGTAGATTATATTTATCCGGCTCGGCCCAGGGCGGCGTAGCACTGGGCGGCGGCGGCGCGGGCAGCATCGCTCATTCCCAACAATTACATCTAAAAACATCTACACAAGAACTTTCCTTATTATCCAGTATTGATCCCAATAAATCAACACAAATAAAACCTCCTTATGAGTCCAAACGTCACAATAACACGCAAACCTTTGAACTAGCATAAATCAGGGGCCGTTGTACCCCGGGAAGAGGAAACGGAGTCGATGCACTACGCTCACTCCGCGCACCGCTGTGTGCGTGACACGGATAAACGCGGAAGTCCAACATTAACACACATTTTCCACACTGGCAACCCCTAGCGTACGTACAAGTCTACACACACACTTGGGAAGGCTCAAACGCGTGTATGTGCGTGCCGCCCTGTAGCTACGCGTTGTCGGGGGTGTGGCGCGTTTCTATCGAGCCGGTCGTCTATGTGTGCGTGCCTGGTTCGCTGTGTGCGTGACTGAGCGGTGTGACGCTATACAGTATGTTTCGCTACCTATACCGGTGTGGGAAGGTTCGTAGACCTGACGATCACTCTGTATTTACATTAGTGGAATATTTTTTCCGAGAATGTATATTTTTGAGTTCAACTTGTTTGAATGGCCCATGGTTTGGAAATTGAATGAGGTTATGTTGATTACCCTTTTTGAAATGCAGGAATTTTTTATAACAAATCTAACTGCAATATTTATTCAATTATTGTTAACGTAGTAGTTGAGGATTCCGGATGAAGTACGCTGCCATCTTTGCCACTACCGTGGCTTGCCATCAAGTGCGATTGTGAAGAAAAAGTATAACGCTAAGTACTTAATTAACATAAAGCTAAGCAAGACACATTTTGCTACAATGCAATTACAAAATATGAGCTTGCCACAAAAATCGTGCTCATATTTTTATGTTACTAGCAAAAAGTGTTTTAAATAAGTAATTTTAGATAAGCTAGAAAAGGCAAGACAAAAATTCTGGAAAGATTATCTGAAACTTATCAGACAGGTGAAACTGAGAAACGGAAACAGGTGTGTTCGAGAATTTTCCGCACACCAGTACAGAGTATGCGCCAACACATTTGGATCCAGCCTGTATGTGCAGGGGTGCGGCGCGCACGTGTCTGCCGCTGCGGCAGTGTGGCGGGGGCGCGGGGCGGGGCGCGCTAGGGGCGGGGGCGGGCGGGGGGGCGGCGCGCCCCCGTTCACGGCCAGGGGTCGCCGACCGCGCCCGGGCTACGCCGTAACCCCGCTACGAGCTACGGTCCGTAGCTTCCTCTTTTGTTTAACGTCTACGTACGGGGTAATTGCGCCTTATTGGGTCAGTCGATAGCGTGATGGCTTTTAATTGAATATAGAAGGTTGTAATTGCAGTTATATTAAGGCCAATACGTCATGTTTCAAATTTGTAACTATTACAAATTTAGTTTTTGTCACGTAACTATGATGACCTAAATACGTATTTCAGCGACATTGGTAAGATTTGAAATATAAAACGTAGTTTTTCATTCGCAATTGCAACGTTATCTTCAGTCTGCAATACAGTGATTTCCGGGTGAGGCTGCGGCTGCAGTGACGCACACAGACGCCACGCCTACATGCCACCACTTGGAGCAATATTTATGCTTCTGAATCTTGTAACGTATTGCAGTAGGAATAAGGCTTTTTAGGTTGCAAACTGTATATTGATACGTGAATAAAAATATTGTGGCTGGCTCCTCTGGTAACTCAAATTACTTACCATACAAAGTATGATTGAATTAAATAAAAATTACACGTATGAAGTTATGTATTAAATAAGCTTCATAAAATGGACATATCTAGCTGTTACGTTTACTACAAATCCCTTACAACCTAATAATAAAACCTAATAATAAAAATGTTTAAACATTGGTTTGTAATTAAGTCTATATGTCAATTGGGTAGTTGACTGGTTAGTCAATAGAGAAACTTTTCAGCAACTGTCAAAATGATTTTCTATAATACAAATTGTATGGGAATGGCAAACTATGACATCACTATTTTACAAAAACACAATGTTGAAAAAATTTCCACGAGCAGGATTTGAACCGGCACCCTTCTGACATACCGGGTCAGGTGCTCTACCAATTGAGCTATCGTGGTTCTAACCAGCCCGCCGAAATTATTCATCACTATTTTGTTCCGTCAATTCATTGTTTATTAATAACTTTTTAGGTTACAGAAATTCATGGTTAGGTCAAATAAAAAAATGGTTAATTTTTTAAAGAACTCACATAATCACATAATGATTTCATATATACGTTTATTGTTCTGGAATTAATTGTTGTTGTTGTCAAATACCCAATTAACTGAGTTTCTTTAAAACGGAAACGGATAGACGTCAATTTTTTTTTTAATACTTAGCACGGCAAATGACTCCACACCACCTGATGCTAAGTGGAAATGGAGTCCAGATGCGAAGACAACTGGTGCAGCGTGAAAACAACGCAGCATCAGTCAACTTCACTCTGCCGGCCCACAAGGTGCTTCTTCACGCCTCGTTTGAAGGACCCCATATCATAGGAAAGAGGGAAAACTAAAAAAACAATATGCCGCTTCCGGAGTTTATTCTCGCTAGACATTGTTAGACCAAATTGATATAGCCGTTTCAATTAGTTTGCCACTTTATGTAATCTGTAGGTTTTCGCATAATAATGTTGGGTAAATCATTGTTAAGGAAGATGTTTTAGCTCACAAAAGGTTTGTTTATTAAATTTGTTACTAAGTAAACTATACAATAAACTATAAAATATAATAGACAAGCATTAACATGTAAAAAATGTAACTCCTGATAAAGACAAAGTGTTGAAAACAAATGTGACTCTTAATGTAGTGGAATAAGAGTCAATACAAGTCAAAAGTGTATATATGATAAAGCTCGTAACTGTACACAGCATAAATTTAATTATTTTATAGGCAAAAGTGTAATAAAATAAAATACAATAACATTATAAATAATAATCTTAATGAAATGTTGGAAAAAATAGATATTGAGCGATTAGGAGTATAATGGTAAAATGCGATAACATTTATGAAAGGGCATAATTTTTAGAGAAAGGCATCTTATAGGCATTCTCGCCAAAAAGTGTCGCATTAGCTCATTCGCAACAGGAAAACAACACTGCAAGATAGCACTTCACATATGGGTATTATCTTTTTAAATAATAATATAAGGAAGGAGTAGATAACATAATATTAAATACATAACAACGCCTCAGAAGTCTCGAAGTGTAACAAACCGTGAGCAATGTATTTAATTTTTGTTTCGAACTTATCTGTGTTCGCTCGGCGTTTCGTAACTTCGTTACCAACGCAACCTCCTTCTCGATCATTCATTTGAACAAAGTCTCGACAACTTAAGCCAGAAACTCTGCTACCTCTCTTCGGGTGAAATCATCAAAGACTTTACAAGCAAAACCTCCTTAAATACGTAAATCTATCTTAAGTTAACGTTTTAACTTTTCTTTGTTTATTTTTGTTTTCAATAATGAGTACTTAATTAATTAATATCTGACATGAATATATGGAAATGAGTTGCCTTAACTACGACAGACCCGTTTTAAATATAATATAAGATTCTAAAATGTTTATTTTGCGTTCTATATGTAGAGGGAAGTTCTAAAATCGTGTAACTTGTAGGGTTGCCAACTAAACTCAGTATTACTGAGTTATTAAGATGGGATTCGATGGCCAAACGAGTTTTAAGTTTTAATAATTTCAGTATACATAGATACATGAACGAAGCAATTATTGAAGTAACCGTAATAAGTACTTGCTAAATCAGAGACGGCTATTTTCCCGTTTCTTCACGTACACTTTTCTTTTTATCAGGCAAGCTGCTTTAGAAGGCTTTCATGGTTTTGCCTGTCCAAAAACAAACCAAAATGAATAAATGTCAAAAAGTATGTCATCCACAACAAAACTTATAATTCTTACCAAAATTTACGATTAGTTAAGAATAGCAAAACATTATTAAAAACACATTATTATGTAAATATAAGCAACTCCACTGGGGATAAAGGACCGACTAAGGTTTTCCTTGAAAAAAAAACAAGATTGATTAATATTGAAAGGCTGTCAACCCTAGTCCGGGCTAAGGTTTGCCCTGAATTGTAATAATTAATGGGATGGGATACTTTACTACGTGCGCGGGGGGTGAGGGTTGAAGAGGGGGGGGGGATTACGGGAATCTTCGGAATGCGCGTTATCGACCTGCAAAGATGTGACGATGTGATGGATGTCAGATTGAATGACAGATTATTGTTTTTTTTGTTGTGTACTTTTTGTTATTGATTCTTTATGTGCTGTTAACACGTTAAGAAGAGCTTATTAATTCATCATCTGCGGCAAACACAGACACAATATAATTTTAATTGTTTGGCGCACTGATCAGTGCTGCCGCGTACAAAAGATTAATTAAGCTTTTTAGTTTAAAGTTTGTTCGATTCGAATAAAGATAACAATTAGCTAAGATCGTTTTGTATTAGCACGGCTCTACTGTAGACATTCTATTTTTATTTAATTTCTATTTAATTTAATCACTAAACATCTTCTTGTCCAGGATCTATCCAAGAAAGAAAATATGCTGAAGCCTTGCTAAGAGAAACATTGTTTTTACACTGCTTTTCTCGGAAAGCAAACATCGTTACGGAAGCGACGGTAAAGCTTCGTTTATGCTCGTGAGCTGTTATTATCATTAAAACAATTTTACTATTGAATTTAAATGAACTATCTTTGCATTTTACGATTGGACTCCATTCTTCAAAATTATTTGAACAATAATTAAGAATGGGGCATTTCGAAACTTAAGCCAAATTGTTGATACGATTACCACAACGTACTACTACAACACTGAAGAAGGAAACGTTGAGGTGGTTAAAACAGAGCTTAATGCATCCGTTACACAAAATCTTGTAACTTATAAACGAATTTGTTCATTATCTAGTCATCAAAGGTATCAAGGTGAAATGTGGAACGGGATCTCCATATTTTAATTATGACAACAGCTACCCGAGTGTTGTTCGTTATCTTAAAACAATTTGGGGCATTGTTTTCCCACGTCAACAACCCTAAAACAAATGAAAAGCTATGTAACTTGGAAGTTACAGAGATTTTCATTTGGTAGACCATAGAGTGGAGCAAGCTCTACGCTGCCGCTACTAGACAAACATGTTTTGCGGAGCCGCTGCTTTACGCATTTTACTAGTATCGAAAAAACTCCAGAGAACCAGGAAACAATGACGCCGCATTACATAAACCCGGGAGGGGTTACGCAAGCGGCGCGGGGCGGGGGCGGGGCACTGGGGAGGGGGGGCAGATCGATGCGCGGCCGTTCACCCGCCTGCAATGCGCCTGCCGGCGTGCACCCTCGTGAGCTTCTGCTGCCCTGGTACTTGCCGCCTCGCCCGGGACGCCGCCGCGCTGGCTCGCCCGCTCGGGATATATATATATATTATAGAATGCTGGACTTGCAATCAGTGCGGTTTGTTTATTCATTTGTTGTTTGGTGGCTTTTGAATAGGTAATTAACCAAAGCATTCGGGTCAAAAAGCTTTGGATTTTACAAACTTGTTGACACGTTTTGTTGACGGGATTTTGTTGAAAGAGAATAACTGTCAGTTTTAAAATAAGTTGGTACTTGTAAGTGTTTGTGTTAAGGATATAAGGGAACTGTTTACTGTTACTGTTATTTTTTAGGCTACGTTACCCTAACTTTGAATGTAGTTTCTGTATGTATATAGTACTTTAAGTATGTTAATAAATTAAATGTTGTCAATTTCCTTTGAATTTGAATACCTATAATTTTAGTCAGCCTAGGATTAAGCTCCAAATTCGTATAATAGAAAAATCAAGTCTACTTAACTTAATCAATTTCCTTCACACAAAAAGGAATATTAAGCGTTCACTGAAAAATGTGGTGTGGCGTGGCGTGGAGTGGGTCACGTCGCGCCTACGTGCTGGCGCTACGAGCTACGAGCTACGGGCCTACTATGGCGTGTGCTACGTATGTATAATTATATGCCACTTTGCGTAGTTATTTTACGGCGCTGCAGCTTGTGGCGATTTGATTGAAAACTATTTTTTTTGACAGACGTTGTTTTTAGAGAGGATTGGATAAGCAGTGATAGATATAAGCTTATGACTTTTACTCATTATTTATACTCATGAATAATTATTTTAATGTGTAAAATAAACGCGAGTAGATCCGTAAAAGTTGTTTATTTCAATGTGTAAAATAAATTAAATTTACTGTATTATATGAAACATAACATAACTACATTAAAGAAAAAAAAATTAAGATAACTAAAGACAAAATAACACCTATAAATAAAAAATGTCCTCCAGCTGTGGGCTCATGGGAACGGTCCCAAGAATGCTGGCAACATTACCTCTTTGGATTGCCAAGCTAATACGTTGGCAGAGGTAGCTGCCAGCCTTCTTGTCACCGGAGGCTTCAATAAGGCGAGCACTCAACTCTTTAACAAGCTCTTCTCTCTTTTCTTTCTCTTTCAATGTGTTGTGTTCGCGTAAACTTTAGGAAACAATTCAAATGTTGTATTTTTGTTACAGACGGTGATCTAATCCACCTGAAACACATACAATGCCAGCATCTGGACTTAGATTGATTTTCCCTCCACAACTTCAAAGTTTATTTTCATCGTCTTTATTGATTGATGACAATTGAAATTAAAAGTTTTGATTCATTTAAATCTTTATTTTTCATATATGTATAAATAGAGAATTCTTAATATAGGTACATATCTTAAGACTTCTTTTGTAATTTTGAAACCTGTATTAGAAGAATACGGCCGAAAATGGAAGCACACTTCACCCGGAATCCTTAACTACAGAGGGACTAACTATTTTATAAAATGTCGAAACAGCAATGCAGACATAGTAACAAAAACAACCAAACAAAATAAATTAACCGAAATAAGTTAATAATTTGCTCACTATTGAAAACTAGAAAAACAGTTAAAGAAAACTAGTTGAGCTTTCCGGGTGAAGTGCGCTTCCATCATTGGCCTTATCATCACTTATCATCAGATGAGATCAAGACACTGTGCTTACCCGTAAAATATATATATTACCCCTAAACCTAAATCAAGATTTAACTGCTAGATCACAGAAGTGAGTTAAACATTTTAAAAGTAATTAGTAGAACCAGTAAGGCCAGTCGCACTTTAGATGCGGTAAGATACATCCCGATCCTCAGACTATATGATCATCATCATCATATAATATATACCTCGCACCTACCTCGCAGACTAGGCGTGATTTAGTCACGCGTTAGGGTACTCCATGTATCTGTATTGGAATGTATCGTGCGTATTATTAGTAAAATTCGTAAACGCATCCAAAGTGCGGCTAGCAGGTGTCACTTCCAGGAAATAATACGAGTCCTACAAAAATGCAGTTGAAATAATTAAATGTACTCATAACGAAGTTAAAATTGTTTGCTACTTTACCTACAAGAAAGTGAATAATTTGAATCAGAACTGGCGCTGTTGCCGCATGGTGCTCGTGGTGATACGGACGCCCAACCCTCAGTCCGTAACCCACTGCGGCGCCGGGTAAGTAATGGCAGCCGCTTTACGAGCGCGCCAGATGTCCATAAACCGGAGTTATGATCATCCTGCCGCAACCGCCGTATGTCAACGCGCCTCAAGGAATTATGAAAATGACAATAACAAAAGCAATAAGTGGCTATGGTAATCTAATAATTGAACCGTAAACAGTAAACTTATGTTAACAACACAATAATTATTGTGATTATATGTTAGCCGTAAGTGTCCCACTACTGGGCACTATTTAAACTTAAACCTCTAATAGACAAGAAGGCATTAGTCTCTGTTTACTTTGCATACATTCATTCCCTTATAAATTATGCTGTGACAGTTTGGGGAAATGCTTCAGACATAAATCGAATCCTTAAATGCCAGAAAAGATCAATCAGGATCATAAACGGACTTTGCAAGCGTGCATCGGCTAAAGCCTATTTTGTAAGTAATAAAATTATGACGGTTATATCATTGTATATATTTAGTAGCCTTGTAGAAATACACAAAGAGAAACAGTCACTGCCAAGAAAAATGGACATACACAGCTATAACCTACGTAATGAGGAAAAATTATACCAACCTAAGACGAGACTGGTAAAGGTAAGGAAACAAGGAATTTGCAACAAAATAGTTATGTACAATCAGCTGCCATTAACAATTACTGAACTTAACCAAAATCAATTCAAAAATAAGATTAAGCATTTTTGTGTTTCACACCCATTTTATTCAATTAACGAGTTCACGGCTATGCGTCTTAACGAATCCTCGTTCTTATATCAGGAAAGTTAGTATAGATTTATATAATTATCATTTTATTTTATTTATTTTTTAAATTGCAATGGATACCACCAATTGTTTAAAGTATTATTATTATTATTTTAAGTATTGTTTTGTAAAAATGAATTTTATTTTATTACCGATCAATAATCCACTTTGGTTTATGTACATAGATTATATTTTTAATGTTTTAATTTTGCCAATTGTTACCTGCTAAGTAATTTTAATAATTTTATTAATTTATTTTATAGTATCATTTTTAAATTAGTTTTAATGTATTTTTAATAAAGTGTTATTTATAATGATGTATCATGGACTTGCCTTGTATAACGTTCCGAGTTATATGGTTAATAAATCATTCTATTCTCTATTCTATTCATTAGTCTCCTACCACTTTCAAATGAAAAATATTTCTCATCTGATGTTAAGTGATGATATGTCACCTTTCTATATGTCGTGTATAACGTCTTTTTTAATGTGTGTTTTATATGTGCAATAAAGGATTTAATAAAAATGATAAGGCCTATGGTGGAAGCGCACTTTATCTGGGATCTACAATTATGGCGGCACTGGCTATCTTAGCGAAATATTTAGATGAGATGGTGGTAGCTAGCCAGGCGGACAAACAAGCCCTACCACCAACCAAACCGAGCACACAAACATGTATCCCCCAATGGAAATCGAACTCGGGAGCACACAGAAACGGTTTCAATGTTTGGTATGATTAAAATTTGTATGGAAAAAGAAATCCTAAATTATAAAAATGAAATAATTATTTATTCACGTAAAACAAAGTACATTTTAGCTGGTGGTAATTTTATCATTTTGAACGTTTGTTTTGCCAAACGCAGGGCATGTGAATGTCAATTTACATCAAATTAAAATCAAAATTAAAATAAAATTAAATTAATGCAATAGTAATTGTGATAAGGAATATAATAAGAATTAACAAATTGATAAATTTTATGACATAATTGTTAATTTTATGTGAATTTTAGTATTTAAATATTCTTTAATTGTAAAAAAAACATGATGAGCTCAATGGCGCAGTGGATAACGCGCCCGGTCTGCGAGTGCTGAGGTTAAGCAACTTTCGCAAAGGCCGGTCATCGGATGGGTGACCAAAAATGTATCATCTCGAGCTCCTCCGTGCTTCGGAAGGCACGTGAAGCCATTGGTCTCGGCTTCATTAGCAGTCGTTAACAACCAATCCGCACTGGGCCCGCGTGGTGGTTTATGGCCCATTCTCCCTATCCATCCATAAGGAAGGCTCGTGCCCCAGCAGTGGGGACATAAAATGAGCTGATGATGATGATGATGATGATGATAAAAACCTTTTATTAAAAGCCATATTCTTCACTTTTTTCTAAATATAGGTAAATTAAGCTCCTTTACTGACTGTGGTAACTTATTATAAATTTGTATTCAGCTTGGAAAACAATTCCTTAAAAATATTGTGTATGTATATTGGGCAACATCAGCTTACCATCCATGGTGTGTCGCTATTTTGCAGGTGTATAAATTTGTAAATTTAAAAATATAAGGATGCATCTTAACAAAGATACAGCATTCCAGTTCCAATTCCCTATATACATAGAGGGAAGTGTAAGCAAATTTAATTTGTTTTTTGATAACCCACCCGGATTAGGAGCTCTCCCCTACATAGCTTAAAATTTCAGATCTTTCCAGAGAAAGGCAGAACCGCGGTGGACCAACGTCTTTAAACAATCCAATGATTGAAAAATCTACCAACTTGTGTGTTAATTTATTATGAACTATAGAAAGTCAACTAATGTTTTTGATGTTTTTGAAACCATTAAAGATTCCTACTTTATATATATTAATAAACTTATTTCTGTTGCGAACGAATTTCAATTTGAAAAAGTGTTGAACTTTCCATGTCATGTCATGGGGTGCGGCTTCGAATCCGGCACTAGGACAAAACCAGTTTTTTCTCAACCTTTAAATAGTTATTCCGAGTTTTGCCTCTATTACTCTAATTTGAAATGAAGTTTACATGACGGGATCAAAACACGGATTGTCTATTCCAAGCTTATTATCTATATTACGCTTATATAGTTTATAAAGTTGATATTCATTAGTATAAGGCCATTAGCTAATAACGTTGCCGTTATCAAAACCAATGTCATAGACTTTTTTTAAATACAACTCTAAAAGCTGTAGCACAAAACCTTGCGTCATCACGTAACTATCGCTGTTAGTGCAACGAGTATTTATTCAGAAGATTAAAAATCCACGTTTTCATCCGCGTATGGCCAACATGTCAAGTTAAGCCACTTTTGCAAAGGTTGGTCATCGACTGCATTAGCAGTGGTAAACAACCACCGCACAATGTCACTGGACCTACGTGATGGTTTATGTCCCGTTCTCCCTGTGGCGTTTCCATCCATAGGGAAGGTTCATGCTTCAACAGTGGAGATATAGAATGAGCTGGTGATGATGATGGAAAACTAAAAAAAACTAAAACTATCCTCATTTAAATTAAGTTTCAATCAGTTCGTCCACACTTAAAAACTTTAACTTTTTCGCCGCTCTGGTGGAGCTGCGATCGCCTCCACTAGCGCCCTCTAGCGTGGACCTAGCACAAACTTTGAACGTCTTCATAAATATGGCATGTTTTGTGTCTACTGCCGAACACAAAAAATCCACGTTTTCATCCGCGTATGGCCAACATGTGTCCAAACATTGGCGGCGCTGCACCGCGGACCTGACCTACCCCTAGCGGCGGCGGGCGGTAGGTAGTCTGCCACATACACTAAATTATACACCACTAGGTTTATCGTGGAGGCAGGGCGCTCACTGAAGGTGTGGACTTGGACAAATTGTGAACTTTATTATCTCAAACAATCGGTTGAGAGTAACTATGACTACGTTAACATTCCCCAACACAGGATCCACACAGGGCCCTAGTACAAAGAGAAAAAGCCCTTGCCGAGCTTTTTGTGGCTTCTTCACGGTACTCCGGGTGTTCACTTAAGGTTTATATGTATTTATTTATTTCAAGTATCAAAATGTTTATTTTATTTTTATTTTTTTTTATTAAGGAAACAAACAGCTTTATATCACACATATAAACAATTAAAAATATATAATACAGTAGCCTATAAAGTTTCCACTGCTAATTTGTACAAAAAGAAAAAAAATCAAACATATCGAAACAAAAATACAAAACTAACATCAAAATCAGGTTGAAAATATACATATTGAATTAAAGTTAGGTTTCTCTTAACAGTCTACGAAAACGAGAGATGTTTTCGTGAAATACGTCAATGTGATTATAAGTACTATTGAATTCATTAAGGACTCTTGTAATATAACTATTACGTCTATAATTTACCTTACAAATTGGTACAAAAAAAGTGTGCTTGTGGCGAGCGCTCAGTCTGGAACACCTAAAAGCAATTTTACTTAGCAAATAAGGTGAATCTACATTGCTATGTATGATCTTATAGAGCAGAAATGTTGTTACATAGACTCACATATGTTAGTAAAACTTATACCATAGGTGTTAGTATATAGTTTCTCTGCATGGGGCGTGCAATCCCCAGCAGTGACACAAGTATGGGCAATCAAACCTCACACTAATCATTTTTAGAATGCTGTTGCCGCTGTCGCGCACTCTGTACACCAGTGAGGCTGCCCGTTTGCACATTATTATATAAAAGCAATGAATTTTAGACAATCAAACGCACATGAAGCCATAACATTGAGACACTTTGAAATCGGATTATAGTACATGCGTTTTTTTTTTCAATTTTGCCATAAAACTTACTTTGAAAGCTTGCTTGCTTTAACGCACGAGTCTAGGCTTATTACTCTACCGCTGCACAGGCAATCCTGATGACTAAAGAAGTAGGTACCACAAAAAACAATCGCCTCACTGATATTTTTGTGGCAAATGAAGCTTAAGATTGATCGATTCTGAGTTCATAAGAAATTCGAATTAGTTATGCTCCGCCGTTGTAAAAAAATATTTAAGGGGTTTTCAAGTAAATGTTTTGTTTGTAGACGACCTTGAGTTATTGGGCTAGGTCCACAGTCGTCGTGGCGGCCCGGCAGACGGTCTGCAGTCTAGACGTGGGGTTCGGAGTGCATTTTTCTGTCTGGAACCCTCGACAGGACCCCTGCGCCTGTGCGTAGCGTTATTCAATTTTTACAACCCCACTACATCCTAATTGCACTACATTAATTCTTATTGCCACACATTAGAGTAGCCATTCGCTTGCCGATACCATCAAAACAAATGGTATGTATGAGAGATTATTCTTGTGAGAGACGTAGGTACTTATCTATCTATAATGTCGCTCGTGATATTGAAATGTAAAGTAATTAATTGAGAGGGCAGGCGGAAGGTACTGGCGGGCTTTGCAATCGTGCGTATTTGAAACCCTTTTTCGTTAAGGGCCTTTTGTCTTTGTGATGCTAGATTTGGAAATTAATTGTCGCGCACGGTAGCTTTTTTGTTTGTTTATATTGATCAACGAGAAGGCTGGAATTGTATGCATTTGTATGTAATTGTATGGAATTGCTCTTTGTAGGAATGTCTAGAGATTTCCACCTACCTACCCATAATATATAGGTAGTACAATCGTTATACCTGATCTGTAAACTTGGTTAGACACAAGATTCAATTAAGATTTATATTTAAACTCCTTTAAAAAAATAGTAAGTGTCCGTTAGAAAAATACAATTAGTTATACATACATCGCGACGAGTAAGCACAAAAATTCAAGAAGAAGTTATTTTTACACTTTTTACGAGTCTACTCATCATTTTATTTTTACATTTGATTTAATAAATATTACTACTCATCACGAGTGATTTAGAAAATAAGATGTCCCGAAAAGATAATATTATCTTTGTTATTAGGTAGCTGATTTTATAAAATCATAAAACCTATAAAGAATGAATTTTGTACCTACTTCTAGATTACAGAAAAATTGTTTTTACCATTCTTGTATCGTATAAGACGGTGGCTACCTCTGGTATCAGAGTAGTATAAAAAAAAAAATGAATCACTGAAATTTATGTACGCGCATAACTTATTTTCCGTTACTTATTATTTATGTTTCTCACCGTTTAAACCTTCCCTGAACTTCCACAAATATTTCAAAATCAAAATTAGTCGGTCCAGCCATTCTCGAGTTTTAACGATACAAACGAACAGCGATTGTGATTGTGAATGCAAAATTCAAAGTAATAATAAAAAAACTATAGACATTGAAATTATCTAAATTAATAAATGAAAAAACGTAACAATAGTTTAATCGCTCGTTCAATATTAGAAAAGAAGAGTGTTCCTGTTAGAAAAGAGAGTTAGCGGAATTAACACTACATATTATTTTACACATTACTTAATTTTTTTTGTACCATGGATTTCCGCAAAATAACGCCTGATCCAATAACTCTCTTAGAAGAATCTTCAATGAGTAGTTGACTGGAGTACGAAAGATGTGATCGGAAAGTGTTTGTTACTCTATAAGGGGCGGGCCGTCTTCAAGTACGTTTGGTAGTAAGTAGGCTTGTGAAGGGTGGGCTCCGGCGAGAGCTTGTAATTACTCCAGTTATGGGCCGCTAATGAAAGAGGAAATTAATGCATTTGGAATGACAACCGCTTTCACAGACCTATAACGTATAGCTGCTTAGAGTTTTCTAATCATTCTTCTTTAACTATAAATTAATAAGAAATGAATACCAACTGAGGAGCTCGATGGCGCAGTGGTTAACGCACCCGGTTTGCGATTGCTGACGTTAAGCAACTTTCGCAAAGGCCGGTCATCGGATGGGTGACCAAAGTTGTATTATCTTGAGCTCCTCCGTGCTTCGGAAGGCACGTAAAGTCGTTGGTGCCGGCTGCAGTAGCAGTCGTTAACAACCACAAATCCGCACTGGGCCCGCGTGGTGGTTTATGGCCCGGGGGACATAATGAGGTGGTGATGTGAATACTAACCTTTGCACCCTTTTTAAGCACATTGCGCACACGGGAGTGTGAGATGTGGCATAAGTAGTCAAAGTTCATAATATGGAGAAGGAGTAGGAGGAGGATCGGTAAATTGTATGTTAAAATATGTGTTACTTTACTTTGTATATTTTGTAAATTACAGTCGCATTTCAACCTATGGGCAGCAGGTATTTATCTGAGGTATTTATAGATGCTGTATCTATAGCTTACGTATTCCTAACTAACTGTAGTGGTACTGTATGACATTGTGGATATTGGAACTTTTACCTGAGGCAAATTTGTTAATTTAGATTTTTAATTTTGTTTTTTTTACATGTGGTTGTCTTCTATATTTTTTTTTATTTTTATGTGTTTATTTGTGATGGAAAGTGTCTTGCTAAAATAGGGCATTTTCCAATATTTTTGACGCTGTAAGGGAGAAAAGAGCTGGACACTTGCTGAGTTTCTTGCCGGTTCTTCTCAGTACAAGATCTCCCGCCTAGAGTAGACTTACGAACCGATGGCATAGTGACATTCACAAGAGCTACTTGTAGCCTAAACTGAATAAATGATTTTTGAATTTTGAATTTTTAACTATCGATATCAAAAATATTAAGATCGGTGGTTGATGACGCAACAATTTTTTAAGGCTTCTTTTGGCTTAGGTACAAATTAATAGTAGACCTTGTAGACTTGTTAATTTGCGCGGTTCGAACAGAGCCAGAGCTACGACAGCGTAATTGGAAGTGCATCTGACAGTATGTCTGAGGGAGGGCGGCATATACAGCGCCATTTTTTCTCAACACTTTTCCGATTTATATTTAACTTTAATAATTTAACAATTTATATTTTGGTTTCTAAAGGTTACTTTGAAATCAAACAAACACTATGTAAATTAAACGCGAGTTCAAAAGTGTTTTGTTAATTTATAATTTGATTTGGTTTAGACTTCGATCAATGTCAGAATAACAGCGCTTCTGTGTCATTCTGAACATCCATGAATGACACAGCAGCTTATGCTGAGACAGGGCCCTTTAACTTCACACTGCCTACCTATTTTATTTTCTGTTCTTTGTTTTTCTGCCTGTTCTAATATTTTTTTTTTCGTTTATTGTTGTATTATTGTATAATTAAGTGTGTAAGTTAATAAAAACTTTTCTATTCTATTCTATTCTATTCAATAATGTACTAGATTCCCGATGAGCGCTTGAAAGACGGTACGCGACTTTGGTGTCACGGAGCCACAATGACGTTTGCGGCGATGACAGCAAATATTAAGTGCAAATATTTTGCAACCATAATTTAATCTTTATATTTAAGACTTAAGGTTCACAGTAAGCTGAAGTTGTTGATGCTATTCAATGTTTTTTCAGATTTTGCTAAAATTGCTCGAAAATAGGACCACTTTCGAGATGCATTGTTATTCTGTGTTGGGAATATCGGCGGAGTTTTAACTCCTGCGTAGTGGATTGCAAAATAGACAACACTTTTATTTGTATAAGCATTTAATGTTAACTTCTCACAAGAAAGAATTACAACCATTTTCTTAGAGAGCTTACTATAGAGGTGTAGACCACAAATTAGGTAGTGTAGATTATTAGTCTATGACGTTAATCGATATTCAACATTCTGGATCCTTTATCTAGTAAATAATTGGTCGTAGGGTTCAAATATCTACCTACTTTAAAACGTATGGTTTTAGTTGAGCACCTTTAATTGCCTCTATGGTCTTGTGGTTAAATTGTAAGCGACGATAAGGCCGATGATTTATTTATTTATTTAAACTTTTGCAACATAAATATCACATGGCGGACTTAATGCCTGAGGCATTCTCTACCAGTCAACCATAGGGTGGTGCAGAGATAACATTGGTAGGTGCAATTAAGATATATGATTGTAAGTACCTATATAATACATGCAGAAATATCATATATACATAAACATACATGTGTATTGTAAATACGTAAACTACAATAAATAAACATACAAAAAATACATAATTCTAATAGGACGTTATTGAGATGATTCTGCCATGGTTCTATCAAACAAGAGCTCACGGACTTTCTTTTTAAAAGCATCACGACTCGTAGCCATCCTGATTTCGAGAGGCAGCGCGTTCCACAGGAGAATGGATTGAATGTGAAAGAAAGAATGAACTAAACCAGATGTATGAGAGGGACAGAGAAGGAGAAGATTATTTGATAGATGATAGAAGCGACGTTAACACTTAATCCTCAACCACTAAGGAACTGACTCTCTTATCTCTAATTTCGTCAGACTTAGATAAGATAGTGATAGCAACAAGTTCTACAACCAACCAAACCCAGTACAATGTATGTACCCCACTAGTAATCGAACCCGAGACTTGTGCTTTTGTTTGTTACTATTTGTTTTTTGACTTGTGTTTATTATTATTTTAAGTTTGTTTGTTGGTCAATAAATGTTTCTCTCTCTCTCTTTCTCTCTCTCTTGTGCCTGAAACCAGTGGCGTCATAAAGGCGGTTAAAAAATCTTTTCAATATCGGAGTTACGATAGTGTACCATGTCCAATACGTTACATTGTCAATTACCGACCGGAGAGCCAATTATAATTTTATGAATGAGTTTGTCACCTTCCACTATTCATATATACGTACCAGGGCCGCAGCGACGCGCGGAGGTGGTCGATAGAGCCTAGTAATCATTGGGAGGTAGGTGTCGCAGCCACGGAAGCGCGCGGTCGTTGCACATCCCGACGTAACCGAGGAGGCCGCCCGCCGCGCCGCCCCCTCGCCCGGGCAATTGCCCCACGGTTCATTATCAAAGTTCACTAGTACGCTGCACACATAAATACGTAGCTGCTGCAACCAGACTGCTGCATACACGAGAGTTAAAACCATTCAAAACAGAGCTCCCTCGTCCCTCGTCTCCATGTTATTCCTAGAACTTGGTGTGATATCGACAGTCGGCGGGAGAGCTCTATGTATACTGGCGAAAGCCCGGGCAACGACGAGAGACGACGAGGTACGGAAACGGCCGACGCCCGGTAGTTTTGACAGCTACCCCGGAAAATCTGCAAGGCGGAAATGCGCTAGCCGTAACGGCAAACTTCGTTAACTCCTAATTTGCAATATGAACCCTGTGCTGTGGGGTTAAGGCCTGTAGCTAATGTAGCAAATGTTGCTGCAATAGCTGCAGTCATTTGTGTATTCGAGCGTTCGAAGCAATTCGGCTGGTGTTAGATAATAAGAAGTCGTTGACGCCAAAATATGTTCTGAGTACGTACGATAATAATGGGAACAACAAGTGAAGGTCTCAGGTTGTCTAGAGTAGTCTTATCAGTAAGTGAATTGAGGTAATTTTTTCTGTGAAATAAAACTATTTAACCAAAGGTATTTGATTTTACTTAAAGTGCAAAACTTTTCTCAGTCTTCGTCTCCTGAGAAACAGAAACTTTAGTAGATGAAGTGGGATAAAGTGAACAGATGGGATAAAAAAATAAAGTAAAAAGTTTACAGCAAATTAGTAGTACAAGATTATGTAAAACATAACAAATTCAGGTTACATAGCCTTATTCACTTAGCATCGGAACAAAGTGATCCTCGTTTCATAAGCCTTTCTAATACTTCGTGCACGTGTTCATTACTCTGAATAACCAATAGAATTAGTTTGGCCTACGCGCAGAAATAGATTATGGATCTGGTTGCCATGGCGACCGCCAAACACACACCGCCAGCCGTAGAGCCAGTTAGCAGATGTAGTCGCCAAGGAAACATTCATCTCGTCGCACAAAACAGTTGCATCTCAACACGATTTATTGATGTAGTTTAATTAAAAATAAATAATCTAAGTGAACTTCAGGAAACAAAGTGGAAATCGTCTTACATTACGTTAGTGCTAAATTTAATTGCTTCAATAAATTTGAAATAGCTCGCACGTCATTATGTATTTATAGCAACATTATATCTACAGCTTCATGCGTTAAATAGCCAAGATTCGGTATTTAACTATGACAAATCTATAAACACCATTAGCAACATAATTTTGGTTGCGCAAGACGCTTGTCTAGTTTAAAGGCCTAAATAGATTTAAGTTGTATTTAAGTTATATTTAAAAAGGTTATGCAAGCCTTAAAGAAAAAGAAAACACGATTTACTTCTAGATTTAAACTATAAATTTAAGTCTAAGAAGTAAATTACTCAAACACACAAATGTTGAAAAAGTTTCCACGTGCAGGATTTGAACCTGCACCTGCCTGCTTTAGTATTTGTAAAAATATGGAGAGCTTCTGACCCGGTATGTCAGAAGGGTGCAGGTTCAAATCCTGCTCGTGGAATTTTTTTCACCATTTGTGTTTTTGTAATTGGTTTCGCATCAAAATTTGCGTTCAAATGATATAAACAAAACAAAAACATTTTAGTAAATTACTCCATATACTTAAACCATACTTCTTCTATTTATCAACATATATATAGCCAGCGAACTTTAACTCCATTTCTAGTTAATAATCCCCTTAAAACAAACGTACAGACGTAGACGCCTCCACATCAACCTATCTAAATCTGTCAAATTTCTTCAATACATTTTCAACCATATATCTAAAACATAAACTTAAAAGTCTATTGAGGAAATTTGACAGTTTGTGGTAGTCTGATGTGCGGGCATGTGTCTACCTGAGCACACTCGAGTCTAGTTCGTAACGTCTACGGCGTAGATAAACTACAATTCCTAGACAACTCGAAGCGATTCGTAGCATACAGCCATAGACCAAATAGCCAGAAGTCGGCCCCCCGATTCTCATAACAAAAATCGTAACGATAAAATAAAAAAAAAATCAAAATCATTTATTCAGTTTAGGCTAAAGTAGCTCTTGTGAATGTCACTATGCCATCGGTTCGTAAGTCTACTCTGGGCGGGAGATCTTGTACTGAGAAGAACCGGCAAGAAACTCAGCAAGTGTCCGCAGCAGCTCTTTTCTCCCTTACAGCGTCAAAAATATTGGAAAATGCCCTATTATAGCAGGACACTTTCCATCACAAATAAATAAAAAAAATATAGAAGACAACCACAACATGTAAAAAACAAAATAAAAATCTAAATTAACAAATTTACATCAGGTAAAAGTTTCAATTTGCGCCTTTGGTTTTCAAAGTAAAAATAAATAAATAGTAAATAGTGTTGAATAATTTCCGCGGGCTGGTTAGAACTCTTCCAATTGAGCTATCGTGGTTCTAACCACGATAGCTCAATTGGAAGAGCACCTGACCCGGTATGTCAGAAGGGTGCAGGTTCAAATCCTGCTCATATAAATTTTCACAACATTTGTGTTTTTGTAATTTATTGCTTGTAAAATGTTTTTGTTTTGTTTATATAATTTCAACGCAAATTTTGTTGCAAATTTTTTCAACATTGTGTTTTTGTAATTTGTATCACAACAAAATTTGCGTTAAAATTATATAAACAAAACAAAAACATTTTATAAATACTGATCTTTTGTATTTGTAAAAATATTATGATCAGATGTTAATGACGGTAGTTATTGCTTGTGTTAAAATTATGGGTATTACTTTTTTTTCAAATTTATCTAAGTTGTTATAAACATTAACGATATTTTCATAAATATACTGTGAAGCTACAGTTAAAATATTAATCTGCTTAAATAACTCTCTCAGCGTATCACGGGGCTTAAGGCTATAAATAGCTCGAATGGCTCTTTTCTGTAACACAAAAATGGTTTCAATGTCAGCCGCTGAGCCCCTCAATAAAAGACCATATGACATGACGCTGTGAAAGTAACTAAAGTAAACCAATCTTGCCGTTTCTACATCAGTAAGTGACCTTATTTTTCTAACCGCATAGGCAGCTGAGCTAAGTCTTCCTGGCAGGGCAGCAATATGAGGACCCTATTGACCCAGGAAAACTGTCGAGTTAACTATTTCAACTATTTCATCGTTCATAGTGTTACTGGTATTAACCTGCTTCACATTGGGCATCGTGAATTTAGTATTTTTTTTTGTATTAAGCAGCAGATTATTAGTGGTAAACCAATGTAATATTTGAGCGAGAGTATTACTTACGTTGTCAAATTTCATAATAGCATCCGAATTGAAAGTCGTTCGAACGACGTTTCAACCAGACATTATAATGCAATAAGAGATGAATTGGAGTGTTTGCAGTGGGATAGTAAGTTTCAGAACTGTAATAATATTAATAACATGGTTAAATTTTTTTATGAAGAATTAAGTAGTATGGTTGAACAGCACGTGCCGAAACGTAAGCATAAACCATCAAAGTACCCTAAATGGTCTACGAGCTCCCTAATCAAACAGTTATATGAGAAAGAAAAACTTAGGAAACGATATCGAAAATACGGCAATCCTCGCGACCAGCTTGAATTTGAATTACTACGCAGTCGATGCCATAAACTAATAAATATTCGTTATAGTAATTATAAAACAGACATTGAAAAAGGGATTAGCAAACATATAAAAACGTTTTGGAAGTTTTTTAAGGATAAACGTAGTAGCCTGTCCTCATTTCTGTCGAAAATGCGACTTAACAGTTTAGTCCTTGCATCTGGTTCTGAAATAGCTAACCTTTTAACGCAACATTTTCAATCAACATTCTCGGCTAATAAAATAGATGCACCTAGTATTTCTTCTACAACGTCATGCTATTTGACTCGTTTACAGTTTACCGAAGCCGAAATTTTTTAACAAATAAGGCGACTGGATCCTGTAAAAGGAGCAGGTCCGGGAGACTTCTTCGCTGGTTTCAATCATACCTGTAAATGAAACCACAATCTGTTGTAGGGAATGGGTTCGAGTCTAAAACGTACTGTGCTGTTTCTGGAGTGCCCCAGGCTCCCACCTGGGGCCTATATTATTTCTAATTTTCATTAATGATATAGCCCAGCATGTCTGCCACTGTAAAATATCACTATTCGCAGACGATCTGAAAATAAACAACTAGTACGACCTCCAGTCGACATAAATCTCATTCAGGAAGATCTAAATAGTATTCTGAGGTGGTGTATTTCCAATTAGATTACCCTAAACGTCTCGAAATGCTACCATATTAAATTTAGAAGAAAGAAAAGCCCAATACCACTTACAGACCCTACCACTTACAGACTAAATAATGTTACTTTATTGGAGGTAGAAAAACTCCGCGACTTAGGTGTCATAGTAGATCGGCAATTAAAATTTACTTCGCATATTAATGCAGAAGTTGAAAAGGCTGCACAGATGTTGGGGTTCCTTAAAAGAAATGCTACAGGCTTTCGGTTGACATCAACAAGAAAACTGTTATACGGCAGCCTGGTTAGGAGTCAAGTGGAGTATGCAAGTGTGGTATGGAATCCTCACTGTGCAGCTCAATCTCAACGCATCGAAAGCATTCAGCGCTCATTTACGCGCTACCTCGCATTTTTATCGCCCAGCATTTCTCATAGAGTCCCTTCCAACCAAAGGCTAGAGATTTTTTAAAGGGCTGTACCGATTTGGATGAAATTTTTTGTGTGTGTTCAAGTGGATTCGAGAATGGTTTAGATTTAAGATTAGACCCGGTAGGTGGCGCCACAATAGGGGTCCGTCATGGGGTACGGGTGTTTTCAAGCGGACGAAGTCGCGAGCGGGCCACTAGTATACATATATAATACTATTGCTAATGTACACGCCTGCACATCAGACTACCACAAACTGTCTTTCCTCAGTAGACTTTGAACGTTATGGACATGATATATGGTTTAACATTTATTGAAAAAAAAATTACAGTTTTGGATAGGTTGATGTGCAGGAGTGCAGGCGTGTTTACCTATAAATACATTAACAACAGTCCTATAAATCCATCCAGAAATCTAATACTGTTGTACAGGTTCACGTCAACAGTCTAACGGACTTAGGGGGATTGAATCACCATCTCTCAGCCTCAGTATTTAATCCGTTCGACAAGTCGATGGTATCGCGTCGCAAGTCGTCTATTCAGAGGCTATTTGTTAATTACAATTAGCAGACGAGGCGGGGTAGGGTGCGAGCTGCCTCCCAGTGGCTCTCAATCTTTGGCAACGTTTGGTAAGTTTAAGCGAGTTGAGGCCTAACATATTTCGTTGTTACCTTCAGGTAGCGTTGCCACCCGTACATCATTATAAAGCATTGTACGTTATTTTGAGTAATTGTACTCTATAATTTATCACAAAAATTAAGTACCCGATAAAACTTTATTTCACACACCTATTTTATTTTTCTGGGGTTCTTTTTGCTGATGAAAAAAGTTGCTGTGCCTGTGCAGCTAAATAGCTGCATAATAGCAATGATAATTATTTATAAAAGTTGCTAAAAGCAATGAGAAGTATGTTTTTAAGCGAAATAAGTAATCGTACTTTATTTTGACACTATGTTCTTTTTTTTAATTTTTTCACAACCAATGTACTTTATTTGCACAAAAAAAGTGGAAACCCTACCTTCAAGGTACCTAGTGCGAGTTTTATTTGCCATTCAATCACCTCATCTCGCTTGGCATTCGGAAGCGCTGTTTCTATGTCACACAAATTTCCGTTTTCGTTAAAAGAACAAATATTAAAAAGTTTATAAAGACGATTTATTAAATGATTACAACCAGTGTAGACCTAAAGGTCCCCGGTTCGATATTGTGCTCGGTTTATTTGCTTCTAAGTACGCCATGCTGGCTACCACCATCTTATCTAACTAAAACCTTTTTACTAATCTCATACTAAATGTATGGGAGTGTTTAATGTCAAAATTTTGGATACTTCTCGTTTGATTTTTAAAAAGTGATGGATGCCATTTTACTCATTAGATAACGTACTTTCGTTATCAGTTTTAAGTTTTTTGATATCTCTCATAGTTTCTGAATAATCGCCTGTGCACACTTAACGATTACACCCTGTATACTGAAACATAGTTTTCCTGTACACTGATAAAATGTGAAGAAAATAAAATATATTTGATTGATTGATTGATATGTAAGTTGCGTTTCTGTGTTCCGACAATTAGAGATAACATAGCCAGATCCTCAGTAGTCGAGAATTCCGGGCTTCCTTCCACGGCCCTCTCGTCATTTGCAACCAGCCAAGCTACAGACGGGCCCAAGCTAAACACATATCAACGAAGAAGGTCTTCAACTCAAGCTTGCCAAATGGTAAGCGATGATAAAGCCGTAGGTTCCACCTAGCACGAAAGCCTGAATACAATACTACAGATATTGCATCAAAGTGCAACATAAATATAGTTTAGTTTAGCATCCGCTGGTGCTTCCCCCGTGATATATGTGTCGATGTATGCGAGTGCGGCGCGTCCCGCCCGCCCGCCGTCTGGCGCGCCGCCGCCGGGAGGGCTTCGATTTCCCTCAAAGAGAAGGGCGATTAAAACCACTTATGGGGAAATGAAATCTTCGTACACATTTTTCATAACACAGACTCTTTGATTAAAATGTAGAAACTTATTTTTCAATATGAACATCTACAGTGAAAAAAGTGTGCCTATAACTGTCCCACTGTTGGGCCAAGGCCTCCATCGTTAAAATCAAATCATCAGTACAATTTATGGGTAATGACTTATTCACCACACTTGCCAAACCCGGGCTATGCATCGAATAATCCGAAATACACTTTGCCCGACCTGGGAATTGAACCCGGGACCTTCGGGTATCGGGCGAACACTTACACACCGAGGCGTTAATAATCTACAATTTAACTAAATTCAAATTCAAATTATCTATTGCAAATACAAAAGTTATTATATAAATATTTCCTTAATTGTAATTGCTTTGTTATTTGGTTTGTCAGATATCTGTTTTGGTAATTTACTAAAAAAATGTGCTGATATGGACCTAGCGAATATATGTTTGCAGTGCTACCAACCTATGTTGTCAATATACCTAACCTATGTTGAATTATCTCGTCATCATCAACCTATTGATAGATGCCTCACTGCTGTACTAATGCTTTCATACGTGAAGAATAGTAAATAGGTGGTCGATTTAATTATAAATAAATAACCCAAATCTGATAAATATAGCAAAAGTTGCCTTGTTATTTGTGTAAGAATTTATAATAAGATTCCAGATACCATTAAGCAATTAAATTTCAATTTATTTAAAAATAAATTGTATAAATGGTTATTAGAAAACAACTTTTACGATGTTAGAGAACTAGTAGAAAAATAAGTTAATTTACACAATAAATATTTGCATGCAATTTTATATCGCTAGACATGAGGATTATTTTATTGTTAACCATCTCTATGTACTACCATGTTTTATGCAAATAAAGATTTATTATTATTATTATTATTATTAATCCGAAATAAAATGGCATAAACAACCTATGCCCAGCAGTGGGTCGAGAGGGGCTGATGATGAATGCTAAATATCCACTTGAAACCAACTCACAAACAAAATAGATACACCTATCTATTTCTGTATCATTTTTTTTATATTTTGGTATATTCTCGTAATTTCATAGACAAACAATGATAGTTCATCGCACTTCACTCCAAATTGATTTTGTTAAATCTGTGTCGACCGCCAAGGTCTTAGAGCATTAAAATTGGTTTAATGCTCTAAGGCAAAGGTATATAGTTTGAATATTTTAGTGACGAACGTCGTCGGTCAGACGCGTGGTCCACTTACGGTAGACAGTCACGAGAATTAACATGTGAACAATGCAACTCTTAATTCAATGGAATAAGGGTCAAAACTTTACAAAAGTATATATATGGTAATGCTCGTGATTGTACACTAGCTCACTATAATGATTTATAAATTAGTTTGTATACAACATAGCTAGAATTAAAATATTCGAGTAAAATGTTAAGGTCATTTGTTTCAGCAGACCATGATGACAGGATAATTCATAACATAAAACATATAGGTAAAAAAAAGTCCTGACTCACTCACTGACTATATCAATGCATATATTCATATTATATTCATATGCGTTTATTTATTCCAAGCATCCTGGCTCATTTGGGTTAGTTACAATAATTACCTTATCCTATGTTAGTAAAATTAACAAATTCAATAAAATTAAACACAAATACCTACATGGCAATAAAATTAATCAATAAATTATATAAATTATAAAGTAAATAAATAAAATTTTAAATCAAAATTACTTTAAATGAAATAATAATAGACAAAATAGACCAAACCCTTGGATCTAGAAACTTGAAATAATGCTCAAAGGTTCCTTTAAGATGCAGATAAAAAATAAGGTCTCAAGTTGACGAGCACGACATCAAGTAACTAGGTGAAGGTCTACTTTTGGCAGTTCTTGCTCAGCAGACACGTAGATTAAGGTTAGCTCGAAAATATTCATCGCTCATACTACCTACTTTAGTTACATTGACAATTTTCTAAAGAAATACCTCAACTCGAAATATATATTTGCAATACATTTAAATTTGCTGAAAGAAAATAATTTTATCATCTCTTCTACAGTAAATATTAATAGATTTACAAAAACACAAATATTGAAAAAAGTTCCACGAGCAGGATTTGAACCTGCACCCGTCTTCAACAAAATTTGCGTTAAAATTATATAAACAAAACAAAAACATTTTATTATAAGATTAATTAAAAAAATGGATTGCTTTTTTAAAATATAATTGTTTCTGCTGCGTAAATTTTATTTAGCCCCTTTAAATAGGTCCGAAAACTTTTTTTTTTTTTATACTTAGCACGACAAATGACTCCACACCACCTGATGCTAAGTGGAAATGGAGTCCAGACGCGAAGACAACTGGTGCAGCGTGAAAATAACGCAGCATCAGTCAACTTCACTCTGCCGGCCCACAAGGTGCTTCTTCACGCCTCGTTTGAAGGACCCCATATCATAGGAAGGAGGGAAAACGTGTGCTGGTAGACTATTCCATCTTTTGGAGGAGCGACAAAGAAACGAGTCAAATTTATTTATTTTACTATATTTACATTGATCATTACAGGCTTAAACCTAATGCAACCATGTTAACCTCTTTAAGGAGCTCGATGGCGCAGTGGTTAACGCGCCCGGTCTGCGAGTGCTGAGGTTACGCAACTTTCGCAAAGGCCTGTCATCGGATAAGTAACCAAAAATGTATCATCTCGAGCTCCTCCGTGCTTCAGAAGGCACGTAAAGCGGTTGGTCCCGGCTGCATTAGCAGCCGCACTGGGCCCGCGTGGTGGTTTATGGCCCGTTCTCCCTATCCATCCATAGGGAAGGCTCGTGCCCAGCAGCGGGGACATAAAATGAGCTGATGATGATGAAACCTCTTTAAATGAGATATTTAGTGCATAATATAATATGTACATTATTTTTACTTAATAATTTTATATGAACACGTAAACAATGCGGCCCTTGTAAATTCTCTCAAAGCACAAGCGAATAAATCGATATTATTTGCCAACACGTTAATAATACGAATGGCGCGTGTGAGCGCCGCCGGAGCCTTGCTCAGCATGTTAGTCCGCTCGCGGCAACATGACGCGAGTGCTATATCTCTCCTTACTTCTAACCTTGTACCCTACCATGCCTAAAACAAATAATGTAGGATATTCTAAGGGGTAGAAAGGGTAAACACCGAACTGCCTCATGTATAATATCGTGTGAACTTATTTTGTACTCTCTCCAACATGAGAGTATATTTGGTTTCATGCGGAGCCCATACACTTGTATTATGCTCCAGGTGTCTCCTAACTAAGGCGCTATATAATTGCTTTAATGTTCGTGAAACCCTGTGCTTTGCGTAAGACAAAACCTAGGTTACGATAAGCTAAACTTAATATATGGTCTCTAAACAAAATCCCCGAAGTGAAGCGCACACCTCGACCCCTAACCTCATTCACTCTTTTCAGGTTTATATCATGTATCGCATACTTGTATAATACAGGGTTATGAGCTCGCGAGAAAGACATAATAACACATCATCGTCTCATCTCAGCCAAAAAGACGTCTACTGCTGGACAAAGGCCTCCCTCAAGGATAAAATCATCTTGAAGGGAGTTTTCCATAATCGCCACGTTTGGCAGTCGGGTTGACGATCGCAGTAAGGTAAGAATAATCACAGAAGGACGCTGCGCTCATCCTCTGGAATGTCGTATATAGAATAGTCGCCTTCTACGATACCCACGGGAAGAGATGGGGTGGTGCAATTCTTTATCCCCGGCACCACTCGGGGTAGTAACACATTTTGAGGTATTAAACTGCAACTTATTTTTAATACTCCAAGCTACCACACTTTCTATATCTATTTGTAACTTCTTGCAATCTTCATAACCTTTTATGGTAAGGTACAATTTTAGGTCGTCTGCAAATAACAAGCACTTCAAATGTTTCACGACACTAGGTAGATCAACTATCATTAAAATAAATTCCAGGGGCCCTAGATTACTACCCTGACTTACTCCGGATCTGGTGTGATAGGGTTTTGATCTACAACCAGCATATTCTACGTGTTGCTGCCTATCCTTCATGAAGCTTGCAAAGAGGTTTATTAATGCGGAGTAAATCCAACGCTAGCCAACTTCTCAAGCAATACATCGTGTCTGACTAGATCACAAGCCTTTTTGAAATTGAAGTAAGCGGCGTCAATTTGCGCCCCACTATCCACAACCGGCACCAAGTCTGCTATATAATTGACGAGATTGGTGGTGGTACTCCTCGCCGGGCGAAAACCACGCTGCGCGTCCGTCAGCTGTGTACTTACATGTACATGCAATTTCTTATGGATGGCAGATTCCAATACTTTTGCCGGCGTCGACAGAACTGCGATAGGTCTGTAACCTTCCACCACCTTGGCCACCGGGACGACTCGAGTAATTTTCCGTCTTTAAGGAAATACACTAAGATTAAATATATGCAATAGTGGTTCAGCTAATACTCCACGACAGTCTACAACTACGAACTCCTACTCCAATCTCATCTTCATCATCAGTCTAAAGCTAAGTAAAGACTATTTTTATTATTTTTTATTTATTATTATTTATTTATTTATTATTTATATTATTTATTTATTTATTATTTTATTTATTTATTTTTTGTTAGGTAAGTCAGTAAGGTTTTAGTAAGGCCGTAGATGGAAGCGCACTTCATCCGAAATCTTCAACCAATGATGAACTGGATATCTTATCTCTAACTGTTGGAATTCAACAATGTTACTTACATTTGACGATCTCCTTGGTCGAGTGGTTTGTACACCGGTTTTCATGGAGTCGCCATCTCTGAGGTCCCGGGTTCGATCCCCGGTCGGGTCAATTTAGAAATTATTGTTTTTCTAAATTGTCTTGGGTCTGGGTGTTTTCTATGTGTAATAAGTATGTATTTAAGTATTTTAAGTATGTTTATCCGTTGTCTAGTGACCATTTAACGAGTTTCATAACGAAGCTTCTCTTGGGCTAGATAATTGGTGTGAGTGTAGGAAGGTTTATTTATTTATTATTATTTATTGTAACGGCAGTTAGCCTAGGGCTTCTGCCATACCACCAACAAACTGAGACCAGACCACCATTAGACTACAGAGGCTTTAAAAACTTCCTTGATCAAGGCCATAGCCCTCCACACCTGTCGCTGTTCGGCTTGAATTTAACCACGCAGGTGAGAGGTCTCTGTCTAGCCAGGTGTCTAGTCTAACCTAATTTAAGTTCCGTGACACTGATCCCGAGGTCTAGGACTACTTATTTACATATTTAAAATGTTAGTAATTTTCCTTATTTCCTTCAGGAATATTCCTAATCCTGGAATATACGGGTACGCAACCCTGGTGCACCCTATAGCTACCAAGGCGGCATTTCCTTTCTTGGTCCGCTGCTGAGGTATCCCATACCTCTTTTCCAACCATATCAATACGTCTCCCCCCGCCCATATTTCCTTATCGCGCGTTTCTCTCCCGCAAAATTCCCAAGTCTGATCCGGTGAAGAAGGCAGCCCAATGCAGATATGCAAAAGGGTTTGGTGTATCCGGCGGTTCAGCAAGGCAAAGTGAATGGCCTAGGGCGTATAGTTATCGTCAGCCAGACACATCATCCGTCTTCTACTCCAGTCGTAGCGGTTTTCCATTCCACTGAATCAAGGAGAGGGAGGACGAGTGTGCGCGCCTGCGTCTGCGCGAACGCTGGCGTACCCTAATATATCCTGCGCACTTGACCGCTTCCGTATATGGTCTCCGAATGACCCGACTAGTAGTCGAAGAGGTTGCCATGGCCGAAACTGTTTGGAATCCAATAAATACAAATTTTCTGACAATTTTGCAACACAAAACAACAGAAGGCATTAAATTATAGCTGTCTGTATGTGACGTTTTGTATGTATTTGACGCGAAATGCGCTAACCACTCTGGTCCAGATTAAACATTTCTACATAGTTAGTATTATATTTTGGACAATTTAGAAAAGTGTTGAAAAAACATCCAACCCTACCCCGGAATTAATTTTTTTGTTGTTTTTAAATCACTCGAACTGTCTGGAACGCTCTATTACACGGATTACAGAAGCTTATTAATTAGCCATCCTCGTTAATTCCAGATAATCGCTCAACAACGTAAGACTTATATAACAGAAGTTGAAGGCAAACAATATTAAAAACAAAAGGTATAACACGAACTGATACGAACGTAAACAAATCCTCTTAACCTATCGGTAAAGTAAATTATATCAAAGCTTGGAAACTCAACGGGCGGATTGCTACTACTGAATTGAACGTTATAGCTAACGATTTTATTTAACTGGTACATAAAGTGAATGAATACATACCACAAGGAGCTGTGTGTTTAGTGGATGCAAAGAGATAGCGCCGCCACGAACCTCGTCGTCGCCCGCGGGCACAAGATCAATAGATATAGAAGGGCCTTTTTAATCCGTCTCTGTGGTCTAGTGGTTAAGACCACCGGTTTAAACCCAGACGTCCCGGGTTCGATTCCCAGCGGGGGGTACATGTTTGTGTACTCAGTTTGGTTGATGGTAAGACTTGTTTGTCCGCCTGACTAGCTACCACAAGTGCGCTTCCTCCAATGGTGCGGCTTCGCCTGAAAGCAATTTTAATACCTAAAAGTTCCGGCCATGAGACGGGGCGACCGGCGCGACGCGGCAAAGCGACTAACGAATTCTCTCTTCATTGCACAGTCGACATGATAACCGCACAGCGGTTAATTAGCATTACACGACATGTATTAGGGATCCGCTAGTTGCGCCGCCGCCGATGGTCGCCCATTCCCGTAAGAGCCATGTGACCGACAAACAATTGAACTTCTATTGTATGAGTTTTGTTGCCGTCAACGTGTTAATCACCTACGAAGCTCTAAGGTTGACGCATACAATTTGTTCCGACTAGTAAGGTTTTGAAACAAAAGCATAATTAATAGTCATTACTAACTATTTATTGTAAAATGTTTTTGTTTTGTTTATATAATTTTAACGCAAATTTTGTTGCGAATCAAATTACAAAAACACAAATGTTGAAAAAATTTCCACGAGCAGGATTTGAACCTGCACCCTTCTGACATACCGGGTCAGGTGCTCTCCCAATTGAGCTGTCGTGGTTCTAACCAGCCCACCGAAATTATTCAACACTATTTACTTTTTTACTTTGAAATTATTGTATTGTCCTATTGTATTTAAATAATTAAATACGCAGCAGTTTAATGTAAACGCCGTCTACTTATTGTAGCAAAGTCCGGCTGACCGACGCAGGGATGGCGTTCTCCCGAGTCGGTATGACCGATATCACCATACGAATGCGTCTACGAGTAGGTATGTAGGTACCTGTATCGCTCGTTTGTATGGCCCTTCTGTATCTATTTATTTTGTGCCGCGAGGCTGCAGCTCTCTGCACCAGATATCAACTGTCGTCGGGGGGTGACCACGATATGGGGTTTTAATTAAAAAAAAGATACATGAAATGAGATAAATGAACTTTCAAAACGTATCTAGGTACTTTCGTTTATTTTACATTTGATAGTCAAGGCTTTGAACTAACGTTGCTTAAATGCAGGCTAAATTATGTGTGCATTATGTGGAGTGTTCACGTAATTTAAAAAACTTTAACGGAGAATTGCACTTACAACCGCTTTGTTGTTTTCGATTAGTTAGACATGCGAAGATTTCAGTCATCATAGTCATCAGTAATTTGAAAAATATGCTTAGACTAGATGATTTCATAATCTAAGTTTAGCAAATAACTTTGATAGACAAATAAAACTACTTTGTAGTCTTACTAACAAAAAAGTATCAATTCATCCCCATAACTTTGTAACAAATATATTTTAAATCCAAAACAAAATATGCAGTTATAAATACAAAAACTTCCGTCTCGTGAAGTAATTGAGATTGAGGGCGTACGTTTGATTTATTAAATCCCTTATCTGTCTGCATCCCGTCCAGCCAAAGGACGATAGAAAAAAAACAGAAACAGCCACCAGCCAGCACCAGCAACGAGTCTCAATCAAAACAAAAGAGTTGGCCGTCCCGAAATACTGTTCTTATTTCGAAATGCGGAAACGCCGGACGCCGAGACACCCCAACGGCCGGGCTCGAGCTGCGATGGCGGGGTATCCGGCGGTAGCCATGGCGACTGCCCCCCCCACACCCCCCTCTCACCTGGCACAAAGCATCCACTGCATCGGTTCCGCGTAATATGACGAAGGGATGGAAAGGGATTATTAATTTCACCTTTACAAGCATGGAGTTTGCGTTGCCATTTTTCGCTAGTATGTATAGAATGGTATGTTTTATAATGCAATTGAATTAGCCGATGTTATGACTGGATGGCGAAGCAAATAGTGCGTTCGGAGTGCGTCTGCTAATTAAGCAGCTTGCATCTAAAACTATTAATATAAGTAAAGTAAAGCAAATAGACTTTCGGCATGGTGAGGATTACGATGCTGCGCGTAGTTTTTACGTCAGTTGTCTTTACGTCTGGACCCATTTCCACTTAACATTAGGTGGAGTGGAGTCATTTGCCGAGCTAACTACATATTTAAAAATACTATAGACTATCCCACTTACAGCTTAAAGATCTCTATCATTGGAATTAATTCTGCGCTACAATCGATTGGTATTCACCACGCTTACCAAATGCGAGCTGCACATCGAAACCCAGGATCTCCGGTTATCGAGCCGTGCGTTTAGCCACTCGGTCACCCGAGGCGTTATTAATATAAATATAAGAGTTAAAATAGCTATTTTCCATTTTGGGACAGTGAAACTCGCAGAAGAGGTTAAATCAAACCAAATAATTTGTTTACATGTCACATGTTTCGGTACATAACTATACGAATGTTGTACAATTGCTTGCTTATAAAAAATTTAAACAGGTAACGGCTGTAAGGGCAGGCTGAGATATTGTTACATACAATTTTAAAAATAATTGTACAATATCTAATCTATCAATTTAATAAATTGAGTTGAAGCCTACATTATTGTAAATGCCTACTTTTATTGAAATATAATAATATTAAGAGCACTAGTATTATAATATAATAATAATTTATGTCAAGTTTCAAAATGTTGTTACAAATGTTTATTAGCTTTGTCTGATTTTTATCAATTATTCCACGACTTCCATTTTGAAAGAGCAGATGTGTCACTTCTTTATGGCGATGCATCAACGACACCAAACTGTTTTATCCCTATGGTTTATACTTTTTTAATGGCAAAGCTGTAAAAACCTACTAAGTAATGGTAAATTAGCAAACAATGTCACTGGAAGTATCACTGGATGTAGGCGCTCAGGCACTCTAAGCTTTATCGCTAACGAACCTTTAATATTTTACTCTAAGTAGTATTGCTTTAAAGCCCCAACACTCTCATAGTAATTATCATAACATTTTGTAGAGATAGGGTTTTGCTCAAATATTTTATGATTAAATTATTATTGGTAATCTAGTTCGACTCCCGTTCGTTATAAGTGTTTATGGTATCAGATTAGTGTCACTTAACCTGGCTAGAACATTTAGTTATTCTGTTATTCTAAGGTTCTAAGGCAAGATCTCATGGCATTGTTATAATGACATACAGTGATATTAAGTTATCCAAACCACCAGCAGATATCTGTAACAGTACGTCGACCTTGAATCAACTACATTGAGTCTGGCAGCCTAGAAAGATATCAAAATAACATTGTATCTGGTTTTCCATAAAATCAGAAATCTCAAACTATTTCAAAAATAAATCTTTTTAAAATATAAAAATCTATAAAATATAAAATAAACAATAGTCTGATGAAAAAGACATCAACGTCATTCATGCTCGGTAAAAAGGAGTTCTGGTATTGCATATCTATTTTAAAGCCAGACATTTTCAATGTTTCGGTTGCATAGTGCAACGCACGTCCGCCCACCCCAGGGGTGTAACGCGCACTGCCTTGGGGTAGGTCGCCTGCCGAGGCGAGACGGCCCTCCCTACCACCAACGCTTTGATCACACAAAAACAAACTCAACCCTATGTGTCGCAAGCATTGCTGCCAGACTAGGAGTCCAGAATCAGTTAGACATGCAAGAAACAGCAATGTATGCGTAGTGTTCGATTGTTTTTCACACTGATGACGCATAATAGTGCACTGCAGTCAAATTATCGGACTTCCCGAAGAAAACAAACGAGAGGTTAGTCCCGGTCGATAGTAGTACGTAATACCTATAGGTCGGAGTTCGGAGTGCACTCGCCGGGCTAATATCACTTACGCAAGGCGTGGTTAAACACTCAATTTTGTTGAGATTGTGAGCGTGTCGGTGCAGTCTGGCGGTGCAGACTGTTCAAGGCATAGATCTATTTATGTGGTTGCTATCGATTTCTTACAGAATTCTGTTCGAGTGCTTGGTGCTTCAGATGTTGTCCGCAGTCGATTTCTGATGTTATTTTAAATTGTGGCATCGATATGTATCCTAATATAAGAATTTTTTTATGTATTATGGCTACACTACCTGTCAGTGTAGCGACAGCAGAAAGGTCTACGTTGCGCAGAATTAAATCGTGGCTAAGATCTTCAATGGTTGAAGATCGCCTAACCGGACTGGCACTTCTCCACGTTCATAAAAACGTACCCATTGTGTAATAGTTTTGTTTGATTTATATTGTATATATCTACTGATTATTAAGTTGGTTTGAAAATGTAGTAAAGTGTTCATCGTCTTTTGCCGCTGACTGTACGAGCGGTATATTTTTGCCCGCAGACGCGGCGGCGGCGCGCGACTGTAGCTGTGTGCGCCGTCTGGCGGGCAGTTTCGATCTCCGCCGCACTTTGTTGCAAATAAACACCGCCGCCGCCGTCATTGGTAGTTAGGGCGGCCGCACCGCTTCCTGGCCTTAGATATTACTATTTTCTAAAACGTTCACATCGATTTTTCTGTTTATGGTGGTTTTTAATACGTCCATAATCGTTTCTCGGTGGCTTGATGTTGACATTTTACATGTAACGTAATCCTGATGTCGGAATTAGACTATCAATACACTATTGAAGCTTTTTTGAATCAGCAGGCTTGAGCCTTTCATCATCATCATCATTCAGTGCCATCTTCATACTGAAGATCTTCATACTGTTTGGAGATTAGTATACAAAATTTTCTGCGATCTCATATAGCTTGTTGTACCTGCGATAACTAAGGCTTTCATATTTGGTGGAAAGTCTATGCTATGTGATATATTATTTTACTTTTTTTATTGATTATACAGCATTGTCACGGCATGGGGTTCTTCAAAAAGGGTGTAAAAAGTTTTTTACATGGTCATCGACGTGTTACTTAGCTTTCTGTTGCAAACGTTCTTAGGCTACGGTAACCACTTACCATAAGCTGGGTTGTCGCCTTACTGGTATAAAAGATAGTTTTTTTGGGTAAAAATTCTGTATAATAATCTAGATCAGTGGTTCCTAACTGTTTTGAGACCATTACCCGTAAATATTGTACAAAGTTGTCTTTACCCTTTCATGAAAAGAAACAAATTAAATGTATCCACATTTTTTTTTTGTAAATACAAAAAAAAATATCTTGAGTAAAAAAAAAATGTGATGGTTGGTACCCATCTCAAGTCGTGTTCAACATTCAGTCTATTCCTTAGTTTCCATGGCCAACATTAGTCGAAATCACAAGCAACTTTTGCCCAAAACGCTCAGGAAAGACGGTTTTACCCCAAGGGGGTAATTACCACCAGGTTAAGAACCACTGAATTCTAGATCATGCTTCGGAAGGCCCGTTAAGCTATTGGTACCAGTCGTTGTCGTGTGATGGCACTCGTTACAACTCTCCACAAACCCAAATGTGCTGTGTACTAATATTATAAACGCGAAAGTTTGTAAGTACGGATGGATGTTTGTTACTCTTTCACGTAAAAACTACTGAATGGAATTTAATGAAACTTTCCTCATATACAGACCAACAGACCATGACCCAGACCAGCATATAGGATACTTTTTTTTTCTTTTTGCTTCTTTTTTTTTTGCTGTAGTCTTCGCGAACGAAGTCGCGGGCAACAACTAGTCATCAATAAAGAGGTAACGTTTGCGATAATATTTGTTTGTTTGTTTGTCGGGGCTAAACTCTGGAACTAAGGGCCAATCCCAAAAATGTTTTCACTGATATACCTATGTGTATATTTAAGTTTGATTAAAAAAAGATTTCTTTTTAAAATCTCAAATTGGATGAAGTCGCAGGCAAAGTGAGTAGTATACACAGTCAGGTCATAAGTATTGTCACACAGTAAAAACTTTTCTTTTAGAATGCTGGCCACAAAAAAGTTTATTGAATTCGAATTCCGAATTGATCATGAAAATAAAAATGTATACTTTTTAGAATTTTACTCATTTTTAAATATGGAGTGGACGCTTAAAGAAGACCGTGTTGCAGTTATTGCGTTGCATCGTTGCGGTTACGCGCCAATTCAAATTTTTGACATACTGAAAAATTTGAATTTAACCAAAAGATTCGTTTATCGTACCATCAAACGATACAATGAAGACTCTAGTGTAGATGACAGGTCAAGAAGTGGTCGCCCTCGGTCTGTTAGGACTCCAGCAGTGATAAAAGCTGTGAAGGCGCGAATTCAAAGAAATCCCAAACGTAAGCAGAAACTGTTGGCCCTTCAGGAAGTGTGGCAAGCAGTTGACAAGAAGAGACATTGTGCGGCTCTTTTTATAGACATGACGCGTGCTTTTGACTGTGTTGTACACCCTATTTTAATTACACAACTTGAAAAAATTGGCATTCGTGGAATCTCATTGAAATTAATAGAATCATATCTTAATAATAGGCTGCAAAAGATAAACTTATCTTTTCTAAATAAGCACACAAAAACCCTTCAAAATGCTGAATCTGGACTTCAAACAATACTAATGGGAGTACCACAGGGTAGTATTTTGGGTCCTTTATTGTTTTTGGTATACATTAACCAGCTCCCTAAAGTAACGAAACATCTTTGTGTAATGTTCGCAGATGATGCATCTTTTCTGTTTATTAAAGATAAGACACATGCTTTGAAGAATATAAATCGGACATAAAAATGACATTAAATAATTTAATCTTATATCTGAAATCTTTATATTTAACAGTTAACTTACAAAAAACAAATATGCTACAAATAAGAGACTACAAAAAGGAATCACTTAAACTTAACATAGAACACAATAATACCGTTATAAATGAAATCGAACGCACAGAGTTTCTAGGTATAATACTCGATACTCACCTAAATTGGAAATTTCACGTAGAAAAAGTAAATAATAAAATAAACAGTTACTGCTATGCGCTATCTGTGCTGGCCGATGTTTCCTCTATAGAAGTGACTTTAAATGCTTACTACGCAAATGTCTATTCATTATTGTCTTATGGAATAATATTTTGGGGTAATTCAGTTAATGTGAACAGTACATTTTTACTTCAAAAACGTTGCATTAGAATAATTTTTAGCGAGCAAAACGATGAAAGTGTTCGAAATACATATAGAGAAAAGAGACTCTTAACATTGCCTAGCATATACATTTTAGAAATATGCAAATTCGTGAGAAATCATATGTCCTTGTTTCCAAAAATATCAGATACAAGAATAAGACAAGCTCCTTTGAGGTGCTTCGATGCTTTGCAAATACCGCGAATCAATTCTATGATTTTTGGAAAGAGTACTTGTGTGTCTGCTATACGTATTTACAATAAATTGCCTATTGACTTAAAGTGCCATCCCGATTATAAATTTACAAGAATGTTAAAAGAGTGGCTAATTAATAAAGCATTTTATAATGTTAATGAATATTATGATATTAATAATTCATTGATTAAGCATGCATGAATATTATATTACTAATAATAGTAAAACAATAATAATAATTAACAATATTTAATTTGTTTGTAATGTATAATAATAAAACATGAGTGAATTGTTTAATTTAAAATTATTTAATTGTTGAATGTGTTTTTTCTATTGTATGCCCGTTAAGGGTAACTGTTCTTACTTTAATGCAATGTAACCTAGCAAACAAAAATGTAACAGTAATGCAATAAAGTTTTATTCTATTCTATTCTATTCTATTCAGATGGGGTTAAGCAGAACCACGGTGAAAAGGGTGTTAAATGAAGACTTAGGGCTTCGGGCATATCGAAGAAAAACAGGACATCGTTTGAATACTCGTCTAATGGACCTGAGACTGAAGAGGTGCCGCGCTTTGTTGAAGCGGTACGCGGGAAAAAAATATCGGGAAATTCTTTTTTCGGGTGAAAAAATTTTTACCGTAGAAGAGAGCTACAACAAACAAAATGATAAGGTAAGAAACGAGCAACCGTATTCCGCGTGTCCAACGAGGTCATTTTCCATCCTCGCTCATGGTATGGTTGAGAGTTTCTTATTGGGGCTTAACAGAGGTACATTTTTGTGAGAAAGGTGTAAAAACGAATGCAGTTGTGTATCAAAATACAGTCCTGACGAACCTTGTGGAACCTGTTTCTCATACCATGTTCAATAACAGGCACTAGGTATTCCAACAAGATTCGGCGCCAGCTCATAGAGCGAAGAGCACACAAGACTGGCTGGCGGCGCGTGAAATCGACTTCATCCGGCACGAA
The DNA here is from genome assembly GCA_949315975.1 of Eudonia truncicolella. Taxonomy (NCBI): domain Eukaryota; kingdom Metazoa; phylum Arthropoda; class Insecta; order Lepidoptera; family Crambidae; genus Eudonia; species Eudonia truncicolella. The sequence continues at coordinate 2,123,573 of OX438839.1, forward strand.
GACTGGCCCTCCTCCAGTCCAGATTTGAGTCCGTTAAATTACAAGATATGGCAACACTTGGAGGAAAAGGCGTGCTCAAAGCCTCATCCCAATAAGGAGTCACTCAAGACATCCTTGATTAAGGCAGCCGCCGATATTGACATGGACCTCGGTCGTGCTGCGATAGACGACTGGCCGCGCAGATTGAAGGCCTGTATTCAAAATCACGGAGGTCATTTTGAATAAACTTTATTGTCATAAGAATCTATGTTTTGTTAAGTTCATTTTGGTATATAAATGGTTACATAATGAATAAACTTGTCTCAATTATTTTATATTAAACATGTGACAGAATTTATGACCTGACTGTGTATAAGAGCGCACCAAAACCAATTAAATACCATTCCTCGTCCGTCGGTATAATGACTTTATATTTACGTTTGCTCTGTATAATCCATTATATGAAAAAAAGCTATCATTAACTAGGTCTACGATGCAAGAATTATTTTTAAAAGAGAGCAGTTTTTAAATTGAACGGAAGTACAGAACAATGCATAGCCGAGGGCCTAGGGTGTCAGCGATATACTCGTAGCTATGTGTTGCGTCTGGGAGCCTGGGAGGCTTGTCTATCAGTGATGCTGTTCTCTGCAGGGGTTCGGATTTTGTATTCTCTAAAGTTATTTGTATTTATTTGCTAAGCACATTTATTCATTATTACTACTAAATATTTATTATTACTAAATATTTTTGGAATATAAAATAAGTTCTCTTGACGCTAATCAGCACTTTTAGAAGTCTTAAATTATGTTAGTTGGCATTTATTGCTTTTGAAAATATAGTAAACAAAAAATAGCATAATAGTAAATAGTATACAATATGTAAAAAAAACCCTGTCCGATCCGTTAAGGTGTTATTAGGTATCGAGATTCAGTTCTATTTACGTAATCATTTTAAAAAAATAAGTGAAAAAATATTTTTACCTATTAAAATTTTGTTAAATGACAAACTTACATGGCAATACTTTTGTTGGCACTTCGGTAGGACCTTTGGCGCCACCGCCATTGATGGAAAGTATGGTCACATTTATAATATTAGCTAGATTTTAGGGTAATTTGAGCAATTTCGATACAAAAAACTTGCGTTTAAAATTACGATAACTCTTTTATTTTCATGAATAATATTTGGAGCTTATTCTTTGTTTATTTGTAAGGCACTATGTTTTCAAACATTTGTACGCAGACAAATTAGATTTTGCAGTTTATAATAAAAGTTTTCCATTTACGTTTAGGGTCCATGGTCACAGAAGCTGATGTGAACCAGTAGTGTTTCTTTAATATTTAATGTTCGCGTGAAGTTAGAAAACAATATTTGTATAGGTAAACAAAGGTAAGGCAATACAGTGTTTCGCGATTGCAGGAAACCAATCCGTAGAATACAAGGGCAAAAAACACTGACGTAGAGCGTCCGTAGCGTGGCGTAGCTATGGGGCTGTCGGAGGCTGTCTGGCTGCAGGCTCCTGCATAATGTAGCTGAATACATTGCACAAAGCACTTAACAGCTTCTATGGTAAATTAAATCTATTATAATGCTATGTGGGAGGACTTATATTTGGCATTCGGATGTTAGACCTAAGTTTATAAGTTTTGTGCATAAGCTTTCGGACTTTACTTACGTGTGAGCCGCATTTAAACATTATTATGTTGACCCCAACCAAGGTATACTCGTAGCAACTATGACATCATATTTTCCTTTAAACACTTTTCGTTAATAACATATATACTTTATTGTTCATAGTTAAATTTAATTTTTCCTATTTCGATAAGAGTAGCAAGCAATAAATAACGATGTCATATTATTACTCCTGACTGTACGTCAGTGAAATGAAATTCTTTATTTATCTTACGAAATAATCTTTTATGTACGGTATGTATGTGTTTTGTGTTGTGTGGATGTGCGCAGAGTGTGTAGAACTATAATCACTTTATAATTTCTATGTCAATTTAATGTTCTACTTATCTAAAAAAAGTGATGAAAAAATTCATCACGAGCGGGATTTGTTTGTAACAAATTTTGCATAAAATAATATATAACCTTAATCTTAAACATATTTATTAGTAAATTTAATATCAATTTAGATAACAACAGCATAACAAAATGTACTATCAATGTAGATAACCGCTTCAACTTCAATCTTCACAAATCTTCGTTTTAAAATGCTGTATTAAATCGACGACCTCCTTGGTCGAGTGGTTTGTACACCGGTTTAAGTATGATTACCCGTTGTCTAGTAACCATTTAACGAGTTTCATAACGAAGCTTCTCTTGGGCTAGATAATTGGTGTGAGTGTAGGAAAGTTTATTTATTTATTTATTTATTTGTTTATTTATTTATTTATTAAATATTTTTCTAATTTACCATTGAAATTATTCTAAAATAAAAATCCTATCTACCGTCCCACGGCTGGGCAAAGCCTCCATCATTGAAATCACGTCATCGCTTCAATAAATGGGCAGGTATTGGTTTACTGCCGTCGCGCTAGCCAAATGCGTATTGATCACCAACAAACCCACGGGCCAACGAATAAAAAACCCGAAACAAACTTTGTCTGGAATAGGAACCAGGACTTGCGGATATCAGGCCAAGCGCCTTACCATACCATTCTGCTATCGAAGCGTTCAATTTAATAATAAAAGAAAAATAATTGGATCCCTAAACACACAAAGCGAATAGGGCGCATAATTTTCCGGGCGCTGCTGGACAAACATGCACTCGGCAGGCAGGCAGGTGCAAATCCATGCACATGCGGCGATAGGACGTAAAATATGCGGCAGACGCGCGCCGGAAATGCCCTGTATTTCCGGAAATATTAGAATGGAATAGAAATAGTTTATTAATGTCAAACTCCACAATACAATACCATTTTAACCTATACTAAAGTGTAAAAGGTTGTACCAGACAAGCTGAGCATGTTGTCAGGCCGTTATTACTGGCTATTGTCTATGAATATACCCCACACTCGTGTCTTGAACGGTAGATATTTATTGTGAATTCACCGACCACCGCCATCATCATTAGCCTATTGACGTCTCACTGCTGGGCTCATGCATTCCTCGTGAGCAGTGAAGTGAGAAACACGGACAAGAAGCAGCAAGGGCATTTTTTTATCCCTTTCTTTTACAGCGGTTAACATTGGAAATTGTGTTTCCTATCATATAAGAACGCTCTTCTGTACAAATAAGCTCTGTAACATAATAGATAAAAGACAACAACAAGAGCCTATTTCGATAACACAGTTTAAAGTCCACTAATGATAAGTTTAAAATTGCACATTTGGGCGATCACACATTTAAATAAACTTTTTTTATATTTTTTACAGTAACAACAAAGTTTAAAAAAATGTTCTTCTCTGTATTTTTTTTTATATAAGAAACTTGGCAATTTAAATGGGCTTTTGGTTTGAAAAAACATTAAAACTTCACAGTTTTATTTTAACAAAGAATTTAAAATATATGCAGGTTTTACGATAGAATAAATACAGTGATTAGCAAAATTTCCACAATTAATTCAAAAAGACTATATAGGACAAAAGAAATGCACAAATCTGTGTTTAATATTATAAAACTAATCTATTTAAAGATTTCAAAGGTATAAAAAGAATTAAGGTTTTGTAAGACATCGACATGTATAGTTAAAAGCTCAAAAATACATTAAATGTTCAAATTCAATGACCAAAGGTAAACCGTACGGCCTGCGGTACGGTGGCAGTTGTAGACACAGCCGTACTAGCTTTTTGTCCGTCCGTCCGCTAATGGACGGCTCGCCGCGCTATCACGTGATTCAGAAATTCAGATTGCGCGCAGGGCGGGCGTGCCGCGGCAAGCTCTATGTCCGCCGCCCGCCCGTATTGACATGGCGTAATGGAGTAGCCGGTTGATTAGCTATGGTATTGGAAGTGGCATAAAAGCGACTTTAACGGGTAGGCAATTCCATGAAGACTTGGTGGTTTTGGAATAGAAAAGTGTTGAGTATAAGGCGTAGTGACGGCTAAGTAAAACTTCGTTGTGGTCTGGATCAATACTTTTATTCAAGTGATTAACGTCAGCCCCCCGACCGCCTAACTTTATCGCCATCGTTCTCGACATCGCGCTCTATAGTTTATGGCGTCATCTTGACATTTCAAAAGCGATAAGAAAGCAATATGAAATCAATATCGAAACCTATAGCCTATAGCTTTCGATATTGCCTTTATATCGCTTTCGAAATGACAAGATGACGCCATAAACTATAGAGCGCGATGTCGAGAGCGATGGCGATAAAGTTAGGCGGTCGGGGGGCTGTTCACAGTTGACACAGAGCGTCAGTTGAACGAGTGAAGGAATGAATGAGTGATTAGTGATCGAGTCATTTTAGTAACTGATTTTTTACAATGACAAGATCGAATGATGTTGAGCATTTTTGTATATTCCAACAAAAAGGAAAGGGGAATTGAAAAATATTGGCAAGAAGCTGGGAGCCGATCTTCGATTGCTAAGGTTTAAACGTCTCGAGCTCTTCCGTGCTTCGGAAGGCACTAGCAATCTGCACTGGGCCCGCGTGGTGGTTCAAGACTCGTTCTCCCTATGGTGTTTCCATTCATTGGGAAGGTTCGTGCCTCAAAATCTTTCACCATAGGAATGCTACATTGGGGCTGAGTAACATAGGCCATATCAAAAAAATGTCCACCCATGCGAAGCAGGAACGGGCTGCTAGTATAACAAATAAATAAATACTCAGATATCAATATCGAGAGCCTTTCACCCGTATTCAAAGTCAGCGGTGACTACGTAGCCGTACTACGTACTACTACTACTACGTACGCTAACTATTATTTAATCTGTGTTCATGTTTACATTATATTTGACTACTTTATGTGTTTCAAGAGAACTACTTCTGAATTTGAATTTTGAGGTCCGTCTTTATGTTCCGTGGCCACTGGACACTTTCATTGTGTAGTGCGTGCGCAAACTTTAGGAAACAAATTCAAACATAATGTTTTCAAACCATTTTATGCGTAATCCTGTTAAACCTCAAGTGTATTTAAATCCTATATTCTCAACGGGGCAGTTTGAACGCCAAGGGTGGCAACACTGTATCAAATTAGCTCGAATGAACACCCGCTGCGCCTCCCGCCGCGCAGATTAGAGTTGAGCCTGGCATCACTCGAGGACCGCCGTGAGATTGCTCATTTTATATGATTCCTGAAAAATCACTCGCAACAGCCTGTAATAACAGTACTCAGAAAAATACTTAATTACTTGTTCCTATTTATTTTTATAACTATTAATTATTTTTTTTACTATTCAAATGAAACAATTAATGCGGATCTATTCGCAATTGACATATTACGTTACATTTAATTTACATATTTCCTGTTATGGCATTGCAATAATAATATCATAATATTAATTATGTCCAGCAGGGTTTATGTATGGAACAAATTGTTTTAATTACTTTCATACCAGATGCGTGCAATAACTTATTTGAATTTGATAATTATTATGCTGGCGTTGTAAGCGATGAATATAAAAAATATATAATTATTAAATTATATTTTTGTTTTGGTATTATTTTTGCCAGTTCTATTCGGTTAAATGTTTGGCACTACACTACTTCAGTTAATAATATTAATTTATTAAAAACTCAAAGAATCGTTTCAAACCCCTTTGTGGTATTACTTTGTTTTTCAACTACTCTGTTTAAAGGTTAGTTGAAGATTTCGTTTGAAGTGCATTCTCACCTTTGGCTTAGAGCATCCAAGACCTTTGGTGTTATCGTCGCATACCACAGGCTAAGACAAAACGATGGAGAAAAATTTGTTTTTGGTAATCTATTATTGAGTTGTTGAATACCTGAACAGAACAACAAGTACATGAAATTAATGTAATCCAAGCTTCCACGAACCCCGGGTGAAAGAATAAGTTAGTACATAATTACTTACTCGTGCCATTGATCGGATTATTTTTACGCGGGTCAAACAGTTCCCTGTTGGCGGGGAAATTAAGCGCCATGTTTGCTACTGTGTTTTGTTTAATTTTAATTTGTCTAATGATTATTAACCGCTCAGTGTTCGTGAGTGTTGCCAAATTGGTTGCTTGCATTCTTAGCATTTCACTGCATTGATTGTTATAAACAATCTTCCGTACCAGCATTTAAATTTAAATTTAACACATTTAAATATGAATAAAAATTATGTTAATTATATTTATACATATAATATCTATTGCCTATTTATGTATGTATTTATTTATTATTATTTATTAATCTGAGGATCGCTCATTAGGGGAGGCCTATGTCCAGCAGTGGACTAAGATAGGCCAGGAAGGTAGGGCAAGTGCTGTGTCTTTGGACGCTATCGATAATACAAAAAGTAAGTAGCAGAATTCTGAACTCGAACGCATCCATATAGTATTTATTTAGTCTAATAACTGACACTGACGTGTCGCCATGTTGCTTTCTGTCACGGGTGTGTTTTGGTGCGCCGTCAATTTTTTTTTACAGAAAAAGTAAGTTATTTTGCCTAATTTGAATATAATTTAATAAGTAAATAATTAAATATCCGTAAAGTTCAACTACTGATCTGACAACTAACTACAATTCCTCTTCAAGCGACAATAACCAAGAATATTCAAACAATTAATAAGATAAACAAATTACTAGTAAAACAATACCTATAATTTACATTTGCTTTACTAACTACGGGGAATGTAGACGTGGGTTTATGTTCCGCTGAATATCAAGCAAGAAAATCATGATGTAAACAATTATTTTCCTACATTCAAACTTCGAACGACCGCTTTGGTAAAAATCGCGAACGGAAAACGTAAAAATAAAAATAAAACAAAAGCTATTGAAAGATTAAAGAGTCAGGAAGCAATGCATACGTTACTCCGAAGTCTTAATGGTTCAGGCTCATGCAACTAATTCGGTAACAAAAAATAAAAATATTCCAAATATGACAGATACTGAAAATCCTATGGCTATGTAATAGAAAAGTTTCTAAATACGAGGCGAACGCGGGGTGCAGAGGTGGGCGGTCGCCATGGCGACGGCCGGTTGCAGGAAGCTGCACAATCGATGTTGCCAGACGCCGCCTGTGGATCAATGTGTCTCTAGTACTACGCCCGCCCGGGAAACCTACCGTGCCGGCTATGTGTGACGTCTGTATCGCCGTCTCTGTCTCGCGGCGCCCAGGACGCCGCGACCTGCGGCACTACGTGTCGCCGCCTTAACCCAGCCACGATGGTACGACCAAAGAGAAGCGCGGGAGCTCTACGTAAATTAGCCTATGTGGTTGTGTGCGTGAGTTTCCCCGGGAGTCACGCATGTGTGCGCGCCTTGTGTCAGCGTTACGTCGAGCGTCGTTCCATTTTCGAACGTCGGGAAACTTGTGAATCGGTTATCTGTGTGCCGGTTGTTTGTTGTCGTGCGTTCGGAAACCGCGCCGGCTATTGTGTTCGTGTTATTATCATTCTGGAACTGTTTTGCACGCCTGTACCCGGGACAATGCATTAGCTGCCAGCATTAACGAATAAAAAGAGCCTTTACGTTATTCGCATACGTACTTTTTGTTAATAATTAATATGTAACTACTTTAAATCACGATATTTAATTATGGAATATTAAAGTAAAGCATTTTATCTGCATTATGGCACGTTTTAAACTTTATCCCGTAGCATTACCGCACAATTTTCTGTGGGATCCCTCAGAGGATTACGGGTGTTGTGCAAACAGGGGGCGAAATTTCCCAAGGACTTGAAACAAACGTAAAATGATCTTTACAGGATCGAATATTCAGTCAAGTTTAGATACTTGAACGGCTCCGGGGATAATGGTGTCAGCAACGTTTTGATGACTAGCGAGATGTCAAATGCTTAGAGAATATTTTATAATAAATGATTATGATTTTTGAGCGTTATCTGATCACGGATTTGGTTATACGTTTTTTCTCGTTTTTCATTTGGCCGTTTGTTGGCGAATACTAGCTAAAAGTATGGCATGGTTCGCGAATTTGTTGAGTTGAAATAAAGCAACTTTCGCTATGCCGGTCACCGGATTGTTATATAAATTTATATATATCGAGTTCTTCTTGGCCATCTAGTACACTTTGGCTGAAAGCTGAAACTGACAGTCTTGCCTGGTCGGACAAAGTATGTTTCGTATGTAAAGATAGAAGTACAATACGACTAATGGGTAGTAGGTAAACAATGTTAGGACGATTCAAAAGTACGTATTTTTAATTACAAAAACACAAATGTTGGAAAAAATTCCACGAGCAGGATTTGAACCTGCACTTTTCTGACATACCGGGTCAGGTGCTCTCCCAATTGAGCTAACGTAGTTCTAACCAGCCCGCCGAAATTATTCAACACTATTTACTTTTTTACTTTGAAAGACAAAGGCGCCATTCAATGTCAAATACAAATAATAAAGATCAGTTAAGAAGTAGGCAAGCTATTTATAAAATGTTTTTTGTTTTGTTTATATAATTTACAAATTACAAAAACACAAATATTGAAAAATTTTCCCGAGCAGGATTAGAACCACGATAGCTCAACCGGGAGAGCACCTGACCCGGTATGTCAGAAGGGTGCAGGTTGAAATCCTGCTCGCGGAAATTTTTTCAACATTTGTGTTTTTGTAATTTGTTTCACAATAAAATTTGCGTTAAAATTATATAAACAAAACAAAAAATATTTTACGTATTTTTAAGTATACTTGAATAAATGAAAATTACTTTGACTCCGACTTACGATTCGATGCAAAGCCCAAAGGTCTAATCGTTTCAAACGAATTGACCCATGGCAATTAGTATGTAAATATGAAATTGCAAAAAACTGCCTCGACGGCCGCGTGCGCATTTCGTTAACGAGTGCCGTGTTACGACGGCTTGCCGTGCCTTTTTTTATTCGACTTCGTCATCAAACCGCAGAACTGCCCGTATGATGGCAAGCGGTCACCGCAGAATATTGACCAAAATGTTACGGAGGAAAATAGCAATGTATACTAAAATGAATATAGGAAAAACATAAAACCATTAAATATACCAAACACATCCTCAGCATTGCAGTTTCTTGACGCTGCAACTTATGCTGAGAGGAGTTCGTCGTAGCATTTTAATTTCAACTTTGTGTATTAATTTTACTGTCAGAATCTAAGCCTGCTACGCCAAATGACAAACCTTTGTGGTGTTAACAATGCGACTAAAAACATAATTGTTATTATGTTTTAATATGGTAATAAAAAAATTTTAAAAAAAATGTTGGATTTGAATTTGAATTCGAATTGGAAGACAGTGGCAGCTTAAGATACATTTAGTTAAACAAATTCGAAATTTGGCAGTCTTATCGCCAAAGCGATCTTTTCCTAACAACCATTTTCACTTCCACTTAAGCTTTGTTGTTGATAGTGGGATGGAAAAAGGATAGATAAGAAAATAATATATAATTCATTCATTACTCAGCACAGCATATTGCCATCATTTACCTATAAATATAATAATAGAGAACTTTTTCTAGTAACACAACTTAAATGAGTGATGTAGCGCAAAATTCGAGTATATAAGAGCTAAGTGCAATGTGTCACACAATGTACAACTATTGCATAAACAATTAAATTTGTATCAAATTTAGTTAACTGTTTGAGTTTTGTGATTCTCTTACGTAGCACGGTGGTGCAGAGCGGCCAGAGTTATTGAACAGCCCTATTGTGTTTTCTACCTTACTGTACTCGGAATCACAAATAGTATTAAAATAAAAAAACTAGTAAATAAATAAATATTGTTTTCTCGCAAATACCACACATTTAAGAACACTTTTTACGAACCCTTATTACAGGGTCCGCGGTTCGGTTCGGTGGTTCCTAAAAAGTATTTCATTTCAATAGTACATGAATATTGATAATGTATAAGTCAATGTAAATATGTCGCCATAACATCAATGTTACAAGCATTGTTGTGTTCCAGCAGCTAGAGATAAGATAGCCAGTGCTTCAGTAGTTGAGGATCCCGGGTGAAGTGCGCTTCCATCATTGGCCTTATTATCACTTAACATCAGGTGAGATCAAGGCACTGTGCTTACCGTAAATATTAAAAAAAAAAGATAATGGAACAACTACTTATAAAAGTTTAAATGAAACAATATTGTCCCCCAGCCGACTACCAACCAACCGACTTCAATAGACCTTCTTTAAAACTGATATGCGTAGCTAGGTAACTAATAATATGATTTCAATATTATTTGTTGCTTTTTAAAGCTGTTTTTACTTTTTTTAATTTCCTGTTTTTTGAAGTCGGTTTTTTTTTTGTTAAAAATTATCTCTGGTACTGATTCAATATTTTTAACAGGAATATAAAGCTACATTGTCCAGTTAATACAATGTATTTTAACTTATAAGGCTGCCTTTTATTTCTATTTTTATTCTCCCGGATTAAAACAATGGTTCCGGGTAGGGAATCCAATCCCGTGGGAATCCAAACCGCGGGATTGGATTAAAACAACTAAGACTTAGAAAAATACTAACAATATTACAGAGTATGAATAATTAAAGATTAACACTTCAAAATAATTAAACTTGTTAGATGAAAACATCTGAATATTGGCAATATAGAAAATTCAAATCTTCAACTAACACTTCCAAAATTCATAAATACCAGTATTTGTTAAATAAAAAATATCTTAATCAGTCCCGCAAATCCCGCGGATCCGCGAGATTGATGGTCTTGATCCCGCATGCATGCGGGATTAAAATTTTGGAGCGGGGTTGGATTCCCTAGATCCGTGGACACGCGGTAACGAATTGCGACTAAAAGTCACGCGCGCGAAGCCTCGTGGAGCCGCGTTGAGTCTGTTCAAAACGTGCGTCGCATGATTCAGCCTTTTGATTCATAACTTATCAACACAATAACGCACGACTCGCCGAGAGACCGTCACAGTGGTGCCTACAAGGGGGCGAGAAACGTCTGGTTCACGTGTGATGCTATTATCTAGTTAAGAGCTTTTCTATTGTAGCCACCCATCCAGGACGTAATACAACAACGTAGTCGCTAAAATGCGCGATTTCTATACCGTGATCGCAAACAGCGAGTGACCAACATGCGATACAGCATCGTAATCGTTAAAACGCGCGATTTCTATACCGCAATCGAACGCAGCAAGTCTCCAAAATACGATACAGCATCGATGCAGTCGCTATATCGTGCGATTCCGATACCGTGATCGCAAACAGCGAGTGACCAACATGCGATGCAGCATCGTAATCGCTAAAACGCGCGATTTCTATTCCGCGTTCGAACGCAGCAAGTCCCCAAACTGCGATACAGCATCGTAGCGCTGAAACGCGTGATTTCGATACCACGAACGAACACAGCAAGCAGCCAAAATGCAATGTGATTGGACTTATTGAGCGACTCAAATAATAAAGTTCTACCGGTACAACAATTACTTTCATTAATAAATAAGCCTATTCAGCATCCATGTATGCGCTAAAATGCGCGATTTAGATTAAATGCGCGATACCTCGTTCAAACGCAGCTAGCAAGTGACCCGTACTACAAAATAAGGGACCCAGAAGGTAAGTTTAGAGCAACGCACACATAAACCCCTTGCACGGACACGAATCTCGGACCAGCTCGGGACAGTCCGAGCCCAGGTGTGCAAGATTCCGTACCCGCGAGAGGTTTCTTGAGCGCGTTTCTATGAAGCTTAACTTCTGTGGGTCTCTTTATTTTGTGTTTAAATGCAGAAAGTCGACATGACGTGATGCAGCATTGATGCAGTCGCAAAATCACCAATGCTCTAAGTATTGCGTGTGTTACGGCCCTCGGTAGTGGCGCGCCGCGTGACGCACACCCCGGTTATCTCACGGCGGCCGGTGGTCGATAGGAGGCTGCTGCGGTCGTCGCCCCGGCGCCGGCGAGCGGGATGCACGGAACACGGCTGTAAGCGGAAACTATGCGCTGAGATTGTACGCGCAGGAAAACCATGCACTTTGATTGAAAAAGTTTCATATTGTTTTCTAAAGTTTACGCGAACACTACACATTGAAATGAACCTGTTTGCCTCACACACAACCTGGGATCCCGTCAAACAAAATATTAAATCCCAGCCCCAAAACCATACTGCCAGACCAAACTGTAAGCACTTTCTGTGTAAAACGGAATGCACGTGATTAAATTAAAATGAGGGTATCATCATTATCATCATCATCATCATCATCAGATGATTCATCAGCCTATACTAGTCCACTGCTGGACATACGCCTCTCCAAGTGTACAATGAGGGTATACAAGCTACCAACTAATTATGAGACGAATAACACCTCAGTCTCCCTGTGACCACGGACCCTGCAAAGGGTTCGAAACGTCAGGATAAACATTAATTAACACTAATGTAGAAATAAACGCGAGTAGATCCGTAAAAGTTACAAATTTCAACAAAAGAGCGTTACAAAAAAGGTGTATAAATAAGTGGTATGTGCAGGCTGCTTATTTCAGTATGAAATATCTTCCAGCAGCCCGCGAAAGGAGACATCACAAAATATGGGTACACACGCCTGCACAGCAACCTACCACAAACTGCCAAAGTTCTTCAATAGACTTTGAACTTTATGCCCTAAGCATATGGTTGAAAATGTATTGAAGAAATTTGACAGTTTTGGATAGGTTGATGTGCAGGCGTCTGTACATTGTCTTCTATGGTTTACGCAAACGAAAATAAACACTTATTACGTTTCTAATAATTTAATTTTGAATTATATACTCTTTAGTTAATTGTCCTAAGGTTTGGAACCCTTTATAGATTCATCAGAGATATCACAGAGAGACAGCATAGGCGAATTATTTGTAATTGTTTGTAATTTTTTCAATACGTAAAAAGTGTTTAATTTCATTTGGTTATCGATCGAGAGAAGTGGAAGGGTTTGGGAGAGTCCTTTACTCAGCCAAGAGACAAAATATGCTAATACATAATAATAGCCTATAAACATCCTACCTAGTTTTACTGGATGGACTATTCCATAGGTAGATTGAACCTGAAGCCATCCTGCAGGCACAAGACGAGTTGGTGGGTTATCACGACAGCTATCTTACTACAACAACCAGCCCCCCGACCGCCTAACTCTATCGCCATCACACTCGCTATCGCGCTCTATAGTTTATGGCGTAATTTTGTCATTTCGAATGCGATATGAAAGCAATATGAAAGCAATATCGAAAGCTATAGCCTATAGCTTTCGATATTGCTTTTATATAGCTTTCGAAATGACAAGATGATGTCATAAACTATAAAGCGCGATAGCGAGATCGATAGCGATAGAGTTAGGCGGTAGGCTCCCAGGACCAAAGTCTTAACGTGGTGTCCGAAGCAAAAAAATGAAGTTACTTTATAAGCAGTGTCAGACAACCTTTTTTAACCTGTCTGTCAGTCTGCTATGAAAACAGATACAATCGAATTATAATTGTTTAGGGCACGCATCTGGCACTAAGCAGACGAAACGTTAGTACATTCACTGTGTTAATGACTTATGACGTTGCAATGACTCATTCTGAACCTTAATCCAGTTCGTTGAGCTGAACATTAAGGAGGGCACTACTTTATATTCTCTTTGGTGTTGGGCCCCAACTGAAAATTAGCGTTGAAGCTTCGAGCTGCAACACAAAGCTAAGGATGGCGAGTGTTTTTATTTTTTAAAGCATAATATCAATATTAACTAATAATAATATTAACTAATAAATAATTGTACACAAAAAATCTTAACCTAAGAAAAACCTTTACGATCAACGCGAGCATTAATTTATTTAATTAATTCATACTATACTGTATACGATACGATTACGCGTATTTTTTTGGATCTCGATCCCATTAGCTAGTGCTATGCCTGGTAAGTTATTTTTTTTACGGGTAAGCACAGTGCCTTGATCTCACGATGTCACGACTCCGATCCATCGGTTTACAGGATCCAATTTCATCATCAGAACCACCTCATTTTACGTCCCCACTGCTGAGGCAAGAGCTTTCCTATGGATGGATAGGAAGAACGGGCCATAAAGCATCACGAGGGCTCTGTGCGGATTGGTGGTTGTTAACGACTGCCAATGCAGGGACCAACGGCTATACGTGCCTTCCGAAGCACGGAGGAGCTAGGGATGATAAATTATTGGTCATGACCGGCCTTTGCGAAAGTTGCTTAACCTTAGCAACCGCAGATCGGGCGCGTTAACCACTGCGCCATCGGGCTCCTCAATCCAATCGATCCATTAACGGATTGCAATTTAACTATTAACAGGGATCAAAAATGTTCGGAATATCTCCCACATATAAATAAAAAACACCTTCTGAAAAAATTATTTACCCACTACGTACTTGGAAATAAAAAAGGCACACAATAGATTAGAATAGGCAGAACACCCACTGCCATGGAATGAAAGGAGATGTATGATTGTGAAGTATGTGGAATGAAAGTGCGAGAGGAAAAAATGATAGAACTGGCATGAAAGAGAAATAGTTAAGACTAGCTCCGATTCTGTTGGAGGAGGAAGAAAAAAAAAAACTATTAACGTTGAGGTATGTCGCAGTGTTTTGAGCTAAATGTAACCGAACTAGCTAATGCCACCGCAACCTTTACATTTTGTCGAAGGGTAAACCAATAACTGATTTATCAATTACAAAATATGATACTTTTTGTATTTATTCCAAAAAAGCTTATTTAATTTTGCAAAAAGCACTAAAGTATCAATTAAGAAAAATACGCTATCGTTATTAATTACTTCACCTAGACATTGTATTGGATGTGTATCTTTGTGAAAGGCCGTGTAGTGAGACAGCACCGATTAATAGCTAGTTACTTTAATCGCCTTTGTGGTCTTGTCTAAGTCCACCGGGCTCAGACCCAGAGGTCCCGGGTTCGATTGCCAGAGTGGGGTGCATGTTTGTATACTCGGTTTGATTGGTATTAGGCTTGTTGTCCGCTGCCACCTTCGGCCTTATCATCACTTAGTCAAAGGCCAAGAGCTTACCTGTAAAAAATTAAAAATCTATCACAAAAAAATCTAAAAGACTTGTTAGGCGCGATAAAATGAAGTTTCAATGCGTATGCCCGCCGGGGTTACGTGTCCAAGCACTCAGTGCGTTTCCATTTACTAACTTGATGAATTACAAAAACACAATGTTGAAAAAATTTCCACGAGCAGGATTTGAACCTGCACCCTTCCGACATACCGGGTCAGGTGCTCTTCCAATTGAGCTATCGTGGTGGTTTCAACATTGTGTTTTTGTAATTTGTTTCGCAACAAAATTTGCGTTAAAATTATATAAACAAAACAAAAACATTTTATAACTTGATGAACTTAAAGCAAATAAAAGCATCACCATCATCAACATCAAGCGAACGTTTCAATTACAATTACAATAGAGAACGAATTAAAAGTTATACAACATGTAAAATAAGAATCGACTACAGGTTAGACTTTTGAATTTCCACAAAGATCAAAGAAGGACGATCGCAAATGAGCACTATAAGATGAAATCAAACGACTTTGTAGAAATAATTTGCGCTTTAATTTCAGTAGGAATTAAGTATTTAGGTATTGCCCTGGTTTATAGTTTAAGTTCACAAGCAGCTTTTTTTCAATTAAATCCGTTTTTCAAGCGGGACAATGCAAACGCGCATCGATGACGTCACAGTGTCGCTTTGTACTCCGGTCGAGTAGTGACCTATGACATTTACACAATACTCACTATTCATTGGTCCCTCAGTTTGGACCATATGCCTCTCTGCACATACTAATTAAGCTGTGTATACGCCGCTGCTCGAAGTTCTTTCGTATTTGACTATGAGCCGAACCGGACGTTGTGAGAAAAGAGCCGAAGTGTTTCGCCTGGCCCATGGTGGAACACTTGGCTGTCCTACTTACAAGTGGACGGGGGTGGACCAGCCACCATTTTTGTACACAAAAAACTACCTTCACCATTAAAGTATAACGAAGGTAGTTAGTTTCAATAAGAAAAGGTTTAGAGCCCAAGCTTGATAGTGCAAACATATATACACATATAAATAGTTAGTTTTTTCATATTTTTTCTTTGTGACAAAAGGTGCTGTTGCCCACTGATGGTCTTTACATCGTTATAGGAAGAAACGGCAAATATCTTTGTTGGCAACCGTCAAAGCCAACCTTTGTATATTCTTTACTTATTTTTACCTTTTTATATTTCGAACTTAAGTATTTTCTATATTCCATTAAACAAAAGAAATGAAACAATGTCTTTTCTAAAAGTCAAACGATTAATTCATTTTTACATTTTCCCATCTTCATCTTTAACAATCTGAGAGACGAAAGTCCTGTTTGGTTCCACGGTATTGTTAAGTTGTTAAGAGAGCGCAAGAGAGAGAGACAAAAGCTCTACTCGGTGATAGTGTAACCAATTTATCTTACTACAAACCATATATTATTATATCAGGAACTCGGCATCCAACTCTGAAAATATGTCAAAGGCCGTTGCTTCGTTCCGGAATGATGACGTCATAGGTTGCATCATTCAATTAGCCACTCACCTCCATCGGCATTGGTTGGTAAGTTTCAAGTATTTAGTATTTGTAACTTGTCCTTCCTAGGCGAAAACGCCTTAGGACGGAGTAAATTCAAATGCGGAGGCAGTAGTAGGCAGGTTTGATTAACCATCGTTGACAGGGCACTATGCCACAAAACAAATGCTTCACAGAATGCACCTATCATCAAATAACTTGTGTAGGGCGTGTGGAGAGGAAACGGAGTCAATGCTGCACCTACTGTGTGACTGCGACTCTCTGGCTAGGAAAATAATGGGACTCCTGGGGTCGGCCTGTCCGAAACCGGAGAACTTCAGGCTCTTTTCTTAACTTATGGCATCTATCTTTACAGAGGAAGAAGTGTGAAAGGATGGGGTTGCACAAAGGATCTCGATGGGTCGAAGTGTTACTGCGAGAGGGAAAACTCAACAGGCCCCACTAAGATAAGATAAGATGTGTAACTTGTAACTTTTGTTTGCTCACCTGCTAAGAAGCGTATTAAAGCGCTTGTTGTTTTGTCTTATTTTCAGGTCAGAATGCCCAGCCCATGGGCCAGTGTCCCACACCAGCACTTGCGTCACTGGGCTTACTGTGTTGAACACTGATGCCGCTACTATTGTTATTATAAGTAATAATCCCATTAATAATAATTATCGTCAAAACAGCTACCTGATTCGTTCTTGTCGTTTGTTTAATTCTATTAGCGATGACACTGACGTTTACTTATAATGTAATAGTCTCAGAACAATAATAACAATAACAATATTGTTTCGCTGAAGCGAGCATTGGAAAATTAAATATTCGAGCACTTTCGGAAAGTGGAGTAATTCAACAGGTTTTGAATTTAAATAGAAAGGAAAAATCGTTATAATAAGAGTAAATAGTGTCGATTTTACACGGGTCAGACCGACCCATGATAGCTAATTTAGTAGTACACTTGGCCCGGTATGTCAGACTGCAGGTTCGGATGCCGCTTGTGGAAAATTTAAGTCTCTTCCTGTATGTTCTCGACACTTATGACCGCCAAAACAAATAAACAAGGTTGAGGTCATAAATGTTTCAGGTTAAATATGTTCATTGTCGTTGAAAACGCGAAGATAATTAGTTACGTTCGGTATTGCTGTGCGGGTTGGCTTTTTGTAATAATTAATATTAACATGGAGTACTGGCGACGGACGGGCTAGAGTCGTACACACTGCAAGGTAAGGCTTTTGGGGTGACAGGAAACATTTCTAGATGTGTCACTAAACAAGTATAGTTTGTAAGTATATTTTTTTTTTAAATTAGATGTAATAAGTTTTGTTTGACGTGGTCGCTCACTATGGGCCTTAACAGAAGGCTCAAGGTCATTCAAAGAGCAATGGAGAGGGCTATGCTTGGGGTTTCTCTGCGTTATCGTATCAGAAATGATGAGTTCCGCAGAAGAACAAAGGTAACCGACATAGCCCGAAGAGTTGCTAAGCTCAAGTGGCAGTGGGCAGGGCACAGCGCTCGCAGGACTGATGACCGCGCTGGGGCGGAACAGTCCTTGAGTGGCGACCTATAGGTATCGATAGATTTGGTAAGAATACCTGACATAGTCTTGCCTAAAATAGCCATTGCAGACTTCGTTAAAGCACAGTTTTTAGGTATCTGATATTTTTTCTTCAGGTCATTCTTAATCTCTTGTTTCAAACCTTCCTTTAGAATAGGTTCCCATCGTTTAGCCAAGTTCTCGTTAATATTTTCACCCCCTTCTGCAGCGTCTTCTTCAAAGTCTCCTAAAGCTTGCAGAAGGTCAGGATCGACCACCTCAGTCGATTGAACGGCTTCATCATCGGGGGCAGTGTCAACGACCTCCCCCGGGCGGTCTTGAGTCATCGATTCCACTTGGGATTCGGTTTGTATTAGCTCTGGCTGGACAGAAACTTTGTCATCGTCCGGTGAAATCGGCGTGCAACTCACTTGGATATCTGCGAGAGAAAAGTAAAAATGTGGTTAATATCTCGTATTAACTCAGAAAAGTGCTACTGGTCAATATCACGTATTGACTCTGAGGGGCAATAACTTATTAGAGCTCACTGGAAAATACACGACGAGGGTAGGTAATTTAAACAAGACATTTCCAAATTTTTGTACCAACCTTGAGGTTCGACATCAACATCCTCGTCGCTTGAGTAAATCACTCGAAAACTATTTTTTCGTGCCAACTTTTTTTCATATTTTCGCATTTTACACACCCACTATCTTTTTTAGACTCTTCAGCATTTCGTTTCGGCATAATAAAAGTTTTTTTTTTGTTACCTACAACAACTCTAAAACACTATGTGCGGGTAAGTTCAAGCGTAGCGGGGCTACTACATGGTAATAATAAATATCGGAAGACGAAGCCAAGATAATTTAAAATAATAATAATAATAATGTAAATTTATATGAGAAAAAATTAATGAAGATAAAAATAATAAAAATATGAATTATTTAAGTATACACATAAGTACTTATGTATATGTAATATATATATATATATATATATATATATATATATATATATATATATATATATATATTACAATAAATAATACTAATACATAAATATACTACATACTTGATTTTTTATTATTTTTTATGAAATTAGTTATTAAAATATAAACTTTGGACACTACAGGTGTAGCGAAAAAGGTTTCGTTGGCTGGAAAAGATCATCTACATATTATAAGCTTACCTTTGCATATGTCTCGTGTGACATGTGTTTTTACATGTACTATGTGAAACTTTGTTTTTTATTTGAGAAACAAAGAATTAAACAAAATTATAATAACAATTTATTCGTTGCCAAAAACATACAATACTTTGTCCTTAATTCTAGCGGCCTCTGCACTAAGGCAAGCTTGACCCGCAGCAGCCAGGAAAAAGTTACATAACCAAATATTAACACACCGTTTAAAACATTGACGTTATATTTTAATAAAATCGAACCTACAATATGACACATAAATCAGTTCACAATTAGTCCACATTTAATCAGTTCCACAATTACATTTTTAACCGCCTCTGTGGTCTAGTGGCTAAGACCACCGGTTTAGACCCAGTGGTCCCGGGTTCGATTCCCAGCGGGGGGTACATGTTTGTGTACTCGGCTTGGTTGGTGGTAGGGCTTGTTTGTCCGCCTGGCTAGCTACCACCATCTTATCTAAATATGTCGCCATATCATCAATGTTTGTAGCATTGTTGTGTTCCGGCAGCTAGAGATAAGATAGCCAGTACCTCACTAGTTGAGGATCCCGGGTGAAGTGTGCTTCCATCATTGGCCTTATCATCACTTAACATCAGGTGAGATCAAGGCATTGTGCATACCCGTAAATATAAAAAAAAAAATATTAAAACAGACATATCTTTAACACACACACACACTGTGTACTTGTAAAGGCCCATTCTCCCTGTTGTATTTTCCAAAAAGTAACAAAGCCTGTATTTCAGACTGAAATAAGCATTAGACTTGTACTCTTTTAAAAATGTTACGTTTGTTTTCATATACGAGTACATGAACTTGTAAACTAAACAGCCATTTCTAGAAGGATTCTACAAAATGCTCGTTATCGCTTAGTATAATCAGTGCACGCGATTTGTAAATTCTCCACGTGACGGTCGTGGGGGAAGGCTTTGTTCCAATTCTACTACAGAACGCTTCACCCAGTTTTGCGGGCTGAATGGGCCGGCTAATTAGAAAAAGTTACCAACAATACGGCCACAGGACTTGTAGTTGTTTCCCTTTTATGCGGCTGTGATAAAACTCTTTGGAGTGTCTATGGTTTGGACTGTATTCGCGGGAAAACAAATGCCATGATGGGAAATTTATTATTGCGAATTTAGCATAGCATATGTATCAAACAGAATTATTGTCTTTTTCCCATATTTAGTTCTAGGCGTAATTAGTTTGAGTTTTTGTTTTGTTTATATAATTTTAACGCAAATTTTGTTGCGAAACAAATTACAAAAAACACAAATGTTGAACGATAGCTCAATTGGGAGAGCACCTGACCCTGTATGTCAGAAGGGTGCAAGTTCAAATCCTGCTCGTGGAATTTTTTTTAACATTTGTGTTTTTGGTAGTTTGAGTTTGTTTTTGTGTCGGAATTTATGTGTATATTTTTTATATCTAATTGTATATTTGATTTAATACTCTTTATAATATAATATTATTTTTTATTAGAATGCATGTTGTATATTTATGTGATGATGATGATGATGATGATGTCCTCCAAAACGATTTCGTCGACGGCGACACCCCGGCAAATAGAGTTTTCGTACAGTTGTTTAGTTGTTGTAAGAAATGGATAATGGAACAAAGTCTTAATTATTTTATTTTGGGATCTCTGTAGCGACTTCAAGTTAGTTGGTGCGGCTGAATCCCAGATTTCAATGAAGTACCTATTCTAAATGTGATTTTATTAATTAATTGTATATAATTGGTTTTACTTTTTTTGTTATGCAGTGTGCTATTTTACGAAGTGCTCCTAGTACAGATATTAATTTAGATTTGACGTGCTCAATGTGTGGCCTCCAAGTTAGTTTGTCATCAATCAGCAACCCTAAGTATTTTTCTTGATATGATCTTTGAAGGGGTTTATTATTTATTTTGAGTGGTTCGAATTAGTTTGAATTAGGTTGAATTAGACAGCAACCATTAAGATTAAGATATATAGATCTTTTTGAACGTCGGCGATTGTGGCGTGACCTGAGTGGTCGAAATAAAACAAGCATGTGTCATTAACATATAGTGTTAGGTATCCGGATAGATTATATTGTTGACGTAAATTAAAATTAGTAATGGCCCGATTATAGAACCATGAACCGCAAGAAATATATTTAGGAGAACTTGTAAACTCTGTAATCTTAACAACTTGACGTCTATTGTTTAGATAAGATTTACACATATTTAGAGCCGTATCCGTGACGCCTATATCGTTAAGTTTTAAGTGTAGTTTTTTTCAAATCAATGATATACCCAGTGCAATATTCCTTTTGTCAATATGCATTTTAATTTTGGTAATTAAGTCTATAGCAGCTGTAGTTGTACTTGATTTAGGGAGAAAGCCGTATTGCTGGTCGATCAAATTTTTTTTCAAGTAAGTAATCGCTAAGTCGATTATATAAGATACTCAAATATTTTCGACATCACGGGTAACACTGATATCGGCCTATAGTCGTTTATATATAGGACTTACTTGGCAAACTTAAGTGAGTCGGAGAAGACACCGAGCTTTAAACATTGATTGTATGAACTAATTTGTCAACAATGACATTTCGAAGACATTTATTTGCTTTGGTGGAAATGCCATCAATACCATTGCTGGTATTAGCATCCAGGTCCTCTATAATTTTATTTAATTCATCTATACTAAAAGGTTTAAGATCATTTAATACAACTTCATGTGAGTAATTATGTCCGTACATAAGAATTTTACTGGTATTCATGAAAAAATCTGATATTTCTGGGGAATTTTACTGCCTAGTTCAGTACCGATAGACGAAAAGAAGGAGTTGAACAGATTACAAATTGCAGTAGGTACCGTCGGTAATCAGTCCGGAATCAGATCTCAAATTTAGGGGAGCAGGGCTGTTTAAGGTTTTATTTGCTGCCAAGGTATTAATTAATTCCCACATTTTTTTACGTTGATTGTATGGGTCATAAAATAATTAATTGTAGTAATCTTCCATATGTGTCTTAATCAACTTCTGAACTTTGTATTTTTCTTCTTTAAAAGATTCCTTCGAAGAGCTTAGCATCTTGCAAGTTAACATCCTATGCCTGGTTATCGAATGGGTAACCAAACTAATATGCCCCTAGCTTCTCCTTATGAAGGCACGTTTAGGTACCCACTAACCTGCATTGGGCCAGCGTGGTGGGTTATACCACAATCTCCCCAAAGAGCATGTGGGAAAGCCAGAGCACAGAACTAGGAACGTTAATGTATAGGCTGCTTATGACAAATAATCATGTTACATAAAGCAAACATTACATTTGCTAAAGTTGCGTGAAACCCATTGTTTTGTTTTGTAGGTTATTTAATACGCAAAACAAATTGTAAATAACATTTAGTACAGCAACCTAAATTTAGGCAGCGCTTACAGCGCTTAACCTCTAGTAAACATGATAACTACACGTTTCATTAGCTGCTGTGGCCGCATTAGAGCCAGCGCAGACGAGCTACCCTCCTCAGTCGACCTACGACAGACTGTTGCGCTTTCCAAGTAATTGGTAATATAGTAGTATCAAATCTAGTAGCAGGAAAAGTGAAATGTTTAAATAATATACGTAGTAATATAATGATGGTCTTAAATCTCATCCAATCATTTGAAATCAAATCAAATAAAATGTTTATTGCTGAGTGCACGGCAATATAAGCAATATATTATAGAGAGCACCCAAATTATTTTTTATATAAAGTTATAAATAATAGTTCAATAAAACAATAACTTAATAGTCATCCCAATTGGAATTTCCTGTAATGACATTTTGTTTGGTGTTGAATAAATATTATTATCATCTGCTGGAAAGAAAGCACGTGACAAATTGAGACGCACCGAAAAACTTACCCGAATTAAGTTTATTATTTTTATTATAATTGATATCGGTGTAGTACATATATTTTTTTTCTGCCACTTTTCTTGTTGTGTATTTACTGTATGTCAGTCCTAACCTTAGGTCTTAAAATGTTTTTAATTTGTTTATATAATTTTTACGCAAATTTTGTTGTGAAACAAATTACAAAAACACAATGTTGAAAAAATTTCCACGAGCAGGATTTGAACCTGCACCCTTCTGACATACCGGGTCAGGTGCTCTTCCAATTGAGCTATCGTGGTTCTAACCAGCCCGCCGAAATTATTCAACACTATTTACTTTTTTTACTTTGAAAGCCAAAGGCTACTTCTTAACTGATCTTTAGTATTTGTAAAAATATTATGATCAGATGTTAATGACGGTAGTTGTTGACATTGAATTGGCGCCTTTGGCTTCTTGGTTAACTCAAAATTGTTACTAACAAAATATGAATTTCGTAATTCGAAATGCATGATTATTAATTATTATCCTTTTTAACTTGAAATAAATACTGTATAGTGATGATTGATATTGAGATTTTAAAGTTTCGTGTAGTTTATTGTGTTGCTCTTTCTTTAATATAATTAAAAACTTTGTGTGACTTGCGTAGTGAGTTAACGAGCCGAACTCAAGATACGGTGGGTGGGGACCAATTCGTTTCTGCGAATTAATTTGTATTCATATTTACATAGTTACGTAGATTCTTGTAAGTTCCCCACCCTTCTGCAATTCGAAGGTCTTATAAACAATAATACTTTAAGATTGCTAAAATTAAATACTGGCTAAAATCACAGGCGGTGCGAAGCTACAAACATTAAAAGTAGCTCGTCTGCTCTGTGCGCAGGCCGCGGTATATAGTGTTTAGGGTGTAAAGTAGGTGTGTCTATCGGCGCGGGAAAACCGGTGACTCAGCTGACCCGGAGTTTCCCAAACACGTGGTATGACACGGTTCAATACGTGCCAGCGTTTCTTGTACCGGGGTGCTGAAATCTATATATAAATAACATGGGAGAAATCTATGGGAAAGACAGAGAATTTCGTTAAATGGAACCATGGTAGCTATTTTAATGTTAAGAAAATCAGCAATCAGTCACATAACTTAAATTCTCTGGCTACCTTCATAATAGTTGTTTCCTTGTACATAAAAGCAAAATACTCTAGAACCTTTCTAGGTTACGCCTACAGCCTAGAATCCGTTGTTTCGTTACTGAAATACGTACGTATGTACCAAACTTGTCTTTTGCACTGTCAACGCCTTTCGAATGTTTCTGTTCTCCAATAGTCAATTGAAGAAGTAATTTTCTCGAAAATATGTTGTTTTAAAATGTGTAGCCGCTTTTGTGTGACTTGTGTGATGATATCAGCCCATTTAGCACGCGGCTTGCCTCGTGCTCTCTTGCCCTACACTTTTCCCGTCATTATTTGCTTGTCTAAGCCATCTTGGTTCTAGGTGTACCAAGCCAAGTTAGTAGAATATAGTAGAATAAGCATATACGAAGCAACCAAACATACGTTCCAAAGTCGCGAGTCACAGCTCGCTGCCTGACTGGCTGGCTATCTTAAAACTGCGTTTGCATTGATTTCCGAAACAACCCTGAAACTGAGTTCCTTTGTTGTAAGTTATTTCAGTTTTCATTTCAGAATACTTTATTAAATTCTCACTAGGCAGATATTAACTGCGCAATAAAATAAAACCTTTGCGACACAAAATGTTTTTCTGCGAATAATGTACGTTCGTTGAATGCAAAAGGATTTCAGAAATTTCAAAGGATGAAACAATGCCGCTTCCATAGAAGCTTTAAAAAGGTGCAGACTACATAGTAGAATTTGAGCTGGAGCAAAGGCCTGTATAAGTGAAATTAAGGCATCACTACAATTGATGGCTGATGGCTTAATCACCACGCTTGCCAAATGCGGGTTGGTGATCACAAACCCGGGCTATGCATAAAAAAATCCGAAACACACTTTGCCCTAGCGCTCTGCCACTCGGCCACCGAAACGGTCAAACCAGGGGTGGTCTACTCTTTTTATTAAATCTTTTTATTTCAGAATACTAAGGTCCATGGGTTAGTAACATTAACTTAACAAAAGAGATTACTTTAAATACATTTTTACATTGGTGCAATGCAATTAAAATTATGTACATTATTATTTTATCATGTACCTAAGAGGCACTCGCACTAAGTGCCTTAATATAGGTGCATGCTGATCCTCTGCCACTGTCCTCAGGATGCTGTTGTCACTCCCCCGCAATCGATTCATCAGCGACGCCACCTTTGAAAAAAGAGAACGAGGCGTTCGCTGACGTGTACGAGTTCTCGTCAGCGCAAACATTTCAGACGCACTACAAAAGCGGGGAAGTCTCAACATCCTGAAGATATTGTTATATTGGTGAGTCGAGGCCTGTTTGCTGCTGTAGCTCGACACTTCAATAGGCACCGAACTGATGTAGGTACCTAGTAGATACTGTTTGTATATACGAGTATACAAACTGAAAGGTGTGGTAAAAATAAAAGATCAACCAAAGTGTATCAGATCTAGATCTTATATTCAGAGATACTAAGACATAATTGTAAATAGCCTATAACCGTCCCACTGCTGGGCAAAGGCCTCCATCATTGAAATCAAGTCATCGCTACAATTGATGGGTAATGGCTTAATCACCACGCTTGCCAAATGCGGGTTGGTGATCGCGAACCCGGGCTATGCACCGAATAAATCCGAACACACACTTTGCCCAACCTGGGAATTGAACCCGGGACCTTCGGGTATCAGGCCGAGCGCTTTGCCACTCGGCCACCGAGGCGTTAAGACACAATTATTAGCTTTAATTTGTTATGCAATTTTTAACTAAATCTAATGTAACGTCACACCAAAATAAACAAGTCACAGCCCTAGTGGTTTAGTAGCCTCTGTGTACATATATTTTTGATCACTCAGCGCTGCTTGCTTAGCTTATGCGCGCCTAACGCGCATGACTTCATCAATATAAATATTAAATGTACAATTGCATGACAAATTAAAGTTAACAATTTATCTTTTACTAACAACACATACAATCTAGATCGGATACACTTTGGATCTTTTCATTTTTACCACACCTTTCTGTAACACGTTGTATTTACTTTTAATGTTGTTATCTCTGATTAATAAATTATGTTTGTATTTATGTGTGCTTATGTAGTAAATAAATGCTTCTCTATTTGTATATCTATGTCTACGTCTGTCTTTGAATTGAAATAAACTGATTGTAGATATACTAATCATAGTTAAGAATTCAGTTAATGAGTGATTGAAAAAAAATCGCAGGTAGAGAAGATCAAGAGACGTATTCAGTTGGGATGGTCGTCTATAATCGTCTGGAAGACGTGTTTAAATCAACGCTACCACAATGACTCAAGACCAAGGTTTTCAACCAGTGTGTCTTGCCGAAACATGGGCAAGACAACAAACTAAGGAAAACATGTACAAAATTACAGTGGCACAAAGATCTATGGAGCGCGCCTGCCAGGCATCCGCTTACACCGAGTCCGAAATACCGTGATTAGGAACCTTACGGACGTCGGCAAACGGATCACACGGCGCGACTGGGGGTGGGCGTGGGCAGGACACGTGGCTAGACGGGAAGGTAACAGAGTGGTGGCCAAGAAATACCACAGACACACACACACACACACACACACACACACACACACACACACACACACACACACACACACACACACACACACACACAAAATACCATACAGTCAAAACAAAGCAAGAAAACAAACAACAAAAAAAAACAATTAAATGAAAATATAAACAAAAACCAGTGTGTGAGGCCAACAAGGACCCTGTCTCAGCATATTACCCCTACAACACTCGAAGATGGGCCGAGCACCGTAGGAGCGCTGTTATGGCGCAGGACCGTGAAGAGTGGCGTGCGAGGGAAGAGGCCTATGCCCTGCAGTGGACGGAAGTGGGCTGATTATGATGATGATGATGAAGTGATTTAAATGAAATTACAAACAAGGATTTATTTTACTTTGATTAGCTTACTACCAGCACACGTTTTCCCTCCTTTCTATGGTATGGGGTCCTTCAAGCGAAGCGTGAAGAAGCACCTTGTGGGCCGGCAGAGTGAGGTTGACTGATGCTGCGTTGTTTTTACGCTGCACCAGTTGTCTTCGCGTCTGGACTCCATTTCCACTTAGATAACATCAGGTGGTATGGAGTCATTTGCCGTGCTAAGTATAAAAACATATTTTTACAATATAGTGTTTTGCTAGAACTTTGATGCTGTCTGTACCTAGACGGAAGGGTAAGGCCCTTTCATTTATAAATGACGGTAAGTAGTGCCACTCGCATGACCTACTTCAGCGGAAGCCAATTCAAAGGTGTCTGTCTCCACCCTTACAGCCGGCTGCACCGAAGCAGCTTTGCGTCTAACGTTTTAAGTTTTACTGTTTGCCATAACGCTTTGCATCAATACAACTTAGGAGCAGAAACAAATGTATGTAAGAAACAAAAACAACCGTTTATTAACCGAAAAAAAGTTTACACATTTGTTACACGAAAACACTTTTTATGAAAGGTTGGTGTAACTGGCACTTAGGATATTGAACCATATATTAATCTGGTGCACGTATCCTGTCAGCCCATGGGAACCATCGACGAAATACCAAAAAAAAAAGAAAAAACACTTGAGCGGAAAGAAGGGCGGACGTGTGACCGCAGCCTCCGCTCCTTGAAAGCCTCCATACGTTTGTCTCTTTCTAACAGTATGGTGCTGTAAAGGACAACTTTATGCGTCGCCACTAAGACTTCCGTATGATTGTTTTGCAATTTAATATCATATCCAACTTAAATATTACCTTTCCTATATTTTTATATACATTTGACTAAATTAAAAAATTATTAAATAATTATAATTAGCATAAACTAAGTATCTTCTAACACATTACGCAATTTTTTATTAAGGTGATATTTAATAAATAAAACTTAAATAGTATTTAATGAAAAGAAAATATGAAAATAGATATGCATTAAGTTCAGAAACAATTAAATATTGTCAGTATCTTTTGCTATAGTTATTATATATAGTTATTTATTTTAACAATTTAATAAATGTTAAACATCCACAATGCTAATATTAATGTCATGACAACAGTTAATTTATCTTAGCTCTTAATTAGTAATATAACTCCTACAATTGCGTCAATCTTATTATCTAATACCTTTAAACGAGCAATTCTTGTATATATGTATATATAAAATCGAATCTCGGAAACGGCTCCAACTATTTTCATGACATTTAGTATGCAGGGGGCGGGGGGGTTTCGGGGGCGATAAATCGATCTAGCTAAGTTTCAATTTTAGATTCATTCGGTCATCCAGGTACTTAATCTTTAATCGAAAAGCTTTTTAGTTACATTCAAAACTTTTGTTACAGACTTTAAAAATTTGAAATCAGAATTGCTTGACGTTTACCACTTTCTATTCACAATGTGATTACTTAGAATTTTATGAACCTAGAGAAGATATTCGCTTCTGGTTACGTTTTTAACAAATGCAGTAGCGCTGCGCCTAGATTGATTGAATTTATTAAGTTTTTATATTAATCTCACTCTGAGAATAAATGTCTGTAAACCTTAACCACTTTCAATTCAAAATTAAAGCAACTAACCGAACCAAGAACAGCGCTTAACCTCAAGTAACAAAGCATGGCTTCCAATAGAAAAGTGTTTCAAATAACTTCACCAACAGACAATAGATGTCGCCGCAAGATGAAGATGAGCAGTGTCCATGACCTCACGAGCCTTCGAACCGAAGAAAAACGAACAACAAGAAGGACGGGTCCACAACATACTAGCCCAAGCAACAAAGGAACATCAAGACGCTTTTATAAAGCTTCATTCAGCTTAACCCTATTAAATTTAGTGTTAGTTGATCTCCCGATAGCGATAACTTAGTGGAACTATGTGTGTGGTGTGAATTGAAAAGCGTTCCTTCTGAATGTGCGCCCTTTGTGTCGGTACGCAACGGGATCGTTGCTAGGCGACGGGCCCACACGTGCGGCCTTGGCCAAGGCCGCGGCAGCCCCAAACTTCGTGGGGCACAGCATGAGCGACAGCAGAAGGCTGCTTGGGTGTACTTACACCACATAGGATTATAAAAAAACGTATTGTTTTTATAAGTCTGAATCAAGAACGCATTCGGACAACCAGACCTATGCCTGGTGTTAATGTCAATCAAGGAGAGCCAACCAGCTGAATCAATGAATTAATGCACAATTTTGTGAAGACAAATAAGATCGTATCTTTTCCGGCGCACTTGCAATGAAATCATACAAAATTTAGACCTATCACGGTAGCTATTAAGCAATCGACCAAAATTATATTTACGCGCAACATATTTTAAGCAGCGTCTTTGCACTCTAGAAGGCTATCGCATCAACATGAATATTAAAGTAAGGGGACCAAATCGGACAGCAATATTCTAGTACACTTCTGACTAAACTAAAGAAAAGGCACAATACACTGGTTTCTTAAAAATTTTAGTTGGTCTGATTATAAGCCAGTCAGAAATGACCCTTAGGTCATTTTGAAGTGCTAAGCTCTGCTCTAAGTTCTTGACATCAGTAAAAATTTTGAGATTGTCTGCGTACAGAAGAGAGGTACAGGATAAGCGGCTGACCAAGTCGTTTATAAAAACGACAAACAGAAATGGACCAAGATGGGACCCCTGCGGAACGCCTGAATAAACATGAACAGGCGACGATGAAAAACCGTTGACTGTAACAAGCTGAGTCCGGTTACTCAAAAAGGAAATAATCCACCTAAGCAGACACCCATGAATGCCATAGTGTTCAAGTTTAAGACTGAGCAGACTATGATTGACCTTGTCAAAAGCCTTGCTGAAGTCCAGATAAATTGCATCGACCTAACCTCCAGCAGCGAATACCTGACACAGGTAGTTTATAAACCCTAAAAGGTTACATAACGTAGATCTTTTTCTGACGAATCGGTATTGCTTGTCTGATATAAAATTACTTAGGTGATGATGAAGTGAAGTATATGTTATGTTTGAGATTCAAATAGCTTAGCAATATAAGATAAAATGCTAATTGGCCGACAGTTAGTACATGATGTTTTGTTTCCAGATTTGAATATCGGAATAATATGAGCAATTTTCCAACGCAAAGGAAAAATGCCGGACGCTAGAGACTTGTTAAACTCAATAGCTAGCGGGAAGAATAGCTCTTCTAAACAATTTTTTGTAAATTTTGGTGGGATCTCGTCAGGACCTGGATCCTTCCGCTAACTAACTCATTTTAAGGTAAATTGCACGTTGACTTTTTTTTATTTTGTGTAAAGACTGGTTAATCGCACGAGGCATAATAATGCTTACCTTGAGAGACTGAAGGCTAGGAGGCAGATCAAAAACCGATCCAAAGTATTCAGAAAAAAGTTTGCAAATGCCTTGACCATCTCAGTAAGTTTTATTATTAAAAGTCATAGTGTGTGGTATAGTAGAACCACCCTTCCGTCATTGACATACCGCCAGAACACTTTAGGATCATCGCACAAGGACTCTTCTACTGAACACAGAAACGTTTTATAACATTTTGCAATTAGAGATTTGCATCTACTCCGCAGCAAAGAGAAGGTATCATAGTCTTGAGGGTTATATACAACGAATTAAAGCCCGGCTGTACCAAATGGGGTATTTATTAGACGTGTTTCTTGTAAGTGGCGTATTCATCGAAATAATCTGGTTTATTGTATCATAAAATACGTCTACACATTCATAACGTCGTCTGATGAAAGCAGCTCCTCCCAGTTAGCAAGTTGCAATTCAGATTTCAGATGTCATAATTGCACCGACCGGTTGCAAGTTGTAGCTAGAGGGAAGAGGTAAAAAAAAACTTAAAGGTGAGAGGCGGGTCAGACCCTTGATAATTTGTCCACATATACCTACTTAACACATACGAATGCGAGGTACTAGCACAGAATAACTAATAGTACTGTACTAGCGCGTTTGGACGACACGTGATGCGGCGCGGTGGGTCGGGGAACAGCTAGTAAATAATAAAATCGCTGATATATGTAAATTTGGTAATCAGGCATATGGCCTTCCTGATAGGAAGTAGATACCATAGCCTATGGACATTTGCAACACCAGAGGTTTGACTCAACACAAAATGTTTCTATTATTAAAATTTTGTACTACTTCAAACCGTTCGTCTGCGTCATCACTAAACATTTTGAATGTCTGACGTCCGCGTCAGTCTGCGATTTTCGTGTACTGAACGATTATGTAATCTGTTTCCAAACTTTGATACGTTGGTTGCTCAATGAAACTGGACAAGTTTTACCAAAAAATGTGAGTCGAAATACGTTAAAGGGCGGGCAGTTTCTAACTCTTTGCAGACTCTCGAGAATCTTCCTAAAATTATCATATAAATATGATTATTATACTCAATTATTAAAGTTTCGTATGATTATTGATTGCCACATAAAAATAATTTAAATTATAATCATGTGAATAACTTAAATGATCTTTTACTCGTAGATCTGCAGAGCTAATTTTGCATGTTAGGTTAGGTTTGAATCATTTAACAGATGTATCTGTTAAATGATTCAAATGTCAATTCAATTCAACATTTTTTAGTAACATAATATGTTTCTGTAATTGGCTT
The DNA here is from genome assembly GCA_949315975.1 of Eudonia truncicolella. Classification (NCBI taxonomy): domain Eukaryota; kingdom Metazoa; phylum Arthropoda; class Insecta; order Lepidoptera; family Crambidae; genus Eudonia; species Eudonia truncicolella. Next base: position 2,155,397 of record OX438839.1, read on the forward strand.
ATGTTTAAGTAACATCTTCTGTATCTTGTGTTTAGATAAATGCTGTTGAAACATTGTTGAATAAATAAATAAATAAATAAATAAATGTCGATGATTATTACTGATTAAAAAATATATAAAAAATTAAATAATAATAACACATACCATTCATTATTGTTTTCTAAAGTTTACGCGTTAGTTTAAGTTTACATACCATTCACATAAAAAAAACTATACCACGTTACTCATTTCCGTTTTATTATGAACATCTATTATATAGTGTAGTTGATGAATGATCATGGAAGATAAATAACCAGGCGGCGTCGGCGCCGACTGGTTTAATTAATCGAGTGAAGTTACTGCTTTCATGTGAGCTGTATCCTCTAATAATATATACAGCATAAACATTTTTCTTATCCTTCAAGGACGCCACTATAATTACAGATATACCAAATCAATTCAAAGTTTCTATGCTTCTATCTTCACTAGGTTCACTGTTTGTTTTAATGCTTATTCATTATATATATATATATATATACATATATATATATATATATATATATATATTTTTTTTTTTTTTTTTTCAGTTACCAGTTGAGAACTGTCCCGCCCAAGCTGCCATTAGCTCTGCATCTGCACTGCCCACTGCTGTTTGAACTTAGCAACACTTTGGGCTATGACGGTAACCTCTGTCCTTCCACGGATTTCCTAATTTCTGATTCGGCCTTTGCGAAACTGCTTAATCTCAGCACTCGCAGACCGGGCGCGTTAACCACTGCGCGCCGCCGTCGAGCTCCTCCGAGATTGTAAATAATGCAAACAATTTTATATTTGATAGACTTTTATTTAGAGATCACCGATTAGATTTAAAATATCGTACCCCTGATCAGTAAAACAGATAACGCCATGAGATGAGATTAATAAATGCTGAGGAGAGAGAGAATGAATTTAATATAACTTATTTTTATTCTGCGAGGATTTCGTCCAATCCAATACTGTACATCAAGCTAATACGCTTTTTATTTAAAAATGAATACAGTAACTTGTTGCATTCTTATACCTAGACTATAGGAACGGTTTTGCATTGGGGCGAGGAGGATACCGTACGTCGCACTACTCTTTAATAAGTCTACTCTTTAAAATGTCTTAAATAAATAAATAAATAAAATTTCCTGCACTCACACCAATTATCTAGCCCAAGAGAAGCTTCATCATGAAACTCGTTAAATGGTTACTAGACAACGGATAAACATACTTAAAATACTCAAATACATACTTGTTATACATAGAAAACACCCGGACCCGAGACAATTTAGAAAAACAATAGTTTCTAAATTGACCCGACCGGGGATCGAACCCGGGACCTCAGAGATGGCGACACCATGAAAACCGGTGTACAAACCATTCGACCAAGGAGGTCGTCAAAACCAACTACTAAGTCGCACTAACAAGCTTACTTTTAGCCTTTTCACTCCTCTAGGAACGGTCTCTAAGTATCTACGTGTTAGGCTTAGCCCCTCATGTCAAAAGGTTGCAAATAGTCCTGGACACCATTGAGTTACGAGATGTGAGCATTTACTTGCTTTAGAAAGATTTACTAGCTTTCCACGCGGTACCTGTTCCGCGGTTTGTGCGCAGTTGACTGGTTTTTATGCAGCAACTTGTTAGTTTAAATCAAAATTCAAAAAATTCAAAATTCAAAATGATTTATTTAGTTTAGGCTACAAGTAGCTCTTGTGAATGTCACTATGCCATCGGTTCGTAAGTCTACTCTGGGCGGGAGATCTTGTACTGAGATGAACCGGCAAGAAACTCAGCAAGTGTCCAGCTCTTTTCTCCCTTACAGCGTCAAGAATATTGGAAAATGCCCTAATACAGCAGGACACTTTCCATTACAAATAAACACAAAAAATATGGAAGACAACCACAACATGTAAAAAAAAAAACACAAAATAAAAAAAACTAAGTTAACAAATTTACATCAGGTAAAAGTTTCAATTTCCACAATGTCATACAGTACCACTCAGTACTCTAAAAAAATTGGTTAAGAAAAACAAAGTCAAACTACAGTGAATATAAGATAAGTATGCAAGAGCAGACCAGCCCCCACAATCCTCCAATCGTTATTCGGCATTTACAATGTTGTCATCACAGTATCAAAATCATCATTATCACATCACACCACGCGGGCCCGGTGCGGTGCGGTGGTTGTTAACGACTGCTTATGCCGCCGCGACCAACGGCTTTACGTGCCTTCCGAAGCACGAAGGAGAAGCTCGAGAGGATAAATTTTTGGTCACCCATCCGATGGCCGGCCTTTGCGGAAGTGGCTTAACCTTAGCAATCCCAGACTGGGCGCGTTAACTACTGTGCCATTGAGTATCGAAATACTGTTGTCATTTTTTCAAATGTTATTTTCAGTTCTCAAAACTTATTTTACGATTATATATAAAGCAAGTACTAATTAAAATAATATTTTCGGTGTAGTACAACTTTCTTTGAGTGAATGATTTGTAGGATTGGTTCAGTACATCCAGAGATAACCTCCTATAAACAAACAAACAAAATGTCACCTCTTTTTAATATTAGGTTAAAAAAAAACAATTTATCACATCTAAAATACGACTATAAGTTTATTAACTGTGCTTTGTTATGATAAACACTAATTAAAACTAATGTATAAAATAAACGCGAGTAGATCCGTAAAAGTAGTTTCATTGCAAGTGTGTTGTGTTAACGCTTACCTCCGTAAGGTAAACGTTTCGTCCCCAAGCAGAGGTTCTGTGTCCGCGCTCTGCGGTTCGGTGCCCGGGCGGGTCACACGTTTTTGTGCGGATGTATGCGCTGCGCAGGTGACGTACCGTTTGTAAACAAAAGCCTTTCTTTCTCCACATTTCGGTCCAAACTCGAACGCTTTATAGACAGGATGTCAATATCATATGATACTTGAACGAATAGTGTTGCCACATCTATTGAACCCTTTTGAGCGTACTTGTGAGTTGGCTAAGAGATACGGGCTTATAGAACGTGTGTATTGTTATAATAATGGCAGATAGTTTGCACCTCCGATATTACAGATAAGCTATTTCTATCTGACTGGTTGTCTGGGAGAAATCATGAAAAAATTAAATTACTAATTGTTTTCAATTGAAATTTGTTTGGTGTCCCATTGCTGGCCTAAGGCAATCCAACATTGGGAAATCGGGCCATCGTTCACCAAGCTGCGCCAATAAGGGTGGGTTGGTGGGTTGGTGATTGCTCATAACAACAGCAACCGGAAAAACACAACCTTTAGAATGTACATTTTATTTTCATTTTTCCAGAGAAAATGCGTTCTGCGTACCATCGCGTACGGCGAAACCCGACGGGTGAGACTTCTGCTTCCCCAAAATGGTACGGGGAGGTTTTCCCACCACAAACTTTGGGGTGTCCTGCTAGACGTAAAGGGGAGCCCCTGGTACGCTATTGCGCTACCGCAGCAGCCTGCTTTTAACCTTTACGATATAAGGTATTGTAGTGTGTGACTCACCTTACTCTATTATTACACTTGAATTGCATTATTAGCCTGACATGTATACAGTAATAAATGATACGTCAAAGACTACTGTTCCAGTTGGTCGACGTATGGGAGGTTGTAATGATGGAGGGTTCCATGGCGATGGTAAATAACGACTGCGGCTCTTTATGTGATGTTGTATATTTACAGTGACTACATTGTGACTAACTTATTATCTAATCCAAGACTATTTATACAATATAAACTATGTAGATGTTGGAGGGAGGATGCCGTGTCTTATCTTAATCAGATCTACACGCGATTAGGAATGCGTTTACTCTTGTAATACGTAATAAGAAATTATGTGGCGACCGCAGACCGCCACAACTACCTTGTTTAATTAGCTCTCCCAGTCGTCCCGTCAGTGCAATATGATGCCAGCTCACTGGAGTATGTCATTCAATCTTTTTACACGAGCAGCTTGTGGGTCAATTCCACTCAAAGGGCATACAGTGCTCTTCTGTAGCATGTCCGGGATGTTTTTATGCCATTAGGCGCAAACGTATCTCCTCACTGCTACGCAGAGTGCGTGCTAGTAGTAACACAGCTCTCTGAAGGCAATTTCAGATAAATATGACTGCCCAGTACAATCATTTATTATAAAATATGTAATTAAGGCAGTTAGGTAATTTTAATGAATTCCCATTTTTATTATTTAATTTTTTACTAAAATATTTTTAAGTACCCTTTGTTACTATCCATAATTGTTATCTTATAATAAATGAATTATTTATTAAAGGCTTTAATTTAAAGCAGCGTCTTCGGGTGACAAACGAGGTTCGAGTTAAAATGAAGCCATACAAATTCTCGTTTTAGCAAACATGATCGAATGGAGAATAAGCTAGCACTATGCACTCTGGAAGATCCAATGTCTGTGAATCAGCTCCACAAATTGAATAAACTTGAACCTGAATCTGATCTGACAGCAGCCTTCGCGCCAGTGAGCGGTCTAACTTTGGCATTGTGTAAAATATTTACTGTTCTCAAACAAAAAGAACTTAAACTAGGTTAGTTAATAAACACATACAATTTATTTATGTACATATTTACTGGTTATTATTTGCTGTCTGTCTAGTATGTAGCAAGCCGTGATGGGAGGTATAAATGAATACACCGTTTGCACACTAATGTTCTGTATTATTTGTTCACACAATGTTCACACAACAATGTTACATATCTGACTCCGTATTTAATACGCGGATTACAATTAATAGCGACAACCTGACGTTAAGGTGTACGGTGTGCGACTGGCGACTGCAGGGGCGAGCTCCCGTTCGCTCGCTATTGCTATATCAGCATTCTAGGAAACAATACAATATTGTGTCGCCACACATATATATATATATATACCTACATATTTACACATATGCAGAAATGGTCGAAAAAAAGAAACAATTATAAACAACTTTTACGAATGATCTTCTGTTTAATTTCTATACTTGAACCCTATGACTACAGTAAATGATCGAAAATGGCCAAGATAAAAAAGTAGTATTTTTTCATTGTAGTAACAGTATTTATTGCCATGATGATGAAAGTGAAAGTGAAAGTGTTGCAGACAGTATATTAACAATTAGTAATTTTGACTGACTATTGGCTGAATAGTACTTGAATATTAAAGTTATTGTTTTAGTTTTTGAACGGGTTGAAAACGGATTACGTTATAGATTAAGAAAAAAATACTAGTCTCGTAATATTATTTGTTTCTCTTATAAAGTTTCAAATTTATGGTAGTTAATGGTCTGCAGGACGGGCAGGCTTCCATTCCGATTCTAACTGCTTATCTATGGCCATAGCTCACGGCTACGTGCTACGAGCTACGAATGATCGTAACGCCACGGTTAGAAGGCTATTGTTGGAATTAGAAGTGTTAGATAATTGAAATGTTTATTTATTGATGTGTAACATCTTTCCACTCGCCTTCTATATATACAATTTGTGGGAGTGATTTCGCAGAAATGCGACGGAAGTAGCGTAACAGCGTGATCCGCTCGCCTTCTATATATACAATATGTGGGAGTGATTTCGTAGAAAAAGTAACAGTAACAGTGCTTACCTTAGCAGTAACTTACCTTCAGCAGTCTCCTTATTTTTGAAGTAAGCCAGTGCATGAAATAGTAAGTACTTCATTTGCGAGTTTGCTAGCGAAATAAAAAAAATAATAATAAAAAAAAGAGAGAAAAAAAAAGAGAAAACGTTATTGTAAATTGTAAATTCGATTTTCTATAAGCCTCGTTTGTTTTTTTATTTGATTTTATACACCATCGACAGTATCATGTTACACATTAATAAATGTTAATAATACATCAGCCCGCACATCAGACTACCACAAACTGTCAAATGTCCCCAATAGACTTTGAACTTTATGTCTTAGGCATGTGGTTGAACATTTATTGAAGAAATTTGACAGTTTTGGATAGGTTTATGTGCAGGCGTCTTTACTTAAGGACTAGTTTTAAGGATACTGTTTACAGGCGTATACAGCATTCAAAAATTAAGTTGCAACCAATAATAATAAAAAATGGTTATGATCCAAAACTAATAGTAGTTTTATTAGATAACAATTTAAAAATTAACCAGAATTAATCTTTCGAACAAAAAACAAAAAAAAAACTTCTGGGTAGTGAATTCATTATAGCCCGTTGTAGAATGCTGTAGTCTTTTGTAACTTCTAAGTGACCTTCTATAATATAGGGAGAAAAATGCCCTTACTGAGTGTCTTGTCGGTTCTTCTCAGTACAATGTCTCTCCGCTCGTAGATATAGGAGCCGATACTACCGATGGCGTAGTGACATTTATGAAAGCTCTAATTTTTGCGTCTACATAATTAAGTTTATTGACCATATTAATGGATTATGAATGGACAGACAGATTGCCAGGCCACATATCATTTACACCGCGTCTCGTAAGAGAAGGGAAACATGGCCTTGACATGGTACAATTCCTAAATCAACAACCTGAACAGTAGGTACTATAACAACACCACATATTTCTCGTCTCAGCTCTTTGTTATTAAACAAGTAATTCTATACTTTTCCATATATATTTTTGGCAAGTATACATTACTGCTGACGTACTCCTACCAATTACCTATATTATATCACTAGTTGTTGCCCGCGACTTCGTTCGCGAAGACTACAGTAACAAAATAAAAGTAAAAAAAATAAAGTATCCTATACCTATGCTGGTCTGGGTCATGGTCTGTATACGAGGAAAGTTTCATTAAAGTCCATTCAGTAGTTTTTACGTGAAAGAGTAACAAACATCCATCCATACTTACAATCTTTCGCGTTTTTAATATTAGTAGGACAGGAGGAGCTCGATGGCGCAGTGGTTAACGCGCCCTGTCTGCGTTTGCTGAGGTATAGCAATTTTCGCAAAGGCCCGGTCATCGGATGGGGTGACCAAAAATGTATCATCTCGAGCTCCTCCGTGCTTCGGAGGGCAAGTAAAGCTGTTGGTCCCGGCTGGATTAGCAGTTTTAACAACCGCAACCCGCACTGAGCCCGCGTGGTGGTTTATGTCCCGTTCTCTATCCATCCATAGGAAAGGCTTGTGCTCCAGCAGTGGGCGCGTATATGTGCTGGAGATAATGACGATGCTGATTCTTACCTTGGTTCTTATAAATAAACGATTATCAGTTACGTGCGTGTTTCTATCACGATCATCATTATATCACAACTAGGTAATAGTAACTATATCGTCATCATCATCTTATGATGTACAGCCCGTACATTAAGTGGTCCTTCGAGCCAGATCAAAACAGACAGATTGCAGCGTCGCGCTGTACGCATTATCGGCAATGCAGAGGTCACTAATACTCTCGAACCTCTGCAATTGCGTAGAGATATAGCGTCAATCAGCGTCTCTATCGCTTATACCACTTTCGTGCTGCTCTCCGGAGTCATCGCTTCACTGTTACACATATCCTATCGCGCACAAAGAAATGTGGTGGCTCGTTTCTTTGTCGCTCCTCCAAAAGATGGAATAGTCTACCAGCACACGTTTTCCCTCTTTCCTACGATATGGGGTCCTTCAAACGAGGCGTGAAGAAGCACCTTGTGGGCCGGCAGAGTGAGGCTGACTGATACTGCGTTGTTTTCACGCTGCACCAGTTGTCTTCGCGTCTGGACTCCATTTCCACTTAGCATCAAGTGGTCAGTCATTTGCCGGGCTTAGTGTAAAAAAAAACTAGAAACTATTAAATTATTATTTGATAAGATTCATTGTAAATTTCATTACACTTGCAAAAAACACATTCGCATGTTGATGCTTATTTTAATTTCATACTTCAATCAGTGAATTTGACTTATGTAATTTGACCCTTTGTAATGTTAGATCCACTAAGAATGTAGAAGAACTCGCTTGCAACCATTTGTGAGTGAGCCTCCAACTTTGCATATTGAACAATGACGATCAACTCTTAGCGTCTCCAACAACTCTACGAAAATATTCATACCTACTCCAAAACACAGAATACCGCCACATTGTTTTTGTAAATTATGCGATTCATCCTCCTCCCTGGAACTTAGCCTAACCACAAGATAAGGACACTGCAGAAGGTAAGCTTCGACGCACAGATAGCCAACCTCCCACGGACACGGAATCTCGCACCAGCTACGCTCGGACTGGTTCAAGATGGTCCGAGATTTCGTGTCTTGTGATTTTGCCTACGTTGCGTTGCTCAGGCGCGATATGTATTAAGTTGACCTTCTGGATCTCCTTATTTTGTGGCCTGACTCCGACAAGCGGAGATGAATCTTGTCGTCTTAGCATTAGGGATTTAATTTGAGATTTCCGCGGATTACTTGGCGGAAAGGAATACAATCCTATAAATAAGCAACGCGTGCAATGTGCACAGTCATAACACAAATGATTGCTGAAGGGATGATTTCTTTTGGCTGACTTTATGCGATGGATTTTGTGTTTAATATTTTTCCGATTGTTTTTTAATCTATCAGACTGATGAGTATTGTCTATGGGATGGTGAAGCCTTGACCAATACATTCCAATTTGTCGTTATATGAAAAAAAAACCTTTTTTTGAAATGGGAAAAACTCATTTCTTTCTAATCTACTAACCATTTCTACTTCTTACACTTGATTTGATATATAAACTATATGAAGAGCTCGAGGGCGCAGGCAGGCAGGATAGGTGACCAAAAATTTATCATCTCGAGCTTCTCCGTGCTTCGGAAGGCACGTAAAGCCGTTGGTCCCGGCTGCATTAGCAGTCGTTAACAACCACCAATCCACACTGGGCCCGCGCGGTGGATGATGGCCCATTCTCCCTGTCCATCCATAGGGAAGGCATGCCCCAGAAGTGGGGACATAAAAATGAGGTGGCAACGGTGATATATAAACTATGGATATACAAACTATGCATAAGTGAAGCACATTTCACAGTTGTCAGCACCTTATTGTAGAATGATAGGGTTTAGATCTGCAGCTACTGAGCTCTTCCAAGATTTTTATTTTACTTAGTATTATTTTATTTATTTATTTAAAGACTTTTGCAACATAAATTACATGGCGGACTTGCGTGCCTGAGACATTCTCTACCAGTCAACCATAGGGTGGTGCAGAGATAACATGGTAGGTGCAATTAGGTTAAGACAAAAAAAATATATCATAAGATGCACCATATATACAATACCAATTTATATAGGTATATATTATAGTATTACATATTACATATATATATATTACATACTCAATAAATTCTTACTAACTTTTGAGATGAAACAGAGCGAGTTGGTATACCTACCGAGGTGGTTTCGCGTCGCGCGTCTAAAGGTGAAACCTAATGAGAATATGAACCTATTGAGCGCGTCGGAGATCTGGGCTTTGTTTGGATGGCTCGTGGGTTGTGATGTAAGTCACCTTGAGTCGCGCGATGCGATAACATTCAATATATGACACTTTCGATCGGTTGAATAGTCAATGTTAAAATGTTAAGTTTACAATGTAGCTAGTCTCGGAGAAGCGGTTTAAGCTGCATGCATAAATACCCGCGTTTATTTTCTAAAAAACAGAGATTTCATTAATTACTATTATAATATCATGTACATAACGCTAATTTGTAAAACAAATCTTTTTAATGAGTAGATATGAAATTATTGTGTCAATTCAATTAATTTATCTAAATTAAATCACATATTGTGTTGTTACAAGAGTACTTATACTTTTTCCAGCCTAGAAAATGAAGAAAACGCCTTCGTCAGATTTATTATTTTGTTAAATAAGCCTTCGAAAAATCAATATAATATTTTTTTATATTTATACCATATAGTATTTTGTATTTATTAAGTTATAATATGAAAATTTCAACTTTTTTCTGTTCAGTGATATCGGCCATGATGCCAGCTGCATCATCGAGAGACCCAGGTATTATTTTTGACTGATCGAAGAGGTCTATGGAAACCCATCATACAAAATATTAAATCCCAGCCCCAACACCATACTGCCAGACCAAAAGATACTGTAAGCTCTTTCTGCGTAAAACGGAACGCACCTGATTAAATTTAAACGAGGGTATACAAGCTACTAACTAATTATGAGACGACCAACACCTCAGTTTCCCTGTGACCACGGACCCTGCAAAGGGTTTGAAACGTCAGGATAAACATTAATTAAAACTAATGTGTAAAATAAACGCGAGTAGATCCGTAAAAGTTGTTTCATTTCAATGTGTAGTGTTCGCGTAAACTTTAAAAAACAATATGGGTCTATGGAAATTCAAGCTATATCTAAGTCTGCAAACTCCCAACAGGGGGGCGTGCAGCGGGGCGTGCAGCGGGGCGTGCAGCGGGGCGTGCAGCGGGGCGTGCCGCGGGACGTTCTCCATACTCGATGTTGATATTTTAAATATTTTTTGTATTCTGTGTAACTTTTATGTTCTCTGCTATATAAGTTTCATCAATAAATATGTCTAATCAATGTACAATGATTCAATATATTTCTTCAGAACCTTCCGAATTCTACGACCGTTTCTTGTTATTCCAAAACGAGCTAGTTTAGAACTGATAGATCATCAGTTATAAACAAGCTCGTGACTGCCTCCCTTCAACAACAAAAAAGATACTGGCGCTAACCAGATTTTGCTTTGCACTTCGAACAGACAGACAGAATCTTCCCCCCTAGTCCCTTATTCATAAACGTAGCCTAAAACTAGTTTGACTTACATTCGTCATTTGCCAACCAGGTTTAATTATTTGCGTTTATGAATAAGGTAGGTATACCGAACTAATGAACCGACTTCAAATACTAAGTTTCAGTTTAAATACAGATTTCAGTAAGTTTACGGTGAAGAAGTTCTCTGCAGCCCTACTATAGAGTTTGCGAAAACAGGGTGCTCTGTGCAAGTTTTACGCTAAAACGAGAATTTGTATGGGGAAATTTTAGCTCTCTTCGTATTTCCAGTAGGGGCTGCTTCAATGCCATACAAATATTCGTTTTTGTTAACGTGAACTAATAGCGAATGAAACTCACATTACCACCCGTATTTGCTCGCGTCAGCGTTTATGTTTTGCGCACATAAATACGTTCTGTATTTCTTCAGCTGTCACAGGATGAAGTGAATTTCTTTTTACCGTATAATGTGTAATGCCTTCTGATGTGTATTTTGCAATGGCGAGTAAATGTTATGTACGTATCCTCTTCTGCGCCACAGAGAGTGTAATCGAAGTAAGCTCATAGTAGGGGTAGCCTCATTGTAGCTACAGAGGGTACGGTAGGTGACCGCCAAGTCACAAAATAAGGAGAAACTTAAGTCCGAGCGCTGTTACGAGATTCTGTTCCCGCGAGGCTATCCATGTGTGTGCTTGAGCGCGTTTTTGTGATTTGTGGCCAAGTCTAGTAATGTGACATATCTCTTCTTGTTACGTCTGTCTGTGTATACACCGTGAATTTTAAGTCGTTGTTTTGCCTTAGGCCTCTTCCTCACCGGATCGGTGCGCTTTCGTTTCGGTACCGCCTCCCTCTGCACCGAATCTGTACAGATTGTTTATTAAGGCCTTATGATTACATGCGCTCGGTACCGAAACGAAAACGCACCGATCCGATCGGTGAGGAAGAGGCCTTAATCAGGTGATAATACTCATGAATACGTTCCTAACCTAACCTAACTTTTTGTATGAGACCAATTCTGAATTCTTTAAAACAAATTAGCTGTTCTATATAGATTACAATAATACTTAATTAATTACCCAAAATGTATAGAAAAGCATTTTTTTTTAAAGATTTTAGAGTTGGTTTAACTACTCACACGATGTATATTGTTTATTGTGTTAAATGATAAGAAAGACAGGGTCAAATAAAAGATGTAATTCGAAAGTTATAGTTTATATTAGATTTATAATAAGATATGTAGTCTACAAAATTTCACAAATTTCACAACGTTATTTGAACCTAAAGCGTCTACCCATTTTATTACGAAAATAAAATCATCGAAATCACTGGATCTACGAACGACGGGAGCTGATTTTACGCAACCATTATTTTTTAAAATATAATCTAATAGGCAGTTATTTTATTCACGCATATCTTTACATGAGTAAGTCAAAAACTAATAACGGTAAAAAAATAAAAAAATATCAATCCATAAAACCAGCCCCCCGTTAAATCAACACAACAACGTCGTCCCATACATATACAATAATATTTATTATCGTTATATTTAACTAGAGTTATACAGAATAATGATTCCTATGAAATATAATTATGCATTTTTTTAATTTATTCAATATAATAATAATAATAATACTTAATAAGTATCAAATAGGTAATGGTTAGTCAATGTCGTACTACAGACTACTATAGTTAATATAATAATGAATGAGTCATATTATTTCTTTATCATTTAATCAGTTATTTATTATTATTATTTAAATTTATTATTACTCGATATTATAACCAGTAAACGAACATACAGCAGCCTCGGCCCGGCGGGCGCACATAATCACAAAAAAAACATCGTCAACACATAAAATAATAATCAATAATAATAATCATACAGATAAAAATCATCCATAAAAACATTACAATAAAAATCTAAACATTAAAACACGCTTAAAACAAACATTATATTAATATTATTATAATCATAGTGTACGTACGTATAAGCGAATAATCGTATAGTCAAAATAATGTGAGCATGGCGCGCGGGGGAGCGGGGCGGGCGGCCGCTCGGCGCTCAGCACTCGTACTACCTATGCGGCGCGGCTGCGGCGCGGCTGCGGGCCGGCTGCGGGCCGGCTGCGGGCGGCTGCGGGCCCGCGGCGGCCGGGGCGGGCCGGCGGCGGCCGGGGCCGGGGCCGGGGCGGCGGCGCGGCGCGGCGCTACGCACAGCGCAATCAACTCATTACCTATAAACAACACATTAGCTAGGCGCGCCCGGCTCGCGCGCACTCACTTCACTACACTACTCTAGCTAGACTCTGAACAGACAACAGGCCGCGCGTGCCGCTCCCCGCGCCGCCCGTCCCTCGCCTTTTATATTATTATAATAATATCTTAATACTTTACGCTATTACGTTAGGTAAGCTTTATAAATTTTCGATTTCTCATTTTCGCTATCAATAATAATTATACAACTTTTTTTAAATTTTATGTTTTTTTTTTCGAAATTCTATCGTAACGTACTTCGACTCTCTCTGCGGCGGCGAGCGCGGCGCGCTCGACGACCTAATAAAAAACGTTCATAATAAGAAAATATATCGAGAACAACTCTGCCGACTTACGATAGGTACGGCGCGGCGGACGGGCCGTGCCGGCGAGGCGCCGACTTTTGGCACCAGGATTTCGATTACGCAATTTTTATTCTTTTAATATTTTTATAACGATTCGAGTAAAAAAGACCGATCCCTAGCGGGCGAGCATGCGGCTCGAGGCAGCTCGCGGCGGCGCCGGCGGCGGCGCTTACGAGATGATGCGGATCGCCTGGTGCGCGGGCGAGGAGCAGGCGGGGCAGGGCGCGCCGCCCGCCGCCAGCCGCTGCGCGCACTCCAGACAGAACAGGTTGTGGCCGCACGGCACCAGCGCCGCCGCCACGCCGCGCTCGCCGCACACCAGGCAGGCGCGCGCCGGCGACGCCGCGGGCGACGGCCGCGTCGGGCCCCAGCCCCACACGCCCGCCGCGCCGCCCGGCGACTCGAACGACGGCGACTCGCCCAGGCCCTCGTCGCGCTCCGTCGACGACCAGATGCCCAGGAGGTCGCCGAGCCGCGCCGACGACCCGCCCGATGAGCACGAGCCGGCCGACGAGAACGTCGCCTCCTGCTCGGGCCGCAGCAGAGACGCGATCCCGGCGCGATACAGCTGCGCGAGCGGCTCGCTTTCGGTGGGAGCGGCCGTGGCTCCGCCGGCGGCACCGGTGCGTAGTGCGATGTGAGCTTCGATCTCTTTGCGCGCCGCCTCCACGCTCTCTGGCAGGCCGGTCACCTCGAACACGGGCTCGCGCTCGCGTGAGGGTGTCACTATGTAAGTGTGCGTCGTGTGCTGGATGCGCTTGATGGTGGCTCCCTTGGGGCCGACGACGAGGCCGACGACGCGGTACGGCACGCGCACTTGCGCGGTGACGTGGCCGGGCGCGCCAGCGGGCGGCGGCGGCGCGGCGCCGCACTTGCGCGACGCGCGTATTTGTGAGAAGTGTTCTGCTGCCGACAGGATCTCGCGCTTGGCGCGCGCGACATCCTCCTTGCGTCCCGTCACCACAAACACCGGCTCTTCGCCGCGCACCGGCGTCTTTATGTATGTGTTGGTCTTCGCTCGCAGAGCTTTGATTTTGCAACCTGAAACAAAAGAATAAATATTTCAGGTACCTCATCGAGTATGCAGAGTTAAGGGGAAAGCGCTCGTGTTGGCGCACAACATGGTATCGTTTAATGTCAAGGTTATCTGCAGAAGTAACGTTCGCGGCGGCTTTGTCCAAAATTGAAGGACGTTTACAATGTACACTTGGGCACGATAAAGCCAGCGCGGGTCGGTTTCCTGGCGTCAATGTGGCCCGCGAGACACCCCCGCCCCCGCTGTTGAGGCCAGACGGGTGAAGTGATCCGTCAATCGGCATCGAGGTGCCGCGCGGGCCTCTCGCCTCTGCGTCAACCACGGTAAACAGCTGTTTTACGTATGCCACAATTTATTTACTCGAGATGTAAAATAAGAGCAACGTGTTAAAATGACAAATCGTTGTTGAAAAGTATGCTAATCAATCTATTTGTATGATAATGCGCAATGAGCCTGGAGCCGTAGCCGTGGTGGTAGCCCTGCCCCCGCGGCTCCCGCTCGCCGGCGCGTGGTGGACGCTCGCCCCGTCCCGCTCTGCCGCCCCTAATGCGGCAAACCATCGCAGCGTTTGGAACAGCATTCCGATTTTAGCGGGATGTGAAACTTGTGTTTGGTACTCGAATATTTATGCGGTCTGCGGACAACAGGTCTATCTAGCGTAGGTACGTCAAACCAAAGATTGGGCAAAAGAAAACGTAAGAAATCTAAGCTCTATTGCCAAGCAAGTCATCGATAAAATATTCAATTAGTAATGTATTATTTACTAAGGTACTAATGGTAATAGTTTATGTAAACATTTAAATGAAAAATAAGTATTCTAAGAAGACGTTATTGAACCAAATGAACTTATAAAATTAATATGAAAATAAGATAATTATTGTAAAAAAGGTAGTATTATAAAGATATAATAATTAGAAAACATACAATCCTCCAGTCATTCCCTGAATACTTAAGTAAGCTTTGAGGCAAACTGTTACAAGATTGTTTATGGAAGCAAAAATAATGAAACAAGTGCTCAGAATTCATTATTATAGCAGGAGCATTTGTTTTTACTTTAGTATAAAGTAAGTAGCAAACGACGCCTCACTTTATGGGAGGTAGTTCTCGGATTGTAAGGGCGTGAACTCGGACATTAACCTAATGATGAGTTCAACGCAACTTTAGACTTATGAACGCCGAGAGTAAGGGTCAAATTCCACTGAACAGGGTTGACAACTCCGAACATACGAATTGCAGTCCAAATTTAAAAGGCGTTAAGGTGTATAATGGTGTGACATTCATCTTGATTTGAAAGAATCGATCCTGATCCTAAGAATCGAAAAAGGATATTTATATCTTATATTTTAGTGTCCATCCAGAGTTACATTGTGTTTGTTTCGGCTAACCGAACGTTGTACAAACACAATGCTTAGGCAATTTCATGTCTTATTGCTGAGTAAATAAGTGAAACAACCCCTAATCATTATTTGCAGCACAGTTACATAACCATTAATGTATGTAAAATGATAAATCAATTCAAAGTACATATTTTTGGCTCGATTAACTCGCAAGTAGCTGCTTGGCAATCGTTCGTCGAAGCGATTTTGAAAGTTTAAAGACCTTTTGCTCCCTTAACCCTTTAACAGGCAATGGGATGTATATTCCCACCACAGTTTGAACTTTATGTCATTGAGATAAGATGGAAAACCAATGAAATATTCAAACATGTTATGCCCGTTTAAAGGACACATACTTTTTTTTGTATTTATTTGGCCCTTTATGTATTTTACCATTTGTACATTGTTTGTAGCCTGAATGAAATGATGTATTATTTTTGTAAATGTCTTTAATTCTATAAAAGCTGTGCAGGTTTCATAGCTATTGCTAGTTTTATTAAACTGACTTTGAATTAAGAAATTGACTAAGAACCAAAAAACAAAACCAAAAACCGTTAAGGTTAACAAGTTGAGTGGGGACCACGTGTCGACAAACGAAGTGTAGGGTGCCTGCAGACTATTTAGAGAGACAATCTTCAGGTGGCTGGCTAGAGCTGGATGAGAGTAGCCGCGGATCGTACTCAGTAGCGTGCACGCGGAGAGGCTTATGTCCAAAGACTAGTAAAACTATGTCAGTGTCTCAACCGCACCACTTGTGTTTAGTAGGCCAATAATTCGCGAAACAATTACGCACTATTTAGCGTTGGTACAGTAAGTAGCTGTAATAAGGATAATGGCTGCGATGCAGAGTTGGCTGACGGCCAGGCGGGCATCTGCAAGAATTAACGGAGACTCCACTCGCCTGAGAGGGGGCTATCTTAAGGAGCTGTAAGTTTACACAATATTTGTGCTTTTTCTTCAATGTAAGAGGTGGTAAATGAAATAGTGGGTTACCTAATGGCCAGTAATCACCGCTACCCATGGCAACACCAAAGGAGTTAAATATGCGTTACCGGCTTTTGAGAAAAGAGTAAGCTGTACTTAAAGTTCCTAAAGTCGTACTATAAAAAGCCTTGAAATAATTGTAAACAGTGAGAATCCTTGAATGTGAGTTCATCGTCATCATTAGACTATTAAATGTACTAGGTTCACGTTTTCCCAAAGACAATAATAGCACATAGCCTGAGATTTTACCAAGCTTGGTCTAACGCGGATTAGCTGGTTACCTTTTTCTTTGTTAAACTGGAAAAGCCTCTCCTAAGTCGTTGCATGTACCTCTTGACAGTCACCTAATGTAAATAGGTTACAAGATTAACACTCGAATACTAAAAAAAAAGTGTATTTTTAAATTTTAGAAATTAAACAGGCATTTGAGCAGTGCACGTTTCCGCATAGGCCGCCGTAGCCGTAGCTACGAGACTCGGCGCTACGGGCAGTGCACTCTACGGCGGCGTAGCAACCAGGTCAGTGCGCCGTGCCCGCCCCTTCCCGCCCCCCCACTCAGCCTTTGTCAGTACGCGTTGAACGTCTTTTAGACTTTGTATTATTTATTTTTTCATTTTCTGCTACTTTTTTTGTTTATTATACAAGATGTTTGGTAATATATATATATTCCCGAGATGTACCCATGTGAACATGTCTTTAAAATACTATGCCAGCGTCAGAAAATGGATTTTATAAAAAAAAAATCGACTCCGTAGTAACTCGATCAGCTGATGGATCATTTTGTATGGAGAGTCGAATTTTTTTTTTTACAATTTCCATTTTCTGACGTTGGCATAGTATTATATAGACATGTTAACATGGGTACGTTTCGGGAATATATACATATTACCAAACACCTGTAGATGATAGTTTGGAAGGGTATCGCAAACGGTATCCTGGACTAGTAGTAGTAGGACAGATCGGGGGATGTTATGTTAGAAAACTGAGCCAAGCATAATTGAAAAAATGTTTTTTTCTGTTTTTATTGAAGGATAGGCGATTAACTGCATTCTGATGAAAAATATAGTGAAGCAGGATTGTGCCGTCACCGCAATTCAAAGCTTTTACAATTTTGATTACAATATAACGAACACACAATGTAAGTAATTTCGGTTCTTATAAATATTTTACTTTAACCTTTTTATTGACTTAACGAACCATCATGCGATAAAAATGCCTTGACATCAAAATTATATCGAAATTTTTGTTGCTTCAATTTCACAATCAAACGATTTACTGACCGCAAAAAAAGTTTGTTTAAATTTTGCAACATCGTGAACCTTAAAACATAATATATAACTGTAGTTGAGAGCCACTGTGCCTTCCCAGTTCATCTACAAACTATACATAGTTATCACGGTTTGGTTATTTTAATCTCAAAGGCCTGGTTACGCCACAACTTTATGCTGTAGCTGTAAGGGTGAGAATTGAGTGATTTATCACAATAGAGACATTGACAAGGGTTGGAACGTGTCTAATTTACTTTGTCTTGAAGACTTTATTGTAATTAACTTAGTTCTGTGCCGAAAGTGGATCCATTTGACTTGAGTGTTTGGCGTCAAACGTGAAACACGAGAAAAACTATCACCAACGAAATTTAATTATTTACTACTATTACATACATTAAAACCTCACACAAAGCAATGCAAATGAATTTTTATAAAAAAAAACTTAATAGTTTCTATTATTTTTCAAATATTTTTTATAAATCCCTGAAAATATATTCGCCGTCATCCAACGATCAATTTCAGCTGCAAACATGAACGAACTGTTCTATTCAAGTGATGAATCGCTGCCTGATAAAATAACATTATAAAGGGCGGAATTTTTATTCACACTTAATTCTATTATTGAATTTAGGTCAAGTAAGTCATATTATGCGTCGCACCGACTTGGGCAAGGAAAACAGCGAAAACCGAAGTCATGCTGAATAATGAAGGAGACAAAGCGATGCTGTCCCGCTCGCACACAGCGCGGCCTCTCCATCTCCGACTGGTTACTTTGATTAATCGATTTTGATACTTTCAACCGACTTTTTTATGTGTTTTGTATAACCAGATTAAGGAAACGACGAGATGTCGTTATGATACAATTCAATTTAAAAATAGTAGCTCACATTAAATGTGTAATTATAATAATATGGGGTGTGTTAACAAGTATCACTTCATCTAACATAATAATATATAATCCCAGGCAACGACACGCGACGGGCGTGATCGATAACTGTCTTCTCTATTTCACCCAGATATCACGAGATTGTCAAGCTCGAGACACTTCGTAATTGAAACCTTATTTTCAGTATAAACAAAATTTAATTGAAATATGTAAATTATGTTACGTTTCAATTATAGTCAAGGAACAAAACGAAGTGCTAAAGCACAAACACTACGGGGGTTAGTATATTTCTTCTTAAATGGTGGTGTATATCTTTAAAAATTTGCTTTTCTAAAAAGTCATAATCGCCATGCACTTCTCAAATTAAATATTATTATATTTATTCTATGTGTCATTTTCAACAATTCCGAAACAACACAATTCCGCGAAAATTCAAAGAGGAAAAATTACTAGGAGATTAACAATTCTTCCTGATTTGTGGCAAGGCGCTGCGTGAGTAGTGACTAGTCACCAGGCAGACATAAATCACAGGACGTCGCCATAACAACTGTAGCGCGCCTGCAGGGAGGCCGCGACGAACGTCTCCCCGTGAGCAACTTGTTTTCCCGCGCACCCTACGCTACAGCTGTTTCCTTATACAATAGTATAGGCGGGTTTCCTGTCCATAATGGATGCCCGGGAACGCGTTTTCATCAATTCTGCTTTACAGATTCTTTGCAATGTTGCTAAGAAATAATTTTTCCCGGCCGACTTTCGTTTTTTAGTATATCTTGTCGCTTGGGCATATGATAGATGGCATTTCTCAAATGAGATAAAAATGGGTCTTAGTCGTTCGTAATACGTTCACATCGTTTCGTCATAGAATTTTGGACGAGGGCCAACGTTGAAGCATAACAGGTCAGATGAACGTTCAAAGAACTGAACCGCAGTGAACTCGGAGCAAAAAGTGTCAACACTTACGCGAATCGGGCAAACATTTTGAAATCAATATTGTGTGCAGATAACAAATAACTGCGTTTGAAAGAACTGCGAGAATATTTGATTTGGTTCTTAAGCTTATATTTCGTGACAAATTGCCTTTTAAGCGGTGATTCTTTGGTTTTTAAAGTCATTGTCACACGAATGATGGTACCTAACCTACAGTGTTCGAGTGTTAAATTTTATAAAATCTTGTTTGATGGTAGGTAGGTAGGTGACCAAAAATGTCGCATGCGGAAAGAGTTTCCTTAGGCGCACCGCGTGTGGGGGGGGTGGGTAGGGGCGCGGGCGGCGCCGCAGGGGCGCGTGCCGTGTCGCACCCCGCGATCGATACCGGTCAACGACCCGTCGGCGGCCGCGGCCGGTGCATTGCCGATCCCGCCGCGCGCGAATTTAACCCACATTCTCGCGGGACCGCCGCGCTAATTACTACACGCAGATTACGTCCAAATTTGCATTGTACGGATTTGGGTCGTGATGAAAGGTGCGATACCAACGTTTCTAGCAATTAAAAATTGCATTTCGAAAAAGTGTTGTATTTATATACTACTGGAAAGTAGTAGATTTGTTTGGATATATTTCAAAAAATCTTGTGCATTGGAAATTGTTGATGGGAAAACAATGAAAAAAGATTCCGACTTCTTCTCAAAGTTCGCAGTCAAAACAAAACGAATAAACAAAACAACAATCTGATATCAAGAAAACTCTCTCGAGCTAAAGAGAACATACTTGCTCCGATGTTTATTAAAAAATTATGGCAACCAACAATATCATAACATAACATCTAACTAAATGCGAATCATCACCATATTTTACAGAAAATGCCTAAAATTAAGGTTGCCAAGATAATTTAGCATCATGGGAAATAGCTTTTCTGATGTTTCGAGCGGCCATTGCACTCGGCTTACATAACACCAGGGGTACAGAGGTAACAGGAGGTAGGCCGACGCTCGCGGAACGGTTCCAAGTGCAAAAGGTAGCAAATACACGTCTTGCTCCTCTCGAAAAACGATCCCAAGAAGGTAGTAATAAATAATATTTTTGAATAACTTGTGGTAAGGAGATGTGCGTTCCGGAATGATTAATGGTGCTTCTTAGCGTTGTGGGTGCCGCAGGGGGTGAAGTGTGGGGCGCGGCGTTTGGGGTTGATCGAACTGAAATTGGCAGCGTTCAACGCCCGGCCGACATTTGTTCCACCAAGTAATTTGTCAAAGGCTCTTTTTAAGGAATAACAGTTTTAGATTCATCAACTGAGATTTTGGGTTGAAGGGGCGTTATTTATAATATAAATTATGTAAGTATCAAAATTATTTGGATCACATATATTATTATTGTCACTTATCTTTGGTCCAAACAAATCGTTTCAACACTAAACTAACTAAAAAGCGTTCAAACAAAAACTGAATGAAGAACATGTTTTAAGTAATTCTTGGTACAATAACACTCCACGAACTTTGATACGGCATGTAGAACTTATAACATTCTGCTTTTGCGTTGCGTTGAAGCGTGAAGGAGTTACATAAGCAATTAAAGACCTTGTTGTCTAGGTGATAAATGTTAATTTAATTTACGTCACTAACGACTTGATACTTTATGTGACGGGATTGACACGTGGCGTTCAGGGAATGTCGTGGGGGTGCGAGTGGGACAGTCGTAGGCTGTTTCGCTTCTATTGCCCGAGATAGACATCTTCCCGACGAAAGGGAAATGGTAAGACGAGTTGGTGGTTATTTTGGTGGCGGTTGTCCCTTTTTTGTAAACATTGTTGATTATCATCGACAATGTACAGAGGTGATAGAACGCTTGGTTGTTTTGTGGAGAGCACTTCGATTAAAAGTATCAAAATTTTTAAGATGCTCTATTTTTAGAATAAATGCTGAAGGGTGAACGAATATTTGTTGTATTGCTGCTTACATAAGCATACTTAGTTGGTAAGCAAATGTTGCAATGTTTGGAGAGTGTTAATTTTTACGTGCGCCTTGCTAAGTACACATGTGCAAAGTTATAATTAGTTTCAAAACAACTCGTGTTAACAGAATCGATACTGATCACAGGGCTAGAATACATAAAATATAAACAATATAATTCAAGGAGAATAAAAAATTGTTTTTTTTTTATTATTCAGTGAAGGCTCATATAGATTGCCACCACTTTATTTGTTACAGATTTAGGAAGTAGAAGAAGAAACTAGAAGAGAAATTGTCAAGTATCAATCATGTTCAGTTGCGCTTGAAGCTACAGGAGACTGGTTTGGGAATGACTGGCATAAGGAATACAGTATACAGGTAAAGTACACGCGCCTGCGCATCAACCTACCACAAACTGTCAAATTTCCTCAATAGACTCAATAGACAGAAATTTGACAGTTTTGGATAGGTTGATGTGTAGCCGTCTGTACCTACCTAATTTCTATCCAACGTCATAGTTATTATTTTTTATTGTTCCATCATATATTCTAAACGCCTTTTTGACCAAAATAGCTCTATAAACACCTATAAATAATTAGTTACAATAATTATTATGATTTTTTTTTTTTGTATCTTGATTGATGATTACCCTTAACAATTATTATCTACCAAACACGTTCAGGTTTCAGAGCTAAAAGAAAACTTCCGTGTTAAGATAACTGAAAAGCATTTCGACAAATCTTTAGGAGAATCTTTGAGTTTAGTGGCAGGGTTGACTTTTTACTCGTAGCTTAAAAAAAGATTGCAAAAGGTGAGGATCTTTTAGCTATAGCTAAAAGCTCTATGAATTAAGGCGCTACAACTGGGTGAACTGATAGTGGGCATAATGTTTATGTATGTCCTGCCTTCCTGCTTGTTCAGTTCTGTTTTTTAAATAATTTGATATCCGCATCAAACGCAATGTAGGTAGGACGCCTTCCGGCGAAGTGGAGCGGCGATATACGCAAAGTGGCTGGCAACAGTTGGACATGAAGAACCGAAGACCGGGCTAAGTCATGTATTAAGAGGCCTATTTGCAGCAGTCAAAAATGATATTTGAGCAAATTGAATGGCTTAATTAAAATACTTATTCTATAACGCTGAAGAATCGACACTGTGATTTTGTATTTACCTGGAAAAAGAAAAATGTTTCGATTAGTAATACAATAGATAGGAAGGCAGTAGAGTTAAAATAACACATTTTACGTTTTAACCACTTTACGTAAACAATAGTAGGTAAGTTTGATCTATAAATATTGTCCAAAACGTTGTAAGTCGAGTCAGCTCAAGGTCGCAAAAACCCTGGTCTACGTCACATTATGGACTTATCAACTCAGTCGCGACTCGCGACAGACTGAATCACATTATACTATAAGTGTATGTATAGTTATCATGAAATTGTTCAGTGTAATCCCGTTTTTAAGATAAATAAATGGAAAGCTTAAAAAGTAAAAAAAAAAACAAAGAGATCTTGTGTAGTGATCGCAATTCGCGTTTAGGTGGATAATACCTTTACAATATTCAATTATATATTTCGTAATAACATGTGTTGTAACAACACGCATCAAATTATGATAAAAAAACATGGTTACCATTACAACCAAACACTAAATTTTATTAACACGTGTTCCCGTGTCGTCACGTGGGGCCCATTCATATAAGTTTGCGAGCCCAAGGCTGCGCGGGCGCTTTCAATGGCGCCCGTTATTTTGGAATACAGAATAATCATTAGTACAATCGATGGCACAACTCTTTATGCGTATTTATGGTTTATTTCGTTGTGATAGATGTCATAATTCCATGACGATGTATACGAGTCAAGGTCAGAAGGACGTGATAAAACTAAAGTTTGTTATAAGTAATTGGAATGATAGTACCTAAATTACCTTATTTATTACTGTTAAGTACCTTTGAGTCTTGAGTTCTTGACCACCATTTTTTCGTATAACATAACAGAAAAAGTAATTAAGAGCACCTGTGATTGATGACATTAGATTAGCCCTTTCTCAGTCCCGGGAGCGCTGTAGGTATGGCGCTGTGATTATGTGGGTGGTAATAACAATTATTTACTTTGGCTTTGTTTTTTATAATATAACAACATAGCAACTCGCCGCTATGCGAAAATAAAGGTGTGTTATTAAATCGTTTATTTTTAAATGTTTATATTTCAAATGACACACAAATAATATAATGTTAGTGCCACGTTCTTAGTCAAAATATTGAAGGTCATTAACGTATTCAACAAAATACCCGCCATGCCCTGACATTAGTATTCAAAATGCATCACCTATCTGTCGCTCGCGCCGCGCAATCTGCCAGATTTCTGTACTGATACTATATGTTTATATGTCATGAAGCCAAACGACTACAAACTGGTTGCTCCGCGAAACATATTTAGGTGGCACGTTTCTTATTAAAATGCCTATTTACCCGTACATGCCTGCCAAAGGTTTGGTGTGCTACATTCTTTACATTTTCAATTTCCCGATAATTACGTGGGCTTGGCATAACAGAGCACTTACACCTAGCATTTAGCACCGATATTAAATTAATTTGCACAAAAATGAGTGGTCATAATATAAATGTTATTACACTTTGTCGAAATGAATATGTTTCGTCTAGACTACTTTATGTAAGTACTTATTGTTTCTAAAAAGGTCCCAAAAAGGTTTCGACCCAAAATCTATTTTATCTATTGATTTTCCCAAACGTACGAGTATACTACGCATGTGTTTTTGACAGTTGTGTCAAAAAATCTTATGTTTTTTCTCGAGTCAATGGTAACTGCACTGAAACACTGAGCACGACGAGGTGTGCACAGTGGGTGAACGCACCGGTGGCCCGCTTGGGCCTGCGCCAACTCACGACCGCTTCTAATCACCGCACTCTTAGCACGTACCTAACCTCCTGATAGCTTATAAACGCCTGGTACGCGACACTGCGCTGTCTAGGAGTTAGCGGTCTAGTCCTCTCTTGTCAAATACGAACGAATCATCTAACTAAACAAACAATCTTTAGGTCTGACGACGTTTTATAAAAAAAAAACTGATGAGAACAGTTTACATAATTTTCGTAAATATTGTGCAATGTGCATCATGCCCGGATTACACCGATATCGTTATCGGTCAACGAACCCGGACTATCTCGGAGTAGTGACAAAGACCCTCCTCACCTTGCGTTTCGGATGAAAAAAAGCTATCAAGAGTTTTATTGGTCCGCCGGTGGAATATCAAAGTTTTAGGTATTGCCGCGGTGCGCGTACCAAGGCACCATGAGCCGTGCAGATGTTGATAAGTCAGAGCTATGACCTGGCCAGTTTCCGGCTTTATTCGCGGAGGGGTCACGCTTTTTTTTCTTACGTAACTAGTTGAATAAGCGCGCCATAACGTGTAAATCTTGATATTATTAAATCGAGGTTTTGAACAGCCTTGTTAAGAACAATGTTTGGGCTAAGAATAGATCTTGCCTCATTTTCTTACGCGTGTTAATATTTACGATGCTGTTAATCAAATCAACTGTCAACTTGACTTTCACTATAGACATTCTGCGAAATGCCATCAATATAGGCTTACAAATCCCGGTTAAAGATAACTTTTAAAGCCCGCTAATAAACAAACTACCTATCAATCGTTACCTCACCACATTTCCTGTCCCAAATACAGTCGGGAACAGATCACGCAACACTTCGGAATTGATAAAAGTGGTGATCTTCTCTCTTGATCAAAGACTGTCAATTCAAATTCAATGATGTTTAAACACTATACGTATTTCTTTATCTAAATAGTGTTGTATTGTTTTCTAAAGTTTACGCAAATGCTAGATATTGAAATAAAAACAACTTTTGCGGATCAACTCGCGTTTATTTTACATACAGCTCCCTATGCAAAGGGTGCGAAACGTCAAGATAAAATTAAACTTAATCAATGTGTAAAATAAACGCGAATCGATCCGTAAAAGTTGTTTTATTTTAAAATAGAGTTATACAATAAGTCAAGTGAAACAGAAAGCTGTTAAGTAGTGCGTCCCCACTATTCGCGGGCCCCTGTTTAGCGGAGGACGGCGACCTTGGCCGAGCGTGCGCCCGCGCAAAATCTACGCTGTCAGGCGAGTTGTGCGAGTTATATTTGCTTTTGAATCACATTATCAAAAACGAGAATTGTCATATGACATATGTCAAAAGCAGCAGCCCCTCCAGAGCACGAAGTGCGAGTTTTAAACACACTTCAAATTCAATTCAATGCAAATTCACTTTTTCGTTAACGTGATCGAACTCTCACTAGGCATAGATGACAGATAACTTAAGAGAAGTGCTGTTTTTGTTATACAAGTACAACATACCTACACTAAATGAAACATTAAAACCGTTGTGATTAATGTACAGAATTTAACATAAATTTTTGTTTCGCATAAATAAAACAATTCAAAAGAGTCGACAGAGCACGTCTTCAATATTTAATTTCCTCTGTCTGGCCATATTTCATGTTATAAATTCATTTGCAATTTGGAACGTGAACTTTATGCCGCTGGTAATAGAGATAAGGATAAGCTGATTATTAACAACAGTTTGTCGTAAGTAATTTGCAAGCATTGCGGAGCGGAAACGTCCCGCGAAAGCCTTGCGCGGGGTGCGCACGCGACGCGGCCGAGTCGCGTGCGCATCACGCTTATAGACACGAGCATTAACATGTATTTTGATATAAAATTAATTTAATAAAATGAAATGAAGTTAATCTTTACGATCATGTCAGTCAGTTGCGATCAGAGCAGATAGAGATAAGATACTCGGTCAGTTCTAAAGATTCCATTTGAAGTGTGTTTCCACCGGTTTTATCGTAACTTTTCACCATTAAGTTAGTTAAATAAAAATAATGAGGTATTTAGGTATGAAACAAAAAATATACAAAAAAGGCTTGTAACAATGAGGTTTACCTCGCCGAGCTGTCATCTGCACAAAGCTTAAACTACCGATCGAACAAGGATCGCGATACGAGTTAACCGGTATAATTGGTTCTATTGTGGTGTTTTTTGCAGCACCACATGAAAGGCCAGCGGCTGGATAAGGTTTCCGTCAGGAGCGGGGACGAGCAAATAAAGCTTCGCGTCGCGGTGACCCAAAAAAAAAAAAAGCTCTGCGCTTTTTAGCGCGGACACACGCGCGCCTTTTTCGACTCAATTTCCGAATTTCCGAAATTTTCAACGTAACCAGTAAACAGTAGCAAAAAAAGATTTTGAAGGGTCGAAGAAACCTAAGCAGGCCTCATTAAGACTAAGATAACTAGTAAACAGAGTGTGAGCTTCGACTAGGTGTACCGTGTTTTGTCTTTTTTACTGAAACGTAACGTCAAACATGGTTTTAACATGTAAAGTCTCAGGTGGAATGGTTTTAAAGCGTTAAAATTTAATGAACATAGGTCAACAAGTGTGTGCTGCTGATAATAGCGGAGAAAACAAAAGCTTGAAATAGGTTTAAAAATATTTTAAAACCTCTGAAAATAGATTAGGCCGACGCGAGTACTCCTCTCGCAAATGGATTATTTCCCTTTCTCTCAATCTTATTCTCACCCCGATACAATCGATAGTGCAAATTGTAAACTCTAGTACAAACATAAAGTGCGTTTTACGTTTCTAATTCCTTTCTCATGGATCAAAACAAAAACGCATGCGTGTGGTCGCGCGCACATATGCGTCGGGACGCACTCCGCCCGCCACAGGCTGCGCCCGCGCCGCGCGAGACGAAACACGAGCTTGAAATCTTCATTATCGCCAACATCAACCATACGTTGGAACGAGCCCATAAACAATTTCAAATTGAATAAACGATTTTGCATCGCCGTAACCGACACTGGTTTCGAAATTTAAAATTTGATGCTCACGTTCGGCCTTTAACTGACCATAACCGAATGCTGCTCGCGTACTCAGGATCTCAATGGAGGATAGCACTATTAAGCTCCGCAAATAACGCCTCTGAATGTAGTTGAGCCCTGTAGGTATCTAATCTAAAGTTGGCGCCTACACAACGCTAGAAATAACATAGCTGGTACAAATGTCGATGTCGAATGCATCGGGTGACGCACGGTCGGGCTATCCCGCGAGTGGTCAGAGATTCATATTCCAAATTCAAATTTTAAAAAGTCATTAAACTCGTTCGTGTCGTAACGCGGTAACGATGACTGAGAAGTGCCACTTTTCCGTTCACAGGACGGTGTGATAAAACAAGAGAATGCGTAATAAAAACCGTTAGAGCACATTATGAAAAAGTGCAACTTACGGGCGCTGTTTACAAACATTTAGGTGGCTGGAGTTGCACAAACATAGGAGTTCAGCGTCTCCATCGCGACAATGGGACCGTTGGCTTCGCGCAGACGATTACTCGATCCTTGTACCAGGACAATATAGCCGTTGCGAAGCTTTACGCGCGAATTTATTTACCGAGACCAATTTGATTTGGATCGCGATTAAATAATCGACTGTTATTCTTTTTTTAGTGTCAGGAGGTGTCAAAGTTTTTGCTGCACCGTCATTATGACGAGAGGTAAATTGCAGTGGTATCGATGCGGTGGGGATTTTGTGTGCGAACGCTCAATTAATTTGGTTATGAATTTGACAGCGTCGAATTACTTACGGTCGTTTCGGTATTTTTTTGTAAAATGCGTTTTGTAACCGCGACGCGGCGAATCGGAAGGGGGTTTGAAGAGTTGGAGCGATCGCAACCAGTGTTTATCGATGACGCGGACGTGCGTTGCGTCGTTTGTTAGTCGGTCCGAATGTTTCATGTAACAAAGGCGTTAATGTAAGTGGGCAGGAGTGCGCGCCCAGAGCCGATGACGAATGTAAGGGGTTGATGAACGCGAACGATCTATTTTGGAGCGACTAAATACGTCGGCGGCTCACCGAGTGACATTTACTCGCGCTAGGTGCATCAGTCTACTATCAAATACTATAGATAACTTTGCACTATGAATAGTGCGGCGGCAAGAAAGGTCTCTGAAAATGCCAAGGAAATTGAAGTTCGCGGTTTGGTGTGCTAACGAATTGGGTTGGTGTTAGAAGGGGAAACGCTGTTTAGTCACGATTGTCATCTGCTTTTATTCCCAGTAGATTACCGCCTTTTTTCTTTATATAACACTACAACTTCTCTTACAGGTAACCTCTCTTTGTTATAGCCTGATAGATAGGTACTTAATAAGTACAAAGAAAAGAAAAGCAGTTTGTGGCGAGCACCTATCCGAGGTTTTGTAAAAAGTTTCGTATTAGCACGAAAAATTTCACGTCTCTAGGTACTATGTACCTAAGACCTAAACGTAATATCAGAGCCCGAATACATTCATAAAAATAAACATGATGCCAATGGAGTTTTAATGCCGAACAGCCGAAAGCAAGTGACAATCGCAATTACTTATCTATGTACTTTTCAAACGTAAGTAATTACAACAATTACTAAAAGTAACGTAAAAAGGATATAAAACACAAAGCTAATGACGACGACCTCCTTGGTCGAGTGGTTTGTACACCGGTTTTCATGGTGTCGCCATCTCTAAGGTCCTGGGTTCGATCCGCGGTCGGGTCAATTTAGAAATTATTGTTTTTCTTAATTGTCTCGGGTCTGGGTGTTTTCTATGTATAACAAGTATGTATTTTAAGTATGTTGTCTAGTAACCATTTAACGAGTTTCATAACGAAGTTTCTCTAGGGCTAGATAATTGGTGTGAGTGTAGGAAAGTTTATTTTATTTATTTAATGTATATGAAGCCACTAGCACACTTCGTAAACAGAAAACAAAAAGAAATGACATTATTGAAGATATTCAAAAGTTTGAAAATCTACTTAGGTTTGATATTACCTAATGTGCAAGAGTAGTGCCGCCACTAACGGTATAATGACTTGATTATCTCCTGCTTATTCGGAATTCAAATAACATTGTTGGATTTCATTATCTCTTACTCGAAATTCTAATAACTAGTACCTTAATTTATGCCGTTTTAAAAACTAAATAGCATACGAATGCAGTTAACATTCACAAAAAGAATTCAACAACGACCACAGACAATTTGACGATCTCCGGGAGGATGTTTGTCTGTTTGCGCGTCCACCTAACATTCCTGTTACGTGTTTAGCGGTTGGGCATTCGATGATTTGACACACCGTGTGCCCAATCAAATTATAACATTAAACTGTGGAAAATTATTCTGTTCACAATATAGATTCACGCATGCGCACGACTTTGCTAGCCGGTTACGTTTTTTGTCTGATAAAGATCTGGTTGTGGCGGTTAGGATAGTGCCTCAGTATTATGACAGCATTTGTTTTATGAGTACAACGTGGTATGATTCTTTTGACGAAAATTTAAAGATATTTAGCCTTTAGTACCATGTCTCTGTAGGTTTTTCATAGATGTCGTGAGTACAGTGCCTGTCAACCATACGTTAGGCAGCCTAATGTGACAGGGTACAAAAGTGCTTATGTATTGTTAGTCCCAAAATACAAAGTATATGGTTAAGCGATGTACCTATCTACGCATGATTTTGGATATTTTTGCATTTATTATTTTCTTTTTCAAACTTACGTTAACTAAGAAATCTTACCAGTTTTACTTATCATAATATCTTAAAAATAATCAAAAATTAATCAGGTTTTGCGTAGTAGGTACCTACTTGTTTCGAGCTTCGTGTACCTAGACATACCTAGCTTAATGCATGAAAGTTCAACAAGGTCAATTTTAAACTTTCATTGTTATTGTGAAGGTTAATTTCTTAAATTACTTAAAATATAGCCTCGGTTGCAGAGTAGCGAAGCGCTCGATAGGTTTAATTCCCTGGTCGGGCAAAGTGTGTTTTGATGGATTTTTGGATTTATGGATTTTTGATGCTCAGTTTTGTGATCACCAATCCGCATTTGGCAGTTGATAAGTGGCCAATACCACTTATCAACTGTAGCGGTGACTTGATTTCAATGATGAAGGCCTTTGCCCAGCAGTGGGAAAAATATTGGTTATACTTTACTTCTTTTTTTAATTTAAATATATAATTGGTAGACGTTTACCAACGCAGGCACGCCGATTTCACAAACGATATAATAACGGTGGGGCGTGGCTTATTTCCAAATTGGCCTTGATTTTATTTCTTTACATACATGTTTGTTGAACTCGGTAAGTAAGCAATTTATTTCTCGCATTTGTCGCGGTACTAGCTATAGTTACCGATTGAAGTTATTTGGAATTTTACATGTTGCTTAACCAGGAATCTATGGAAATGTTTAAAAAGACTCTTTAATACCGACCTTCGACGTTGACAATCCCTTTTAACAATAAAAGCAAAGCAATATTAAAATTAATGATACATTCAGCCAGATATAAGACATTGTTAAAATAAATCTCCGGAATCCGAACTAGCATATAAGGCTCATTAAAAAATATTGATACACATCGTGAACCGCCGCCGATCCAATTTGGAACATTTTAATTAGCGCTGAGCATATAGCGATGCAACTCGGAGCGACCGGTCTGCCCGGCGAACGCAGCTTCGCAGAAATAAGCCATTTTTAGGGATCCGCCGACATCTAGCTCGTACCTACGATACGAATTTGAATATATTTGTCTTGTTTTGGAACACAAAACCGTAAAAATACATCAGTTATGATTATAATGTCATGACTTAGACATGGCTTTTAGCGTTAATAAGATAGATAGATAAAATCTTTATTTGGACATTATACACACACGCACACAATATTATCATAAAAATTACAATGACAAAAAATTATATATAAAGTTTTTTTTTATTAAAAGATTTTTAGTTTTAGTCGAAAAATACTTTATAGGAATTCATTGAAGTTTTAGTTGATGACAGCTAGAAAGCATATGGTCTGTATTAAATTATCGCTAAAGTCACAAGTCAGTTGCTGTCCCCTTTTTCTAGTGATTAAAGGAAAAAAGGCAGCGATCACTAAACTACTTCATGATATTTTATTAACAACGACAAGAACTACTAATATTTTGTACAACTTTTTGTCTAGACAATGAGCAGTACTAACATTAAAAACATCACAAATATTAGCTTTCGAATTTTCAAACTATAACCCGTTGTCATACTTGACCGAATTCACAAATTGTTTCTCAAATGTGATCTTTACGAGTCGTCGCGCACGACAATTAGCAGCCGGCGACCATCGACCGCTTCACGACCAATTTGACGCAGATTAACGTATCGGATTCCGAAAAGCCACCAAGCTTTTTATTTTAGGCCCTCCTCTTTCGTGTAATCTTTCCCTCAAAGAACTTGGCTGCATAAACCTAACGCATGACATTTGTGGCTGTAAGATACATTCGTTTGCCTATTTTCGACATAAGCATGAATGTAATAGTTAAAGACTCTTAAGGCTAAAATTTATGAAAATTCAACTGTTGATAATAAAAATAACATTCCTATAGATAGACGTTTCCCCGTGACAAACGAGTAGGTTCAACGGCCTGCTGGTGACCTAACTACCAGGATATCAGAGCCGCCATAGAGATCTTTTCGCACGCACATGGAGAATGAAAAACGAGCAAGTCATTTTAATGACTAACTTAATCGATTAAAACGATCAGAGAAGAAAAAACATTTTCGATTGTTTTTAGTGTTGTAGCGAATTGGAAAAAGGAAATGGTTGTTCGGGCTAAAGTTTTGTTAATTTTATTATTTTCATAGTTTTGGTATAACGGCTTTGATATAAAATAATATACATTGAAAAAAGTAGGTTTTATGCATGTTTATTCGTGAACATAATAATATCATTTCAATAATATTTTTTTTTTGGTACTTAGAACGTGGTTTTTTGCGGGAAAGTGATAAGAATTTAACGAAATTTTCTTTTATTACTTTAAAGTTATTTGTGGCTTGTCGGTGACTCATGTGTATGTGTAGTGGATTATTAATAGTTAAACATACATGATTCACGATGAAAAATTGAAAGTCAATAAGTCCAAAAAGAGTCCTTCTATTTAAGTTTAATTAAGAAATTGGGGTAAACATCGTCCGTTATTTATCAACTAACATCAAATAAAGAAAACTCAACTAAAAACGAGGCTTTGCGACCTTTATCCCTATGTCTTTCCTAAACTATGAAAGAATCAAAGAAAACTATGAAAATTTAAATTGTGGAAAAAATGTCGCCAACTAGTGATGTGCCCGGGTGCTTTCATTTTTATACGTCCTCGCATTCTATTCAGGTTTGGGCCGTCACTTTTTGTTTCGTTGCGCGGTATCCCGATCGCAGCCTTGACCTTCGGCGGCGAGCGGGCGGCCGTCCGTCGACCCGTCGCGCGCAACCAGGGCTGCCTGCCGCTCATTCATGATAAATAGGCCAGAGCGACTTTCGGCCTAGTTTCCGCTGTTACCGATGTGGCTTAATCCATTTTAATAGTGTTAACTCTCGTACCTTTTTGGGCGAAATTAATATGGGTATAACGAGTATCGCAGTGTGTATTGTAGAATTTAATTGAAAGATAGTTAAGAAGCAGGTTTTTATTCAATTGTTGCATAAGTCAAAACATTGTTGCCGACTCCAATATTGAATGGCTATAGGAAAAGCGTCGATCACTGGTACTGGTTGAACATTCTTTCTTTTTTTTTAGTTGATGGCTTCGTGCGATTAGCACATTTAGCCAGTGTCAAAGTAATTTTTCTTACAAGTAATACATAAATATACAATATTTCCTTCCAGTAAGTATGATGATGAATGATGATGAAAGATAATAAAAATGAGAAGTGAGAAATTATATGCCCCCAACCCCTCGAGTATCTCAGTAAAGATGTGGGGCTTTACTAATTCCTCGGCGGACTTTTTGAAAGAATTTGAAAAGTAAGTAGTTGCTCTGTTTTGTTTCATGTCCCAACACTCATGCACACTTACGAACACTTAACGGTTAATAATCCACCATTATTTCACATTAATATTCGACATAACACAAATTTTAGAAAATAAAACAAAACCGCAGACATGACTCTTCACTTTCCCGCCAAGAAGTCCTCCGGTTGAACATTGGTGCCTAGGGGTATTTAGTTTTTTTTAAACTTAACGATATTTTTTTTAAAACAAACTACCGATGTAGTTATATATTTTATATTAGACGATGGTGTTAGAACTCCAAATATTAATACGAAACCAAAGGTTGTATCAATTAAACAAGCGAAGAGACCTTAACACAGGTCATAGTCAGGTCAAGATTTATATATCACGAGTACACTTACAACTACAATTTGCATACATTTCACATTCAATTTAAATAACATAAGCACAGACACTTAAAACAGATTTCAGAAAACAATATGCAAAAATTAAATGTATGTTCAAAGCGTTTCTGGTTGTCTTTGGTTTTAATGTAGTCTACCGCTCGCGCCATAGATTTCATCCAATTAATAGACAT
Source organism: Eudonia truncicolella (assembly GCA_949315975.1). NCBI lineage: Eukaryota > Metazoa > Arthropoda > Insecta > Lepidoptera > Crambidae > Eudonia > Eudonia truncicolella. The sequence goes on from OX438839.1 coordinate 2,189,557, forward strand.
GGCAGCCCTATGCAAGGAGCGGCGCACACTCGTACGATGCACTTAGCCACACTATGCGCCTTCCGCAAAATATGTAGGTGCTGCGCAGACGTGCCGATTTTAACAACCACAACACTCTTTATTCAATCAGGCAACTACAACATTCCTGTAAGCAATTTATGTGCGACGGCGATGAGAACCTGACGATGTTCATGAAAAAATCTATCCAAAAAGTTTGCACGCAATTTAGAGTTTATTTGGTCTGTGATTTGCTCTTTACATTTTTCTTTTTTTATTTGTACCACATTCATCGAAAGGAGTTTTTGATATATTTCTTTAATTTTGTCATTTCCGTATCTTTGGAAAAACATTCACAATCTGGCTCTTTTAAAACTATAGAAAAAATATTTATCGCAAATAACAAGGTATCAATGACACGTTACGCGATAATCAAATATGAAACGTATCACTGCGGCTTAAGTTCCAATGTCTTACTACGACCACCAACGACAGTCGATACTCTAGCTAGATCAAGCTAGAGACTGATCAAACAGCTTTGCAAAACCCACGTTCAGCAAACATAGGAAATGGTTGCCAATGAGATGGAACACGAATGGTGTCGGTAACACGTCAACGGCGCAATAGTCATCATTAATCAATACCTAATACTTTAGGGTGATCATTCACATAATTACTACCATGTTTTTTTTTTATTTGAGAATCGTAGGTAGTCAATCTATGTATTCAATTGTTGCTAAAGTCTAAAATCAGCTGGTGAACCCTGTTTTTTTTAATGATTAAAAAAAGTCTGATACTGGTTCCTATCCTGGTGCCACTCCATCCGATAATTTGGCGCAGTTTTTTTCTTTCTTTTATTTCTCTTTATTTAATTTAGGAATTTTGTTTATGACAACATGTCAGTTCCATCGCCAGGATGCTCTGTAATATGCCAACATCTAGAAGCTTTTGTCGTTGTTTATTAAGTAGTGCAACTCTTTCAGTTTCAAAGTTTTTACATTCCAAAAGAATGTGTTGTATATCATGTAACGTACCACATGCATCATTTTTGGTGAGTCTATATTTTTCATTAAAAAGGCGAATATCTTTATTATTATCATCTTCATCATCATCATCATCAGACCACGACAAACGTTTCACTGCTATGCTCAGGCCTTCTCACATAAACAAAAATTACATGGGGCGTACTTGTACATTGTAATGCGAGGAAATACATTATACATATTTTCGTAGATTGGCCAAATTAATGCACATCTCCGGTATATTGTCGGATATGTTTTCGTTAATGTTTAGTTGTTAATAAATTTTTTCAACATTGTGTTTTTGTAATTTGTTTCGCAACAAAAATTTGCGTTAAAATTATATAAACGAAACAAAAACATTTTTTAATCTTATTAATTTTATTAACTAATTAGGTACGTTGGCCAGTGGAAGGTATCCGTTGGTATCCGTCGCGCCGAGCGTCGGTCGCGGCCCTAAGAGCGCAGTCTCACAAGCAAGGGGCGCCTAGAGACTCGTGAGCCGTGACGCGACGACGAACGAACGTGGATGGCGTTTCCGTTGAGCGCGCCACACACGGCCGCCGAGGACGCACAGCTTCGGCTTCTTAACAGCTCAACACTTGTCATCTAATGGTTGATGAACTGTTTGTTAAGGTCATCCATGTCCATAAAAAAATATTTTAAATAAACTGATCTTCTAGACATTTAATTAAGTCAGTTGTCTTCCAAGAGTTTGCTTTTACAAAATCTTCAATTTCCGAGCTATTGTCAGGGCAAAAAGGTTTTAACAATTTGTTACGATGAAGTATTTACAAGCGGGTATCGCCGTCTATCAAGTCAATGTGTAATCCTGTTAGTCAAACTTACGAGCACTTGAATTTATCGTGCTAACGGCGCACACATGAATGGTACATGCGGCGTACGCGATTCATTCAATTTGTTTATCCGTGCGCGCCGCGACGCTCGGTCAAGGGCGGCGTCCATTGCCGGCGGGCCGCGGGGCAAGCGTGTGGCGACGCCCGCTCGGCCGGCCATCGGCGCCGAACAACGCGGAACGACGCTACGTCGCCCGCGCCGCGCCGCCCGCCACTTGTTTACGAATGCCGAACTTCGTCGCTCTGTGTAAACAGTCACAGGCGTGACGTATTGGATACTCGGACTACGGAGTTGACGTGAAAACGTTGGCATATCAAACATTTTTCGCCAGCTGTGTTTGTTCATAAACGAGGATTAGCGCTTTAGCACACGCGTCGTTGCAACGGTCAAACATCTGAATTATTAAACGAAAATTGTTACACCATCCTTTTCCTATTTTCAAATTATTCCAAATTTAAAATCAATCTTGCTCTCAGGATTTTCAAATTATTCCAAATTCAAAATCAATCTTGTTCTCTTTAGAAATTGCGAGGTCCCTTGATCGTGTTAACGCTTAACCCTAGTAATATTATTAGCGATTAACAAGTGTGTCCACTTTTGAGTAAACTAATTACCGGAGGGCGGCATACTGGCCCCACGTGGCCGCGGCTGAGACCTTCGCGCCACTGGCTTGCAGGTCATTTACTCCCATTACGTAACTCGCAACAACCGCCAGTATAATAATCGGCGGAATTTTTATTGACTAATTATTCGCCATTTTTTATAAGCAGTGAAGTCAGCGGATATAGCTAAATATTCAAACAGTGTATCATTCGAGGCTAACAATAACGTACAAAAAACACGAGCGTATCAGATTGTATCACGTCGATATCTGTTGGTTTGTGAATTGGGTTGATAGGGTCCTGCGGCGAGAATGTGAGATGTATCGAGGTAGGCTTTACGCCGAGTCGAAATGCAGCCACATTCCTAGGCAGTGCATCGCGTCGGCGCGGCGCGGGCGCGAGCTTTCCTTGGATAAACATGCGACCGACGCTGGTTTAGCTTTACTACTGCAGGATAAACCGACCCATTCATCGGGCGAGTCAACGCCCAGACGGATTAAAGGGTCGATTAACGAGCAGTTTAATTTATAACCGGAATAATAAAACTCGCGGAAGACCGCCCGCGTACCGCTGAGCTGCTGACAAACCCACATAGTTCGTGAGTCGTATCTGAAGTGTCAACAAAACGTTTCGCCCGACCACACCGACCGGGACCGGGCTCCTTTATCTTTTTACTCGACGGCTTTGTGTTTTGCTCTCAAGATATAGAGGCGGTGATCCGTCTAGAACCGGCTCGACTTTCGGTTTCGCACAAACGCTAACATTGATTTAGAGGCGAATAAAGAGCCGAGCCGACCAAACCGGTCGGCCGCCGAAAACTCTGTAATTATGTAAACGAGGCGACGGGACCCACGTGGTAGCTCCAATCGGCTCGTTAACTCAACGATAGTGAAAGATGCACGACAACTCAATCTGTAGTGTCGGTAATGGATAAAATTATCGATACCGGAAAACTTGAGATTCGCCGCGGAGTGGCGAAGGTACCAGGGAAGCATGACTGATAAGGGGGTTACACAACGGGCCGAGGGAGCCAAGGCCGCGGCAGATGTGGGAAGTACAGGCGCGCCGTTGACGGCTTATCTCGCCGAATGTTTGCCCAGCATAAACACGCTCACCAGGAGCGCCCGCCCGCGCTCGACACGGCGCGCTGTTTATGGGTGTGAACGCACTCGCGCCCCGTGAGAACTACACCATCGACTATTAGAAGCGATACAATAACACGTGGCTGCGTAGCTACATGCCATTGTTGCGCAACGTTGGCCCAATAACCACATATGGTAAATCTCATTTCCTTTAATGCCACTGATTTGGTGGTCCTCTTAAATCTTAAGCGCTCGGCGACCGATAAAGAGTTCACGCGTGCTCAGCGGGAGGGCGAGATGACGCGTCGCTCGTCGGCGAATAACATTCAAAACCGATATTATTTATTTTTAATAATGCCAACGAACGCTTAGCGCATTAACCTCCGATTTGTATCTACGTATTTGTCCAGAAGCTGCCTGTATTGTAAAAGATGCTCATTCAAGTGAAGATGCGAATGCAACTTGCGCTGACGCAGCGAAAACGACTGCGGGGCTGTGTGTCAGTGGCTCGGCGCGCGCTCGCAAGCATCCCTCGAAGGCCGCCATTCATAACTACAAATGACATCAACCGCGTGGGAACAAATAAATGCCAACCGAAACGACCGGTCCGACCGGCAGATTTAATTACGCCACTGATTAATATAGGCATAAACGTTCGAAATGTTGTTAACGCGTCGAAACTGAAAGCTGTGGGGTGGCGGCAAAAAAGACGAGCAGCGCAGACGCTCGCGGTGCGTCAGCGCACCTCGGCCGCCTCTGGAAGCGCTTGTCATTGTTCATCTGTCTCTGTCTGACGTGTAGTCGCGATATCAGCTATCACACTCACTGCAACGGTTCGAGGAAGTCCCAGGATCATTTAGTCAACAGCAGTGCGCCGCATGCCGACTGATTAGGTCTAATCTAGACGTGGAGAAGAATAGAGTGCGCGCGTGTGGCCGCGACGGCTCCCCCATAACAATGAGTGATAGTGCATCCGTCCCTTTCGCGGCGGACCTTGCGGTGCTGTTGCCCGCGCCAGGTTCAATATCCCAGACCTTGGGCCGATCGAGAGTACCGATGGCCAGTTCAAACTAGTTACTCATACCTACCACCTGCAATAATTTATAATTTAGCCACTATTTTTAGCACCTTATTGAGCGACGAAACGAGTCGTACGTTAGCGACACGCGGACTCGCGCGAAACATTTTTATGTGATATTAATTTGGAAAGGAAATGGATTTTTCCACGGCTTTGTCGGCGAGCGCACGGCCGACCGGGGTCACGTCTCGACGTAAACGAGTGAACATAAAAAATTGAGTGTTTTATGATTTCTCTACCAGGAAACCTAATGAAACTTCGGTGGTCGGCGCCGAGCGACCTCATACCTACGTCAAAATATACGAGCACCCAATTAGATGTCGGGCGTATTGCGAAAATATAAATATTAGTAGAACCGACAAAGGTTTTTAATCACCGATCTCGATGCGTTTTGCTCCTTTTGCGGTCCGAAATTACAGGTTGCGAGTTCGCTCACCCCGGCACGCCGCGCTTAGGGCAACTATGCCTCGCGGATCGTGTGAAAAATTACCGAAGATTTTGCTCTTGTTTCGTATTATAAGTGGCATTCGATATGTGTAATTTTAGTATCCGGCCGAACATGAAGGTGCGCACGCACACGTCGATTGACCGATCGGGCGGCGGATATCACTACATTCGAAACTTTGAATTTGGAAAAGAAATAATGAAAACGAAAGGGAAACAGCACGAGCCGCGCGGCGAGCGCGCTGCGAGCGAGCGGCCATCTCGCGGCGCGCGCTCGCCAAGGTTACGTAGTAGGGGCGGCGACCGGCGAGACGGGCGTGACGTCACGGGCGCCGGAAACGATTGTCCGCCTCATAGTAACGGTTACATTTTGAGTTTAGAAGAAAGTGCTCAACGCTTGGGCTAGGTCAGTGCGCGCGTTACAACTCACATTTCGTCCAATGACAGCGAGCTCTCTCAGCTCCTTAAGGTAGTTAATGATGCCCATTTATCCACTTAATGAATACCTCGATTTGTGTCCCACGAGCTTTGTAATAAAAGCGATGCGACAACAAAAGGCGTTTCTTTTCGTTTTGTTTACCGAAAACGGCAGATGTGCAGGAAAGCCGGCGGCCTTCGCCCGTCTGATACTCCCGTGATAAACAAATTAATAGTCCGCGCCACGACCATTCACGAACAAAGCCCGGCTGGGAGTTCTTCAAACGATGCAATATTAAATTAACAAAAATATGATTGTGATATTATTGTATCGTAAATTCATGATTGTGAATCGATTAACTCGGATTATTCGAAAGATTTACGGACTGACTTCCAACAGTTTTGAATTGCGATTTAAACTTGAGAACAGGTGTGCCGCAGCAGGGAAATATATAATATGGCGTGACTACCTGGTCCTTTTGTTTGTAGATGAGTTGATATTTACCTGAAAATAAATAAGAAAAATACAATTATTAATCATGTAAAACGTTGAACATAGCACGACAAGTAACATTTATAGAATGCACTTTAACTGCATATTAATATGCAGATGAGTTCAATAATCATACAGTAATTTTTTACGTTATTTTACTTTAAGGTAAAATTAAATTATCTGTCTTTATGATCTACTGATGATGATGATGATGAGTCCGACCGATTCCGACCACTTCGACTCCTAGTCGGCACGGCGGCGGCGCGGCGCTGCCCGAAGATGGCTAAGATAACGGATCTTATTAGTAAACTGGCGCGCGCACTGAGCGCACGTAAGCTCACCATCAGCATAATTATAATGGACTGACGCGGGTTGTCGGGCCTTCAGCTCATCGTTTTGTATCGAGGTCGGTTTTACGCTGCTCCTCGAAAACACGAAGTTGCCTCTTCACACACCCGCGCCATTCCGAGCGTTGCGCCACCAAACCCTCCCCTTGGACGGATCGATACTGCACCTGTTCATATGCCTTTTCTGAACATCTTCATACCTGAGGAGTTGGCCACCACGCTTACGCTTGCCCTCCTTCAGTTCGGAGTAAAAGATGCGCTTTGCCTCACGCTCCGCGGACATGCGTGAGACGTGTCCGCACTACATGATCTACTATAATAGTTTTAAAGTATAAGTGAAAACCATAATATTATTAAAGTGTAAGTACATAAGATGTAGGTATGATGTAACGCGGCGCTATATCCTAAACAACCAAATTCTTAGGACATTCTGTTCCACATTCAATCTTTGTACTCAGAAATATGACAAAAATTTCACAAACAGTGACGAGACGCGCTTCGCAAACCGTAAAACGAAACAAAAAACAAGATTTGCGTAAACACTTCGCGGTAACAATCTCATCTCAAGAAAGTACAAAGAAGGCGAGTTGAAAAATGTTAAGAAATTAAAAATTAACCCATTTAAACTTAATCCCATTTAAATTGATTCCAATATTAGACAATCAAAATTTTAAATTTGGAGAAATTTTAACAGAGAACAATAGAAACCCTATTCCAAATGGCAGAACGTGGAGAAACTCATGTACGGATTTGGAACAATCGAATCGATGTCAAAAATTCGAAAATGACATATTGCGAAGCTAAGGACTAAACAGGCATTATAGCAGCACCAGTCAGAGCTGGCCTGCTCTACCGTCTTAATTTGTATTGAAGCTGGTGAAGACTGGTGCGTAGTGAAGGCTCAACGGCAAGTGGCCGGGGTGATTTAAATATACAAGTCCCGGTCGTTAGCGTTTCCGATAGGCGCGTGACGCAGTGCGATGTATGGCGAATACAAAGTGACTCACGAGCGGGACGAACGCCCGATTCTAGAGAAATAGAAACAACAGGCGGTCAAACTGATCGAACAATTCATAGCAACCTGCTTGAATGCCACACGTAATCTCGTTTTCGTTTACGTGATCGAATGGTAAATGGAACTCGCATTTAAAGAATTACAGGCGTATCCGTCTTTATCCTACCCGGTCGAAAACCGGAGGAACATCCTAGTTGTCATCCTGATTTATCAGAAACGACAAAGCATTACACATCTAATTTTACGGTTCACCGATTCCGGGTGATGTTACCGAAACAAAACGTCGTCACCGTCGCCGTCGTCAATTAATTCGCGATTGATGTTTTTGCGTGGCACAAAGGTCATTGTACTCCAGCAGTGGTGCAAACAAATGCGTATTAAGACGAACGGCAATCGCGACTCAGCGACAGTTCTCTATGATTCAGTAACGGCTATAGGAAATGCATTCTTCGATCAATCAATTCAAACTTATATTTTATTATTGTGACCATTTCTATAAAAAAAACAAACGAACCACTAAAATCGCTCGCTACAAGATTTTGTGAGATCAATATTCGATATTTTTTGCGATTTAATCAAATCCCAGATTGCATTCTATAGTAAAGGCGCGACTAAGAAATGCCAAGTCCTTCACCCTGTTGAATAAGTCGATGACGGATCGGAATCGATATCGACCACTCCGAACGCACCTAGGAAGACTCGGCAACCTCCAATCGAGCACGAACCCATAAAGCGAACAACCAAAGGACCCGGCGAGACGAGTCTGCGATGGCGGTCAACACTCATTTACGAAGATTACGTATTACGAGAATAGTAGGTATATTGTTTTGTCTCACTGTGACCATTGCTTTGAAGTGAAAGAAACTTCGAAGTTTGGTTGGAACACCGAAATACATGGCTGTTAAGACAATCACATGTGGAAAAATTGCAGTGAGCAGACAGCGGCAGCTGGCGAGGAAAACAGCCTTTGCCAAGCGAGACTGTTTTACGCCAGATTAAAAGTAATGAACAAATCTTGTTGTCGGTCATTCCATCAGCTCGCAGGGACATAATTCAGGCCTCGGGCTGTAAAATTAAAAACGCGTAAATGCTGCGGCGGGCCCGCGCACTTCAATTAGATTTCGCGAAAGGCGAACAATAAGAAATAAAATCTGTACTTTTACGATGGCCGTGTCAGACGTCGGTCAGCCGAGGTGGTCGTAAAGGCGGGAATGCAGGCCCGGTGTCGCTAAAAAACCAAAACTTAACCGAATGTCTCGCCTTCGCCTGAAATGGCCGGCGAGAGATTTGATGAGGCTCTTTATGGCGACAGAAGTGGGTCACTCGCGCCAACACCACCACCCGACCCGCCTGGCCCGAGTGAACGCTCCGAGGTGAAACGAATCCCATACGCTGAACTGAGGTCAAGAACACACATACTCAAAAGAATCGTCTTATAGATTATGTAACTAGGGAAGTCAGCCGAATCGTCCAGTCCATTTTTCGACTCCCATCCGAGATTTCTTGAAAGAAACTTGGTAGTGATCCGTCGAACGCGCAAACCCGCGGTATGCGAAACGGAATCTCGCCGGTTCTTTGTTGCGGATTCCCAGACGGCGGCGACGTTTAGGTAAAAAGCGGTCGCATGCACCGCCTTGTAAATTATGAGCCCATCGGGGGTTATTAGTTGCCGAAATGACGGAGCGAGTAGCGAATCCGACGCCCGCGATACCGTTACAAACGCTAAGGCTCCCAAATAACAAACGAAGGGCGACAGGGTCACGCCGCAGCCTGCAGACTACTCTCCTTTTTTTACGCCCGAGGTTACAGTTAAGAAAACAATGCCCGCAGATGCAACAAAAACGGGGATCGAATTTAGAACGCCGCCCGATCGCATCGAATTAAGGATGAACCGCGAATAAATTAATAGCAACCGAGAGGCGCAGGAATCGAAACGCTGAATTACAATAACATTGTTATCGAGCGACACACTGAGCGCGCCGCTGACCAATAAGTCAACGACTCGGTGAAATGAAAGAAACTGTTGATATTGATTACAAGCTGTCCGCCGGCCATTACCGTGCTGTTAATAATTATATATAATTTATTGTTCGCTTTATCGCGGTGCTTACGTAATATTTACCCCATTTTTTGTAATAACATTCTTCCGATGCTCTCCTATTGACTTATCAGTATGTTCATTGTAGTACAAGTAAGGTAAGAGCGGGAATAGCTGGTCGCATATCTGTAAATACGCTGATAAATGGCGCCCAAGTATGATAAAGCTATTTATAAGTGCATAAATGAGATAGAAGGTCGCGTCCCACGCAATCGCACGTCGAGGTAGGTCGGGGATAAAAACAAACAGACGAATTTGTAAAGCAACCAATCAGGAATCTGACACCTAATGCCCCATTTTGTGTTATTAAAACATCACAATGATTGATGCATGCTGCGATCAGGCGGCCTCGCTAATCCGATCACTGTTTCAGGTTACTCGACCGCCGGGCGTTCTTAGGCCCGTATTTATAAATCACACTTAAGATCGATCTTGAGAGCGATCTCAACTGATACGCTCTCAAGATGTGATCACGATCTTAAGATCGTGACTAATTAATAAATCATCATCAAGAGCGTATCAGCTGAGACTTATCTCAAGACCATGAACTCAAGATCTTGTTTTTTTTTATTGGATTGGATACAAAACGTCAGTTTTGAACGAGTAATTAACCGAATGATGTCAACAAAAAAATAAAAAACTATGTATTTCATCTCTGTGGACTTGCGACAGTGTCACGTTCGCGTTGTCTAATGTGGACTTCTTGGCGGGAAAGTGAAGAGTCATGTCTGCGGTTTTGTTTTATTTTCTAAAATTTGTGTTATGTCGAATATTAATGTGAAATAATGGTGGATTATTAACCGTTAAGTGTTCGTGAGTGTGCATGAGTGTTGGCAAATGAAATAAAACAGTGTAATGTTACTTTTCAAATTCTCACAAGAAGTCTGCGTGAGGACTTAGTAAAGCCCCACATCTTTACTGAGATACTCGAGGGGTTGGGGGGTAATATCATTTCTCACTTCCCATTTCTATTATCATTCATCATCATCAATATAATATTGTTTATTTATGTATTACAAAGAAATTAAGAAACTAATGACATGGCAGCATGGTCTATGACCTTAGCCGGTTCCTTAAGGAACAAACTAAACTAAAAAAAAAAATGTGTTCTAATGCAAAGGTTATGTTCTAATGTGATCTGTGATTCCAAATAAGCGCAATAACATAGTAATTTTACAACGTAGTGGTTCCTTGCTCAGTTATCATTTATTACAAAAAAGCCGTGCGTGCCAGGTTTGTTTACTTTAAAATGACATCCAAAAAGCATGTCTTTACTACAATTGAAAAAAAAGTGTTACTGGACATCCTAAAAGTTTATTCACACATCGTTGAGAATAAAAACACAGATGGCTCGACAGGGAGTACAATGTAAGCCCTCATGTAACAACCGAGGTAAATAGTCCGGTCATATTATATCAGTATTTTATTTTTAACATTGTATTCAGATGTTTATCATTTAACCTAACCTATTGTTTTATGTCAGGTCTCAAATAAACAACTAAAGCGGCTGTGGATGAATTTAAAACAGAGACAACGCGAAAATATCACGAAAGAGCGACAACATCGCATGGCTACAGGTGGAGGGCCCTCGACCAGTAGTGCTGTTATTGACCCGGATGTGGCACAAATTGCACCAGGACTTATGGTTGAAATTCCTGGTTCAATTGATTCGGACGCCACCGGCATTCTAGGTAGGTACCTACTAAATACCTAAGAATAAGACAAAAATAAAATTATATTATATTTATTGTTTAGGGTTACAGAATCCTCTTAATTACTAGATAGTTATATTATATAATTGGATAAATTATCAAAATGATAATATGTTTTTTGGATAGCGTAAGGTATCTTCTAACATAGTTTTGTTTTTCAGACTCTGAGGATGTCTCACTGAACCAGTTGGATTTAAGTCTGGAGATTACACATCATCAACCATCTAATTCTGCAATGTATATTTCACAGCCCGACATGCCTCCACCCTCGCCATCCCTAATAACCACAACATCCCCTCATCCTTTGATTAGTACAGTTTCAACTACAACCCCTCAGTTTCCTAATACAATTCCTTTGCCACCGACATCAACCTCTTCCACTTTCGCCACCTCTTTACAACGCCACAAAAACACCATTATAGAAAAAGAATACAGGAACAGATTAAATCGGGCTAGTGAAATACATGCCATGGAGAAGGAGTTGCTACAGCACAAAATTAGGGAGGCTAAAGCGAAAGCTGATCTAGCGGAACTATTATTACAACGAGAGCGCTCACTGGAAGGTATTTATTTAAAACCATTGTTACAACAATTTACCCGGTTTAATAATAGAAATATAAATAGAAAAAATCTTTATATGGTATAATTACACATACTCATTCAAAACACAGGAACATCAAATTAAAATCATTCTTACATTAATTTAAGGTGGTTGGTGTTTTCCCCAGATGGGCTACTCTGAATCACCCGATTGTCTGACTCTGAAGATTATAATTTTATGATTATATGTGTTTAAGGGCATGTACATTGGATGTCATTTGGAATGTATATTCTCAAAAATGTCTTATGCAAACAAACCAACAAAAAGGCAACCCTATTGGTTGATTCATTGTTTCTTCCATTTTATTTGTTAGTACTCATTCATATTAATAAAAAAAGTTTGTAAATTAACAATCAATATTTCTTTCCCAGATACTGAATGATTACGAGAACGAACTTCCATGGATGAAACCTTACATATTTAAGTAAAATAATAGTAAAAAAGTCTGAAGTCTGAGTATACTAATAAAAATAATAATAATTGATTTAAGTTTTATTTAATACTAGCGGCCGCTCGCGGTTTCACCCGCGCGTGGTTCCCGTTCCCGTGGTAATATCGGGATAAAAAGTCCCTATGTTTTAATCCAGGTTATAAACTATCTGTATGCCGAATTTCATCCAAATCCATCCATCCGTTGCAGCGTGAAGAACAACAAATATACAACTTTCGCATTTATAATAACTTTTTATTGATAATAATTTTCTATTAGTGTACTTCTAAGTAGAAAACCTGCACTAGAACTTGGTACTTCACTGTCTTCGTTGTGTGGTTCTTCATTGTATTCCTCATCAGGAAACATTATAACATCATTTAAAATTAACGACAAATTGTGCAAAACCGCACAAGCCACAATAATATGTGAAACTGTAGTTAAATTGTTTCCAAGTCCTCGTGATAAACAAGGAAACCTTCGCTTCCAAACGCCAAAGGTTCTTTCAACAATGTTTCTTGTTTTTATTTGCGCTCTATTGTATCTAATTGATGGTGGATCTTCTGGAGGCGGCCTTATAGGTGTCAGTACAAATGGCAATGTAGGGTATCCGTTGTCGCCTACAAGTCTTCCTGATAATATGCCTTGAGTGTATTTTATAAAAACTGATGACACTTGGAAAATTCGAGAGTCATGCATGCTGCCAGCCCATTTCGCTACAATATCTAATATTTCCATCCTAGGTCCTACAACAACCTGGACATTGATTGAGAAGTCAGATTTTCTATTTCGATAAACTTCATGATGCTGGCATCCTGGCGTGGATACAATTTTGACATGAGTGCAATCAATAGCTCCGTCAATACCTGGTAGTCCAGGCCAACGCCCACATCTTCCCAACTCTTTAAAGAGCTGCCTATTAATTGTAGCCTGTTGTCCTCTGGGCATCTTGATGAAATGCTTATGTAGTTGGGCTAATAATTTTGACACTTTTCTTATTATGTTTGAGGCTGTTGGTTGAGAGATATCATGCAAATCTCCACACACTAGCTGCAAAAAAGTATAATAAAAAATATTAGGTAAGTACATAATTGCGAGAGGAGCTCGATGGCGCAGTGGATAACGCACCCGGTCTGCGATTGCTGAGGTTAAGCAACTTTCGCAAAGGCCGGTCATCAGATGGGTGACCAAAATTGTATCATCTCGGGCTCCTCCGTGCTTCGGAATGCACGTAAAGCCTTTGGTCCCGGCTGCATTAGCAATCGTTAACGACCACCAATCCGCACTGGGCCCGCGTGGTGGTTTATGGCCCGTTCTCCCTATCCATCCATAGGGAAGGCTCGTGCCCCAGCAGTGGGGACATAAAAATGAGCTGATGATGATGACATAATTACAACATATAATAACATGTTAATTTTAAAAAATCGAGCCGTCTCACGACAAGCTCTGATGAGACTCGATCTAATACTTCATTTTCAATAATAAAAAATTGTATTGTTCAATGCAAAACAGTAAATATAATGTTAATATGAGTAAAAAAATAACTGTTTATAAAACTTACCTGAAATGATGCTGTAGCATAAAATCTCAAGGTCAGTAGAACCGCTAATTCAGGGGCAATTGGAAGACCCCTCTTATCCGTTTTTTCCAGGTTACTTTTAACCAAAGATGTGATATATAGCACGGAATCCTGGTTAAATCTATACCTTTTTTGAAACTTCAAAGGTTCCAATTCGAAAGGATTTTTCACATCCCTTATGTAAATTTTTGGTATTCGATAGATATTTTGCCAAAATATATCATCATAGTAGTCTAGCTCGTCGTAATGATTAATTTCACTCAAAATATTTTCAATATCCATTTTATTAGACAGAAACAACACAGACTTAAGATAGTGACAATAACTTAAGTCAAGGTTCGACGCCACTCAGGAAATGAGCTCTTAAGATGCATCTTGAGAGCTCCCTCAAGTGCCGAGTTAGATTTATTAATATGGGCGTCACTCAGTTGATACGATTTACTCAAGACCGTACTCAAGTTTGCTATATTAATTAGAACAGCATCTCAAGTTCGCTCTCAAGATCGAACTCAGAGTTGAGAGCGGTTTATTAATACGGGCCTTAGTATCCTGGTAAGTATATTCGTTGAACACTAAATCGTTTAACTTTGACCTTACAGTTCACTCAAAATAACGTTTATCAAACATTTGTTTGGAGTTGTTGAAATGATACCTATAAAGCAATCAACATAAAACTGCAATTATAAGCACTAAGTTCCTGTATTTTTTTATGCACAGTTTACTCATAATTCATACAGCTGTGGTCGCAACTACCAGATATTTACGAGCATAAAGAATTTCGATAAAACAGCGAACACGATGCGCTTGACCCGTTTTCCCAGCGATCTCCCCGGCTCTCCTTGCGCGCGGTAATAAGTACCAGTGGCTCATAAGCGCGAGGAGTGCAGAGGTTGTGAAATTGCGTGTGACCGCAAGACATCCGGCGGACAATGGCGGCGCGCGCCGGACGAAAGCGCCGGATGCACGCGGCGCAGACATCGACGGTATGCTTGTTTATATGCTTATTGGATCGCTTTTGGTGCTCGTTTTCTTTGATGCCTGGGCCAAGAGCCCAATTATGCAAAACCCTTTGAGGATCAGGAGCAATAATAATATAAGATATAGAAAGCGGAATTCTTATCCTACAAAAACAACTCGCGAAATTGTCGGGGTCACTAGCAAAAAAATTTGTTTGAATTCAACATTAAATTCAAAGGATTTCCATTTTCTGAAGTTTCAAACAATTTCGGACGTTTTTAGGTAGATAACACTTTAAGACGTGACTTACTAAAAGATAAAGGGGAACTTATTGTTAAGTGCTAAATATGAATGGTCTTGCAAAGTTACACCAGTCATTGCTTAAGATTCTACAAACTTTGTTGCTCCGTAAGTTAAGGCTTGTCGCCTTACCACAAGGAAACGGGATAAATCAAATGTATCGATAGTTGTTAACTTTAATTTTGTTTTGATACACGTCTTGCCATAATATTGTGACAATGGTGCAATATAAAACAGTGTGGTTAATGAGGATAGTGGTCTTAGGAGGTATCAAATGAAGCGATCTATCAGGCGGTCGTTACCACAACCACTCGTCAGCAGGGAAGCCTTCTATGTGTGGGAGATGCACGGTGCGGAACTGGTTTGTCTATGCCCGCCCGGAGGCAAGCTCCTTTTGCTTTTGTTGTCCTGGTACAACGACCAGCGGTAAATAGCAAAAAGACAACAGACACCGCATTAAGAAACCTTTCTCGATAAAGTTTAAGCATGGCTTATTACATTGGCCGGTTTCCTTTTGTGCAAGCGGCTGCGGCTGTAGTTTCGTGCAATCATTTCGCACCCAAATTGCAGTCGCCATGAAAGCTTCAAAAGATGTCAAAACAGTTATCTTGAAGAACGCCATTGTTCGCTTTGTATTTTCTTCCAATAATATCGAAATTTGGTAGCCTTTGATTATTTTTAATAATTTTTGAGGTTTCCAAAAAGAATCCTTTGAATTTTTTTTAATAACCAGCATTCATTGTTATGCTTCCCGTGTGCGTGTATTTTTCAATTCCGTTCATTACAAGTAAAGTCAACTGCCATTTGTATGGGATCGCCGCGACGTCATACAAAGTCTAGTTAACGCTAACTCTCGGTCGTGAAACTAGCACTAAACATTTAAGACGAATAATTAATGACTTTTAATTAGCTAGCTTCAAAAAAATCTTTTGGAAACGATAATAGCACTTGTAATCATTTTCAGACATTCTTGTTTCAAGGAATTAGACCTGCTCTCTGAATTGATATTAATATAGTATTACGAATACAAAATAAAGATGTGAAATAATCAGATTACATTTTATACCAAACCCTTGAAGCGCTTTGGCCGCCTACATCTGTCGAAATATAAACTTGAATTGTTGTTGCCATAATACATTAATATTTCCATTTCTTCTTTTATGCAGAAGAAAATATTACAGTTTCTGTTAAACCTAACTAAAAGAACGAGCTAAATTCTTAATTATTAAAAAAAATATTTATAAGAACGGAACAAATAGCAGGGCTAATTCATATAAAGTTGTCGACGAGAAACAACATATTAATAATAACGAGTAGAGTGGACAAACCGACCAAAGTTTAAAATGAGTTTTTTTTTTAATCCTTTTTATTTTTATTGCCTCCAACGCATCATTGCTCTATAGATCTCTGTAGGTATCTGCTCTATAGATACTTACAGAGATGACAGAGGACAGATAAATAGGAAAAACAAGGAAAATATACTGTTGTTTATTTTAATAAATTTTGAACGTGAATTACTTCTTGGAAGCACCTTTATATCGCAGGAACAAAGAGTAGGTACAATTGGTTTTAACAGTTCATGTAAAGTTCCAAGATAAATAAATTATCCTTAAAAATACAGTTATTATTACATATTGGTGGTTTCAAGTTTCGACCAGTGCTACGTCGTAGCTCATCCTCTTTGCAATACCCGACTAAGTTAACTAAGTTTTCAAGTACCTTTCTTGTGTATCATCTATGTGTAAGCAAATAAAATTTTAGATTTGATCTTGTCGCCAACTTAAGGTAAATTAGCCATACCTACTCCAATCACTGGTAATATAATAATACTGGGGCGCTCCTAAAATGGTGTATGTAAGTCAAATTAGCTCATAGGAAATGTATCACCACCTCCACCGCCTATTACCGAGCGACCTTCAGCACTAAATAATATCTGATAGGTTAATTGCTAGGAGATTAGATTTTGGCGGTTTTTTGCCAAGCCCAAGACTCGAACCTCTTTGTTTACGATACATAATTACAAAGTATGGCGGGCCAATCACCAAAGCCCGTCATTATCCTGTACAAATAACTACTTATTTATACATACGCCGCGAATAGAGTTAATTTGGACTCGGTAACGGCTCGTCGGTCCCTCATTTGGGTATTTATTTATCGATTGCCAAATTATCGATAAAAAAATATTAATAAAAAAATAGCAGCGGCACTAGCTGTGTCGGCTTTGATTGATACGTATCACATCGATTTAAGTGTGCATATTTTAAATAGAGATCTATCATGTTAAAATATTTTAAACAGGGAGCGGAATAACAATTTGGGAACCTACAATTAATTTAATTAGATAATGTTGCCTAATATATTCATCATCATCATCAGCCTACATAAGTCCCACAGCTGGGTTTACGTGGACTCGTGTGCTTTTTTCATGAGAATAAGATAACCTTTTCATGGTCCGTGGTATAGTTAATTCACCTATCATTATATTTTGTAACCTGCTGTATAATTTACTTGAAAACTTTTTTATTAACCTCTAGTTAAATTCTTTCTTCTTCTTGTTCCAACTGCAATCTACTATGTCGACTATCAATATGGGTATATGGGCCCGATGCGGCTCGGAAAAGTTTTGAAGTAACTACTCACATGTTACCACTTAAAAACATAAAAATATTTAACATTTCGATAATTAACGAAAAACTAACGTTCAGTTCGAAAAAGGCAAGTCGATATAATACGTACGTATACATGCCTGCATTTTAATTTAGAACCAAAAGCAATCAACACCAAACATCTAACAATCCGATAGCCGGCGATGATTCTATATAGTTCACAGCTATTAAGCCAACACAAAAAAAACACAACAACAAACGGTAAAGTTAATAATATGATTTACGGCGGGTCGAAATTAAGATTAATATGGGAGGTTTTTTGTGGGGACGCGGCTCGTGATTTGCGATCATTAGACGTCTGCGTCTGCACCGTCGCATCATCGGTGCATCGGGGGTGACGCAACTGAAACCGCACGAATATAACTGTCGTGACCCGTGGCGAGCGATGACACGGTACCGCACTTCACTAATTGTAGCACAATCGTACCACCAAATGAGGAGGCTGCAGAAAGTGAGCTTCATACAAACCCGCTCGAGCAACGCACACAGACAACCTCTCACGGACACGGAATCTCGGAACAGCTCGAAACAGTCCGAGCGCAACTCCTTATTATGTGATAATAGTCAATACAGGCTGCAGGCTGCAATTATGTCCAATTTACACATAATGTTGTAATAACATTAAACTACTATATTATGTATAAATACTAACAATAAAGTTGCTAGTCATTAATTGAGGATTTTAAGGTATCAATCGAATCAGTACTCTAAAGTTTTTCCTAAATACACAAACACAAACATTTTAAATTCTTTTGTCATCATTGTCTAAATATAAAACTGACCGGCCATACCTACTAATAACAAATGCAGACCGAACCATGTAACAAAACTAGTTAGTTACTATTTGGTACTTGGTATTAATAATAAGATAATAACACGTCTGCTAAGCGGTACGCAGAAACGCCGCGCTTTTTACGCCGCCCCGTGTTGCCAACGTCTCTCAGATTTGTTCCCGCCCGTTTAACTAGTTCAAGGTCCCTCGTGTCGTGATCGTGAATGAGCGGCTTTATTTTTTTTCGTCTATAGGTCATCTTTAGGTCACCAGAGTCACCCAGTTAGGAACGGGCAATCGCACAAAGAGAGCCTTTGACAAACTAATAACAGCAATCACAAACTAGTACCTAACAAGCGTGAACATGTAAATAAGCAAAACATTATTTTAAGTATAGTAAATCATAAAAAAAAAACATATAAGTAATTAAAAATCTGTAACAGTTCCAATAAGAGAAACAAAACAATAAAAGGATGCGATTTTAAAATTAATTAACTACTTATGATAACAAGTTTGGGGTCGGTCAGAAATGCACATTTAATTGTGGCAAAACACTACAAAAAGTTGTCTCGAACGACAAAGACATTAAAATATTTTGTATAGAGTGCAACGCACCGGGAATTGACCGTCTTAGCATATGAGGTTTTAGGCGGAGGGCGCGACAAATATGCCGCCAATCGGACCGTAAACAATTATTCGAATTTTGAACGCGCCACGTGACCGCCCTCGTCACACGTCGGAGGATTCGAAAACCGAATTTAAAATTAGAACGTGCGTCGATGATGTCTTTAATTAATTTAACGATTTTCGGTTACGGCAACTTAATCGTCCGCAGAGATCCTTTCGAAGAGGTTGTAAAACTTTATTGGTGTAAAAAGTAAAGCCAAGAGTATAAAATTGACATTTTACTTTCCGGGTTCGTCCGCCAGGTGCAGCGACCACCGTGCAGTAAACGCGACCGCGACAAAGTCACTTACATATAACATTTACAAAAAAACGGGCCACCGGCACAGTAAGTCATCCATGCATATTATTAAGATAATCTGCGGAGTATCAAAATATCTGTCAACCATCGGCTAATCGCTTTGATCTACGGCGCAGACTAAAATAGAAATACTTAATGAAAAAAAGCGTAGGTCACGATTCTTGTAGTGTGGCCCGATGAATATGTTTTCAACTCATTGGGTAAACGTCTACTAATTAATATCTGAATTCTAATCAGTCTCTAAAAATACGTGACCAACCTCATAGACTACACGTTTCAGTTTACTATTTTGTTTCTTTTTTTAATATTGTACCTAGGTAACTACTGATCAATGGAATTTTAACCAAGTAAATGTTTAAGGATATAAATTCTATTCGCCGACATATGGACTAATAAGCCTATAGCGCCATGACGTTGTTACAGATTTCGTCTTAAAAGCGATAACAATCTAAATTAATTATGACACGTTTCGTCAGTGAACGAGTGTTTATTTGAAATAAATCTTAAACTGAATCGGTGGTCACTTCAAAGCTACCGACTGTTAACTACCAGTAATAACGGATCTCTGACGGCTCGATTGCAAGACTAATTTGACGTTAAGAAGGGTCACATTAGGATGGACGCTCGCGTCCGATTTGCCCGAACACCGTGAGATACTCAGCGGAATATAGAATTAGACGAATCCGACAAAGACGGTTTTCGTTAAAAATGTCGTCGGCATTTTAATGACCTCTGAGGCATACTCAAAATATCGATATTGTTATTTATTGCCTTTATGTCCTGGCGAACACAAGTTTGCGATCCCCACACAGAACAAAAATTTAAATTTATTAATGTCGCCCGTGTCGGTCGACTTAATTAAATGTTATACGAGAATGCAATTAATATTGAATATGGTGATGATACCATTACGCAAAACAAAACTAGTCATCTCATAAAACTGTTTCTATTTGAAGATGACCGCTAATGGAATAACAAAACGCAGCTGAAAGGATATACGGTCGGGTTAAAAGTTATAAATCGCTATGGTAATTATTTGAAAGTAATAATTTTTTTTAAATATTAAAAACTAAAATAAAAGTAACAAATTTGCGTTGGATTAGTTTAAAGCAATCGATTATTGTGCATAACATGTTATGTGGGCCTGTTCCCGGCCACAGTCGGGCGCGCGTCAGCTGGTCGCTCCCCCGGGCTCCCACACTCGCACCTCGCCCCGTTACCCCTAATTACGGGGAGTGCGTTTCTGTGTCAACACTTGTATTAAAATTAAAACAATACCATAGACACGACAGTACTTTTTATTTGTATTTTCAAAAAAAGGATTTCCATTTATTTTTCAAAACGTTGTGGAAGTTTTTTTAATTTTTTTAAAATTAAGTGGCATCGCTCACAAAGTTTTCAATAGGGAGTACCGGCACTTTTTCCTTCCGCTAGAGGGTAAAAGCGACATACTCGACGTTTTGCATTTCGGCAATCTATCCTTTAAACGTCCACGCAGAATACATATATTTTATTTATGTATTAGCTAAAAGAGCATAAATAATAAAATACGACGAAATTATTGCAAGCTACATACATTAGTCGCCTGGAGCGCCATGTTTCAAGTTTTTGCTTTGCGTGACACCTATTGTAATTAGGATATTCGCCAAATCGATGATTGCAACATTTAATTACTTCATCGCCCTCAACACAATCGATTACATTGGTAACTTTCACTCACTTTCGTAGTTTCCTTAGCGATCGGTCGACATTAAAAACAATATGGCGGAGAACAAAGGTCCGTTCGAGCGATTCCGGCGCAAAAACAAGATCGCTTAAATGTTGGAAATAAAGGGAGAAAAAAACGCCATTTCCAAGAAGCGTTGACCGCGTCGTCGCCAATTATAATAAAATCGTTGTTCAATACCGCCAGCGAAAAGGTTAGCGATTTAGCATACATTTGGGTGGTAAACGAAATTGTGGAATAAAAAATAATCGCTTCATGTTTCTACTATTTTAGCATAAAATTTGATACTGGCAACAATGGTTGTTTTTTCTTCTCCATTTCGAAATTATGGTAATTTTCCAGCCAGCATTCTAAACGGGTGACCATAAATGTATCTTTTTTAAAAAGCATCAGATCACAACGAATCCTAATGAAATCGATTGTCGCAAAAGGATCGATTCGTCGCGTCTCGGGCGCGGGCGCTCGCTCCCGACCACTATTACTGCGGAATGCCGCCGCGCGGCTCTCGTTTTCCGACGTACATCGTCTCCTCGTGATATAATCGTTTTATAGTTTATTTAATGCACTCATTATTGTACAAACTCAACTCGGGGCCTTATGTTATGATGACGCCGATTAATGTTGGCCAGTGCATACGATAATCGAAGGTAAGCTGGTCGATTTGTCTGATTAATTATTTTTAAATTTAACATTGGTAATAATAATCAACGACAATAATTTTAAAACATAAAAACTTGCCTCTACTTGTACTTTTCGGTAACGAAAGAGTTGTAACCATTTATCTACAAAAGGAATCAAAATTGGCATGTGCTGTTTGGGTCGATAGTGGAATGCATAATTGTGCAATCATCGCTGAATTGAGACACATTTTTTCAATTACCTGCAGAAGTCGAAATTACAGGCCGTCGGCGCTGCGGCGGCGGCGACGGCGGCGTGGCGTGCCTGCGTCAAAATGCATTTTTTTTCTCTCATTCAGGCAGAAGCGAACTTCGTGCGCCTCAGGTGTCAATTGTTATTTGTAAGTGACCGTAAAGACGAAGTAAATGATTGAGTAGTTGTTAAGAGTATTGAATTTGGCTGAATGAGACTGAACCCCTTTGCGACAAAAGAAGTTTATTTCGTATTCAAAAATGGAACAAATTATATTATTATGTGAATGCAAGTTTTGTCTTGAAGAGATATCGGTGTAAAAAGTTCCACGACACACACACACAAGCTCCGGGCAGGTGTAACGGCAGATGTTTGCCGGCAAACGACCCATTCCGAAAAATATTAAATGTATTCAAGGAATGGAACTAGCAAAGTAATCGACTAATAATAGACTTAAGTTTATGTAAAGCGGAAATAATACAGAAGTTCGTTAAATGGCATAAACAATCTCAATATTGAAAGTTAAGGTAAGACCTAGCTATCTAATTTTAAAAACTAATCGTTGTGAACGTAGAATATACATTTTGAAAAATCTATATAAACTGTATAAAATAAAAGCGCAGTAATATATCATGTTACAAGACATAGGGTAACCAAACGATTTTAACGAATTTTATATTATAATTCGGGAACACCAAACCGTGACGGGCTCGTGACCGTAACCGCAAACGCAAATGTCAGGATAATGACGGTTGTTCCTTGCAGCAGGAATCGAACTCGATTTGACATTCGAGAACAAAACTAATTGCGTTTCCGGGCGCGCCGCCGGCGCCGCGCCGCCCGGCAGATGGCGCCGCGCCGCCCGCAGCTGCCGCCTCTAGCGGAACCAAACCTCCAAGCTAAGGCCGCCTCTCGCCGCTCGAAGCTCCAACTCGACCGCTTCCAGTCAGACCTCAGAACAATTACTTAGCTTTAGTTATTATTCTGAGAGTCAGACAATACCACAGACAATACGCAATTTTTTTTTTTTTAATACAGTGGTATGTATAGGTATTTGCCGATAATATTGTCGTTGCAAACTCGTCCCGCGAAGGTGAACTCGTACAGGCGACTTCTTTTATCGAGCGGGCCTGCGCGCAATCTTTAATTACAGCAACCTCCGACGCCGACAGGTGGCTTATGTGCGCGTCTCAGCAAAAAAGTCGTACACGATAATTAATGACGCGAAATAATGTACCAGCATGCGAGACGAAAATCTAAAGGGTCCACACGCACCGCCCGGGGAAGGCAACCCGACACCGGCCATTGAACACATTTTCACGAGGGAAATATCGGCTTACATACAAGAACGCCACCCACTACGCAGACGCTGGTCTTTCAAAACTAGAGCTCCTCGAAACTTGTGAGACCCTGGTACTTTAGCCGACCTGCATTACCCAACTTGTTAAAAAAAAAAAGCAATGACAAACTACAAGCAGTACTGTAATAGCATGCTGGACCTACCGCACACAATGATTTTATAAAATAAACTGTTTATTTGGTTACTTTAAATGTTTCACCTACTGCATGCATTAAAGTAAGCAGACAAAAAAGAACCAGGCGCACAGCGGCACGCAACGAAAAATAAATGACAAACATATTATTATTTTCATAATACAGTTTTACAATTCCCAACATGTAAATTACATAAAGAACTAGCAAGTACGCGCCGAACAAACGAGCCTCTTACTCATTTGCAAGTCCACTAACCCTGAGACGAAAAATAAAATGCGCAAAAGCACGAATAATGAACTCGGGAGATGGCCATAAATCCCATTTGGAACGTTTCAAAACAGCATTTAATTTATCGTCAATGCGGTAAGGCTGATTAAGCAGGTACGGGAGCAGGTAGAGGCTTTCACGAGTTAGGACCTTTTTTTACAGTGGTCATTTCTAAGGTACAGTTATTCCGGCCCGTACCTTTGTTGCGAGTGTCGGGGATCCACAATGCAATTATCCATATTATTAAAAATAAAGCTCGGACAAAGCGGCCGGCGCGGCTAGAAATGCGCCGGAGTTGACAGCTCGTTGTCTATGCTCACAGAATTGCTGTTTGTCCTTGGAACGGGCCTTTGTCAGTTCGAGTCCTTTATGGTGTCTACGAAAGACGTATTCCCTTTTTTCTTTTCAGTTATTGCTGGGGTACAGTGGCTGGCTAGTTTAATTATTATTATTTTTTTTTTTTTTTCAAATTATTTCATTCATTGGACAATTCTGGCACAAACATAAGCCCTTCTTAGTTCTTCGCATCGTGTGAGAGCTTAGGGCTGATATGGGAGTGGCATCAGTCTTATACACTCTAAGCCTTGCGTTCGACACCATTTTTAGTCGCCAAAAAATAATTAGTAATATATAGTATAGTATAATAATTTCATTAGAATATTACTGGATGACAGTAAGAAAGCAGATAGTCTGTATTTTTTATATTTATTTATTTATTTATTTATTAGGAGACAAACAGTTATACTCGTAACACAAAGAGAAAAAATATATAATAAAATTTCCTTTAATGTAAAATGTAAACCTATAGTCCCCTTAAGAAACAGCACAATATAAAAACAAAACATACAAACAATTAAAAAACTAATTATAACTTATTATTAATATTAATAAACATACAGAAACAAAAATAAAAATAGTACCAAGCCTGAAACTAAAAAACCAATGTATTCAATTATCAAAAAATTTGTTACTTATCCTTATTTTTGATTATTAAAGGAAAAAAAAATTGCCAGGGTCCAGTCGAACACCGGTGACACCTACTTGTGTTCTTAGTTCGAGTGTTTTGTGAGCTGTAATGGTAGGTAGGAGCGTACAGTGCCCGAGAGAACCCCGGGGCGTGCGCTAGTGTTGCCGTATATAAATTCCCGAGCGCCGTGATAGACGCGCGATAACCCCTCGTCCGCAACAAATACGCAATAACTCACTAATAAAATGATTCAGAGGAAGTCTTCGTGCACCAACTGAGGTATAGTATAGGACTGTAGGTAGTATGAGTTATGAGCAATAGTAGTAGGTACTGCGAGAAAGGACTTCTTGTACCTGTGTTATGCTGCGAGAACTTCAATATTTAATTTCCTTTCGCATTCCTAGCGCGCTTACTCCGAAAAACTTAATTCTTGGTAGGAAATAAATAAATAATACTATTTACTCACAAGAATGTTTAATTTCTTTAGCCTAATGAGAAAATTATAAAACATTAAAGTTTCCTTCAAGTACATACTTTTAAGTTTTATTTAATTTCAAATGTGTTTGTTGGGTTGTTCATTCGTCTTAAGATATGAGGTTCTTTTATTAAATATTTCGAGATGCTTAAAAAGTTTTTGTTCAATTATTTGTTTACCGTTTAACGTGATCGTATAACAAGTTAAACTCGCACCAGGCACCTTGAGGGCCTAGTGCGAGTTTCATTCGTCATTTTATAACGGAGTATTTGTATGGCAAAAATTTAACTCCCCACTACAATACGCTGCTTCACTCCCATACAAATTATCGTTTTCAGTAACGTAATGGTATTGCAAGTAAAAATCGCACACTAGCCATTACGCTCGGTACACGCTGCTTTCAATTTCATACAAAAATGCTCGTTTTAGTATGGCAATTAAAACTCGCTCTAGGCGCCCTGTCCTGCTGCCTCCTGCTGCCACGTCCGTTGGCGTTCACACGCAACGACAAACGCAGCTGTCGCCCGGTCGCCGGTTGTCGTGGCCCTTTTCAATGAAATTTCATTGAAAGCCGGCGATAGGGTTGGCACTTTTAAAAAGTTTGCACTTTTATTTAGAAGGTACCTACCTGTCTAAAGAGGCGGTAATTAGCGTTTTGGTGTAGGTAATGTATTGAATTTTAAAGATAGTGGAGAGTGTAACAGATGATATAATTTTGTACGTAGGAAATACTTTCACATTTTTTAAATATTGTATTATGTTGTTTAATAGTACTGTCGTACCCCAGAAGGCAAAGCTTGTGTTGGGAATGGGTTCATGTCAGAAGTGTTATAGAGATTAAAACGCGAACTTTCACGCTTTCAACCCGATCATTTACCCTTTAGGAAACCGACATGTATATCAACGTTAAAAAGCTTTTGTCCTAGGATCACTCCCTTTTCTTTAGTAGACATATATAACAAAACCTAAAAAAAAAATATTATTTTCTTAACAAAAAAAGGAAGCAAACGAGCAGGCGGGTCACCTGATGGAGAGTAATCACCGCCGCCCATGGACACTCGCAAAACCAAAGGAATCGCAGATCCTTTCGCAGAGCCGGCCTTTAAGGAATAGGCTCGTTTCTTAAAGATCCCAAGGTCGTAACGGTCCGGAAATACCGCCGCCGAGAGCTGGTTCCACAACACTGTAGTTCGGGACAAGATAAATTTCGTGAAAAAAGCACAGCAGTAGACCGCCATCCATCAAGGTGATGTGGATGGGATAACAGTCGATTGCGTGTGATGCGGTGAAGGGAATCAGCGGCAGGGATCAAGCCGAACAATTCCTCAGAACACTCCCCATGATATATGCGGTATAATGTACATAGAGATGCAACGTCTCTCCAAAGACACAGAAAAATAAGTGCTTTGTGACAACCCTGAGAGAAACGCGGCCGCGAGACGGTTAAGGTAACACCAATTGTTGCCGCTCGGCTCATTGTCAGCTCGCGGGCCGATGATGAATCCATTCCACGAGATGCTTTCTTACATTTCTCGGAAACTTGGCCACCGCAGGCAATGAAAGTGTGCATTTTAACATAACTATTCAATAAATCAAACACAAAAAAATCTTTTTAATTTATTCCACTACGTCACTTGACGTTCACTCATAATGGTAGTATAGTAAGTAAGGATATGATCATAAGTAGAGGCGCACTTCACCTAGAATCTGCAATTACGTTGGATTTGGCTATCTTATCTTATCTCTAACTAACTGCCGGAACACAACAATGCTACTACATTGTTGTCATAGGCGACACACTTAGACGGTGGTACCAAAGTTGGCAGACTTATAACAGGCCTAATCATTATCTATCACACTTAGTTAGCCAGCTAAGCTGGATCTGAGACCGATGGTAACTAACCAGGACTAACTAACTAACTGACTAACTAGGTAAAATGTCGCAGAATTCGAAAGAAATTTCGACTGGATGTAAAAAGCCATATAAACACTAATTACGCCATGAGCTAAGACTTGTAGTTAATAATGCCTTTAATTACGTAATAAGC
Source organism: Eudonia truncicolella (assembly GCA_949315975.1). Taxonomy (NCBI): domain Eukaryota; kingdom Metazoa; phylum Arthropoda; class Insecta; order Lepidoptera; family Crambidae; genus Eudonia; species Eudonia truncicolella. Next base: position 2,216,856 of record OX438839.1, read on the forward strand.
TATTACTTTTAAGTAATAACGTATTGGTGGAAAAGCTCAGGCATTGTAGGAAGCGATTTACACAATAATCCAATTTTAATTGGATCAAAATATCACAGGCTCACGGCAGAGCCTGCTCGGTCCGATTCGCCCACTTACACTGTTATTGTGCCGCGCTATTTTATATCATTTTTTTATTAATCATTACTCTGTAATGAACAACATAAAACCAATTATGGTAATGGAGCTATTGGGAAAATGATCGAACGAATTTACAACTCGTATTGGTGACCAATACAAGATTTATAAAGTCGTGACGTGAAGTCTTATCGTTTGATTCAGTATTATATGTACAGTGACTTAAATATATAGTTATACATTATATAGTACCTACTACTTCGTCCGCGTGAACATCTGCATTCTGTGATGGTTTTACCAACTCTGGAACCTTAGCATGCGCTTAACAACTTACCAAAGTTTCATCGCAATCGGATGATGGTAGGAAACGCATACTGGGACAAACAAAGAAACATTCATTTATACGATATATTTTACTTGTTTAAAGAAAAGGATAGTTGTTAAGTGAAGACATTCTGTCGATGTTGGGGTCTATTTGAACAGTTACAGCAGCGGTTAAGTAAAAATAGCTGACATTCAGAGAAGCAGTTTTGACGCAGGCATTCACGGAGCTCAGCACCTGCTCGCAGACTGTTTAATTATGTTTTTTTTTTTACTTTTAATAATGCGCTCGACGTCTGCTAAAACGTATGACAACTTCTTAAGGATTTACTTATTGGATAACGTTACAACGGTCAGTGTAATCTGATAATTTATCTGTCTCTTTTTAAAGGTTTATTCGTAAAAAGCATATTTTAAGTAAAGCTGATTTGAAAAAACTTGAAACAAAAATAGTAAGACGTAAGTACTTTTGTGCATAATAGTTAGGCACAACCCTATTGAAACCAATATTTCGGGTGTAGTTTTTACTGTTACCGTTGAGTAAAGGGTTGGACGGTTACTGCGTAGTTCTTGAGGAGTCGCGAAGGCTGGGGCCGGGCGCGGGCAGGTGCGCCGGCGCAGCCGTTGGCAGATGTCGCCGCCACTTACGTGGTAACGACATTTGACGATACTCGTTTAGATAACGCAAAGGGAACTTCTACTTTTTATGTAATAATTTAAGACCGGTACTAATTGTAAATAGGCTAATGACATTTTAATTATCTTAAAGTTTGCCTGAAATCGGTTTCACACTGTTCACTAGTCAAAATCGTTTGATTCATGTTATGGCATCCAACATGTTTACGAGGAGACATGTGTGCCGCTGCCTGCCATCAGCCTACTGGCGACATTTCGCACATCTGTGCCGACACGAACACATCAACGCACCATATCCTGTCATTAAATCCCCAGAGAAAAACGTACGAGCTCATTTTTTCCAACAATAATATAGTCCGCGACAAATAAATTAATCTCCAGCAGAAATTGCTATCGCATAGTTCTGGTAATAACGTCCAATGCGGTGACGGTAATGAAAGTCGCCTGCGGGAGCGAGACGGGAGTCATTACCAGTCTTCGTGGAGAGTAAATCGAAATGGGAGTGAGTCTAATTCGCGGCGCCGCCGCGCCGGGTGACAGACAGCCCGAGATGGATTGTTGTCAACATTATTGCGGGAGCATATCGACTTGTCGCTGTAACGCTCATGCCGCGGCTCCGGCGCAGAACAACCCAACACCGCCACTTATCAACACACATCAAACCCAACCGCACACGTGATAAGATTCCTTTTCATACTCCGCCACCGCGACGCTTGAGTCCTCGGCGTCCAACACAAACCATTCGCGTCCAGAAGTATGCGACGCGGGACCGCTGACAATCGAATTGAAACTCAGCAACGAAAGGGCTCAAGGTCCACAATTAAATGGAGAGACCGCTTTCGCGCCGGATTACGGGCTTATTCGTGCTGCCGCGGCAATTAGGAAGTCATTCATTAAGGTCCCTAAGTTTCGCAGACGTGGGGGTGCCGCGCCCGTGACGTCACGTTGCTTCTTTCGCAATGCGGTGTACTTCAATACAGTGATCCGAATCGTTGCACTCGACTCATTTGAGGCATGCTCTTTGCTTAACACTAAAGTAGCATTATTTAAGAATGCTGGCACGGCGATGGAGCGCACAATACAAACAGAAGCGAGCCGGGCAGCCCTCTTCCTCCCGAAGCGGTGGCGCCTACCTCGGTGAAAGACAAGGATGGTGATACACGCCTCGAAATAAATCCTCGAATTCGTTGTAGTAGATACAACCGTAGATCGCATTTCCGAGCGCGTGATAAGGATGCAAGATGCGGTTAGTGGCGTCCCAGAATGCATCTGTCAAGTTACACAAAAAAAATGGGGCCCTGGAATTTCGGGACGTCTCAGCAGCGCCGGGACACATGTATGCTCGTTTATTTTTTATCGTTCGAGTAAATTCATTCAAAAATTGTCAGCGGATAGGGAGATTTGTGTAATCTCGTTAGAGTAATAGCAGTTAGTCGGGTTAACAACCAATTTAGCGACCATTCAAGAATCGATGTTGACATTTATGGTCGAACTAAACTTATTGTAGTGACAAACAGTCAGCTTTGTTATTTGTCGCTGCGTGGGGTAAAGCAAAAGAAACTAGTGCTTTTTAAACGGTGATTGTAACTCGAAGCGCCCCCCCGCTACACAACTGCAGTCGTGAAACATGTAATAGTAGTAGAACAATCGTGGGAAAAGTGCATAAAGTGGTGTATCAATCAGTTTTCGCTTTTAGCATCCCATTTCCGGCGTGCGCTGCGCGCGTTACCAGGCGCGCAGTGGAGTGCAGGAGGCGAAGCCTTGACCCTGACTGCGGTGGCGTCGACCGGAACGCACGCCGCGAATCTCGCCGATACCCACCGACTAGCCGGTGCTGTGATCTTAGTACATTCCACTCGCACGTGTGCCTTACGAGACGGTTTTCTCTTTCATTTTATGTTCGAAAATTGCATCGATTTAACTAAAACGTTCGCCGCAAGCAAGGCGAGCTTTATTAACTACTAGCGGCCCGTCCCGGCTTCGCACGGGTGTACTTATATTTCTTTTTTATATAGCCTATGTTACATTCTAAGCACTAATGTAGCATTCTAATGGTGAAAGAATTTTTTAAATCGGGTCAGTAGTTTTTGAGTTTATTCGTTGCGAACATACAAAAATACAAAGCTTTCTTCTTTATAATATTAGTATAGATTCAGGTTCCAAGAATCACAAAGATTGAACTCCAGCAACGGATGAGTAGCGACAAAATCGAGAGTTGTACATAAAACGGGAGTATTAAATGATGAGCAGTAAACAGAGGAGAGGGGTTGGCAGTCATTCAAGTGGAACCGGTCCGTCACAGAACCGGCTTGTGACGGGGATGAATTACTCACCGAAACGTTGGACTTTGTTATGAGTTCTAAATAACATCGCCTGGACGCCAGCGTTCACACAATGTAAATTTCAAAACTGATTGCTGGACTTAAAGCGTTTTGTATTCATAGAAATGTTTCTTAACTCGGGAATAGGTGATGCTTTTGGCTTCAATGCTTCTGAGAATAATATCATGTTCGAAATTGAAGCTAGTATTTCAACTAGTCCGAAAAACCTTGGAAATAGTTCTGTAAAACGAGAGTGTACATACAGAAATTTTGTTTACATGTTTTTACAAAACTCTTGTATAGATATAATGTTACCGACACAGAAAATATTATTGTATACCCAATGACAGCTGTATTCCGTACAAGTCGAAATTTATACGATGCCAGTTTTTGTGAGGACTCTTTAAATTGCTGAACCAAGACATGCCCAGAACTGTCTGTTTCATACAAAAAAAAATTGCATGCGAAAGATGCAAAACATCGCGAGGTGCCACTACAAATCAGAGAACAATCGCGCCGACAGGAGGCTCGATCGACATCGAGACAATCGAATCGACTATCGATAGCGAGTCTGATCGAGCAGGATGTGACGTCACGCCCGTCGCGCGTTAACGCGAGAATTTTAAACAACCATCGAGTACAAGAAATAGAAGATGTCATTACTGCTACAGCAAAGATGTCTCCATTTGTAAGCACGCATTAAGGTTGAAAATGCAACTTTTTTCATGGGAAGGAAATTGAAATTTGTATTCTTGTCATTCAAAAGTGCGTAGTATTTAAAAGGTCGTATTAAGTTTTGACGAGGGAAACGCTGAATAATTACCTGTAACTCTATGTCTTTGTCCATTTCGGATATTGTACGTAGGTCTTTAATAATAAAATGTAGAACCATTCTCAAATAATCAGAAAAGAATCTAAAGTTTGCATACCATAACTCCCAGACATATTCATAATACAAACCTTTGTATTAGGTACTCGCAAACAAGCAAAAAAGAAACGAGATAGCTATTTATTATATAAAAAAACCCTCCGCGCAGGTAAGTAGTGTGCACGAAACGTTCATTTATGTGTAAAGTGGGATTATAAAAAAAACGATTCTACATGAACAAAATTGTGTGCGTATAAGTGCGTAACAATGTAACTATTGAATTTCTGCCTATCCTTTGTACTGCAGCCAAAATTATTTACTTTTGAAAAGATGTTCTGGGAACGCTTTAGAATTTTTTTGTGACAACGCTAGAGATGTTTTCGGTTAAGTTTTTCGAGTTCTACAGATAATATAAACAAAAAGGATGCAATTTTCAACAGCAGTAAATGAATTGAAAATTATATAATTTTGTTGGTCAATAAAGTAGCTTTAGTTTTTATTAATTAAACTTCAGATGACGCTGTTCTTCCTTCCCAACTAAATATAACTATCACAAAGCTAAACGCAAACAAACAACCGAAACAACCGGCCTAAATATATCAACACAACCTAAATAACTATGCGAGCGACGCGATGCCACCTTATCGCAGCAACCGGTTAGAGCTTCGCGGTTAACTTGGTCGGAGCATCGCGCAGCCGGTAGTTAGACAAGGTTGCAAGTGGGTACAGCTGCGTTTTTTTGCTCCGGTTTCACGATTCCTGTCTGGAAACGCAAGGGACTGTGTATAAGCATAGTGAGTAACGTGGTATTATTGTTCTGTGGGAAAGGGAATGAAGTCTCCGACCATGGTACTATAGGCTGTATGGCCTGTATGTATACAGGTTGAGCAACTGGTAATGTTTTCAAGACGCATTCTTGCGTCTTTATGGATTGCAAATTCTTTGACAACTTTTTGGTGGGAACCTTGTTTTGTTAGTTCAGTTTAGAGTTCTAGTACTCTTAGCAAAAATCTGCACGCAATAGGATAATAAGCTTCTGAATTGTTTACTTGCGTAACTTGAAAGCTCTTTCGACGCTGCCATAGAAACGACGAAGGTTTGCTGTCAAATAAAATACTTCAAAGTTAGTGCTTCTAGTGCTTTTTTATAATAAATAAAAAATACTAATAAGCAAAAAAAATATCTAATTAGGTAGGTCTAGGCACAGTCTAGGTATTAAGAATATTGTGTAGTTAAGTTATTAAGTATTTACTTAAAATAAGACTTATTTTACATTTAGGTAGGGACTTTAATTGTGGAAGAGAAATGGCTAGGTAGGAGTCGGTATAGTCTGTTGTTATACTGTAGCCTACCTACCTAGGGTAGTGGCACCAGTATTTAGGGTTGCCACCTTTTTTCAGGACGAATAAAGTATTTTTTCATTTTGTTAGAACAAAAATAAAGTACTACCTATCATAAAAAAGAGTATTTATTTATTTGTCCGTACTTTTTGATGCTCTATACGACATTTAACAAATATTTTGTGGCTGTGGATACCAGTTTATTTAGTCTCATAAGTACTCATAACCAGTAACGAGCCAGTAACAATCAGTTTCACGTAAATATAGTATTTTATGAAAAAGAGGACAATACTCTATTTTAGAGTACGGGTGGCAACCCTACCAGTATTCGACACTATAAGACCAATTTTTGACACATTTTCATTGCCAAAAAATAATTTCGTCAAAATAAGTTCGTCATTTAAATTTTACGGGATTACAGTTTAAGAAGCAGGTGGTCCGTATACATTTGATAATAAAGACTAAAATCCGTTGCTATTTTTATAGAAAAAAATTAAGATCACTGGGTTATGTCGAAAATTGGTGTCACTGGGTAGGTAGCTATTAGCGTAAAATTATTGTACATAAGAGACAAATTGTTCCCGAACTAGTTAAATAGGTAGGTACCTACTCTACTTGGGACCCAATTGGTCGAGCCAGTTGCAGGTCGGATTGTGGCCCTGCGGCTGTAGGTTCAGTTCCTGTGCTTAATTGTTTGATTAGATGATTGTAATGGCAAATCGTTGAGTTGGCTTAGGGCCTTGACAATCTTTATGAAAGACTGATTAGGTAGCCTATAATTTTGGATCAACTTCGAGGGTGTGATTTTTTACCCAACATTAAGTACCTATTAAAAGAGAAACCTGCTTATCTAGGTTTTAATTTTATTACAGAATCAAGGAGATAAAAAGTTCATACGTGTATCTATCTACTATTGCTTTGTTTTCGGTGTATGTTCGTGCTAGCTGTTCTTAAATAAATTAATAAATAAATAAACCTTACTTGATCAATTTCTTGCATAAAGTTGTGTAATTGTAAAATCAAGTAGGTATCTACCTACCTACCTATCTACGCGATTGTAAAAGATAAGGATATTGTTTTTTTTTCTTTTCTTTAAAAGGTGGATAAACGTGGGCTCATAAGTCATTATAACTTAAGTTACCCGTTTATCAATTACTCATTTTAGTGACATTATTTTGCGAGTTCAGTGACCGTTGCGCTGTTGTCATGTAGGTAGGTAGTTAGGTTAAACGATTGTCTACAGAACGTAGGGCCTAATTGATTAACTTTTTAACTCGACTGATCTGATCAGTTTATACATATAGGTACCTACATACCTAATGTTATTCAATAAAAAAATTTGGAAAGACATTTTGGTTAATTACACAGCTAAGTAGGTTAATAAAATTGCAAAATAATCGATTTTAGAGCCACATATAATTTGGGAATCGATTCTCTCCGCCAGCTTGGTTGCACATTACGAGGAGTCAAACCCAGATGAGGTACTCGAGTCGCTTTGTCGGCATTTTTTCCCCGGAGACCCCAGAAAAAACATAGCATCCCTTCGCTAGGGTTTTTTTGCCCAAACGTTACCTTTTAATTAACAGACGCTTTTTCCTATTTCGGCGTTTTTGAGAATTCCCGTGAAGCAGGTAATCGCGATCTAGATTTCGAGATAGAGGCGAACCCAATACCCATTCGGATAAATAACAATTTTAAAATTACTACGAACAATAGACAAAAATAGGATGTCTATAGGTAGGTAGGATCAGAAAGTTAAGTGTAGGTGATGTAGGTAGAAAGATAGAGAAATCGTGAAGGAAAAAAAAACACTTTCCGGTACCGGGCATCGTTTATTTGCATGGAAGCAGTGAAAAAGTTGTGATTGATAAGATAAGCCGTATCAGTGCCTAGGTAGGAAGTACAGTAGGATCGCATACACTCAGATTAACTCAATAATAATTTCACACGATTTAAAATGACAGAGGGTAGGATTGTTACAAAATTAACGACGATAAAAATACGTCTCTGCAGGTAGGTATCTCAAAAAGAAATAGATAGAAATCTACGATCTACAAAGCGCTAGAAACACTGTCTAGTGCACGCATCTAGTGTAAACAAAACATTAGTAGTCTACACAAACAACCTTACGAAGCTTACACGGGAGCTCACGAAACCCAACATCCACAAAATACTACAAACTTACAGCGGCGAGGGTAAACAAATAAAAATAGTGTCGCATGTTTGCGGCGAGCCTCGGCGGCTCACGAGGGCTGGAGATCGAACATAACCTCCGCCGCGCCGGGCGTCACGTGCGCCCTTACATAAGGGCGGCGGCGCTGCCATAACCTCACTCTCGCCACAGCTGTTCGCCGGGTAGCTGGACCGAAAGCACCTACCTTGTCTGCCGACGATCTCCGCGACGTGCTCCGAGGACGGCACCGGCACGCACTCGGTCATGTTCTGCGACTTCTTCGCGCGGTCGTCGGGCGGCGGCGCGAACCCGAGCGGGCTGGCCAGCGCGTTGGCCGACGGCAATCCGTCCCCGAAGTTGAGCATGCTCAGCTCGAGCGCCAGCTGCAGCGCCCGCTGGTCTTCCACCAGCCCACCCCCGCCTCCGAGCTCGCCGAATAGGCTCGACGGCATTTCCACTTGTGAAGCTATTTTGACTGTTACAGAGAGGTGGCCCTCTCTCACTGGGTTTAGAGTCGATCGTTTCAAACGGCGCGTCTGGTCATGTGCACACGTGTATTCGTGGCGCGGCGCGGCAGTGTACTGAGTCGCCGGCCGGCGCGCGCAGGCGCTTTAGCGCGGGGTGGCAGGGTGCGGGCGGGGCGCGGGGGGCGCGGGACTGCAGCCGGGTGAGCCGGTGAGCCGGGGCGGGCGGCCGGCCGCTTCCGCCCGCCCTGCCTGCTGCCTGCTGCCGCTGCCGGCCGGCGAGCGCCAGGAAGCGCCACCTTGCGGTGTTAATTGCCGAGCTTACATGTTGTGACGTTGCACGCTTAGCCACACAACACAGCCACTAGCGGCGAGCGGTGAAGACAGCTGGTACAGCTTCCTTGGCGGCTTTTAAATTTAAATTTCTGATATTAATGAGGTTTTTATTTTTATATTAACTATTATTTTTGTATCAAAACTAACACTAAAATTAATAGTTTATTTTGCTATCAATAAAGTCGTTTTTATATTGAATTTATAGGTATGAATAAACTTTGAATAACAAAACGGAAACATATAGTAATTATCAATTTATAATAACTATTATTGAATTAAGTAGGTCTCACGGTTAAAATGTCGTTTTAGAATTAATTGATTCGATAAGAAATATGTTTAAGCTCAAGAATTGATTAATATTGATTGAATTTTAAATGCTTAAGTTAACATGTAAATTAATAATACATATTTGGAATTTCTAATCATCCATTCCTGTTCCGATTATTGCCGTTATTTAGGACGTGTATTATTATGAACTTTTAATAAGTTATTTTATAATGAGTTAATCAAAGAATGTTCGGTCTAATGTTATATTTTAGTAGTTTTTTTTAATGTAAATATTTTATTATTATAATGTTTGTGCGTAGTTGGGCACCGCGTAACATGGTAAACGATGCCATAAGGCAGTCTCAGCCAGTCAACCGAAACAAAGACAGGATGTCGAAGAAAAATAAAGCGACACGTACCAACAGGTATATATAGTAGAGGAGAGCATAATGCTTTAAATACTTATAAAAAGGTTTTTTATTATTTAAAATTATTGATGTTGCGGCATACAGCTCTGCATCTGCACAGTGGCTCTGCGCGGCGGTCTGGGTCTGGGTCTAGACTTCTGCATTATCTTACGCTGAGTGCCTGCCAAAACAGGCGGAAGTCACTCACAAAGTAATTTATTTGGTGATATCTTAGGTCGTATGTTGTTATGTGGTGGAAGTGTAAAAGAAAGTAACATAAGAAACGCCATTGTCTAGTCTCTTGCCGGTTCTTCAAATATCTCAATCTCTCAACAGACAATGTTTAGGTGACCTAATGTGACCAAATCGAGATATCACGAGCTTCTCTTCGCTTTGGAAGGCTCAACAAGCAACGACGCACTGGGCCGGCGTCAATTAGGTCAATCTCCCAAAATCAAAGTGAGAAGGCCTGAGTCGGGTAGTGAAATGTTTAGTTTGAGTACCTTGTGTGTCATGTTTTAAGTTCTTTAATTTTTTTCAACATAGAAATCATAGAATGAACCAGGAGTGGTCACACATGATGGTGCGTCGGTTGACTCATGGTCGCGATGGTGGCTGTTGACCGGAAGTGAGGTTGAGGTCACGCACGCGTCGTCGTCGTCGGCGACTAGAATCGAAATATTCTAAGTACAGCACGCGATTCGATAAGGGGCCACCGATACAGACGACCTTAGATATAGCGCTAACTTCTCGGAAACTAACCAAAAATGTACGTATGTTTTGTGGCAATATGTAACACAACAAAATATGAAGATAATGATAAGATTTCCATAATGAAACTAGGAAATGCAACACCGAGGAGTACCCCTTGACTATTCTGTGATCGAAGCGGGTCGAGTGCGAGTATTATTTACCATTCTATCACGTGAACAAGAATTCTCGTTATCGTTTTTTTGTTTGATTATGTCAATTGTATATCATCACATTTTGTTTTATCCATTCCATTTCTATATTTGTTACAAATAAGACTACGTACAAGATGCATACCGAATTGATTGGCGGCGTGGTTTGGCGAGTGAGTGAGATTCCTGATCTCCTGATCTCGTGACGTGAGAGACCTTTGCCCAGCCATGGGACACCAAAGGTAATAAAAAAAAGAAGTGAAGATTTCCGTATAAACATAATATTGGGTAATGACACCAGTGTACCACAGTTTCATTCCATTGTTCGACTTACATAAAAATAACATACATTTTCATTAAAATTTTACTGGTTGTGACTTCTAGGAGCTGTGAGCAGGTGGTCTGCATGAAATTGTTGCTAAAGACTAAAATCAGTCGCTGTCCCTACTTTTAATGGTTAAAAGAAAAAAGTTGATCATTGCTCCCTGTCAAACACTGGGGTGTACTATTATTTATTTTGTGGTTTTAGGTAGAAGCTTTAGACATACCAATCTCCCCGGTACACCTAGTTAGTGAAGGGGTTTGTTACCATAGACACAAGAGTTGGGCCAACATTGTGTCGGAGTGAAAGCTTCATGGTACCGACTCCCCTCTGATTGGGGAACGAGGTCCCGATCGCGCGACACGCAAGGGGGCTGGTTTTATTATTTAAATGATCGGAATGGCAAATGAATAGTTGTTATTGTTTGATGGGCAAAGTATTATTTATTTTAATTTATTTTTGTATCCTTGCTGATAATCATTTATAGGGCCAAGCCATATTAGTAACAGTGCAACTAATAGTCGAACGTAGTACCTGGTTGTTATTCGAAATATAATTAAGTACTTATTATTATAATAATATATTTATTGAAAAAGATAACATTAGGTCCATTTTTTGTTAGTAAACTAAAAATATGTTAGTAAAAAATATAAAAAGAAATCATTAAAGAATTAACTTAACTACAGATTAATAAACAAAAAATAATTTATTTAAGACAAATAACAAATCTTTTCTGGTCAGGATTGTTCCTGTTTGGGAGACGAGATAGGTATACCTAGTATTATATGTCATATTAGTATATGGTGTCGATGTCGCTGGCACGAAAAGAACAAGGACTTGTCTTGGCTGGACAACTGTTAATAATAATTTTGACTTCAAATACCTACAACATAATATCGATATAACATATAACGCCTTTGGCTGAGATGATGATCATGATGACAACATAACAAACTCATTCATACTATTTATTTTTTAAAAAGAGCAGTATTGTAAAAAATATTTTGTCTACAACTGCTTAGATAGATAACTCACTAAGTCGTAGCTCGTAGCTGAACTACGAATCCTGTAGAAACCATCGAAAGTAAAACTGTTATGCTATATTTAAGACCAGTTACATACTTTTATATACAATTTTCAGTGCAACAAATCGTTGGTATTCTAAAATGGGAGATAGACACAACACGCTGGTAATTCATCAAAACATTGATTAATTAATCCAGCAACATGATATTCATTGGCAAATTGATATTTGACAATTTTCAGTTACCTAATTCTCGAATTAACTTTACAAAACAAAACCGACCTTAATTGTGGGGCATAAAGTTTAAAAACACGTCGTCTATGGCTGGTTGTAGGTTGTAGGCAGCGGCGGCGGGGTGAACGACCGGAGGTGCCGGGTGAGTCCTAGACATGAATATAGTACTCGGTACTACCGGGTAGGTGGTTGTACGATTCAGGTCGTTGTCACCTCATTCACGACAGGCCACACGTGGTACGATGATGGCTATTATTATTGTTCGTTGCATTATATGAACTTACTTTCAGTAAGGCGGCAAGCGCGTGAGGGCTGCGATCGTGAATGCTAAGCAACCTTCGCAATGTCTGGTCAATGAGTATGAGTATATAGTAAACTAGTAGTGGAAACTTTACTGATTACTGTTTAACACCTATATATTTACTTTTTTGTATTGTTTGTTTCCCAAATAAAATAAATAAAATAAAATAAAATAGTGGCGGTTTATAAGAAAAATTAAGTAACTCTAATCTCGCAATCCACGCAGTTGTAAAGGCTTTACACATATTTTTTTAATCCTAAAAATAGAATGCGCTTATATTTCATTTCTAGTGACTGTAACGATAAGGTTGAAAATGTAAGCGTTCACCAGGAATTCTCAACAACTGAGGATTCTATAGCTAACTGGCAAAAAAAATACGGCGCTGACATTGTTGTTATGGCAACATGGCAACATACCTACAGACTTATGTAATAGTAGTGGTCACCCGCCCGCTTCGCTGTGTGAATATAATAGATCAATGAATGCAAATCAAAAAAATTATTAGGTTTACTAACATCATATATATACAATTTGCACAATCTCATGTTCTTACTACATACAAATTTTCATCAAGAGCCGTCACCCGCCCGCTTAGACTTGTGAATAAAATTTGCGTTTTTTATAGCCTATCATTTGCACAATCGCATTTTCTTACTACATACAAATTTTCATCAAGATCGGTCAAGCCGTTCTTGACTTAAAAGTGGACATACAGACAGACAGACAGACAAAAATTTAAAAAATCGTAGAATGTCAACCGTGGTGTCAGTGAGTCATGAAATGAATATTTATCCCAAAATTTGTCAGAACAATCTTTCTACCCTTATTTTACCCCTCTAGGGGAGGTTTTTCAAAAAATACTAAATCACATCATTCTTTATTTTTGTTTAAGAATCTATAGATCGATTAAATTATTTCTCTTTATAGTTATTACTTTAAAAATAACGATTTCCCCAAAAAAACCTTTGTCCCTTTTTTACTCCTTTAAAGAAAAATAAACAAAATTTCTGAGACACGTCATTCTTTAATTGTTTTTAAGAACCCAAATACCAATTTTCATGTACTTTACTTCAAAACTGACAGACTTTCATACAAACTTTCACCCCCTATTTGACCCCCTTAGGGTGGTGTGATTTCCGTAAAATCCTTTCCTAGTGGGTGGTTACGTTACTTAATTAACCTGTAGTCCAAATTTTATCTAATTAGGTTTAGGCTCGGCGATGATGAGTCAGTCAGCTAGCCATGCGGACTTAAAACTAGCCACCACCACAAAGCAATCAATATACACTCCCTTCTGGCAATCGAACTAGCGATCTCTGCTATAATTTACTGTCCGTCTACTTATTCATAAAGAAAGTGAGTTTCCCTTTAACGCAAAGGCATATAAAAGTTAAATATTTTTTTGTGGTTTTGCTACAACGTGCGTGAGTCGACCTCTTCGCCTGAAAGCTGTTCTGGTTAAGTTACAATAAAAAAAGGTTTTGTGTCACCAATTGTCGTGAAATCGAATAATGAGCACCTACATGACTATGAAGGACAACCCGGGTCTGCGGAGGGTCGGGAGGAGAAAGGATGCTACTAAGTCATTAATAAGAACATACTTAATTATACTTACTAGTGCACTAGTGGTCAGTGATCAAAATTCAACCGTAATTCTCAAAATATACAAGGTTTATATTGCATTTATAACACACATATTGGAGGAGCTCGAGTGGCTAACGCGCCCGGTTTGCGAGTTCGCAAAGGCCGCTCATCGGATGGGTGAACAAAATTTTATCATCTTGAACTCCTCCGTGCTTCGGAAGGCACGTAAAGACGTTGGTCCCGGCTGCATTAGCAGTCCTTAACAACCACCAATTCGCACTGGGCCCGCGTGGTAGTTTATGGCCCGATCTCCCTGTCCATCCATTGGGAAGGCTCGTGCCCAGCAGTGGGGACATTAAATGAGCTGGTGATGATGATGAACACATATTATGCATAAATGTTATCGCACGGGACCAGTCCTTTATATAGACTTTAACTACACCAAATTGCATACTAACTACTCCGTGAGAACAATGTGTTTAAAACGAGGCTCGACGTTTTCGCATAACGTATTAATATACCTATAATGTTGTTCCAAATAAATAACAACACAACAAAACAATTTAAAGTCACTTGAATCTTTAAATTGTCCTCGCTTAATAATTTTGTTTCCGAAGTTTTGGAGAGTCGTAGGTACTATAATCGGTTTCAATCGTACTATCAAAGTTGGATTAAATATTTAACCTGAAACTTCTATCGCTATTTACGGAAGACTTGTTCGTATATGCTAAAGTTGCTGAGAAACTTATAGCAGCAAATGTACTAACTATAATGGTTTAGGAACTAATTCGTCAAGCAGAAAGAAAGTTCCAATTGGTCAAGTGTGTTGTTACTGGCTTGACCAGTTGAAACAAAAATAAGGCTTGGCAAATCGAAACAAAATTGGGACTTGACTAATTATTACTTTTGCGTTGCTTGACAAATCAGAACAAAAACACGCGGTAAAAAAACACTTAACCAATTTTAACTTTCTTTCTGCTTGACGAATTAGTTCCTAAATCAGTTAGTAGTTAAATATTGGGTAGGTATAATAAAAGACTGTTCTACATAATATAAAAAGTTTTTTTTTTAAATTCTTATTTTTATTTAAGGACTTTTATCCATTACGATATGCCAGTCCTATCGGATATAAAAAGTAAGATTTTAAAACTTAAAAAAAACATACATTTTACAAAACGCAAACAAATAATAGTGCTGGAAATGTGAAAAAAAAACGAACTAAATTTTAGGTCACGTTTTCTGAACTTTCGTTATTTACAAACATAAACATTACTGCTGCTATAGGTTTAGCCTGAGGTATAGCATTATAGCTAGCTTTAAACTTATAAGCCACGTATAACCACATAATGATTTCAATTGGCAAATCGCGATTTTTATTTAAAAAAGTTCGGGGGAATCGAGAACGGGGACAATATGGAATACCCACAAGTTTTACAGTACAGTACCAACCC
Organism: Eudonia truncicolella; assembly: GCA_949315975.1. Taxonomy (NCBI): domain Eukaryota; kingdom Metazoa; phylum Arthropoda; class Insecta; order Lepidoptera; family Crambidae; genus Eudonia; species Eudonia truncicolella. The sequence goes on from OX438839.1 coordinate 2,231,924, forward strand.
ACAGTTTTAACGTAGGCATGATCGTACTTATTTATTAAAATAAAGTACCAAAGTGTACTTAGCGTTGACTGTACAATGTAGGTTTCCTTTATTGTAGTGCCGATATCTAAAATTACAAAAGAGAAAAGGTAAATCTCAATCTTAAAAAAAGCAATTATTATAATAACAACAATGGTTTTACTAATATAAAATAGAAGCAACCCGATTTCTTGTTCCCACAAAAAACTATATGAAATACTTTGCGTGGTGAATGTCTGTCTGTTCGGGATAAGTGAATGAATGTGAATGCAGTCGCAATGTTCCTTTTGTGCGTCTTGGCCCAATGTCGAGACGCAGTAGGGTGGCTATGGTCTTCCATTATTGCGTATATAATTATGTATAATTATGCATAAGTATACAAACATGTACATAATAAACGCACAAAACCGAAAACTTAAAAATCGGCTGCTGAAACGATTTCCGCCATTTTATATTTGTTTTTCTATTTAAACAAAAATTAAGTAGATTACAGTCATGCCTTAGTAAAATTAAAGTCTCACAATCAGGTAAATGGGCAGAATGTTTTCTTTCTATAATTTGTTTTTTTTTTAAACAAGTTTTATTATTTCTCGAAACTTAAATCATGTTTATATAATATTACAATTAAGTGTCATACTTGATTTGTGAGTTGTTATTGTGTCTTAAATAAATAAATAAATCCCTTCGTTGTACTGCAGCATCCCTATGCCCCAAATCGCTGGGCCTAGAACGATGTTATTTTGCTCGCAGGTAAGTCAAGAGATAAGAAAGGATTTTTTTCCAAATTCCCCAAGGATCACGTGGTACGGGTGCTTACGCAGACGAGTCGCGAACTCGCGAGAGGTCGCTAATCGCTAACTCTCTACCACATACATAAATACTGCATAATAATAATAATGATAAGTTCTAAAATGTTGGTCTTTGGAACTTAGTGTAAGACGCACTGAGGCAGTTGAGCTAAAAAGTATTGCCCAAAAAAGTTTCGTTGACCCCGTTAGACTCCACTTCTATTGCAGGATCGCACATATGTACTTACGGAGAAAATTAATAGTTTGCTATGCAAACTTTCACCTCTATCATAAAAAGCAATTGTTGAACATGAAAGTATTTAATACATACCTGTCAATGTAGATTAAAATGTTAATAGTTTCATCAGCTTATATATTGTATGTATAAAACAAAACGTTATATTACACCTTATAAATAAGTAACAATAACTTATATTCCCACATGCCTAGGGGAAGTAACAGGCGGCCAACGTAAAAGATTTTAAATACACCCAATTATTATTACGCATGACAAATCGGTAGCAACAATAATTTACTGTAAGCACTGTAGGTAGGTACCTCACAATAGGATACAGCCCTTCGCCGCGTGGTCCCCCTAGCCGGTCTCAAGTTCAAGACTATGAGCGACAATACACGCAGGTACTGATTTTTTCATTTTTTTTTGTCGACAACATTAAACATCTGCTCCGGAAAGCAGATGCGTGCCCTGTTGTGAGGGCAATCCAGTTTTTTTAAAGTCCTCTCCAAGTGAAAAAAGTATGAGATTCAGCGGATGCTGCAAAGAATCGAATTTTGAGTATCGCGAATAGTTTCCGGCGGTGACTTCCCGTCGGACGGTGCAATGGCTGTCTCAGGTTCATTTAACTGCATGTGGGTGTCTTCTGTTCCTTGAAAGTAGGTTTCTTATTCTATTTAAGAATTTCATATCCTTTACAAGGAATACAGGACACAGATTATATTTTAAACATAGGAAATGTCTGCAGTAGTTGAGGGTGCCGGGTAAGTGTGCTTCCGCCTCAGGCCTTATCATCACTTCACATCAGGTGAGATGAAATTACCTACTAAGGAACTAAAAAAGTTTCAATTTTAGGTGCTGCTCTCAAATCGTGATTCCAAATTTTGACTAAAAGTTTTTGCCTGCATCGCTCTACGGTATCCAACTTATTGTCATGTCTGTCATTGTGGACAAAACACTTTAATGACAAAGAGCCTATCGACGTTATCTACCTAGACTATGAAAAAGCTTTTGATAATGTCCTTCAAAAACTAGAATATGTGGGAAGGAATAAGGAAAGCCTTTGGAGTCATAACTCTAAGTAATAACTAAGGATTTGGAGCCAGAAATGATGCTTCAAATTCACAAAACTTTTATAAGACCTTCGATCATCTTATATATCTATCTATCTTATCTATCTATCTTATATATTTTGTTAAGGACATTGAGGTCTTGGAAAAGGTACAGCGCAGCTTCACTAAAATACCACGACTACTAAAACGGCGATCATAATATGATCATAATATGATCGCCGTTTCATATTATGAGGAGCGATTAGATAGGTTAGTACTGAAACTCACGACTCTAAAGGATCGCAGAGACGTGGAGGGTATCCTGCGTTTTCGCCGAAAATTGTTTGCCAGCGTTTCGCCGATGTTTCACTTTGACAACTAACGATTAGCAAATTTTTGTATGACAACGTTCCATTTGGTAAAATTATTGTTAAGCTGATTATTATAATGACACAAAACGTTTGGGACAATTATCATTTGTCAAATATTTCACTCGATCACAAGCCTCACAAGATCACAAGATCGAAAAATCAAACACATTCTCCCGACCTGGAAATTGACCCCAGGACCTTCGGATGTCGGGGAGAGCTCTTTGCCACTCGACCGCCGCCGAGGAGAAGGCGTAGATTTAAGGTTGTTCAATTTCTAGTATATTAAAAAAACTGACTGACGAATCGATCACCGCCAAGTCACAAAATAAAAAGACCCCAGAAAGTAAACTTAATACATACCGCGCTCGAACAATGCACACAGACTACCTCTCACGGACACTGAATCTCGGTCCACCTCGAACCAGTCCTAGCGCAGCTGTTGTGAGATTCCGTGTCCGTGAGAAGTTGTCTGGTTCTCTATTATGTCTCATAATTTTTGACGTGACAACGTCTTATAAATTGGTTTGCCGGGTGACACTTCAAGAAACTGCGTTACGCTCCGCTCACGTTATGCGCTCACAATGAGAGCGAGTGAGAGGCACGCGTCCCTTCCACTCGGGCATGGTTAGCCCGCCTAAGAGCGAGAGAGACAGACATAAAAAGTGAAAGGTAAATACGTATGTATGTGTAAAGGTAAAAATAAAATTTTGTTAATATGAAATTCAGTGCGAGATTCTTTGTATAAATTAATGTTTTAAATATAATTCTTTGTATAAATAAATGTTTTAATTTGTTACTATTATTTCATCCTTCTTCCTACTATACGAATGAATATTCACATTAAAATTATTTTACCACTCAAAGTCGTTGTCACGTAAAACTTTCGCCCGTATATCGACTTTACAGGCAACCAATTTTTTTTTATCCATAATCTAACGTGTCATAATGTTTTGTGACATAATCATCATGTGTCCGAATGATAAGTAGCCCTAACTTAATGTCTCATAATATCACTTGTATAATATGAACTAAATTTTTTTGCTATAAATATTACAATCCATAATATTTATAAGACAAAAAGCGATTTTCTAAATAGTATTTATATCCATGCACTACGTAATGTAATGTATATCCTATTAATATTTTTTGCACAAACTTGCAATCTCCGGCGCTGCGGGGCTCCGGCGGCGCCGGCGGTCGGGTAGGGCACACAAGACTACGTGGTGTCGGTTTTACAGCAATATATTTCTCTCACTGAATTTTGAAACACAACAGTTGCTTAGCTTTATAAGACAACATTTTAGTTAAATCTATGGTAAAAACTACTAAAGAAATTACATTATGCGCACAGACAAAATATTATGCGCAATGAAATTATTCCAAATGAAATTGAAACTGACTCTGGATAAAATTATTTTCTTGATAAGATAAGATAAGATAAGATAAGATAAGATAAATTTTTATTGCCATAAAATTGTGTAAATACATAGCAGGTGTTAAGCATAATTGGGAACAAACAATTTACCCTAGTCGGGCATGCAATTTTTAGTGGGTAGGTATATGTTACATAGAAACAGCCACTATGCTGTTTTTGTACCGAAATATTCAGTCAAACTGTAGAACGCCTTATCTATAAGCCATCTCTTTAATTTAATTTTAAAACAGCTTAAATTTACTGAGGCTTTTTGATCTGTGGGCAGATGATTGAATATTTGGATTCCGGTTACATAGGCACTCTTGTGATACAGGGCATTGTTAATATTTGGTAAATATAAGTCATATGCATATCTCTTCCGCAAATTACAAATATTTGTGCTTTTACTTTTAAAATACTGGATATTGCTTTTTATAAAAACAGCCATCTCCAACACATATATACCCGTCAGTGTCAAATAACCCTTTTCTCTGAAAACATTTCTCAGAGTCTCATCAGAGTACATACTGTAAAGAGTTCTCAAGCATTTCTTTTGTAATATAAAGGTAGATTTTACATTAACAGAGTTTCCCCAGAAAATAACTCCATAAGTAAGAAGAGGATAAACTTGGCCAAAATAGGCGGCTCTGGCTACTTCTACAGATGATGTTTCCGCAAGTATAGATAGGGCATAGCAGTAGCTCGATATTTTATTATTAATTTTAGTTATGTGCGACTTCCAATTTAAATGCGAGTCAATATTTACACCTAAAAAATTTATTTCATCCACAATTTCGATGATTGACTTGCATTCAGACGTTATATTTAATTTAATTTGATTTGTTTTATAGTTTCTAAATTGTATTACTTTTGTTTTGGAAAGATTTACTGTCAGATTTAATAATTTTAGAAAACGTATGGTTTCATTTAAAGTTTTAATTATTTCTCTTTCAAATTTAATGTTATCATTTTGATTATTGGGTATGAAAATTGTAGCATCATCAGCAAACATGACACATAAGTTGTTTGTGATATTCGGGAGTTCATTCACATATACTAAAAAAAGAAGAGGGCCAATAATACTTCCCTGTGGTAGACCTTGGAGCATCTCTCTAGGATCAGAATTTACCTGTTTAAATGTTTTTGTTATTTTATCAAAAGTATCTATTTCTGTGTATTGGTCTCTATTTTTAAGGTAGCTTTCCAGTAGTTTTAGTGTTATTCCCCGAACACCTAATTTATCAAGCTGATATAGAAGGGTTTCATGGATTACGCAATCAAATGCCTTAGACATGTCCAGAAACAATCCAACACATGATTTCTTTTTATTCAAAGCTTCCCATATATCTTTTAGTGTTGTAAACATTGCTAAAGTAGTTGATTTTTGTTTCTGAAAACCAAATTGATTTGTGTTTATTAAGTTATTCTTATTGAAAAAGTTTAAAAGTCTGTTATAAATGGTTTATAATAAGTCTTATAATAACTAAACTGTATTATGATAACATAACCAAGATAAACCTACTTTTAAACATATGTTTTAGGACTAACAATATTATTATAAACCACCGTTCGGACTAACATAGGAACTGTAAGGATAGTTGTGTATTGAAATATAATAAATAAATAAATAAATAAATAAAACACACATTATACAATATAATACTTAGGACATGTGACTTAAGAAAAATTATGTTATCTAATTATTATAGCACCGGATATTATGGCACAAAAGCATTAAGACGATGAGGTAAAATTAAATTTCGTATACGCGATCATTATGGATAGTGATGATTATAGCAAACGCGTTAGGGATTTTGATTTTCAGACGATCGATATTCGGAGAAGAAAGGGACTACCAGGTTGTCTGTGTGCGTTGCTCGAGCGCGTTTGTATAAAGCTTACTTTCTTTAGTCTCCTTAGTTTGTGGCCAAGTCTAGAAGCGGCACATAGGGATCCCAAAACTTTTGGAGGGCTGAGAGCTTAAAAAGGGGATGAAGTTTTGTTACTAAAGTTTGAGTTTGAGTGGGCAGTGTCCAATTTTAGGATATCCAATGAGGTTTGAAATAGTTAAAAGTTAATATGATATTTTATTTAATACGATTGGTTGGTATATTGATGTTTCGTCGTCGACTCCGGGCGGACGCAGTTGCGACTTTTATTCTGTGGTCGCGGGGATAAGTAGGGAAGGTGCGATTTTCAACCGGTAACATTAACTCTCACACTATACCTACATGCGAACTGCGAGTAATTACGAGTTACGTGATTAATTACTTGTATCCGTAGTCAATAAAGATAATAGTTGCATAAAACAGTTCCTTCTAACACAATAAAAGTAGGGACGTTTTTCTCGGGAACAATCTGCAGTATCGCCACTCGGTTAATATCAAAGGAAAATCAATTTTTAATAACGCTCACTACTTCCTCCGAGGGTTGAAGGGTCGGGACCCTTGGGGTCAACGATCCCTTGCTAATTCCGGCCGAGAGGCGTATTAGACGTGACTGATTGATAAGGAATCGAACCATGCGTCATAATATGGTTGTATAGTTTACTTATTGCTTTAATTTTATTTCTTTTATACGGTTTTATGAGTTTGTATGTACACACGCCTGCACATCAACCTACCACAAACTGTCAAATTTCCTCAATAGACTTTGAACTTTATTACGAAGACGTATGGTTGAAAATGTAAATGAAAAAATACATAGAGTTTTCTTTGTAATCGGACGGATCAAAGAAAAAAATGTGTCGAAATAATTAGAAATCATAATACACTCGGCGTCAAAAAAATCGCACCTTTTAAAAATCATCTTTAAAAATTCTTAAACCTTATGTAGAGGATAGTGTTGGGTATCATTAGAAAGGTAACAAAAAGGAGTATCAAAAAACAATTAAATTTAACTTTCTGTTTAATTATAATTATACAAACAACATTAAAATTAATAAAATAATAAAAATCCTTAATTAAGTCCTAATTAACAACAGATAATTTACAAAGAAAAATGTACAAAAAGTGTCTTAAAATTAACTTAAAATCTAGTGTTACCCCCCCTTGCCCTGATCACGGCTTCCATACGGTCCCTCATGGACCTCACCAACTTCAGGAGCTCTTCTTGAGGGATAAGCCCCCATTCTTCAATCACCGCGTCTTGGAGCTCCTGTAGAGTCGAAGGAGCTGGATCCCGAGATCGAACCTTACGTTTAAGATGGTCCCAGAGGTGCTCTATAGGATTCAGATCCGGACTTCGCGCTGGCCACTGCATCACAGAGATTTGGGACGTTGTCGTGCATTAATGTGAACCCCTCGCCAAAAGATTCGGCAAAGGGGACCACATGCACTTCCAGGACCTCAGTGACATAGCGGCGAGCAGTCAGCGACCCTTGTCCGCGAGCACCTCCAGTCCGGGAGACGCAGACAAGGTCGGTTTTGCCGGCAGCAGACATACCGCCCCAGAACATGCAGGATCCGCCACCATATTCCACCGTCTCCTGGATGCAGGCTTGGGCGAAACGTTCACCCTGCCTCCGGTATACTCTTCTCCGTCGGTCGTTGCAGAAAAGACACACTCGCGTCTCGTCTGAGAAGAGAACAGCTCTCCACTGCTCAAGGGTCCAATCGACGTGGTCACGAGCAAACTGCAAGCGGGCTCGCCGATGCGCTGCAGTCAATTTTGGACCCGTAGCAGCTCTGTGGGCCGCTATCTTCTTCTCCTTCAATCTTCTTCTAACCGTAGATACGCTTACGGTGCGTCTGCGAACTGCCTGGAGCTGCTGTTGCAACTCAACAGCGTTGGAGAAACGATTTCTCAAAGAGTTCGACACAACGAACCGGTCGTCTCTTTCCGAAGTGCAGCGACGTCTACCCGAACCGTGTCTGCGGATATAGCCACCGGTCTCTATGAAGCGCTGGTACACTCTTCGAACGGAATAACGGCTCAGGTTCAGTTGCCGGGCGACATCACACTGCCGCACCCCTGATTGCAGTAGTGCAACCACTTGAGCGGCTTTATCAGCTGTGGTATCCATCAAAATCTGTGCGTGTGTCCTCTTCAACGGTTGAATAGCGAATGACCCACATTGAACCCGTGTTGACCGTTTTATACCCACAAAGGAAGCGCAACTAGCAACTCTCACGGGTAGCAAAATTTGCATCGAATTTTTGTGACACTTTATTTGTTGCATTAGGTTTTATTTGATAATGAAAAGTAATGTTTTTTATTAAGTTAATTAAGTAACCTTGTAAATAAAACCATAATTAATGCGACTGCATGTGCATATCAAGAGTAAATGACATTTGAAAGTGATTTTCTAAGAGGTGCGATTTTTTTGACGCCGAGTGTAGTATGTATAATAACTTCGATCAACAATACACTTTAATAATGAGAACCATTGTCTGTCAAGTTTGCTTTGGCGGATAAGTGGAGTAAAATAATAATAGATAAAATATATATTTTTTAATTTGCAGGTTATTACAGTTTGATTTAGTCACAATTAAGTGTTCATCCTGCTTACCTATTACATCTTACATCGGTACTATTTTACCTTTTTTATATATATTTCTGGACGTAGAATCTACAGCATTTAATAAACTATGTTACTACATTGTGTACCTTGTTATGTCGTTTATCAATAAAACCATAATAACCGTAATTTCGAAGCTAGGTACTTGTTAATCATATTACCTACATATCATACTTTTTTAACGCAAGTACCTACCTTACTACTTAGGAACCAAACAAAAGTCTAGTGTCTAGCCACTGAATAACGAACAATACCTACTGTCTAGCTAACTGTCTCGCCATGACTTACAAATCGATGTATGTAAGTACCTAATGGAATTTAAATCTTTAAATCTTTAAACAAGGGTTGGGGCGTAGCGTATGCTTAGAATGGCCCGATCCCTAAGGGCCAGTGAATCAAAATAATCTGTGCAAATATAGGTACTTACGTATAGCATATTTTAAAAGAACTCTTAGCAGGAATAATAGGCTACGATGCCCTAAGTTAGCCCCCGGCGAGTCAGTATTATTAAAAAATCTAGCAATCACATACAATAAAGCATACATTTTGAAACAGAAAGCCAGTACGTTCGTTAAAATTTTAATTTTGGTAATTTAGTTTGTTAGGTATTTTATTTAATACAACGATACCTTTAAAGCATAGTTGAGTTTTTTTTTAACATAGCTTTTAAGTTTTTTTTTAATTTCCACGTCTATTTTTAGGTTACTAACTGTAAAAAAGAGTTTAAATCCCTGTAACGATCTATCTGTTATAAACTTACTTTTAATAGATGTTTCCTTTGCTTAATCATAATTTTCGCTTAAATTATGAAATCAAACATTGCATTTATAAAAATAATAAGTTTCAACCCACATTACAATACTTATAGCTATTCAAAGGCCAACACCGTTAGCTTAAAATAACACAAAGCGTTATAAATCCCCCCATTAACGGTTAATAAATAAAATCTAAGAAAGTGTACCGATTGTGTTCGAATCAAGCCAATGTTCCCATACTACTCCCCTCACTTTCCCATCGAGTTTCTTATCTTGCGAATATAATAATATAATAATATTCGCAAAGCAGAAACGCACCGGAGTCGACCCCGGGATCGGCGGCACAAAGCGTCGACTGCAGCTGCCGTACGCACAATGCACCTTCTAGACGTTCTTGGAGTTTTTTTTACGGCGATTCAAAATGAGGTCGGCCCGCTGTGGTGATACAAAACCGGATCCGCAGAAGGTAAGCTTCATACGGACGCGCTCGAGCAACGCACATATAGCTACCTGAACCGATCCGAACCCTTCGGATATTCTTAGGTACGGGGACACGCACTGTGCGTGATGCCATTCCCTCTGGAATACATCTGACGGTGCTTCGTTTCACACGGCTTGAGGAAAGTTTTAATTTTTGTCCAAAAAGTCCAGTGATTTTGAAAACGCTCAGAGGCAATCAACAAACTTTCTAAAAAAACGCACTTATAGACAACCTCTTCACTAGCGTTGCCAGGTGTCCCGGTTTGCGCGGGACGTCCCGATTTACCATTGATCGGGACGACAAATGTCCCGATTTTTTACTAACCTCCTTAGTGTGTATTTCAAATCAATCAATTCAAGTCAATAATTTTGACAGCAAAAATGAATTCTCTCTCCCGCGGCGGGAATAACTTAAATTTTTTAAAATGGACGATACGCGGAAATTTCTAACGTCAAAGACGCATTGGAAGTAGCAGACAGAGTAATGACTTAATGACATTACAAATTATTTGAAACACAAAATTTTCCTAACCTGCAAAAAATATTTGCCTTCATGGCATTAATACTAGTTTCGAATGCCGCAACAGATTTTATTAGCAATTGTAGTTGTCCCCATTTGAAATCCCAAATTTTTATTATTTTTACCTTCCGTCCCGAAATTTGGCACACTGGACCTGGCAACACTACTCTTCACGGACACGGAATCTCGCAACAGCTGCGCTCTTACGGCTACATTCTGTTTCGAGATTCCATGTCGGTGGGAGGTTGTCTATGTGTGCGTTGCTCGAGCGCGTTTTTAATAAGCTCACCCTCTGCAGTTTCCATATATTGTGGTGGTGCTCTGATTGATATTCTTTTGCTGCCAGTTTTCGCGGGTTCGATTACACACAACGGACGAGTTTTTATTCGACTGCATTTTGAAACCTGCTATATCATAATAATTATTAGCGGGATTATTTTTGTTCGTAAATTATAAATTTCGAACACTCATGCAGAGGTCGGAATTAGGTAGAGTTATTTATATACTTGCATCGAAATGTTTATATGAATATGGATCTTCCCGGGATTTCTAATGGACAATCCCGTGTGGCCAAAAATATTACAAATAAATAATAATTAAAACCTCAAAGATAGATAAGACAAATAAAACAAAGATAATTGACATACAATTTTTATTAGTGTTTACATTAATTCACAATACAAATTATTAATATCCTTGAGGTAATTCTCATACTTATACTTAGCCTTTTTTATAATACTTTTGCTTCTAGCCTAGACTCTCGAGGTTTTGCTTATTCCATCGGCCCATCAGAATCATTTTCCTTGTCCGATTCATTCAAAGTACAGACGCCTGCACATTAACTTACCACAAACTATCAAATTTCCTCAATAGACTTTGAACTTTATATTTAAGGCTTAAGGTTGACAATGTATTGAATAAATTTGTCAGTTTTGGGTAGGTTGATGTGCAGGCGTGTGTACCACAAGATTTGAAGTGTTCGCTTCCGACATTATTGTATAACTTTAATGAGAATTGAAGTATATAACCAATAGCTTTAAACTTTTTTATTTAATAAATTACGGGTTTTTTCTGCTCTTTAAAATTAATCTCGGGATTTGAGGCATATCCACTTTATTCTTTTGCTGTATGAAATCAGTGTAAGTACATAAACAACTCTACCTAATTCCGACCTCTGCTTATAAGCAACAAGATACATGCTAATAATGAAGTTAATAATGTTTTATGGTACTATACACTAAGTTTAAAAAAGTTATGTTTTTTGTACCACAATTAAACGATTTAAAAAAAATTGTACACCAATCACCAAACAATTAAGTTGGTTTGCATTTCAATGAAGAATATGTTTGCTTAGGGCAAGCAAGTGTTTATTATTTAATGTCATAAATCTTAATATTGGGTCATGTGTATTCTGCCATCAATAGGTACTTATTTTTAGAGAAATCATTTATTTGTATTACAAAATAAATATTTGGTTAGCAAAATTATTATTTAGTCAGCAGAATTATACAATCGGTCAGCATAAGAAATCCTTACGGTTAGGTTAAGTTATTAATTTTTCCCAGCGAAGCGCAACGTAGCGAGGGCCAGTCACAGTCCAGGGGGAGCGGCATAAAACTGCTGTTCAGAATGATATAAGTTGCAGACTGATTTAGAAATATTTGATTTGAAAAAATACTTAGGTAAAAAAAAGACTACTTATAGGTATAAATAACATCACGCTATGTCCCTAAAAAAAGTCAGAAAAGACGGTCAGCGAATACGAAGTACTAGGGTAGTCTTTCTTCTGTGGTACCAGCGCATACGGGCGACGCGGTGCGACGTGCTGGGTCGGTGACTGCTAGATATTTAATAAAAGAAATTTATATTTGCAATTGCCTAACCAATGTGACTAGTTTGATGGACAGCGAGACATTAAGTGGCCCCACGTGGGTTGCCAACTGTACTGTTAAAACAGTATTATACTGTTTTTCACAACATTATACTTTTTACTGTTGGACAAAAATAAAACTGTTATTAACGTATGCATGAATTAAATGACACCAAATTAATAAGTTGTGCGAGAAGCAGTAATAAATATGTATTTAAGACATACAATAAATAAGGTAATGTTAATTTTTCTAAAATACTTGTTTATTTTTCTTTTGCGACCCTAATATACTTTTTTCCAAAAGATGTTGGTAGCCCCAGACAGAACTAACCCTGAACGTTCGCGATTCTATACGTCGTCGTCGTCGGGGCGTTGGAGACGTATGTCTAGACCTCGTTTCGGGTTGACTGTGTCGTCGGGGAGGGAGTAGTGCACAGGGGGCGATTTATAAATCTGTGACTAATTCTTACGCTACGTGTATGTATAAGCGCTGCCTTTTCTTTTATTCAAAGTCACTGGTAACTTACTAAAAAAATTCGAACAGTATACATACAATTCGTTGTACGTTACTCGTATCTTAATAATGCAAATCTTATTATATTTCATAGTGTATTGTCACTTTTGATTCCGATATCACCGATCAGACCCCACATCTTTGTACTTCGGTGCCTTCGTGTTGTTTAACGTGAGTTTGTATAAACGTGATCCGATCACGTTAATAGAAAATATTGTACCTACCATAAAAATAGGGACAAAAACTCGTACTACGCGCTTGTGAACCATTCATATAAGTAAGTACGGTACGGTGTCTTGGACCTACAGCCTTGGCCTAACCGATTGCTTTGGCTACGTGTATAGTTTATGACGTCATCTTGTCATTTCAGGGCACCACAGGGCATCACAGTGCATTGCCTGTGTTAGTTACCTATATAAAAAAACATGGGGAAGTTCAGCAGTATTTGGCTTATAAATGAGACGATGAAGAACGTCGTTTTCCTTGGATTTAGAAAAATTCCTTATAGTGTGATTCATGATACATACTTACTTAATAAATAATCGCGAGATCTCGCCGAAACCCAGGAGGTTAGTAATTGTAATTGATATATTGTTTATTCAACCTTGCCGACGCGAGAGCTCTATTCTGAAATTAAAAGTCCGTCTTGGAATTTTAAACGGAAATACCTATGATCCTCTATTTATTCCAAGGTATTTAAGGTAGAATAAAACAAAACAAAAACTAATTAAAATCGTTACACCGCCAGATTACATTTAATTTTATTAGTCATATTATTTATGCTAAAAGTTGTGCAAGCTTCTTTTGTTCTATAACATGGCCATTTAAATAATAGAAAATTAGGCCGTCACCGTACAAATTTCCTTCTAGCTTTAGTAAGTACCTAGATATTATCGTCTAAGCTCTAAGCAATAAACACTTTTCTTCAAATGTATATTATGTAAGGTACTAGCTATCATGTTTGTTCTTGTATATAAAATAGCGCAGTGGTCAAACCTAAAGTACTACTACTACTATTACTATGGATCTTACTAAATATGTATTTCTTCGAGGTAATACCTACTATTTCTTCTGTGGTAAAACGAACGTTAGAGGTTAGGTTCCTTCTAACTAAAAAGTTCGGGTAGCATCTGCCCCGTTACTAAGTGTAAGAAAAAACTCTCTACTTACATTGATTTTTTGCAAATGTAATCTTTTTTATTGAGCGTTAGATGCGCCGCTGTCTGTATGTCTTTACAATATAACAACAAAGGCGATATTGTGAAACTTTGTCGTTACAATAGTAAAATAATACAAAGGAAAAAAGCAAAAAAAGCGTCGAATTAAAATTGGGAAAAGGCCAGGTACCTAGGCATTGTAATAGTTTTGTGTTGTTATGACACTTTATCTGCCGCCCATTCAATCTTTTCAAATTGAGCTTCACACCTTTCCTTATCGGAGCAGTTAATGAAAACAATAACATAAGCACATTGTAAACAGAGTGTGTTTAAAATGTGCTTATATAAAAAAAGTAAGCAAGTCTATAACTGTTCCACTGTTGGACAAAAACCTCCATCATTGAAATAAAGTCATCGCTACAATTGATGGGTAAAGACTTAATCACCATGCTTGCCAAATGGTGGTTGGTGATCACAAACCTGCCCCCCGACCGCCTAACCGATCCCGATAGCCTACAGCTATAGGCTATAGGTTTCGATATTGCTTTCATAGGCGGTACGAAATGACAAGATGACGTTATTAACTATACACGTAGCCAAAGCGATCGGTTAGGCGGTCGGGCCCCCGGGTTGTGCATCGAAAAATCCGAAACACACTTTGCCCGACCTGGGTATTGCCCGGGACCTTCGGGTATCGGGCGAGCGCTTTGCCACTCGGCCACCAAGGCGTTATTTAAGTGTTAAGAAAAAGCAGAAAAAAAATATTTTTATGGTTAATGAAGCTCACTATTATCATATTCTTTCTTCTTCTTCGTGCCCTGGGTCTCATTGTTACTTAGGGCGGCTCGGCGCAAAAATTTCTTCCACTCTCCTCTATCAGCCAATTCAGCTGTCACCTCGACAGACACCCCCTTTTCATTCATATCCCCACTCATAATCCATCCATCTTCATCCATCTTTTCTTCGGTCTCCCCCTCCCCCTTGCGTTTAATTTCTTCCCATCACATGCCCATACCAAGACAGATTCCCTCACTAAACTCACTTTTATACGCTATTTAAAATTATTAATGATTCTACCGCCAGTTCGGAATGTAGTTGAAAAGCTGTCTCTCTGTAAACAACGTTTTTATTTTAGTAAATAATTTAACTTAGAAAAATTACACTTATACATAATCTGTACATAATTTGGGTACATTGATACGCTCAAACCTACCGTTTCTTAGGGCATTATTATAACATCATTCAATATTTTATAGTACTACAGTCATGGTAATACAAAGTTACCTACTTAAATTAAATCTTTTATTTAAAACCTATTTTACGTCCCTAATCGCAACGACACTAACATTCCCTACTTTGGTATGTTATGGCTATATTTTTATTTAATCGTTACATATCATCACTTTATAATTATAAAATAAAATAAATAAAAGAAAATCTACGACTGTCTGTGATAAAACGGCTACACTGACATGTATTTATTTATGGTTGCAACACTGTTCTGTGCTGTCACATCACGTACAATCTGTCAAAATGGCACGTCAGCAACAGGATGTTGATGAACTTTTCGACGTGAAAAACTCCTTTTACGTTGGTAATTATCAACAAGCCATCAATGAGGCGCTCAGTTTTAACGTAAGTTATATATACCAAAACACTTTCTAACAACCAACTTCCCTATCAACTTTATTTGAAGTATGTTTGGGTGGCGGTGTTAACTGTTTATGTTTTACGTTATATTACATCAGAAAGTGTATAAAATCTTGAATTTAGATATTAAATTGACTTTTTATATCGTGACAAAGAATGTAATCAAAAATAATCTACCCTTTCTAGGCATCTACACCCTTGGGGACACTCCAAAAAGATGCCTACTTGTACCGTTCGTACATCGCCCAGGGGAACCATAGACTAGTTCTCCAGGAGCTAAAGACCGCGGATCCTATGCTCCAGCCCCTCAAAAGCCTGGTGGAGTACATAACCCCTGGTGCGAACAAGCCAGCAATTGTTGCTGACATTGATGCAAGGGTGAGTCTTGTTTTTTTTTAAATTTTGTTGTTATTGTTAATTAATTTAGTGTACAAGACTCTCTTAACGTCTGTTGCATAAGTTATTAATTAAGTTTTTCTTTTTCATCTCAGTAGCCTTTTTGCAAAAGCCTCCTTTAACATTTTGTGGTATACCACTTTCTCTCTAGGTACTACTATAACTTACACCACTAGTCTTCCATATGCCTTGAGTCAGTCACAAAGTAAAAATAAAAAAAAAGCCCAACTACTTTACCTTCGCCACTAGGGTTTTTAGTTTAAGTTTCCTTATAATTGAGATCTAAGCTAGGATGTGAATGACAAAATATTTAACTATTTTCAGGTTGCGAAAGGCACCGAGCTTACTAATGAAGTGTTCCTGATCGTAGCAGCCACCATATATTACCATGAAGACAACTATGAAGCAGCTCTCAAGTAAGATCACATTATTCAATAGTTCTTAATTATGTCCTTTCTATGAGTACAAAACATTGCAATACTTACAGTTGTAGTTTTAAAATTCAATATCGAACACCTTTGCTAAAAAGAAAATAGACAGATGCCTAAATTATTTTAATATTTAAGTAGGTACTGTATGTACTAAGTATTGTTTATTAAAAGGCTTAAATAAATTAAAATCCTGAAGTTAGAATTTGGCGGTTTACTGTTGAAAGCATGTTAGAAAATAGACCTTAATATTCAATGATGAGTAACCAAAATGTCAATTGTAAGTTGAAACACTAACCAATGCCTATTTATCTTTCATTTTAGGATCCTCCATGGGGCTGAGTCACTTGAGCTCCGTGCGTTCACCCTGCAGTGTCTCCTGGCCATGAACCGGCCAGATCTGGCCAAGAAACAGTTGAAGACACTGCAAGATATCGAGGATGATGGCACCCTGACGCAGCTGGCTCAGGCTTGGCTCAACTTGTCACAGGTTATTAAATCTTAAACCATACCTTCTTTTTTTTGGCTGATTGTGATTTATTTTTGTTTTGCCATATTAATATACATATTTATACTCTGTTTGGTTACCACTACATTTTTTTAATAATAATATGCTGCCGTAACATCATTGTCAATGGAATTATTGGTTTCCAACAGTAAGATTATCTTATATCTAGTTATATATCTAGTAGTCTAGTTTCTTAGTAGTTTAGGATTACAGGTGAAGTGTGATATGTGTAATATACATTTTTAAATTTATGCATTCTGTTTTAGCAACGTTTTTTAAAGGGGATTAACGCAAACTACTTAGTGTAGGTTTCATAGGCATACCTTTATACCTGAGGTTTTAATTGAGTTGTAGTTGCATCAGCCCTTGTTCATGTCTGGTAGTTTGTTACTTGTAGTTTGCGTTATAAAATACTTTTTATATGTTTATTGTTGACATGAAAATACTTTTACGGATTTACTCGCGTTTATTTATTAGTTTACATACATTAGTTTTATTTAAAGTTGTCCTGACGTTTTGAACTCTTTCCAGGGTTCACGGGGAGACTGAGCTGTTGGTTGTCTCATAATTATAATATTTTTCCTTTAGTTGATGGCTTTGTGCGATTAGCACATTTAGCCAGTGTCTAAGTAATTTTTCTTACAAGTAATACATTAATAAACACTATTTCCTTCCAGTATGATGATGGAACTGATAATAGAAATGGGAAGTGAGATATGATACCCTCCAACCCTTCGAGTATCTCAGTAAAGATGTGGGGCTTTACTAAGTCTTCATGCAGACGTCATGAGAGAATTTGAAAAGTTGTTGGAGCTGCTAGGATATAATATTTTGTTTTTTTTTGTAAAAGTAGTTTCATTTTACTGTGTAGTGTCCGCGTAAACTTTAGAATACAATAATGTTTGTGGTTGTGCGCAGGGCGGGCCGGGCGTGCAGGACGCGCACTACAGCGTGATGGAGCTGGCCGAGCGCCGCGGCGCGCTGGGCGCCGGGCCCGCCGCCGCCGGCGCCGCCGCCGCCGCCTGCCGCGGTCAGCCGCCTAGCGTACCTACACACATAACCACCGCACTAAGGCTTCGGTTTTTTTCTCCCCTTAAAACCAAAATCAAAACACTAAACAGGTTTTTTAAAAAATAAAACATATGATCTTCTTGCGTCCACTTGGCCCGACAGAGTGTTATACTTAACACAACTTTTTTTTTGACAGTGGAAAACTCGTCGGCCGAGTACCACTGCGTTCGGGGAGGCGCGGATGGTTATGTAGGGTTCTCCTCTCCGGTTCCCGCCTCCCTGCCTAGACCCGAGGGTCTCGACAGGGATTCGGGAGGAGGAGGGGCCTACCCACTAAGAACCATTATACATCCCCTTCACGTGCCGCTAGGATGACTAAAATATTATATAGATGTAACCTAATACTCGTATAATACTTTTAGAGGTTAATTTACAATATCACACAAATGCCTGGTTGGGCTCAATGGTGACTAAAGGAAGAAAATGTCGACACTGTTTTATTTTTCATTTCTGTTGAATTTTGTGTACGTTGCTAACTCTTATCATCAATATTAATTTAGAACATTAGAAGATTTTAGTTTTGGTATAGTTTGAAAATGATTAAAATACGAAAGTTTCTTGATATTCCCCTCAACCCCTTGGGCATCAGTAAAGATGTGGGCTTCACTGAGACCTCAAGCGAACGTATTGCAAAAATTTTAAAATTGACGGCGCACTGTTTCGTTTCATTTTCCAACACTCATGTAGGTACGTTCACGAACACTTAACGGTTAATCATTCACATTATTTTAACATAATTTTCGACATATCATAATAAAAAAAAGCTGAACCGCAGACATGACTGTCCACATTCCCGCCAAGAAGTCCTGCAGTCTCTTTATTTAGTGGTACGTGTGTGGCAGGCATGTGGGAGGAGGCGGAGCAGCTGCTGTCGGAGGCGGCGGCGCGCGCGCCCGTGCAGCCGGACGTGGTGCTGGGGCTGGCCGTGGCCGCGCGCCACGCCGGCAAGCCGGAGGTACGCCTCACACCACCGCCACGCGCTACACCATTTCACCGCCACAGCGCATGCGTCGCCGTGTCCAGTCCGCCAAGCTTTCCATTCAAAGTCAAAACTTGTAACAACAATAGGGATTCTACAATTTATTTTGTGTATTTGTAAACTATAGGTATTGTCGATCTTTGGCGTACAGAGCACGCTATCGTTCGTCGATTATAGCCAACTGGCGGTCAAAAGGTTCGAGCCAAAAGTCGAAATATCTTTATTTAAATAAACTTAATTCATAAGTACTTTTGAACTCTCAGAAAAAAAATTACCTACTACCCGTTCAGGACGTCTTTTAGCTGTAGAGAAGAATGGGTTCAGGAAACTGCAAAGATTTTATTGAAGTATAAAATTGAAGTATTTTATAAATTTTATAAATATTTGAAGTAACGATATTTCCAAGAAAAAAATTTCATCACTCAGAACATGAAATAGCATGTACCTAAGTAAAAAGCATGATTAGCTGATAAACGAA
Organism: Eudonia truncicolella; assembly: GCA_949315975.1. Taxonomy (NCBI): domain Eukaryota; kingdom Metazoa; phylum Arthropoda; class Insecta; order Lepidoptera; family Crambidae; genus Eudonia; species Eudonia truncicolella. The sequence goes on from OX438839.1 coordinate 2,251,127, forward strand.
CAGAACAAAGCAGCCCATGAATGACGGTGACACTGTTGGTTTCACGTGCGTGCGTATTCTTGCGCCTCGCCTTGAAATTTTCATTAGAACTAGTACCTTTCAAACTGGAGTACATATCACAGACCTAGCTAGACGTCCCGGGTTCGATCCCCAGTAGGTACCTACGCTGCTGGAATGTATCGTGCATTTTCATCCGTACACCCTAACCGTAAAATTTTCATGCAATCGAGCTTACTTTGAATTGAAGGTTTGGTTCACCACTGAAATTGAATGGAATGGTATAAAAGTATATATTTTTATGTTTAATATCCTACATATTGCACTCATTTTAAAATTTTTTTTTGATCGAAAGATTTTTCTTATAAATTTTGATGTCTTTTTTTTTAAGATATAAAAAGTAACAACACAAATTATAACTATAAGCTTTTGACAAGCCACCACATTAAAATGACATAATGTTTGAGGCTACAATCCAGACATCTGTACTTTCCAGGTGTCCGGTCGTTATCTAGCACAACTGCTGGATAGCAGCCCCGACCACCTGTTCACGAGAGAGTACACCGCCAAGACCAACGAGTTCAAGCGGCTGGCAGGCCAGTACCAGCCCGCCGTCGCGAGTTGAGCTCTATGCCAACGGAATAAGGGCGATGTTCTTATGTAATGTATGTTGTTTATTCTAGAGAAATATTATATTGGTATTTAAATAGATTGTGTGTTTGATTCGGATTGTATTGAGAGCCGCACGTTTGACCTGACGATGCATCCAAGGCTACCAGTAGAGACAAATCGCCACTATATTGCTGTATCCATGGAATTATATAAAATTTATTGTTACTACAAAACTTGTGGCGCACACTCGAAGAGGCCTACGTCCAGCAGTGGACGTGTATAGACTGATGATGAAATCTACAAAATTGTTGGGGCATTCTTCTTCTTTTTGACTTACCATGAACAGTGGTAAAGAAATAAATTATTGTTATTGTTTTTATCAAACTTCAAACCATGAGTCTAGTTCAAGGATATTGATAATATTTATTTTTTTGTAAAATATATTTATAATAATTGTCGTACTATCCAAAGTTTACTTTACAATAGAATTCTTATTTTTCTATTCAATTTTACTAGACAATCTACTGTACTAACGGGATGCATAAGACAACCATATAATACACATCTTGTGTCCTCCCGCTCCATTTTATGTATGTTAGATTGTATATTATTGCGTGTATATTATTATTTTATAATATGACAGTGTATATTCAGATGATACACTAAACAGGCTTACTCGTGTAGCTGGTATAAAGCGCGTTTGAACCGGCCGAGGTCCTAGATTTTTGAGGCGCCCTCGGGTTGTTCCGCCCCCGATCCGATCCGAACCCCTCGGAGAATCTAGCAGGGAACGGCGACACGCACTAGTGCCAGATGCCATTCCCTCTAGAAAACCTCTGACGGTGTTCCGATCACACAGTTTGGGGAACCCTTTAAGTATCTCTCCGCCTCCAAAAAGGTCCGATGGTGTTAAAAATGTAGTTTGAAACAATTAGCAAATTCTCTCCAAAAAAATTTGGTATCCAATTGGATGTGGCAGCTCTAGACACAATTGTATTCGTTATTATGTAAAGTAAATAGCCTATAACGGTCCCACTGCTGGGCAAAGGCTTCCATAATTGAAATAATGTCTTCGCTACAATTGTTGGGTAATGGTTTTGATCACCACGCTCGCCAAATGCGGGTTGGTGATCAAATCGGGCTATACAATTTTAGGTTTGATTCCTGGCTTGGTTGTGTAACACCTTTGATACACTTAGTTAGCAATAAAGATTTTCATTTGATTTTGCCATCCGAAACACTGCCCAACCTGGGAATTGAACCCGGGATCTTTGGGTATCGGGTCGAGCTGCCACTCGGCCACCGAGGCGTCATTAGTGGTCATAAAATAAAAGTCAGTTGTGTTAGCACGGTGTATTCAGTAGGTAGGGTAGTCGTCGCCGCCGTCGTCGGGTTCGTCGCCCGGTTCGTCGCCGGGGCTGGTGGTGTTGGCCAGGATGTAGAACTCGCGCAGCTTCGCGTCCATCGCGCTCATGTCCTGCCGACAAAGGGACACTTCACACCAGCTCATTTCATGACCCTCGATCCGAACCCCTCGAAGAATCTAGTAGAATGGAACACGCTAGTTTGATGCCATCCCCTCTAGAAAACCTCTGACGCTGTTTTAATCACACAGTTTGATCCTTTAGGGAACTCTTTAAGTTTCTCGCCGCCCCCAAAAATTATTATAAACGCTTAAAATGCCGTCTGAGATCATCAGAAAACTCTCAAAAAGAAAAAAACATTTCCCCACTGCTTGGACACAAGCCTTCCCTAAGGATAGAAACATCACAAGGAGAACGGGCTATAAACCACCACGCGGCGGGCCCAGTGTGGTGCTTTCCGAAACAAGGAGGAGAACGAGATGAAACAATTTGATCACCCATCCGATGACCGGCCTTTGCGTAAGTTGCTTAACTTCACCAATAGCAGGCTTAGGGCTATTACCACTGCTCCATTAAGCTGGCATAGATGACATAATTTCTGACAGGCTAAACTGTGAAGCTTCCCATTTTAAAGTTAATGACACAACTTCCGTTGTTTCATTGGTTATCTGTGGTCATGGCACGAATTTAATTACCTGTGTTAGTTGCATGGGTAGATCCTGAGGGTCCTTATCGCCTTTCACCAGGTTCCAGTCCGTTGTAGCTTCTGAGTGGACTAAGTCTCCCGACTGGCCTGCAATTTAAAATGAAATTTAAAGAACACAATCAACATCATCATCATACATAAACGTACCAATGGTGACCTCAGGCCTTCGTACATTATCAATAATAGAACATCCGTGAGAACAGTCGCACCATCCAGCCAGTTCCACGACTCTGCTATTTTAGAACGGCTACTATGGGTGGCTTAATTTTGATAATTTTCCCATAGTCTTATTAACCGCTGAGAGGCCCAGACACAATAGAAATTCAATTGCTTGTCGGACATATCGTCGTTGATACTGCAATATCGCGGAACCAACAGTGGTTAATACCGCGGAACTTGGTAGTGACCAATTTTACAGAAGAGCGAAAAAACCTGTTATATTCTTTATTACTACGTCTTTGTCTGATTAAACTATAAATATATCTAAAGATTTAGGTACCTACTTTAGCATAAGGGACGACGCCAATGGCTATTTAGAACCTATACGCGCGAAATCTCAATTTTGTTTTTTTTTTTTTTCAATATTGCAGTTTCAACGACGATATGACGTTTAAGGTGTTAATCTCAAAATCAGGCAGAACGCTATAAGCAATTTCACTGAGCTGTCGCTAGATGGCGTTATGCACACTATAACTCGGTCACTGGGTAAGCAAGTTCGGTTATCTTTCGCTAGATGGCGTTCTCAATATTAACACAAAATAAGGAGAACCCAGAAGGTAAGCATAATATAAATACATACCGCGCTCGAGCAACTCACACATTGACTCCTTGCACCGACACGGATCTCGGAACAGTCCGAGCGCTGCTGTTTTTTTTTTTTTTTTTTCATTTAGTGTATGGCTTCTTGCGATTAGCACATTTAGCCAGTGTCAAAGTAATTTTTCTTACAAGTAATACTTATATATACAATATTTCCTTCCAGTATGATGACGATGAATGATAATAGAAATGAGAAATGAGAAATGATATACCCCCAACCCCTAGAGTATCTCAGTAAAGATGTGTGGCTTTACTAATTCCTCGGGCGGACTTCTTGAGAGAATTTGAAAAGTTAAGTTACACTGTTTTGTTACATTTGCCAACACTCATGCGCACTTACGAACACTTAACGGTTAATAATCCACCATTATTTCACATTAATATTCATAATAACACAAATTTTAGAAAATAAAACAAAACCGCAGACATGACTTTTCACTTTCCCGCCAAGAAGTCAGCGCTGCTGTTGCGAGATTCCGTGTCCGTCAGAGGTTGTCTATGTGTGTGTTGCTCGAGCGCGTTTGTATGAAGCTTATAGCTCAAAATGCAGTCCTTACTTTGTGAAACTAACTAGGTCACACTGCGTGCGAGTTCGGTGCGTTTCCGCTAGATGGCGCTGTCCCCACTCACCGTTGGGCGATACCTCGACGCGGCCGTGGTCGTGCACCAGCGGCGGCGCGGTGTACGCCTCCAGCGCCTGCTCGGTGAGGCTCTCTTGCTCGAGCTGCTCCTGCTTGCGCTGGTACCGCCACGCTTTTTGCAGGTTGAACCGCTCCGGCCTGGAAAATTATTAATATTCAACACCTAACTACAGGTGGCCCAATGAAAATGAAAGCGCAATGAACATAAGTCCGGGACTCCGCGCGCTGGCTCTGGCCGTTGTTTTTACAGGTTATCCTGTAATATCCTAATTGGCATGTCTCCCTCATGTCCTTCCCGCTGAACTCTTAATTAACTATAACATTAAAAACTAACAAATTGAATAAAGTAAGTACTATTACAAACAATAGTTTCATATTTTAATATAATATTTATAACATTTTATTTCCGATCATAATCTGTCAGTGTACCTATCCCAAGTTAAATAAATAAATAAATAATACAATTGGGCTGGTAACATTTGTAGGTGGTAACATTTGTAGGTGGTAAAACCCTGCCCAGAATTTGCTTGATCAACTTATGGCGCTGAGGAGCTCGATGGCGCAGTGGTTAACGCGCCCGGTCTGCGAGTGCTAAGGTAAAGGAACTCTCGCAAAGGCCGGTCATCGGACATCGGATGGGTGATCCACAGTTTATCATCTCAAGCTCCTCCGTGCTTCGGAAGGCACATAAAGCCGTTGGTCAGTCGTTAACAACCACCAACTGGGCCGGGTGGTGGTTTATGGCCTGTTCACTATCCATCCATAGGGAATGCTCGTGCCCCAGCAGTGGGGACATGCAATGAGTTAATGATGATGATGGTGAACTTATGGCGACCGCTCTAATAAATATTTCTGCCGCTAAGCTGCAATTTTTGTCACACTTGTATTAAAGCTTGGGCTAAACCAGTAAAGTTACAAAGCATGGATGCATAATAACTGAATCTGACTGATATGGAAACGTGCATGACACACTTAGTTTCGCAAACGTCCATAGGATGCGGTGGTCGCTTCCATTAGGCGGGCTGTATGCTCTTGCCAACGGTTGAGATATTCCACTCACACATCCAATGACCAACATTTTAAGAGCTAACCGCTGCGCTTTCAGCTCCTGACATCAATTAGAAACACTTACTGTTCCCCCTCGCGGTAGACTTTGGCCTCCAAATTCCTGATGTCGTGCCGTAGATCTGCCAGAAGTAGCAGCATTAAGTCCAAGGATCCTTTAGGCCCCCGGGCGCCGCGGGGTCCTCGGGGGCCGGTGTCGCCTTTTGGTCCTTCCATGCCCGGAGCCCCGGCTGGGCCCTGAAACCGAAAAAAAAAGTTTACGTACACCATGTATGTGGCGTTTTCATTTCAACCTTCAGTTGCCAGAAGACTATCAAGTGCCTAAGAGTCTGTATTTAAAGAACAAGAGTAACGAAACGGCGGCGCCGGCGTCCGCATTTGTGTCACGCACAATCATGTCCGACGTAAATATAATAACTATAATTTATATTTTTGAGGCTGACGTTCGACATATATTCTTTTTTTTAAAGCTTAAGGGTCGTTGTTTATTCAATATCAAAACTTAAAATAAGGATCGAGACGAATGGCATTAGCCCTCTCTATCCCCAGAAAACGTCTCAAACTCTATAAAAATTCAGTGTAATGATAATCTAAAATCTAATAAACAATGCTATTCATAATGAACGACATCCTTGAAACACTAATTCGATAGTTAACCACATGCACAGTACTTACTGACATATCACATCCACATTACTTTAGTAACTCACCCTGGGTCCCCTCTCGCAGCGGCAAAACCCTCCCTCTAAGGGCGCTGTGGAGTCGAGCACTCGGTACGTGAGGGTGCTCTCGGAGAAACGGTCACCGTCTACAAAAGTAATGCTCTATTAGATATACAGTGCCAGGCGACGACGGCTAGACCGGTTTTGCTAAAACGTTTATTAAAGAAAATAATTTGCTGCTGGTCTTTACAGCGTAACTGAGTTTGGAATTAATAACTCCGGAGGTTTTCTAGTGACTGGCATCACACAAGCTTTTCTCTTTTATATTTTACGAGCTCTTTCAATTGCTGACAGCCACTTTACGTGTAGCGTCTCAATAAAAAAAATAATGTAATCAGGCGTTACCTTACGAAAATTCATAGTAATTATAATTCCGCAAAATTAACCGTTCATCAAGCTTGGATATATTACGCAAGCACCGCTCTCCTACCCGCAAAAATATGCACATGCCGAAGGATCAATGGATGCGAGCAAACATGCACACCAAACACCGATACCCGCCCCTCCACGGGTCCAAGCATGGTAAACGAATAGTTTAGCGGAATTAACACTACATATTATTTCAACTGCATATTTGTGTAAAGAATAAAGCTTTTGTCAGCTCTGCATCCTGCTCTTGGCAAGGCGAAAAAGTTCAGTGGCACTCGCTAATCAGTTAATCAGCTACATATGGAAATAAAACCCTACAGTAACTTCCATCACCATCACCAGCTGGGTCACGAGCTATCCCTATGGATGGAGGAAGAGCGGGCCAACCCTCACTACCACGCGGGCCAGTGCGGACTGTTGGTTGTTAAACGACTGCTAGCTAATGCGGCCGGGGCCAACAGCTTTACGTGCTTTCTGAAGCACTGAGGAGTTCGAGATGATACATTTTCGGTCACTCATCCGATGACCAGCCTTTAACATCAGCAATCGCAGACCGGGCGCGTTAACCACTGCGCCATCGAGCTCCTCGTATCGTAGCTCGTACAGCAGCTTTATTACCAGCATCCTTGAAAATGGGGTTGTCAGTGATTTTCTTGAGCGCCGCCTCGGTGGTGCGCAGTTCGTCGCTGAGCTGCTTCACCCGCCGCGACAGCCACGACACGGTGTCACAGGGCGCGTAGCACCGGGTCGACGTGCGGATCAGGGGCAATGGCTCCTGGAAACACCAACTCGATATTTCATCACACCATCACAAGCATATTTGATGAGGAGTACTCGTGCAATGTTCAATGTACTCGTCAGGTCCCACTAAGATAAGATAAGATAGTGAGGAGATGCCATACGGCACTGACCGGCAGAGCGATGGGCACCGGCCGGTCGCAGCCCCGGCCATCCCGCGACAGCGAGAGGGGGGGCGCGCACTCGCAGTGGAACCCCCCCTCGTCGTTGACGCAGCGTTGCTCGCAGCCGCCGTTGTTGTCGGCACACTCGTCCATATCTAGAAATATATGTACTTACTGATAAGTTTTTCGAAATAATACAGAAAAATTTAAGATAGATAGATAATACTTTTATTGCAACACTATGAAACATAAACATGAACAAAAAATATAAATAGCTTACAATGTTATAATTTGGCGATCTTATCGCTTTTAAGCGATTTCTTCCAGTCAACCAGGTAGGTTTACCAGGTAGGTTTACTCATTGTCTCTTGCACAGTTCAGGTCAAAATTGACAAGGTTTCAGTATCAAATATTGACGTTTGTATGGGATGCCAAACAAAACTGGTAAAGGGTTAGGGCTAGGTGCAACAGTGTTCGACCGACGAGTACGACTCTGGCAGTTAGCGCCGCCCGCGAACGGTCAGCGTCGTACTGTTGCATTTCATAAGCGACTATGTATTTAAGCAAACGCGACCGACGTAAGCACCGACGAACGACACTCGGACGGATAAGCACCTGTATCAGCCCTAAGCGATTATAAGCTTGGCAGCATCACCAATTTGCGTATAATCCAGCGTAATTCCCAGTCGTATAGGTACGTAAAAGGCCTTGACTTCACCTAACTGGCTCTGAAAATGTATGGGAGTCTCTCAATACATTGGTGTAGCAGCTATAACGATACACACTCCCTGACCGACTATCACTCGAATCACGATAAAAAGTTAAAATATTTAACAAGTGAATTAGTTCTAGTATATCTATACTAATATTATAAAGAGGAAAGCTTTGTATTTTTGTTTGTAACGAATAAACTCAAAAACTACTGGACCGATTTAAAAAATTCTTTCACCATTAGAATGCTACATTAGCGCTAAGTTATAGGTTTTATAGTCGGAGGGGCTGAATTAAAATACAGAATATGACGGAATATGAGTGGGGATTGACTGAACTTATGATTGTGAATGTATGAATGAATTCTTTGGTTTTCTGTAGTCATTTGACATTCTTTTAGTTAGAATAAAATCACTATTAATATTTATTTTGTATGATTAATTTTAGTGAACGATTGAAATGTTAAATTCTACATGAGTAACATAGGCTATATTAAAAAAGAAATGCCCAACCGTGCGAAGCCGGGCCGGGCCGCTAGTCGTTAATATAGGTACTGTATAGATGTTTAAACTCGATTGAAATTAGCTACCTATGTTTATATAAACTGTCTGTCATTATGATTGGTTAGTGTTGGCTATTTGGCACAGGGGCCTATGATACACGGAACAGCTTCAAAGCCAGAGCGGTTCGGTTGAAAAGTTCCGTCGACAATTGTTTATTGACGATCCTTGTCATCATAAAGTTACCGAACTATTGCTATAGATACATAAGTATACTAAGATGAAATGTTATTTCTAGTTAATACCTACGTTGTTTGAAATATAAATTGAAACTTGTGGTAGTTAAACCGCCTCTGTGGTCTAGTGGTTAAGACCACCGGTCTCGGACCCAGAGGTACCGGGTTCAATTCCCAGCGGGAGGTACATTTTTGTGTACTCGGTTTGGTTGGTGGTAGGGCTGCCCCCCGACCGCCTAACCGATTGCTTTGGCTACGTGTATAGTTTATGATTTCATCTTGCCATTTCGTACCGCCTATGAAAGCAATATCGAAAGGTATAGGCTATAGCTTTCGATATATGCCTATACCTATTAGCTAAATGACAAGATGACGTCATAAACTATACACGTAGCCAAGGCAATCGGTTAGGCGGTCGGGCCCCTGGTTGGTCCGTCTGGCAAACTTCCACAATCTTATCTGAATATGTCGCCATAACATCAATGTTTATAGCATTGTTGTGCTCCGGCAGCAGCTAGAGACAAGATAGCCAGTGCCTCAGTAATTGAGGATCGCGGGTGAAGTGCGGTTCCACCACAGGCCTTATCATAACTTAACATCAGAAGGCACTGTGCTTACCCGTAAGATATAAAAAAAAATAGTAGTAGGTTATGATGATATAATATGTGGGACGAGGAGACATTAATAGCAGCTCCTGTTCTGTGAAGTTTTCTTCTACTTATAAACCTAAGGTATAATTCTGGTGATAGTTCATTAAGGGCCACCCATTGCATGTATGCCTGTGTTCGATGTTACTCTTAATGAAATGTAACCAAATTTTTCTTTCCTACTACGCGGTGAAACCGTGTGATGCCTTATTATGTTTTAAATATATATGTAAAGAAAGACCTATATTAAACAATTCTTCCGTATACGTGTGTATGTGTGTGTATGTCACAACTCCTCCAAAACGGCTGGACCGATGGACTGAAACTTTTTGTGTGTGTTTGAGTGTACCCAGATCACCTCCTGTAGATTTAGTGTCACCTAGATGGTTTAGATTTATAATTGGACCCGGTAGGCAGCGCTGTGGGTTCTACGGTTATTTTTTCGAAACCATCATGGGAAACGGGTAATCACTTAAGCGGACAAAGTCGTGAGCGGGCTGCTAGTCTATACTATTAATATAGAGGTAAAGTTTTTTATTTTTTTTGGATCACAAACTGGTTTACAATGTTTGATTTATAATATGACTATACTTATTATTGTTTATTGTAAGTCCAACATCGCTGATCACAATTTTCAAGCATGTCAAATCCTATCTCTCGCGCGGCGTCGCGCAGCTTTTTCGCCGTAAATCGCTTGATAGATTCGCCATTTTGACAGATGCGCCATTTTGACAAAATGACCGCGGACAAGTTAGGGGATACCCTAAGATATAGTAATGCAATCAAGTATATAGAACACCGTGATAACATGCAAAAACATATTTATGTAGATTTACTATTAAAAAAAAACCTCTAATTATTTTTTTTTTTTGTTTATTCCTGCAATGTTTCGACTTCTGTTTATGTTTCTCCAACGAGGTTTACGATCAAGTACAACGTATCAGCTTGACCCAAGGTTGTCACTTCACAGTTATGCTTAGTAACAAAGAACCTCAATATCTCGGCCATGTGGTGGTGGTGTGGCTTTTCAGTTATTTTCATAGTTTTCCAGGGTTCTATGAACGGTGCCCTATCTGCCACATTCGGGATTATACAGGTATCACCAAACACCCAGTATAAAAAATAATGCATCCAATAATGCTATGACAAATAGAGGACATCTATGTGTTTTTTTATTATTGTGATTATACACATACTTATAATTATTTGACCTTTTGTTAATGTTTAATAATTTCTATTGTTCTCCTAATTATTTTATATTTTTCGTATGCCCCATGCAGATCGCAGTGAAACCTTATAATCAATACAATTACTTAGACATAATGATTTACCTGTGAATCACGAATAAATAATTTGAATTTGTGTGCGTACAGCCAAGTGCATAAAACGCTACCACAGACCATCTCAACATCAAGTACAGTCAACCATATCAATATGCATGCACATTTTCGGTCAGATGGATTCCAATCCATAGCGACACCTTAATAAAGGTATGAAGTAGAATAATAATAAAACTTAATTAATGCCGTTGACTGCACCCGGGAATATATAAGATTATTTATAAAAGTATGATTAACAAAAAATATAAAAAAAAGTATTAAGTTAAATATTAAAATTAGGCTAAACAACATTGTAAATGTCAGTTACTCGTTTGTAACTTTGTTTGTTTGTTTGTTTGAGGAGAGTAATCCCTGAAACTAATGGTCCAATTGAGAAAATTCTTTCACCGATAGAATGCGGGTTTTTAAATATTATTTTAAAGTCTCCTAAAATCCTCTCAGAAGAAGACTCGTGTAAAATGCTAGTATTACATAATGCTGTGAGTAGTGACTAAGTTCCCACTTACCCACGCAGTACGGCTGCTGCTTCCCCCTATAGTTGCCGTCGTGGAACCGGAACCCTTGGTGGCAGGAGCACCAAAGCCGCTCGCCCCGCACCGCGCACGCCTGCTCGCACAGACGCAGGCTGCACGGGTCCAGGGTCTTCGGGATACATCTGCAAAGCATCAACCTTATTAGTAAATAAAGGTGTTGATGACAACAACAAGTACCTCATCCAAATAGTGCGGTCAGGTGAAAGTCGCTTTCCACTTTAGTAGGTATCTATTATGTCATCATCATCATAATAGCTTCACTAGATTATTGTGTATATACATATTTAAAATTGCAAATGGATTGATTGACTGTGCTGAGCTTCTGTCTAAGCTATCACTACGAACTAACCTGTCACTAAGGCCACGGCCTATTCTATATACCCCAACTGCTCGAACAAATTTCCGACAAAATAGCATCAGTTAATATGTAGCCATTTAGTGTCAAGAAACTACCTTCATGTTTAATATTAATATTTCATTTATATGTGAGTTGAAAGTCTTTATACCTATTTTACTGCTAAACGTGGAAATTTGTTATTAGCACCTGATTGTTCACAGTTTTATATTAGTTAGTTACTTGTCTGTAAATTTCCCTAAAACAAAAATTAAAAAAAAAAAAAATTATGTATGACTAGTTGTTGCCCGCGACTTCGTTCGCGAAAACTACAGTAAAAAAAAAGTTAAAAAAAAAGTATCCTATATGCTGGTCTGGGTCATGGTCTGTATATGAGGAAAGTTTAATTAAAATCCATTCAGTAGTTTTTACGTGAAAGAGTAACAAACATCCGTCCATACTTACAAACTTTCGCGTTTATAATATTAGTAGGATTTTACGCAAATTTTGTTGCGAACAAATTACAATTTGAAAAAAGACAAAGTGTTGAAAAAATTCCATGAGCGGAATTCGAACCCGCACCCCATGACATGCCGGGTCAGGTGCACTACCAACTATGCTATCTTGGCTCCACGATAGCATGTTGGTAGTGCAGCTTCACTAGCATTTGACAAGCGTATTTCTTACAAAGAAATGGTGGCGACTGACCGGAGTGTATCATCGTAACGTGCCGTGACTTACCATTTGCGCTCGCTGACCGATATAAGGGCGAAGCAAGCGGCTTGCGGCTTGGCTCACTGTACCACGGTAAACCGTGACTGTACCGACCATGCGAATGCACGCGTCGAACGAGTTACGTTACGGCAAAAAAAACAAGCTCCACCTTAATAATAAAAAAAATGTCTAGGGTCGTACAGTACAGAGCTATAATTACATATTTAAAAGAAAGGTGCGGGTTCAAATCCAGCTTGCTGAAAATTTTCAAGTTTCTATTTTTATTTTTCGAGTAAAACATAGGCTTAAGCTGGTAGCTACTCACCGTCCAGCCACGTATTCGTGCGAGTCGCAGCACCGCAGCCTGATGCAGGGCACCTCCGCGCCCGATTCGCGGCACGAACCGCGCGTGCGCAGCAGCCGGTCCGACGGGCATGCGGCGCGGTAATCGTCCCTGCAGGCACGGAATAAGGACCATTTTAGATTAACAAAAACTGTAATGGAGAGACAAATAAACAGAGAGTTAGCTTGGAACAGTAACTGCGTGCTTTGTCTTTTTAACTGAAATGAAGTTGACATGACAGGAACAAAACACGGACTAACTATCCGGAGCTTGTTTTCTGTTTATTTGTAAGAGGGCTAGTATTTAAAGTGCTGTTGCTTGGCGCTGAGTGCAAGTTTTGATTTGTTTACAAACACATTAACTCATTTTATGTTCCCACTGCTGAGGTACGACCCTTCCCTATGGATGGATAGGGAGAACTGGCCATAAACCATCACACGGGTCCAGTGGATTGGTGGTTGTTAACGACTGCTAATGTCCCGGGAGTCCGGGACCAACGGTTTTACTTGTCTTCCAAAGCATGGAGGAGCTCGTTCTAGATGATTTATTTTTGGTCACCCATCCTATGAAAGTTATGCAACTTTAGTAAACGTAAACTGGGTGCGTTAGCCACTGCGCCGTCGAGTTTGTTGACCACTCGATTACGTTAACGAAACCTGTATGACATAGTATGTATGGCATTGAAGTAATGCCGTGCCTCTTGGTGACTAAAGGAGAGTTGCAATTTTTCGCGAAGTGGCTTGTAGTAATAATTAGGTACTTCACGCAAAGTCGTGAAAACGTAATTCTTTTTTTTTTATAGTATAATGGAGTTTCACACGAGTTCTTCCCGTATTAACACGTGTTGTGAGGCTCCATTTTAATTTCTATCTACCGTACAATTGTACCCTTACTACTAATAATAATAAAAAATACTTGAAATTGGCTAAATGCTAAACGCGTCGCCATTAGTTAAGATAGTTAATTAATTCTGGTATAATTTTATCTTTTAACTTAAGGAAGTTTGATTTTTAATCATAAGGATTTAGAACCAAGAATCAAGTGCTATGTTGGCACCGTTCTTTAAGATATGTATACTAGATATATTCGTAGTGGGAGACCAGCCAAGTTGCTTAACATGCTTTGTAATTGCAAAATGCGTCATTTAATTGGTAGTCCGATCATGGAGGACCTTAGCTTCCTGAAGCATGGAGCGTGATACCTGGAACGGTTCTTGGCGTATTTTAATTGATCTTAAGCTTTTTATTTAACATATGTAAATAAATTAGTAACTAATGGAGAACATTTTTATTAATGTAAAAGTAATAAATTATTTAATTTAAATAAGCTCACATCCGGTAGCATTTTTAAATAGGTTTAATTTCTGCCACCAACCGGTCTCGTAACGCAGTCATAGCTCAGTCAATTCGAGTAGCTTCTTCTTTGTTCTATTTTGTTAAAATTATCTATTTATGTGGTCTAGACTCGATGTACTATGTTTTTACATTACACAATAATAAAATAGTAAATAAGTAATTGACTTACCTGTATTGGCTTTATCTACCTATACCTAATATATAAATAGGTAATCAAGGTAATAAAGGTTTTTAATCACTTTGCGTGATTTCTTCTTACGGATGAGCGTGACATTTGACATACCTAGTCAAAGTTTATAGGGGTCGCATTTCGACCACTGACCAACCACTACAGTCCAATAAAATTTTCAGTAAAATAAGTATTCGTTGTAATAAGCTGTTTGTTTCAATAAATAAACTTGCACATCGTGCGACTGGTATACATTGTAGCTGCTTTATTATCAATTCTAAGAATCAAGATGAAAGGATACAGCCCACTATTTATATCGGGTGTGTGCAACTCTCATGCGCAGTCGATGACCTTTGCACTTGTGCGATTTTATGATACCCTGATTATTGGGAGCATTTATTTTGGTAAAAAAAATTTGTAACGTTTATTGTAATTATTTGCTCTTTAATGTAAAAACAAATAATATAATCGTTCTTAATTAATTTATTATGTTAAAACATTAGTCTTAGATATAAAAAAAAGTTTTTTTATTCAACTTTGATATAGATAGTATAACATTTTTTATATGATATAATGGCCGGTACTCTCTTTTTTAGCCTTGAGCTAATGCCCTCTTTGTTTGACTTGTGGTTCAATAGTCTCACGAGATAATTATCTAGTGTAAGAGAGAGACGGAAATAGTTTTGGTCTATTAACCCTGCTTTTAAAACTGAAGTAAGTAGTTTTTATAAGTTTTCAGCAAAATAGAGGAAATTTTCGGTGATGTACAATTTGACTACCAAATTAATTAAGTTAATGCAACTGATGTATTTATGAATTTCACAGTTTACTTTCACGACAAACCACATCAACACCTTATCACTATCACAAAATGACTACACTCACACATCCACCGGGTCCTCATGGTACTCCTCAGCATAGTATCCTCCCTGGTCTTCCACACAGAGTACCAGGCCGGCAGACGCGGCCAGGAGTATGGCGCAAACCACGGGGCTGGACGGCGCGCGCATCGCGACTGCGTTACCAAGGAATGCGTTTACGCAGCGCTACCCAAACTTTACATCGCTAACTACGTACAGTGTGCTACTGTGAATGAGTCCCATTGATCGGTTAATCGTTGTGAAATGCACAGCATGCGCTTTTAATATGGTTTAGTAACCATACAACTCACGAGTCAGATCTAGTGATACCTAAGTAGGTACCCTACTTAGTGCGAGTTTTAATTGCCATTCGATCATGTTAAAGATAACTAGAATTGGTATTGCATTGAAGCAGCATCGCCTGGTAACAAACGTAGAGTGTTAAAATGTTGTTATGCATATTCTCATTTTCATAACGTGTTCGAATGACAAATAAAAATTTAACTTGGTAACAAAATCGTAGGAGTATTCTAACCAAATATAAAAATTTTGTTGGCTTTAGTTTGATGAAAGAGACATTTATTAATATTAATTAAGCTTTGGCACAATAAATTACCTACAAATTATAAATACTGAACCTATTTGAGTTATGTATAATTAGTTTTATTTTATTTTAGTCAAAAGTTTGGAAGCCTCTGAGCAAATTGGCCAGCGTTAAGCCAAAAATAGCCGGATCTTGCGTTACGTAGGGTGAATACGGTATTTTTGTACTCAGGGACGGTTTTGTTTATAGTGGAGGTACTGTGCCTCGGCATTTTGTTTACCGGAGACTGGTTCCCTTATTAATTTTGTAGATTTTTTTTATTTTTAAAAATGACAAGAAAAACTTCTACTTTACTAATAGCGGGTATCGGTCTTGCGGCTAATATGACCAGTCAGCTTCAGTTCAGCTTGCTAATCCTTCGAGCTATGTCAGTTGCTTTGATTCTCTTGCAAATGACTTCGCTCGGGATTCGAACCCTCAGAGTGACACCTAGGATAGCACTTACCATAATTGACTTCAAATTCCATACAAGATGTTTTTAAACTTTTACTCGTTTGAATAGTAAAAAAGACTCCGGGTACTTATTGTCAACATAGTTGCTTGTTAACTGTTTGTGTTGTTTACTATCGCGTTTCCAGTTACCACGCACAGATCCCCTAAAAGCAATAATCGTGGCCACTCCAGCCTTAGCTGTGTCTGTGAGATGCGCTGTTTACGATTTGGATGCGCGGGCGCCGCTCACGGCCAGCAGCTGTCCCACTGACACAGTGCACGCCGCTTCCTGACTTGCGTAACAAAAAGTACTTAATCAATTTTGAAAAATGACAGGTACATAGTACTTGTGTTTGCTATATGAGGGTGTCGTGTTTACGAGCTCCACGGAGGGTGGAATCACTTGTTTTCTACATGTGCAAGAGATAGGTATTAACCCTTGGGGTTTTACTCGGTAAAATGCCAATAGAATGTAGGTATAATAATACCACCTAACAATCTCATTCATGTTGTTCTATAAGAAGTTCACGCGAACAATAACACACAGAAATAAATAATTTCTTAGATGTAGATACTCGGTTGGAAACGTCATCGTCAAGACAAAATATTGATGTAAAATTTAACGCGAGCAAATAAGTTTAGAACTGTCATTTGTGTCCAAAAGTTATGAAAATTCAAAAATATGCAGTAAGTCTAATATATGCAGGACGCGCCAGTTCATTGATTTTATTATAATATCAAAACAAAGCTCGCATTTCCGCCAGATAACGACGCAACGCAAGCAATTATCGACTCTATTGCTTTGTAACTAAATGCCATTTGGCTCGGGCCTACCTAGCACATGGTATTGAATGTTACGTCAAAGCCCACATTTGATTGTGTGTCATCTCTGGCAATTTAATGATACGCGCTGAAATAAAATCGAAATTCGAAACTGAGGATTTTACTTTTTATAATCATCATCATCAGCCCGTATCAGTATCACGTGTCCACTGCTGGTCACCCGGCCGGTCCTCAAAATGCCACTACACAATCACAGGATACACGATACTCGATACACTTGACATTAGAATAAGCCCACTAGAATAAGCCCAGGACACCGTACTCGTAGAACAAGACTACTAAGACCCGGTCCACACGCGCTCTACTCCAGGTTCAGACATGTATCTGGGCGCATCACCCCACCCGCACGAACCGGTTATCCCGAGTCAAAGTCCTAACCTTTAGAGGAACAACCCGGAGCGGAAGGGGTTCGCCCCTCGGAGATTCTATGTAGTAGGGAACGAGGACACGCTTGCGTGTGATGCCATTCCCTGAAGTCCTCTGACGGTGATTCGATAACACCCCTTCAGTTTATCGCCGCCCCCAAAATGTCCGGTGACGCTGTAAAGACCAGAGGCGAATATCAAACTCTCAAAAAAAAGGTTTTGGTAATAGGCCCCTCCTCATCATCATCAGCTCATTTTATGTCCCCACTGTTAAGACACGAGTCTTCTCTCTGGCTAGATAGGGAGAACGGGCCTCCACGCGGGCCCAGTGCGGATTGGTGATTGTTAACGACTGCTAATGCAGCCTGGGCTAAGGGCTTTACACGCCCTCTGAAGCACGGAGGACCTCGAGATGATAAAATTTAGGTCACCCATCCGATGACCGGTCTTTGCACATTAACCTAAGCACATGGCTCTCCTGATGCAGATGCAGTACCTGTTGCTAATGATATCGTCACTCCAGTGCCGGACGGCGTTCTACACTACGTTTGGCGAGTCGCGGTCTCTACTCTAGAACACGAGTGTATCGAAAACGTATAATAGTAAGTAGTCACTCACGGAGTGCCCTAAATGTGAGTTTTATACCAATCGATCGAGTTAAACGTGTGTGTTAGGGAGTAAAAGTAATTATTTTTAAACTAAAAATATTTATGGAAAACTCAGAAAACTCGAACAGATCGAAAATAAAAAGCAGGGCTCAAAACAGAACAAGCTCAACATTATTTTCAACTAGTTGTCGCCCGCGACATCGTTCGCGTAGACTAGTCTATCCCAAAGGAACCTGTTACCGGGATAAAAATCCTGTCCTAGTCCGGGTCATGGCCTGTCTATGTGCAAAGTTTAATCCAAATCCGATCAGCCGTGCTCGAGTTTTGCGCTTAGCAACATTCATTTCTATCTAAATATAGATTTAAAGACGAGAAATTACGCAAGAAAAAAACATCGAATTTAGAGCCAATTAATCCGTTTACGTGACTCCGTAATCTATCGGGACAAAAAGTGGGATGTGTATTGAGATTTATTGACCCGTTTCGATTAGAAGACGGCACTCAAACTGTGGTACCGATATAGAAGGTCCTATATACATTTTTAGACGTCATTTGGAATTGTTTACGCCAATTTGGGCGACAGGCGTTGGGAGGCGCTGAGCCTGAAAATTAAAATTAATCCTATTCTGATAGAAAATTGGATGAAATCATCATGCGTATTGCGTACCTAATCTCAGATACGAATCGGCGCGCACAGCCCTAACATAGTGCAGATACATGTAAAAAAACCAGCCTCGGCTTTTGTTTATAAATATGCTTAGGGAATCGTTATGTTTTTTTTGCCATTGGTAAAACTAGGAAAAAAAATTGTTTTTAATTTTAAATGTTTCATCATCAATCATCATCCTCCATACTCCTCAGCTTAGACGAAGTAACAAAAACATTGATTGAACAAACGCGACACGTTGAAATGAGAAACGTAATTCGGATCTAATTGCGTTTATTTTTAAGTTTTGACATTACAAACCCTTAACATCCTAACGGGTCCGTGGGTCACAGAGAAAAATAGAAAGAAAACTTAAAGAAAAAAGTTAAGTTAAGTTACTTTTTTTAAGTTACTTGTTTTTTATTTAGTATTTTAGTTGATTATTTTTAAGTATGTTGTTATAATGTAAGATTATAAATAAAACTCATCCAAATTGTAGAAGGCTAAGGCGACGGAGCCTTACTTATACGCCTCAATTTGACTGTGGCGCGTCGGCTTGCAGTGAAAATCAGTTTTCCTCGACTAACTTCAGTAGGACTTTATGTATCAGCGGGAACAGAGGCGTGAAGCTTCCAAAAAGTTTCATACGGGAACTTTACTTCTAAAACTTAAAACCTTATAAAAAGTTTATAACCTTAACAAATATTTAAAAAAACCACAGTTGTTTTATGATCATAACCGATGTCGTTATTAATAATCTGTACGCTACTGAAAGTTTTCGTGTCTCCTGTTTTTTGTTACAACCCCTACAACCTTAGTGTTTGGGTACCAGGGCATCATGGGTACCACGGAGTTCACAGCGGGCAAGAGCACGCGCAGCAGTTCGTGGGTGAATGGACGGTCTCTTTGGACGGGGACGAGGAAATAGCGCAACTGGTGGCCCTTAAGTTTGGATACGCTTACGGGGGACGGGTAAGTGCTGTCATCATTATTTTCTTATTTTTTTTACATGAGGATGATCTTGACTGGGTCGCTGCTAAGACCCGGAGTGTGTGTGTGTGTATGAATGGGCGATGTTTTGTCCAGCCCACAAAAACTTCGCGACACCCGTTTTCCACTGGGAGAACCCTTACACTTACAGTATCCAAATATATTTAACGTGATTTATATATAACGCTCATATGCGGAAAGCACTGATCTGTGTCCTAAATAATAAAATTGCACTTTGTCTGCGACTTCATCCTCATGGATTTCGTAATTTTCCGTAAAATATTATTTATCCATTAAAAATATCGCCAAAATATCAAAATTCTAAATTTAATTCAAAATAATTTATTCAGTTTAGGCTACTAATAGCTCTTATGAACGTCATTGTGCCATCGGTTCGTAAGTCTACTCTGGGCGGGAGACTTTTTACTGAGAAGAACCGGCAAGAAACTCAGCAAGTGTCCAGCTCTTTTCTCCCTTACAGCGTCAAAAATATTGGAAAATGTCTTATTATAAAAGAACACTTTCCATCACAAATAAAAACACAAAATATAGGACAATCATAACATATAACAAAAAACAAAAGTCTACTCTGAAAGTCCATTTTATATGATCGTGAAAGAATTTTTGAAATCGAATGAGTAGTTTCAGAGATGACCTACCTCCTGCATCCAAACTTACAAACGTTCCTCTAAATTCAAAATCATTTATTCAGTTTAGGCTACAAGTAGCTCTTGTGAATGTCACTATGCCATCGGTTCGTAAGTCTACTCTGGGCGGGAGATCTTGTACTGAGAAGAACCGGCAAGAAACTCAGCAAGTGTCCAGCTCTTTTCTCCCTTACAGCGTCAAAAATATTGGAAAATGCCCTATCATAGCAGGACACTTTCCATTACAAATAAACACAAAATTATAGAAGACAACCACAACATGTAAATAAAAAACAAAAAATCACAAAATAAAAAAAAAAAAAAAAACTAAGTTAACAAATTTACATCAGGTAAAAGTTTTAATTTCCACAATGTCATACAGTACCACTACAGTACTCTAAAAAAAAAAAAAATTGGTTAAGAAAAACCAAGTCAAACTACAGTAAATAATATTAAAAATAAGATAAGTATGCAAGAGCAGACCAGCCTCCACAGGCAGCACCCGTTCACGAGTATGACATATGAATCAGCCATCGCTTCGCTCAACCATATTTTAGGGAACGTAACGACCCGACGCACACGCCACCACCGCAGAGACAAATAAAGAGAGCATGACATACTCAAGATACTCTAAATAAAAACTTAATGATCTATTTAACGCAACGCTGTTTGTCATCTGTAGGACACTGCTGATAAAGGCTATCATATCAGTATAAAAATTATATAAATTAATTTTATTATATTAATTCAAATAGAGTATATGTTTTTCATTATAACCAAGCTATTTTATCATCTAAATATTCTTTGACTGTATAATAACCTTTTAAAAGTAATATAGATTTCACATGTTTTTTAAACTTATCTAAAGGTAAATCTAGTACAGTACTTGGTATTTTATTGTAATTAGTGTATACCTTGCCCCAAGAAAGAACCAAGAACCTTCTGTAACCTGAACAGTGGCATTACAAGTTTTGTCTTATTCCTAGCATTGAAATTGTGTACGTCACCATGTTTAGTATAGGAGTTGATATTGCAACGTACAAAAACTATACAATTATAAATATATTGAGATGCAACTGTCAGGACACCAATCTCCTTAAAAAGATTTCTTAAGGAAGTTCGTGATCCGAGTCTATAGATTGTTCTTATTGCTCGTTTCTGTAAAATGAATATAGTTTCAATATCAGCCGCTGTTCCCCACAGTAGGACGCCATACGACATGACACTGTGAAAATAACTAAAATAGACCATTCTAGCAGTTTCAACGTCTGTTAACTGCCTAATTTTTCTGATGGCATAAGCAGCAGAGCTGAGTTTACCGGCCAATTTCGATATATGAGGATTCCATTGAAGCTTCGAGTCAAGGGTTATGCCTAAAAAGACTGTAGAATCTACCAAATCTAATTGATCACCGTTTATTTTAATATCGGTTGGTTCATATTTGACATTTGGTAATATAAATTTAATACATTTTGTTTTCTTAGCGTTAAGCTGTAAATTATTAATAGTAAACCAACGGAGTACCTCTGAAAGAGCTTTATTTACATTTTCATAATTAGTCCTACACCTAGTTACATTAAAAATGAGTGAAGTATCATCTGCAAATAATACAATTTCACAAAAGTTCTCTACAAAGAATGGCAAGTCATTAATATAAATCAAGAAAAGGAAAGGACCAAGAATCGACCCTTGTGGAACTCCCATTTTTACATGTGAACCAGATGATTTAGTACCATTTATAACAACAGTTTGTGTTCTAGAGCTGAGATATGACCTTATTAAATTTTCTGGCCTCGGCCTGCCTTATACTGTTCATATGCGGAACAGTATAAGGCAGGCCGATTAACCATCGGTGCCTTGACAGGGCACTATGCCACAAAACAAATGCTTCATAGAATGCACATATCACCAAACAGCTTGTGTAGGACATGTGCAGAGTGACTGCGACTCTCTGGCTAGGAAAAGAATGGGACTCCTGGGGTCAGCCTATCCGAAACCGGAGGACTTCAGGCTCTTCGCTCTTAAGGACGTTGCCAAACTTATGGCACCTATGACAACATAGGAAGAAGAGTGAAAGGATGGGGTTGCACAAAAGATCCCGATGGGTCGAAGTGTTATTGCGAGAGGGAAACCTCGGCAGGCCCCACTAAGATAAGATAAGATAAGATAAGTAAATTCGTATGAGAAATGTTATTAAGAAGATATAATTTATTTTATTACACCAATTTTAGGTCTTCTAGATATTGGGGTGCGACTTTTGAACCGGTGACTACTGACCAGTTGTCACGCTATGATAATCATGTTCTTTATATTAGGTCTCTACCGTAGGGTTTACGAAGTCATGGCTTTGAATGAAGTCCAAAAAATAATAGCAAAAGTTTATTTTGAAAAAGAAATACATATTAATTAGGATTACTCCTTCTCACTCTTTTGCTTCTTAGTTTTAAAATTGTAATAAAATTGTAAATAATGCAAAAAAATATTATAGGTATTTCATAGATAGATAGATACATTGATATATTTATTAACACTTTATTACTTACACATAGTACATAGTACATAGTGAAAATAGTAATAGTAAATGTAGTCAACTTTTCATAGTGTACTTATATATTTCATGTTGCTGGGCAAACTTTTTTTATCCTTGGTCCGAGTAAATGAAGAAAATGGTGAAAATTTTGCGTCGACCCCATGTAACATTTTGGGATCAGGGCAGGAAGAAGAAGAAAAGAGAGAAGATCCGTATATATTTCAACTAGAAAAGTTCATTCATCATCGTCACCATCAGCTCATTTTATGTCCCCACTGCTAATTCACGAGCACTCTGTGGATGGAATGTGAGAACGGGCCATAAACCACCACGCGGGCGGTGCGGATTGATGGTTATTATCGACTGCTAATGCAGCTGAGACCAGTGGCTTTACATGCCTTCCGAACCACGGAGGAACTCGAGATGATAAACTTTTGATCACCCATCCGACGACCGGTCTTAGCGAAAGTTGTTTAGCATTAGCACTTGCAGACCAGCGCGTTAACCACTGCCCACTCGAGCTCCTCCGAGTTCGAGAAAAAAGTCTTTTACTGAAAATCTATTTTAAGTTATATTAAATAATAAACTTAGGTCAGTTAATCAACACCCATCATTGGTTTCATGAGAGCACAAAAATTTCGTAAATGAACTTTGCAATGAAGCGGCCTGACGCTGCAGATACGGCGAATCAAAGCGATGACGCCGGCCCTATCTCAAGTGGCAGCTGATAGTAACACAGGGATGGACTACCTACAGGATACGCCACTTTGAGGAATAGTGAAACGGTTTTTACAAATTGACTGCCTGACTTCAATGTGTCCAGCATAGGGCGTTTTGTTTGTCATGAATAGACTGCCTGCCTCTAATAAAAATGTAGCTAGCCTATTATTATAAAGCTCATTTTCCAATATTTCAGACGTTGTAAAAGATAGAGAGAAAGAATTCTTTTTGTCTATCTTTAAATTGAATTTTTTATCTTGAAAATTACCATTGATGGTGGTGATTTTGTTGCCGGTTTTTCTTAGTACAAGCTGTACCTACAAGGCCTCCCGATGTAACTCGAAGAGGTGACAAGGATTTTGGTGAATGCTAATAGCTAAGAGAGTAACAATGCTGGGTTTATGGTTTATCAAATAGTTTTTATTAATAACGCTTAAGATTTGCGTGTTTGCCTCTGTCAGTAAATAATGCCTCAACTTGCATTTATTACATTCTCACGCTAACATAGAAATGCCATTTATACTTTGCTTGCAGCCTTATTTATGTCTTAAAAATTAAACTTTTTTTTAGTTTATTATAACAACGTTTAATAAACATGCAATGTATGAACTATGAACTAGATAGTAAGTATAAAATTATACCTGTTCAAGGTGGCCCCGCTCCTTCATGCCTCCTAAAAAGTATTAAGTTTTATAATGAGACAAAATTATGAAAATTGATTTATATTAGCAAAATAACAATGTATGTATATCTGTGAGTGAGTGTTGTTATATATGTAGTTGATATATATCAATATATATTGATATATATTAATATATATGTTGATATATATTGATATAAATTATTATCTACGAATTTTACCGTTTTTATTTTTTTTAAATTATAATAATTAGTTCTTTATAGGCATCTCACTAATATTTAAACGGTTTGGATGATGGATGTGAAGCGAGAGAGACCCTTGCGAGCGGCTACATTTTTGGTGGTTTTGTTGGTTTTAAAAAAAGTGCCTGCCAGCCACAAAGGTGTACCACATACTCGTATCAGTTCCTTCAGCACGAACACGAAATCTCGCAACAGCTAACTTACGAGCTGTTGCGATACCGTGTCCGTGAGACGTCTGCGTGTGTTGCTCGAGCGCGTCATGTAAGAAGCTTAACTTCTGCAGGCTCCTTATTTTGTGGTTATTTTTGTGATAAAAGGGGGCAAACGAGCAGGCGGGTCACCTGATGGAAAGTAATCACCGCCGCCCATGGACACCCGCAAAACCAAAGTAATCGCAGATGCGTTGCTGGCCTTGAGGAAGGAGTAGGAATGGGGGGCGAGGGTTGTGAGATGGGCCACCTGTACTTTCACTCACCGGACGAAACACAACAGCAACGAGTGCCATTGTTTCACGCCGATATTCAGTGAGAGGGTGGTATTACGCCGGGCGAGCCGACCCATTTCGTGCTGCAACGCAGCGTGGCTCTACCACTCAGACAGTGTCACTCATTTAGCACTACCCAGGGGTCACGTGTAGTGTCTCAAGGGTAAACCTACGGACGCGAGTAACTTACACCCCCAAAGTTCTAGCCAGTTCGTGAGCGATGAACCACCTTTAACATACCTGAGTCCGCCCCTGTGTTATCAACTATTATTATTGCGTAGATAAGCCGTATCGCACAATCTGTCAGAAAAAGCTCTGTCTATTGACTTTCGAAATCCGCTCGTACTTATCTGAATTAATATTCGTTAAGGGTTTTATTAATAACTAGCGGCCCGTCCCTGCTTCGCACGGGTGGAATTTTTTTATTAATATATCGGATGATGCTCAGCGCTAATGTAGCATTCTAACAGTGAAATAATTTTTTAATCGGTCCAGTAGTTTTTGAGTTTATTCGTTGCATACATACATGCATACAAAGATACAAAGGTTTCCTCTTTCATAATATTTGTATAGACTAGATCGAATGTGGCGATCTGTGGAGCGAAGGAGTTGTGTACGACCAAATTAGGAAGAAAGATTAGAAAAGAAAGTAAAAAAATTAGAAAGCTATGCCTAGGATACCTGTAGGTACTACTAACTGCCTCTGTGTTCTAGTGGTTTAAGCCACCCGGTCTCAGACCCTGAGGCTCCGGGTTCATTCCCATTGGCGAGTATATGTTTGTGTACTAGGTTTGGTTCGTGGTAGGGCTTGTTTGTCCGCTGGCTAGCTACCCCCATCTTATCTAAATGAGTCGTCATAACATCAATGTTTGTAGCATTGTTGTGTTCCGGCAGCTACAGATAAGATAGCCAGTACCTCAGTAGTTGAGGATTCCGGGTGAAATGCGCTTCCACCTTCGGCCTTATCATCACTTAACATCAGGTAAGATGATGGCCAATGCTTACCGTGTGCAATAAAAAAATACCAACCTGTACTGTTTCCATTAAGCCGCGTCAAATACTTTGATATAATATTATTTCTATTGTCCATGTTTCCGCTTTAATGTCAATGTTGGGAGAACACACTGTTCAAACACTGGGCGCACAATTACCAAGAAGCTGAAGTTCGACGTCCCTCGCCTCAACATGAACGGGAAAGTGATCCAGAGCCGTGATGAGATTAAACTCCTGGGCCTCACCATCGACTCCAAACTCACCTTTAACCAGCACGTGGCAAACGTGTGCAAGAAGGCGGCAGGTATATTCAACCACTTGTCTAGGGCCGCTAAAGTGAACTGGGGATTGAACCCGGAGGTGGTAAGATCTATTTACATGGCCGCCGTGGAACCCGTTGTGACCTACTCAGCTGCGGCCTGGTCCTCAGCCGCGGATAAGCTCACAACGCGCAAGCAGCTGGGAGCATTGCAACGGGGATTCGCGCAGAAAATGTGTAGGGCGTACCGAACCGTGTCACTCAACGCTGCCCTGGTTCTGACCGGGACACTCCCCCTGGACCTCCGGATTAAAGAGGCAGCCGCCCTTTACGAAGCCAGGAAAGGGGTGCCCCGGCCGGAACTATGCGGCAGAAGCATCGAGACTCCACACCCTGCACTAAAACTACCACACCCGGCAGAACATACAACGCTCGAGCTCACGCCTATCACGCAGGACACGCAGATAAACTCACACACGCATGACATCCGCATCTACACAGACGGCAGCAAGATGGACGGCAAGGTTGGGGCGGCGCTATCCTTGTGGAATAGTGCCGGCGAAACCAGAGCCGTAAAGCTTGCACTGCCGTCCTACAGCACCGTGTATCAGGCTGAGCTCCTAGCATTACACAAGGCTTCGGAGGTGTTGTTGAGTAGGAAGGAGAAAAGTTTTGGAATTTATAGCGACTCTATGGCAGCTCTCCAAACCGTCACAAACGTGATGTCCCTCCACCCCCTAGCAGTCAACATGCGAGCTAACTTAAATCTAGCATTTAAGCAGTACAAGGCTGTGTCCCTATACTGGATTAAAGCGCATGCGGGGTTAGAAGGAAACGAAAGAGCCGACCAACTTGCCAAGGAAGCCGCTATAAAGTCCAAAAAGAAACCTGACTACGACGAGTGCCCGATTTCATTTGTCAAGAGAAGCATTAGAAGTGAATCTCTTGAGAAATGGAATGAAAGGTACTTGTCCAGCAGCACCGCCGAAACAACCAAGCTATTCTTCCCAGACACCACATCAGCATACCAGATCACCAGGAAGCTGACTTACACACAACTCACCACACAGGCTCTCACGGGTCACGGCGGGTTTGCCTCATACTTGAACAAGTTCAAGTGCAAGGACAGCCCGTCATGCATCTGCGATCCTGATACACATGAGACCCTCCCACACATCCTCTCAGAGTGCTCTTTACACGCTCTGGAGAGGCTTGACATCGAGATCCAAACAGGCATAAAGGTGGTACCGGAGAATTTTGCAGCCCTTATAGCGGGAGAGCACAGGGCTATATTCATTAAGTACTGTAATAAAGTAGTAGCAATAGTAAAAAATAGAAATAAGAATTAAAATAGAAATAAGTGTAATAAAATAGGAAATGGCATTTATACTGATGTATAAATGTCACAAATCCAATGTCACAAATAAGCAAATAATGTAAGTGTAAGAAAAATTTGTCAATAATCATAAGTTTGTTAATTAAGATTTAGATATAAGGAAAAGCAAACTCTGTTCGGAATATCTCCCACGTATGAAATAAAGACTAAATGAAAAATTATTTGCCCGCTACCCTAACAATATAATAAATAAAAAGTGAAGGCACAGAACAGATTAAAATAGGCAGAACACCCACTGCCATGGAATAAAAGGAGATGTATGGATGTGAAGTATGTGGGATGAAAGTGCGAGAGGAAAAATGATAGAACTAGCATGAAAGAGAAATAGCTAAGACTAGCTCCGATCCTGTTGGAGGAGGAAGTATAAACAGTTTTTAAAGGGTTTAACTGTGGTTAAGTAGTCCCTATCCCACTGCTGGGAAATGGCCTATCATTAAAATGAAGCCATGGTATCGCTCTACAATTGCTGCTATTGGCTTAATCTCCTTGCCAAATGAGAGTCACTCACAGCTGTCCTGGTTTCAATTCCCGGGCCGGGGAAACTATTTATTGTTTCGGAGTTTTCGATGCATAGCTCATGTTTGTGATCACTAACCCGTATTTGGCAAGCGTGGGTGGTAAAGCCAATACCCATCAATTGTATCGATTACTTGATTTCAATGATGGAGTCCTTTGCCCAGCTGTGGGATAGTACCTATATGGACTATTTACTTTTACTTCACTGTGATCAAATTCACCACTGGCACACTTGTCAAAAAATTACGTTTACAGACTGCTGTATTTTGGGCGAAAAGATTTAGATTTCGCTGCTTTTAATAAATCAGTTTATTGATTGGCTCCGTCGCGTAATGTTGAATGATGTTCAGGAATTTGTCAGACACCATTTGTATCAGTTAGCGACGTCGATCTAGCTGTTTGTTAGTAGCCGATTGCCTTGTCGGGGGACGAGTTGAATATAAATAATGCCTACTGTTTAGCATGCAGTGAGACAAGTCCGTATTATTTATTCATTCAATCTTTGTTTATTTGATCACCTTTTAACATATATTAAAACTTCAAAGTTCTAATTCATTCAAACCAAGTATCAAATTTAATGAAACTGTATCCCTTGTAGCACAAAAATTGTGTTTAAAAAATATCTAAACATATTATTTTACATAAAAGAACGCTCTTTGTACTTGTAATTTAATGTATAGTCATTTATTATGTCAAATGTCTTATTTATTGGAATATTTATCTTATCTTACATCTTTATAATTAAACATTTTGTCTAAGACAATAGATTTTCCAGTAAATAAGCAGTGTTCTTCTCCTTTATTATTGAAGTGAACATATCGTAATATAAACAGGGAATCAATTCTCTTTAAATTAAACATTTCTGAAGCTCAAACTGTCAGTCGTTCTAGGAAGATGACCTTTCTGGTAATAGCTGTGTTTTCTTTTGTCATTCAAAGTAATTAAAACAAATGACTTAATGACATACACGTCAACTGGACACAAGACTATGCTAAACTTAATTGGTAAACATTACCAGCTTCACTTGTTGTTTAGACAAAATCCTAAGTCGTGCAAAAGTCTACCGGCATCACAGCTACAAAGGCCGAAAGAGCTGATACTAAATAGGAACATAAAAACAACAATGTTCCAATTGTTGTGTTCCAAAACTTAGAGATAAGGTAGCCAGTTCAACATTCGTTGTGTATTACGGAAGCAATGAGCTGCCATCTTATTAACCATCAAGGTGCCTAGTGCGAATTTCATTCGCCATTCGATCGCCTTAACGAAATCGAAAACGTTTATGGCATTGAAGCAGCGCCACTTGGTGGAAAACGAGGAGAATTAAAATTTTGCCATACCAATTCACGTTTTCGTTTACGTGATCGAATGGCGAATGAAACTCGCACAGCTACTATCAACACTACAAGCTAACAACTATTGGAACAAAACAATAGTATGAAACAAGTCAAAAGTCAAAGTCAAAGTCAAAATCAAAGTCAACATTTTTCATTTAAATAAACTTACGAAAATTGCTTTTGAATCGTCCATAAATTTTTTACCTACTAATTCACTAATTCAGGTCGTCTATTTTTTAGCTGTGGAGAAGAATGGGCGCAAGAAACTCCACAGCTTTAATAGAAGCAGCGACATTTACAAAAACAAAAAAAAGTATGTCGTTACCAAATCATACAATATTCAATTTTACACATTTTTCCATTTTTTTAAAAACCCTCAAAAGCCCGGAATTAGAAATGATGCTTACCTCTACACATTTACCTAACAACATTTTTACTAATTAGTTTTATACATACACATACATATTAGTTTTTAACAATTAGGACTAACACTTATGCTATGGTAGACCTTATCAAGTGTCGGTACAGATAATAATGGACCTTACCTCCGTTAGGAAAATTTGTTTTTAAATAACTGTCATTCTCTATAAAAAATATGTCGACGTTAGATGTATTCGTTTTCTCGTATTATTTCAAGTAAAGTCTATTTTTATAAACAAGCTTAACTGAAGGTCAATCCCATCGGGCGGCTGGCTGCATCGCTGCAGCGGTGAGGTCCGTAATGCGACTAGACAGTAGCCGGAGCCAACCCACGTCAGAAAACAACCTACTTTTAACGCTTAACCAGCTTTGTGTCGGTTTATCTTTGAGTTAACTGCACGATTAGAAACATTATAGCGATTAAGACAGTCAGAGAAATAAGTCCGCCTTTTGCTGTATATTAGCAACAAATTTGGCTAAAGTGCCTAGGTATTTAGGGTGAATAGCATCACAACTCCGGTTAAAGCTTTTTAAAGAAATAGCAAAAAGGTTAGTCTACATCACAGGAGACCGAAGAGCTGGCAGCTACCTCGGACAAAGAATTAGTCTAGCTATTCAAAGGGGGAACGCTGCCAGTATCTTCGGAACCTTGCTTAAAGGGACTCCTTTTAATAATATATTTTAGATAGTTATTATATCATCATCTTAGCCAAGAGACTCCGGTTAATGTAAATGTTTAGATAACTTTAACATTGGCTATCCTCACTAACAAAAGCATTGACTCGTAGTACAATACGTTGCACCATACAATATTTTGCTTATTATATATAAGTTAAGAGGGTCGCTAGTCAAATGAGATACATTTGTCCCCAAAGTAAGAAAGGGAAAAGTTTATTCATGTGGCCATTGTTCGTTAGATAAAAGATTTATTAATAGCTAGTAGCTACGCAATCTCTCTAATATATAAAATTCTCGTGTCACGGTATACGTTATTGAACTCCTCTGAAACGGCTCGACCGATTTTCGTGAATCTTAGCGTGCATATCGGCTAGGGTGGAGAATCGGACAACATCTATTTTTCATCCCCCTAAATGTTAAGGGTGGTCCACCCCTAAATTTTTTTTAGATTTTTGAAATTTTTCCAATACAAAATGATTTGTTTGTAGTGTTGTCATGGAAACTGTCAAAGCAGTACGAAGTCCGCCGGTCAGCTAGTAGTTAAATAAAAATTACATACATTTGACTGCTAATTTGACATTAACGTTAGTGTTAACCATTCAAAATTGAGTAGTTATGGTTAACGTTAAAATACGATATCTATCATCGTCATTTTAACAATTGTTACGACCACGTAACAATTGTTGCACCAGCAACTCAGTTATTATTCAGAGGTGCAACTCATTTTTCGCAAAACTATTAACTTGCCCATTGACGGACGATTTGACGATAACGTCGGATGGTGCAATCTGTGCAATCGACCCTTTTCTACATAGCGACGAGAGCGCCGCCCTCGCGGACGTTATGGTATACTCAGGTCGTTTTGTAGTTCTACGATAAATAAGAATTCAATTGTAGATGTGTTATTTATTATTTAATATTTTTTTACATTCCATAATCACTCCAGGTTATGTTTATTGTAAGAATTCCTAATGAAAATGTTAAATATACAGCGACACTAGCGCCGCTTTCAAGTACGCTTTTCAACTGTTCGTTGTGAAACTTGACATAAATCATAATATCGTCTGTGGATAGATGGCGCTGAAGTATACTTTATTATGATGTCGTAGCACAGAACTTAACCAGAGACCTAAGTAGGTCATCAAAACGTTAAATAATTAAATAACACTTAGTAATTCTACATACCTGATAAAATTTGTGTTTTTATAATATACAGGTAATAAAAAATAATGTTATTTAACATAAAATATTAAACATTAAATTCACTGATCAAAAAATTGCTTTGTAATAAAAATCCATATTTTTTACAAAAACTTTTTTCACATAAATATGTATTTTTAATTTAAAAAGTAGAAGAGAAAGTTTGGGCAATAAATAAAGGATAGACTTATAATTTCTACGTATTTAATTAATTATTTAAGAAACTTTTAAATCAAATAGCTGCTAGAAAATAAGACAGGATTCATGAAAGTTTTTCAGGCGACGCTAACTGTAGATTTAGCGTCGCTTCTACCAGGCATTCAGAACGTTCAGAGAGGTATTTTTCAGCGGTGTTACATAGCGCCGTCGCTATTTCAGTTCAGTAGTCACTTCAGGAGGCGGAGCGTGGGCGAAAAAGACAGAAACACCTTTCGTTTCAGTCTGAACATCTACTTCTACTGAACAATTACTACGCAGGCTACGAAATATAGTTTTCACGTCATTAATTAAAGTAAAAGAAAATTGTTTCAGATAGAAAAACCAATCACAATTTTATTGACAAGTAGGTAAATTATTAATTTAAGTTTTTACATTTATTTAAAAAGAAAAGCAGAACTATAAGAGATGCAATTAATAAAAACAAGAAATATTTTATTGCCAGAGTGGAAATGCGAAATGCTAAACCAAATATTTGATTTGTCTACATAGTTTACGTAAAAGTCGTTTTCGTTTTTACATATTTTACAAGAAAATCTCTCCGTTGAACAGGCGAACATAACAACAACGGAGCTACAATAGCGTGTTCCACTTCCATCGTTAGATTTCCTCGTAAAGTGCGCGCGTTGACGTTAATGACATCGTGACGTCACACAGACACGCTTGTGAGAACGTTCATTTCCAGAAATTCAAAAAGTATCGAAGAGTATTTCACCTTATTTAGTTATTTGAATAGTTCTAAATTCGACGTCGTACTAACATTATTAAGTTTCCTGCAATCCAGATTAATTTAATATTATTTTTTAACAACTATGTAATACATTTTTTGTAGAAATATTTTAAGAATTCGCGACATGGTATTTTATATGCGTAGCATCCCGCAGCACTCCGAAGTATGGACAAGAGGGTTTCGTATTGCAAATGTGAACAGATTAGTTTTGTTACATAGTGTATTGAAAAGGAAAATATTAAAATTTGTTTTGTTCTCTGTATGATTTCATAAAAAATATAACTAACAACGCTTTCATAGAAAATTTTACAGATGTACTTTGTCATTTTATTAATTTTTTTTTTTTTCTATTTAATACACACATAAAAAGGTAACAAAAGCTCTATGGGTAAATGCAGTACAAGAGACGCTGCTTATTTCAGTTCTGAAATATCATCCAGCAGGCCCGCAAAAGGAAACGTTATAAATAATGGTAGAATTAATGTGTACCTACCTCCTGCAAAACTAAAATAAACTTATTTAAATATTTATAATACACATACATACTAATAATTGCACAAAGGAAATTTAATATACTTACAAAACAAAAATAAATTCAAACAAAAAACTGGAAAAGTTTCAAACAAAATCGGGGATATTTTTTGTTATTGCTAATGCTATTTAAAATAATTATCTAGCTGTTCTAGCTACATAACAAAATTATCAATAATGTATCAAAAAATGTAGTAAGTTGTAGATAATTTGTAAGCAAATGGTTTACAGACACTAGGATTCGGTAATATTTTGTTGCGAGAGCATGGAAGAGGAATAATTTCACTCACTATCTAATATTTTATTCGGTCGTGCTAGTTCCTAACCAGTAATTTTTAGTTTTGAATAAGTAAGGTCGATTTTGCTATCAAGCTGAAATAATTAAGAACTGATATTTACTCTTAATAAAAGTATTTAGTTTTGAAAGAAAACACGACTGTTCTATGAAAAATAACTACAGCGCATCTATTTTCTTAATGTCTCTCGGCACGGCAAACTTGTGTTTCGGTTGTCTCCCGATAGAGTTGCTACTACATTAAAAATATATAAGTACAACGCCTGAGGCACTCTGAGGCAATCACCAAACTCTCTCCCAAAAAAAACAAAACCTTTGATTAAGAATATTGTTTTGTTTGTTAGAAATAATATATTCATAAAAATAATTTATATTTGTAGTTCCAAATGCAAATTAATAAAATGAATTATAAAATTAAACTAAGACTAGTTAGTCTTGAGGCATAAATATGCGATTAGGTACTACCCAGGTCGGGAAAAGTGTGTTTCTGATTTTTCGATGCATAGCCCGGGTTTGTGATCAGTGATCACCAACCCGCATTTGACAAGCTTGGTGATAATATAGCTATATCCACGCCACCGAGGATTAGGTATTCGTATTCCACGATCGTTTTGCATAAAATATCTACTGTTGTAAACAAAACTACACTTTATGTTCAACGAGTAAGTTTCAAATTCTTTTGAGAGTCCCCATACGCCATCTAGGATAGAATATCATAACTAATATAGCATGGAATTAAAGCAAATGTTTATGTGCTTTATGCCATTCTAAACGACGTAATTGGAAGTTTTCTTTGTTTATGTAATATTAGATGGCGTTGAATTAAATTAAAAAGTTTAGTGTAAGTGGTAATAAAATTTATTAATATAAGTACCCATTGTTGTTAAAAAATCTTTGAAAAAGATTAAAAGTAATTCAAAATAATAAATCAATTAAAACGAGTCATTTTTTAGGTATGAACTTTGAATACTGTTTGTTTTTGGCGGGTAGGTTGAATACGAGGTCGTATTCAATACTTAAACACTTTGATTGTAATCCATTTACTTATCTCTATCACAAATGTAAAAATCTATTACAACATTTCGAACGGTATCTTCGATCTAATAAAAAAAAAACTTATTAAAATGTCGTTTTATTTTTGTTGCCATTGAATGAGACTCAGAGAATAATAGGCCTAATTTACGAACATCTTAGTATAATTTTGTACGAAGCTTTCAAATTAAAATATTTTTATACATCGCAAATGTAAAAATATAATAGATAAGACAGTCATAAGCCTGTTAGAGTGTGGTAAACATACACACTATGTACATACTTGCTAATTTTAAATAACTCTTAATTTCCTAAAGGATAGTGTGCAAGTGCCACTCTAAGGCCAGCCGCACTCTGGATGGGTTTTCGTACGAATTTTACTATTACTATATAACTCTTAATACAATGGAATAAGTCAAAATAAGGCTCTAAGGAAAGTTTGTTATTTTTTATTATTATACTCTTTATTTATTTTCTTTCTTAAGACTAGATTTTTACAATATTTTAATATAAAAACAATAAAACATTATACAAACCTAATTCTAGAGTACCGCCAGCAGCGAGGCATTGCCCAAGCTACCGGTGGTCAGAGCTGCAGAGTGAGGAACCTCCTGACAATACGTGCCGTGTCAAGGAGTACTGCTTTCTGAATCTGACCCTTGATCCAACCATCAAGCGAGAGCCTCTTAAGATGTTGGTCGAGGCTCTTCGCTTGATCTCATCTGATGTTAAATGATGATAAGACCAATGATGGAAGTGCACTTCACCCGGGATCCTCAATTAGTGAGGTACTGGCTATCTTATCTCTAGCTGCCGGAACACAACAATGCTACACACATTGATGTCGAATATGAATGTGAAATAATGGTGGATTATTAACCGTTAAGTGTTCGTGAGTGTGCATGAGTGTTGGCAAATGAAACAAAACAGTGCAACGTCACTTTTTAAATTCTCTCAAGAAGTCCGCTTGAGGACTTAGTAAAGCCCCACATCTTTACTGAGATACTCGAGGGGTTGGGGATATATAATTTCTCACTTTCCCATTTCTATTATCAATTCATTCATCATCATTATACAGGAAGGGAAAATTGTTTATTTATGTATTACTTCTAAGAAAAATTACTTTGACACTAGCTAAATGTGCTAATCGCACGAAGCCAGACTGTGACTGTACCATAGCAATCGGAGAATCGGGATCGGGATGTACAGAAGCCTGCACATCAACCTATCCAAAACTGTCAAATTTCTTCAAAACATTTTCAACCATATTGCTTAGTACTAAAGTTCAAAGTCTATCGAGGAAATTTGACAGGTTGTGGTAGGTTGATGTGCAGGCGTGTGTACTGTGCGTATTGGTACACGTCGTACGAAAACGCATCCAAAGTGCGGCTGGCCTAAAGTATGAAGGGTAATTTTGTTGCATATGAAAACATTTCATGGCTGTCATGTTAACTTGGTTCTATTAAGCTTGCTTAGTACAAATTGCGTTCACGTGGCTGTATAGCCATAAATGCACAGATGATAAATAGAAAATTTTCCGGTAAAGCTGAAAATTCGTCTTGATTTGTTATTTACATAGGTACACTTAATAAATATAAATATAATAATTAAAATGAGTTCCAACGGTTCAGAGAGTGTAATGGAGATTTATTGTACTCGACCAGATTTAAGATCAGAAGCCAAATTGGCAATGGAAAACCTGCTTCCAGCGAAGTCAAAAGAAAAATACATGGAAGTATATGCAAATTTAATGATTTGAAAAAACGAGAAAAAGTGAACATTTTCTCCGAAACAGTATTTTTAGCGTATTTTAATGAGATTGCTAAAACTATAAAGCCATCTACATTATAGTAAATTTATTTTATGCTGAAATGTATACAGTTCATGTTAAAAACAGCATTAATTTGAAAAATTATGGAAATTTAGCTACTTTTCTTAAACGACAATCGACCGGATGCAAAAGCAACAAATCGAAAATTTTTACTGCCCCAGACGATATATAATATATTTAGCGACAAAGGTAAATATAATTATTTATTATTTATTTGAGGCACAGTTAAGCCAAAATGGCTGGATGGATTTGCACGAATTTTGATACACAGGATATCTTATGAGTCTTATTAAATATACTGTCCCTGGCTGTAGCATGATATTTAGTTTTGTTTGTTACACTTAGGTTGCTATGATATTAGGCGTTAACGGAGCATGTCGGAGTATCGAACTCTATGATATTACCACAAAAGACAGATTTTCTTGACATTGGATATTTGTAATACAAGGAGAGTTCCAAACATATGTAAAAACATAGTATAATCTTCGTCCAGCGAACCCAACGTCAGATAGGTTTTTTCCTTAACTTTCAGAAAGGGAAGTGCCCGAAGCAGGTCATAGGAAGACACAAAATAGCTAAAATACCTACCTAACGGAATAGCAACTTATTTTTAAACTTGACAAATCCTGAATGTTACACTGGACATTGTTTCCGTAGGTCTTCAGCCACTCTTCTGGCTGATTCTGGAGCGAATTTGACGACTCTGAAAAGACACGGAAGCTGGAAGTCCGATAAAGTGGCTGAAAACTACATTGAGGACTCAATTGAAAACAAAACTGATATAAATAATAAAATAAATCAAAACATCACATTGCAACCTAATTCGGAAACAGAATCTCACCCGCCGGCCACTTGCCAACATCTAAGTCCACAGTCATCCACCTCAAAACAGCATATTCAGCCATCTACCACTACATCCAATGCCCACCTGCAAACCTCATCAGAAGTTCAACAAACTAACATAAATGTTGAAATGAAACAGGGAGTCCCTGTGACCACGGACCCTGCAAAGGGTTCGAAACGTCAGGATAAACATTAATTAAAACTAATGTGTAAAATAAACGCGAGTAGATCCGTAAAAGTTGTTTCATTTCAATGTGTAGTGTTCGCGTAAACTTTAGAAAACGATATAACATAAATGTACCGGGGAAATCAAAACAACATTTCTTTTAGTAATTGCCCCAATCCCAATATGACTAATGTTACTTTTAATATGAATTAAATTAAATGTATAATATAAAAAGCATGTTTTATTTCCCTGCATTCTTTTGAGAAAAGCACTATATTAATATATATTATATTTATGATATGCCTCGGCGGAAATGGCAATTGCCTGTCTCGTATTAGTGAAGTCAAACTCATAATAATCACTCGACCTGCAATTTATTCCACGGCCTTTGCAATAACGTCCTATTTAATAATGAATTGTATTAAATTAATAATAATATTTCGTTATGTAAAGCCTAATAATATATTTTACATTTTATATGCTCTACCGGAGCAGAGCGTCAAAAATAGAGTAAGACTCATTTGAGTGTTCCTCTCCACGGAAATCTTTAGTAAAAGGCGAAAGATTTGTACGTGTTGAAGAGAAACCAGAGTAACGTAATTAGGACGCCCGAACAGTATATACATTTGGCAAACACATTTCAATAGCGCGATTCAACTCGGTAGACTCCAGCGCCATCTAGTAAAATTTTTCTGAACCTGTTATTGTATGATGAAATTGAATTGCCATTCCTAAAGCTGCATACTAATTAAAATAATAACGAGTACGGCTATGATTATTATTATCCCTTTTATTTTTTTTCTTTCTTAAAACTAGATTTTTACAATATTTTATAGTTCTTAAGAAATGTATCTTTAATACAAGCTTTTAATTAGCTTGCCCTGTAACAAATTAAGTAATTAATTAATTTATTTGTTTGTTGGTTTTTAAAGATTTTATTTATTGTTTGATCCATGCCCTAGATTGATGAGAGTGGTGTGATGACTGGTACCTAGGACCTACCAAATTATTTTTTTTAAAATCTTTATATTCAATAAAACCGTTTGACATAAAAAATATATATTTTTTTAATAGTATTTTTTAATACGCAATAGTTATAAATTTGGTTATCAATAAAAATTACTTACATTTGCAATTCACCCTTTTCTATATAGCGACGTGAGCGTCGCCCTCGCGGACGTTATGGTAAACTCAGGTCGTTTTGTAATCCTACGATTAATAGGAATATAAGAGTTCAATTGAAGATGTTGTTTACTAAATAAATCCGTAATATTTAATATTTTTTTTCATTCCATAATCCCTCCAGGTTATGTTTAATGTACGAGTTCTTAGTGAAGATTGTACAGCGACACTAGCACTGCGTTCAAGTACGCTTTTCAACTGTTCGTTCTGAAACTTGACATAAATGATAATATTGTCTGTGGATAGATGGCGCTGAAATATACTTTATTATGATGTCGTAGCAGAGAACATTATTAACCTTATGTCAAAGTAGGTCATCAGAACGTTAATAAGCTTAGTACATAATACAAATAACTCTCTAATATTAAATATTAAATATTGTTTTCTAAAGTTTACGCGAACACTACACATTGAAATGAACAACTTTTACGGATATACTTGCGTTTATTTTACACATTACTTTTAATTAATGTTGATACTGACGTTTCGCACTCTTTTCAGGGTCCGTGGTCACAGGGAGGCTAAGGTGTTGGTCGTCTCATAATTTATTTAGTTAGTAGCTTGTATAATCCTCAATAAAATTTAATACGGAATATAATTAAATTAAAACGGAACGCACCTGGCGTTCCGTTTTACGCAGAAAGAGCTTACAGTACCTTTGATCTGGCAGTATGGTGTTGGGGCTGGGATTTTGTATGATGGGGCTTTGTATGATGGGATCCCAGGCTGGTGGTAGATTCCAACCATCTCTTCTATTGAAATTAGGATGTTTTTTAATTTCAATAGCCTCGCATATCATCCTAGGGATAATCGTTGTTCTCTAGCGAGTATTTGTAGTTTATCAAATCTGATGTAATGTTTTTGTTTTGTTTATATAATTTTAATAGTTAAAAGTAATGTGTAAAATAAACGCAAGTGGATCCGTAAAAGTTGTTTCATTAAAATATTAAACATATTAAAGTCACTGATCAATTGATCAAGCAATACTTTATAATAAAAAAAAACCCATATTTTATACAAAAACTTTTTTAACATAAATATATATTGTGAATATATAAAGTAGAAGAGAAAGTTTGGCTAATAAATGAAGGATAGACTTATAATTTCTACGTATTTCATTATTTATTTAAGAAACTCTTATATCAAAAAATGCTTTTTATGCTGCTAGAAATAAAACAGGATTCATGAAAATTTTTCAGGCGACGGACGCTAACTGTAGATTTAGCGTCGCTTCTACCAGGCATTCAGAATCAGAACGTCCAGAGACGTATTTTTCAGTGGTGGTTACATAGCGACGACGCACAGTGGATCGATCCCATACAAATGCTTTGACATCACATAGCGTCGCATGTTAGTAACATATCTCTTAAAATAATGAATGTACTGTAAGGCTCTCAATACTAACCCTAGGAACCCTACTAGGATATAAAATGAGAACAATCGTTGCACTTTGTGTATTATCATAAAAACATTACATTAGATTAAATCGATCTCAGAGGACCTCGGCTCTTAGCCGAGCTGCGTAGCTCGTGTCGACGACTGTCCACGAATGTGTCAAACCGTTGCAAACCTTTTTAATTTTATCTGTTCGATGATTCAAATATTCATCCATACAATAGTCTAACTTTTACTATGAGCTGCATATAACCTCCTTACAGTATACAAGCGTTTTAAAGGTTCCCCGCCTACAGGGAGCGCACTGGTAATTAAACCTTTGTTATATTTTATTATTTTATAAAAATCGAAATAAGTTACTAGTCTGGCCATAAATACTTATTTTTTTACTTTTTATTTATTTTGAATTTGGAACGCGTTTTCTTTCGATTTCGCGCCATTTCACATATTTTTTCGAGTTCATTATCAAATTACAATATGGAAGACTTCTTGGCGGGAAAGTGAAGAGTCATGTCTGCGGTTTTGTTTTATTTTCTAAAATTTGTGTTATGTCGAATATTAATGTGAAATAATGGTGGATTATTAACCGTTAATTGTTCGTGAGTGTGCATGAGTGTTGGCAAATGAAACAAAACAGTGCAACGTCACTTTTCAAATTCTCTCAAGAAGTCTGCGTGAGGACTTAGTAAAGCCCCACATCTTTACTGAGATACTCGAGGGGTTGGGGGTATATCATTTCTCACTTCATTTCATTCATCATCATCATATTATATATTTATGTATTACTTGTAAGAAAAATTACTTTGACACTGGCTAAATGTGCTAATCGCACGAAGCCATCAACTAAAAGAAAGATACAATATGGAATGGGGTGTTAAAGAAAATAGGATTGCAGTGATCGCCTTGCACAAAGTAGGTATGGAGCCGTCCGCTGAAGGATCATTTATTAAGTTCATTTATTAAAAACCGGGCACTTACATGGAAAAAAAACTTGGATTAAAACATTGAATTGAAAATTCTGGATAAAGGAGCTCGATGACGCAAGGCACTTGATGGCGCAATGGTTAACGCGCCCGTTCTGCTATTGCTAAAGTTAAGCAACTTTCGCAAAGGCCGGTCATCGGATGGGTGACCAAAATGTTTTCATATCGAGCTCCTCCTTGCTTCAGAAGGCACGTAGTACACGGTCGTTAACAATGGGCCCGCGTTGTGGTTTAAGGCCCGTTATCCCTATCCATCCATAAGAAAACTCGTGCCCCAGTAGTGGGGACATATAAAATGAGCTGGTGATGATGTTAATGATGATGATGAAGATATATTTCGAAAACAAACTAAGGAATGGGATCCGTTGTTCTGTAATTAATAAGTTTGGTACCAACAAACTGCATCTACATACTGCAATTAACCCACAAATCGTATAAATTGAAGGTGGCGTCAGAAAACCTGTTTTCTGTTTAAATACATTATACAAAAGTCGAAGTTAACGTGCTACGGCTACGGTACACACATCAAACTTCATGCACATCGCTCCACCATCAAAGACAGCTGTAGACATGTATACGAAGCACGCAATGACGCAACACACGCGCAGCTGCAAGCCCA
The DNA here is from genome assembly GCA_949315975.1 of Eudonia truncicolella. Lineage (NCBI taxonomy): Eukaryota > Metazoa > Arthropoda > Insecta > Lepidoptera > Crambidae > Eudonia > Eudonia truncicolella. Next base: position 2,292,439 of record OX438839.1, read on the forward strand.
ACCCTTACCGCCGCCACCCTTACATGCAAACGCACGTCACGCCATATGTGCCGTCAACCTCCTCCGGAACTCTGCGTTCCTGGTACACGTGTGGCGCCGAAAACTCACATGACTCCACGCACGGGTGTGACCACGACACGTACGCTACTCGTGTGACGTCCGCGCGCGTGTCATCAACTTCCGAATCAATGTATATGCTACCTCTCTGTTGTAGTTTTTTGTATGTGTGTATAGTTTAGTGAGGACGTACACATGTATAGGTCACACACGGTTTAAGTATTCTGTGACACGGTTTAGATTGAGCTTTCACTGCTTTTTTAAATATTTTATACATAGTTAACCTATGCTTGGACATCTAAATCGCAAACTATTGATAGTGTATGTGATTGATTAGAAAGTAAAAATAACGCTGTTCGACCGTCCAACGCTCATATTCATATGCCGCACCCGCCACCCACACCCATGTGTGTCTAATGTCGAATATGTAGCATACATAGTACCTAAGTACGTTACGTTCGTGCCGCTATGTGTATGTGGTACCGCCCCCTGTTGATGTTCGATGTAGCACATGTTTAACTTTACCTCCTGTCGTTTATGCTTCCCTAGTGTATACGTGTGTATGGGACATCACATGACGGCATCCATTTTCATTTGACATGGCATGGCACGTTGACTTAAGCGTAACACAACATTCAAAGAGGTTTGTGAACATTTTTTGCACATAAGACCTTTTATAGATTTTGTAGGTTTTCTACTATTTTCTGAAATCGAGAGTCATTTGTAGGCGTGAGGTGAGGTATGTAGTATCTAATCCTTTGGGATAACTGTTATAAAAATTATAATAATATATTTTACGTTTTATTTAAGAGCTAATTGCTACACTGAAGTTGAATTAAATATTTTTTTCACTGTATTTTATAAATTTATAGTATATCATTACCACACACAACATAATGTAAGCATCGTTTTTACCAAAAATTGCTAATACGTTTAAAATATGTTTTCATCTAAAACGATGCCTCTGTAAAATTAATAAAATCTGCTTGGGAAATACGCTTGTTAATACATATTTTAAAGCAAATAGTACGTGCTGCGTTTATACAATTTTGAAAGTATTATTTTTTACACATGATGTTATTTTTAGGAAATATAATAATAAAAACATCATTTATTTTGATGGTCATCCATTACTTTTGTGAAGTTTTTTTGAAAACATTGATATTACAGCAAAGACAATTCGCTCATCGGTCAGTTATGTGAAAAAAGAACTTTCTTAATTAATGTCAGAAGAAAACTAAATTTGAATGTCTTATTTAGTTACTTACACAAGTAAACGTTTACTCATATCAAACTTCTTAGCAACTTATTTTTGTAAATTAATTTTATCGTTACTATCTAGATAGTACTTGTACTTATATGTATCACAACAGTACCTAACTATACCGATCCGATCCGAACCCTTCGGAGAATCTAGTAGGGCACGGGGACGCGCACTAGTGCGCGATGTCGTTCTCTCTAGAAAGCCTCCGAAGGTGATTCGTTTCACACGGCTTGAGGGACCCTTTACGTTCCTCGCCGCCCCCAAACAAACACGGTGAAGCTAAAAATGCCGTTTGAGGCAATCTGAAAACCTGACTAGGGCGCCGCCTAGATCCCATTGTTTCAGACGCCAAATACTAGGGCAGGACGAGTATGCAAGAGCTACTTCTGGATAAACTACAGTTATAATAGGGGTGGACAGCTTTGGCCAAATCACAACGTATCGCACACTAATTTAAAAAAGGAAAACTTTGGTTTAAGCTTTTCTTTTCTATCATTGTAGCTTAAATCGTAGAAAGCAATTACATCAATTTATACCACATAGTTACTTTTTAAAATAATTATGTGGTATAACTTGTTGTTTTTCCTTTTTTACTTACCATTCAGCTAATATGTTTATCATGGTAACATATATATTAACTTAAAAAAGTAATTATTACATAAACTAAATCAAAGTAATATAAAGAGGAAAATAAATAAAAAAAACATATTAACAGAAATATTGGATTAAAAATTAGATTTGTCTTATAAAAAAAAAGCTTTTACAATACATGATTTTATCAATAAACTTTAAGATATCATAAACAGAACACGAATTTTCACCAATATACATTTTAGTACATTTATTTCGTCCAATTCATTATAGCATCACTACATGTTAACCCCCAGTGTTCAGATTTGTCACACACACACACTCACACCCTCTATTAATAGTAAGGTCCAACCCCCCGCATTCCATATCCAAACATATCCCGTTCTATTTTAACTTTTAAGTGCAATATCTTTTCAAATTTTCCGAGAGACTAACTGCTTTATCGGTCGTCTTGCGCTTAATCTTTTCGTTAGTTTGTTTTTCAACGTTAAACAAGCAGCTTAATTTTTGTTGTTACTAAGTACTTATTACAAAATAATTTTTTGTCTTTTTTTTAAATAAAATTCATATCACAATTCCTCTAGCTTATTTTATAAAACACCACCTTATAGCCGTATTACGATATTCTTTTTTTAAGTTATTTATTGTGTTACCCATCACGTAGAGGATGGTCCTATTTCTAGAATTGCAGAAACCTTACAACGGCCGCTGCTAAAACAGTTAAATTTAGAAGCGTAGAAGAAGAACTTAAAACTAGGTATACAAAACCGTTTTCTTTTGTTATAGGTAGCAGGATTTCCCAACACATACACATTTTTGAAATACGAACACGAGAAGCAGCGCCGCGCCCCCAACCCACAGACATCGGCTTTCGTGAAAGATCGGAGGGTGAGTCAATGTGTAAAGCGTGTAGCGTCACAAAAGCTCTGTTGAAACTATGCAACCCTGGTGGATCGTCGTTGTAATACACGTGGTCTTTGTGCCGCCACCGCGCCGCTCTTTAGCGATCGATATGCGAGGTTAACTCGTGGATTCGGTGCTTTGCTATATTTGTACTACTCTAAATATCCGTTTACTTCCACTAATGTTTTAACAACCACCATTTTGGAAGAAAAAAAACACTAGATTGGCTTTTAAGATTCAAAAATTTAAAATTCACGAAATGTTTAATAAATAAGACCGCCTGTAATTTCATGTGGTTGCTGCTTTCGTTTCGGCATAAAGCGGTATCTTACTTGGATTCAGTGGTAATTCTGCAAACTCACTATTATCTGTCAATCAAAAATGTAGAAATGAACATGCCGTCATTCAAAATAAATTCCACTTCCTTGTTCATCCTTCTAAACTCCATACGAACGCTTTCACTCTAAAGGTTAGATGGGCGGAACAACTTTTCCTTAAATCCCGGGTGAAACGGGATTATCCAGTAGCTGATCCGGACAAACCCGTGCACCGGGTAAAGAGAGTGGAACTTTCCAGTGACGTCGCCAGGCGTACCAGGAGCCCAAAAACTCCCAAGAGGCCGCTATTCAACGACGAGTTATGGGGCCACGAGTGGTATCTGGTAAGACAAACAAAAGTTTTAAAAAGTAAAAAGTAAGCTTTTGTTCTAACTACGTCTAATTACGAGATATTATAATCTATGACAAATAAAATTGAACATTCTGTACCTAATAATTGGAGTTAGTAAACCATTCATGAATATCTACATTGTTGTATATTTGAAAAATAATAACGTATTGCTGTATCGGTAATAATAACTCGATATTATAGAAGTCGTAGTCGTAGCTTTCTTTACCAGATATTTTCCGTACCTAGCTCAATTTAAGTAGGTAGTTATTGTAAACAAATAATCCTTAATCTATGAATGTATCTATTTAACAATATCTTTGGCAGTAACCATGTTGGTCTCTCGATATGTTACTGACAAGTACCACAGTACTCTGACAGTGCTAACCACAAGAGCTCTATGGTCACATGATCTACTCATGTGCTATGGGTGTAACTTTGAACTCACTCACACTTAGCAAGTGTTTTAATTTTTTTCAATGTGTGTGGTGTTTTTTAAAGGAACACGTTATGCAACCTCTGTTAGTTCATGACAGCCTGGTAGTAACTTTGTCGATGGTTAAAATTTATGTGGTAAAAAGAGCTAACTCGATCCCGAATTGTTGTCATTTTTCTTACTTGTGCTGATTAGAAAGAAAACTAGACTTTTTTTAATTAATCTTTAATTAATCTCCGTTCTAAATAAAATCTCACAAAAATATTTTAAATAATGATCCACACCGTTGTTTGATGAATGTAGCGAATGATAATTTGCTTTTTTTTTAAATTTCTGAGGTGTTCTCGCCAAAATATATTTCACCTAAGACAAAAAAAAAAAAAAATTTGTAGCTGTAAATACTGGTGTTCAATAAAAAGTGATAATGAGTATGAAGCAGTTCTATATTCTATATATATTATTATTGTTATTTTTCGACATTGAGGTTATAATATATTTAAATAAAAGGTATAGCAAGTGTCGCCATCTATTAGCGTTAGTGATTATTAAGATGTCAGTAGATCACGTTTTAAGCATCGTGTAGGTTGGATTTGCTTTTTGTAAATAAACATAATTATTTATGATGTCATCTACTATGATGTTTCTTTGTTTTGTTACAAAATTATTATAAACAATATTTTTAAATTTAGCAAGATACCCGAACCCTCTACAACTTGCCGCGACTCGATTTGAACGTGCTTCCAGTCTACAACATGGGATACAATGGCAGCGGTGTTCGCGTCTCGGTACTAGATGACGGCGTCGAACGCAACCATACGGACTTGCGCGCAAACTACGTAAGTGTCATGCTTCCCTGGTACCCTTGGAGCGATTACTCGATATTTCCTAAGCAAAAAGGGCGTTTTGAGCGGTTTGTGTGGTTCCCGGTTTGTTTGACTTCTTCTGTTTTTTAAATGCTATTTTCTCACGTGATAATGATGCATTTTTAGCTCTTTTTTACATTTTTGATTCGCGGACGCGAAATTATTTTTAAAATTGTTGGTAAGATCTTGGAAAGTCGATAAACAAATAGAATAAATTAAAATACCAATATTTGTTTGTTATAACGTAAAGAAAAACAGAAAAAATAATTAATATTTTATTTATCTTACTACTATATATAACTTGGACATTAACCACGACACGATTGAATACACGTTTTACTGACAAGATTATTTTTTGTTACCTGGTGATGATGCAAACTCACTCACTCTTAGCAAGTGTTTTATTTCAGTGTGTGTACTGTGTGTGTAGTAGTAATCAATCGCATTATTGGGAATGAACACAGCACCTATGCGCTCTCTAGTAGTTCATGATATCCTGGTAGTAACTAAGTCGATGGTTACAATTTCCGTGGTAAAAAGAGCTAACTCAAAAAAAACTATTATTATCACTGTTTTAAGATAAGACCGTGAAAAACGTTGTTCCATTTCGCGGGTGCTTTCTAGAATCGCAGAAAATATAATAAAAGTTTGGTTGCTAAGTATAAATTGTATTTTTGTTAATTATGAATTTTATTGTGCGTGGTAAAGGAATAGGAAAAAAAAGCTAGACGGCTCGTTTTCTACCTACCATGACACAAAATAGTTACCATGAACATCTATGTCATAATTATTGGCTTATCTAACTAGTTGTCACCCGCGACTTTGTTCCCAAAGACTACACTATCCCACAGGAACCTGTCACCAGGATAAAAAGTATCCTATATCCTAGTCCGCGTCATGGTCTGTCTATGTGCAAAGTTTCATCCAAATCCGTTCAGCCATTTTTACGTGATGCGCGGTCAAATAAACAGACCAACAGACAAAAATTCTAAATACTGTTGAAACGTGTTCTGTTATTGATTCTAAGTATCCCCAGCCAACTTTTTTTCGAATACATATTATTATCTTCCATGTACAGTCTTTCGACCCTCTTTAGTTTTATTATTTATGTATAGATAAGTTATTAATCTAACGTCCAGGTGGTCCGGTCCGTCGCTAGATGATAGCTCCCAGCTCCGAACAATAACTAAAGCTGTTCTGAGGTTCCAAGATAGTTAAACATATTTTTTCCTTTATAAAATAAAATTTAATGAAAATAGTTATTGCAATGTATATAGCAAGAATTTTAACATTTTAAAACATTTAAAAATCAATTTAGTAAATAGAAAAAGAAAAATTTACATTGGCTAAAAAGACAGACAGTGCAAAGCTATGTCAAATATTTAAAAAAAAGCGAGTAAAAACTCGAGTGGCACGAATGAGTAGAAATAACTTGATTGATTTATGTTGCCTTAGTAGTTTTCTGTGAGATGGTTCATATTTTTGTGCTAAAACGACACATCTCGGAAAAGGCGACGTCGACTGCGACACCATGTTTTGTGGCGAGCGAGACTGACTTATGAGGATTTTTAAATCGATGTGATGATTATTAATATAGATGTCGTAGCCGGATCTTATAATTGATCACTTTATAGTAGTATAGTAGTAGTATAGTATAGTAGGTAGTTGCTTTTCATGATATACCCAGCTTAAACTGATCATATCGTTAGAGCGGACAACATTTGATAATATGCCTTTCCACGTTTGGCCATATCATTAATGTAGGAAATCCTTACTGTTGTTTAGGTTAGGTTAAAAAAAAATTCTTGAGCGAAGCGCATCGTAGCGAGGCGAGGGCCAGTCACGGAAGGGAGGAGCCGAGCGCAGTCACGGAAGGGGAGAACGGCAAAAGATCGTACAAATCGATTGTATCGACACAAAAAGTAAACGATATCAGCGCCTCTATCTAACGGTGGATAATGTAAATATTTTGCGATATGATCACTAAAGTTTGTTTTTTTGCCCCCCAAGTAACATTTTAGGTTTAGAAAGGTTTTGAAAGGGTTCTAAAACCGTTGTATGCAAATTTGCTCGTAAGTCTTAACAAGCTTAATAATGTTATATTTACCTTATATTAACCTCCTGAGTGCAAAAAGGGCTCACGTTTTAGAACCTTTCTAAGAGCTACAGCAAAACCTATTGCTCAAATCCAGAACCTTTAGAACTAATTAAACAGAACCCAAATAAAACCAACACAACCTAAATTTAACGTTAATTTATATATTTATATTTATTTATATTTATAAATGTAGCTGTTAAGTTTTAAATTAGATTTGGATGTGAACCTATGATAACTTAAAACCTTTTTGATGGACATGAATAAATGCCTTTCCAAGATTCTGGAGTTTTAAAACGTTTCTATGTAAGATTTTTTGACGTGACAACGTCTTATAAATTGGTTTGCCGGGTGACACTTCAAGAAACTGCGTTACGCTCCGCTCACGTTATGCGCTCACAATGAGAGCGAGTGAGAGGCACGCGTCCCTTCCACTCGGGCATGGTTAGCCCGCCTAAGAGCGAGAGAGACAGACATAAAAAGTGAAAGGTAAATACGTATGTATGTGTAAAGGTAAAAATAAAATTTTGTTAATATGAAATTCAGTGCGAGATTCTTTGTATAAATTAATGTTTTAAATATAATTCTTTGTATAAATAAATGTTTTAATTTGTTACTATTATTTCATCCTTCTTCCTACTATACGAATGAATATTCACATTAAAATTATTTTACCACTCAAAGTCGTTGTCACGTAAAACTTTCGCCCGTATATCGACTTTACAGGCAACCAATTTTTTTACACAGAAATAGCAATTGTCAATACTTATTTACAATGGCGCTTATTCCCTGTCATTTCACCAAGATTCAAAATGGCTAGATAATTAGCATTAAATGCGACCATTTCATGAAATTCTCGAGCATCTCGTGAAGTGAGCAAATCTACGATATGGCTACGACATAGACATACACAGTCAAAAGGCAATGGGCAATTTGTATGAATAGTTGATACCTTTTTCAAAATTAATTTTAATTTAAAAAAAGGTTTTGGGGTCACCGCGGTGTCTAGTCTTTAATATTTCAAACAAGTAACATTACATACATAGCAAAGCGTGTATAAAGAAAATATAATTCTAATACAACATAATCATATTTATTAATATAGTAACACTCTTAGGGCCCATTATTATATAAACATAAAATACAATTTTTACACTGGCTAAAAAGACAGACAGTGCAAAGCTATGAAAAGAACGAGTAAAAACTCGATCGAGTGGTACACGAATGAGTAGAGACATCTTGGCGGGAAAGTGAAGAGTCATGTCTGCGGTTTTGTTTTATTTTCAAAAATTTGTGTTATGTCGAATATTAATGTGAAATAATGGTGGATTAGTAACCGTTAAGTGTTCGTAAGTGTGCATGAGTGTTGGCAAATGAAACAAAACAGTGCAACTTTAATTTTCAAATTCTCTGAAGAAGTCCGCCGAGGAATTAGTAAAGCCCCACATCTTCACTGAGATACTCGAGGGGTTGGGGGGTATATCATTTCTCACTTCTCATTTTTATTATCATTCATCATCATACTGACTGGAAAGAAATATTGTATATTTATGTATTACTTGTAAGAAAAATTACTTTGACACTGGCTAAATGTGCTAATCGTACGAAGCCATCAACTAAAAGAAAGAAAAAAAAAGAAAGAATGAGTAGAAATAACTTAATTGATTTCTGTTGCCCTAGTAGTTTTCTGTGAGATGGTTCATATTTTTGTGCTAAAACGACACATCTCGGAAAAGGCGACGACGACAACTGCGAGACTAATTAAATGGTGGTTGGTTGTGGCGAACGAGTCTGACGAGGATTAATTAAACAGACAGACAGTCAAAAGGCAACAGGCATTTTGTATGGATGGTGGTTGATGGATTTTTCAAAATAAATCTAATAAAAAAGGTTTTGGGGCATTTATATTAGAGTATTCCATACAATATTAAAATTAACACATGATAACTCTACGGGTACTGTCAGGTACCTACCTTACCTGAAGAGCGATTACTCGATATTTCCTAAGCAAAATGGGCGTTCTGAGTTCTGGCGTTCCTCCATACATACGTTGCCTGCCACCATCACCTGAGACGTAGGTACCGAGACCGTACTTAAAACGTTCGTTTGACTTCTGTTTTTATCTAATACTTATAGCTTTGTTGGCCACGTGATGCATTTTGAGCTTATTTTTACATTATCGATTCCCAGACGCGAAGTGAATTTTGTTGAAGTAATAATGTAATTGATTTTTAAAATTGTTGTTAAGAAATCGTTAAACTTGTGTTAAAATCGATGACAAATACATAGAATAATTAAAATTACAATATTGTTATAATGTACAGAAGTTATTATTATTAATTTACCACGATCCGTACATTTACTGTCAAGTTCATTTTTTGTTAGATGTTAGTAGATGTTAGTGCAACTTACACACACATAGTGTTTTATTTCAGTGGTGTGTTAGTGGTCAATTAGTGATCGCAATCTTTTGAATGAATACGAACACGGTATTGCGCTCCCTAGTAGTGTGTTAGTAGTTCATGATATCCTGGTAGTAACTTAGTCGATGGTTAATATTTCCGTGGTAAAAAGAGCTAACTCAAAACTATCCCCCAACTAGAAAATAGCGCGAAATATAATAATAATATTAAATATAATATGAATTGAAACACAATTGTTGCGAATAAATTTATTTTAAAAATATAAAAAAAACACAATCGAAATATAGCTAATTATTAACTGAAAATATATTAGGATCGGATGTTGATGACAAATATAATAGGCACTGACTGCCTGCCACAGCCCACTGACTATTGGCACAGTATATGAAGGTATTACATAAATACCTCCATAAAGGTAGGTCCAGCTCCGCACAATAGGTAATTAACTAATTAGTTACCATTATTCTGAGGCTCCCAGATAATTAAACTTATTTTTTTTAATAATTTGGGCCGTAGATGAAAGCGTATTTAATGAAAATAGTCATTATAATATAGCAAAAAGGAACACATACACTTATTAAATAAATATGTAAAAAATGTAATTCAATAAAAAATTATAAATAATAATTGACACTGGCCAAATAGACAGTGCAAAGCTATATTATCAACAAAAAAAATTGGTTGCCTGTAAAGTCGATATACGGGCGAAAGTTTTACGTGACAACGACTTTGAGTGGTAAAATAATTTTAATGTGAATATTCATTCGTATAGTAGGAAGAAGGATGAAATAATAGTAACAAATTAAAACATTTATTTATACAAAGAATTATATTTAAAACATTAATTTATACAAAGAATCTCGCACTGAATTTCATATTAACAAAATTTTATTTTTACCTTTACACATACATACGTATTTACCTTTCACTTTTTATGTCTGTCTCTCTCGCTCTTAGGCGGGCTAACCATGCCCGAGTGGAAGGGACGCGTGCCTCTCACTCGCTCTCATTGTGAGCGCATAACGTGAGCGGAGCGTAACGCAGTTTCTTGAAGTGTCACCCGGCAAACCAATTTATAAGACGTTGTCACGTCAAAATAAAAAAAGAACTAGTGCTCGAGTGGTACACGAATGGGTAGAAACAACTTGATTGATTTATGTTGCCTTAGTAGTTTTCTGTGAGATGGTTCATATTTTTGTGCAATAACGACACATCTCGGAAAAGACGACCGACACGGGCGCGGGCGGCGGCGACCGTGCAATTTTTATGGATGGTTGGTGCCAAAGAGATTTAATATAGTAATAGGTTAAATGTCTTTGGTTGGTGCCTTTTTCAAAACTGTATTCTTAATTTATAAAAAAAGTTTAAGGGTCGCCCCGTGCGGTGGTCTTTGATAATGTCTTTATTTTTTTTTAAAAACAAACAAACACAGAAACACAAACACAAACTTAGTACCTATTTGTAGAATTAATTACATAGCAAAGCGTCACAACTCACAACATAAACGGTTTTACATCAAAATAGTTAGGTATTTATATAAGTAAATACATAATTTATAAGACGTTGTGCACAGCTTAACCAATATTATAATACTAACAAATACCAAAATTACAGAAAAATTACAAAAACAGTAGAAGTTGTATTTCCGACCGCCGGCTAACGTCATCATCATCGTCACGAGTTTGTCTTTTAATGTCATTTTATTCTAAAAATTAAATAAAACACAATATGTAGTTAAATAGGAACATTTTACGCGACGGCTAGGCTACGTAAAAATGCGACGGCTACGTTAAAGTGCTAATAGGTACTTACGTTTATGGTAAGGAAAAATAAATACAGCAAATTCAACCGTCCAACCGACTCCCAACTACAAGCAAACCTTGAATTTAAAGAATTTCAGTAGCCTCTTAGTTGTTTATGAAGCCCTGGTAAATTCGCGGCCCATACAACGCGCCAGACGTGTTTAACGGGATTTCATAGAGCGAGTAAGGGGCACGATCGCCTGTGTTCTCTCACACTCTAATTTGTTTTATAACTATTTTATTCTATTTATGTATTGTGTTTTTCCAATGTTGGCTTGCTTTTATTTTCAGGATTCAGAAATTAGCTGGGATTGTAACGACAACGATCCAGATCCTTTACCAAGATATGAAAAACTTAACAGGAACTCTCATGGAACTCGTTGTGCTGGCGAGGTACACTAATAATTTATAATAACAAAAATGTGACATTCTCCACAAAATGTATGTATGATGGATGGGTACGTGTGTAATACCTACCGTATTTCAATTATCTAGGCATAACTTAAATTCCTTATCTTATAAATAAATAGTTATAAGATGACAAGTTCTTTACGCACGTTATCAATCCATATAGACTTTGATGACATTATTTTTACTAGGTACTTAGGTGGATTTGTACTATAGAAATATTTTCTTTCTCTATTTCCAGATAGCAATGACTGCGAATAATCGGAAATGCGGAGTGGGCGTGGCTTGGGGGGCGCGCATTGGCGGCGTACGCATGCTTGACGGACGAATCACCGACAGAGTGGAAGGAGAGGCAATCGGTAACACCTTTCTACATTTATGAGCGCCTGGTACATTCGATCGCCATGTTGAGCTCGTAATATTTTACTGAATTTTCTTTTTTTTATAATAAGTTTGTGTTTGAATTTAATTGAACTTTTTTTAACATTGTTTTTCGATAAGGCACAAAATGATTTTAAGTAACAACTTAATCAGATAGGTAAACCATAGATCTTATTAACAAACCGTCAAATCCAAAACCTACTTTAGTTAATTTAAACTATTATCATAAATTTTATCCAACCATTATTGTTTATTAAAGGCATTCAAAGTCGTCAGCTAAGTATAAAACTAGTTACAAGGTTTTTTAATATACCTAAGTAGTTGAAGATTGATTAGTAACTAATACAAGTGCTTACAACTAGCTCCAAAATAACCTGACCTTGCTAATAAATATGCTGTTTTTTTTGCTGATATATTTTTTTATCATTTCGCAATGTTGTTTGGCCAGCGGCAGCGATATCATTTTTGTTGATAATTTATTAAGCATACTCGCGCAGCTGCCTCCACGTTTATGCCGCCCTAGTGATTTGGATAAAATATGACGTAACAGCAAAACCTACCAACCAACTACAAAAAATTACGGTAAAGTAAAATCCGTAAACTTGAATAACAAACAATCAATTAAAATTGATCTGATTAATAACAAGCTAAATTAAACCGTTTTAAAACAAAATGATTGATTATTGACAATTTAAAAGATATCGATGGCACAGTTCGATAGTAGCGATCAAGATTGGTAAAAGAATTAACGCTATCCAAAAAGGGATAAGAAATACCGATATCATTAACACCAAATAAAACAAATAATTTTACTTGGTGGTCTGCTCTATTATGTATGATTTATGAGCGAGAGAAAAATATTATCACGATATTTTTTAGCTTTGTTATTAAACCACCTGTGATGTATCTCTCTCATTTCATGTCACCCTAGTAGTTTCTTAGTTGATGGTTAAAATTTCCGTGGTAAAAAGACCTATCTGAAAACAGCGAGCGAGATCTGGTTAAAAAGCCGCAGCTGGGGATTACTGGATATTGGTTTATTGCTAGCTAGCACTAGTTTATGCAACGTTATATTAAATGATTAACTGCTATAAGCATTAATTTTAAATTTATTAAATGATTAAAACCATTTTTTACCCATAAATTTTCTCAGAAAAGGAAAAATAATAAACAAAGTGTGGAGAAAAATAATTGTACACACACCTGAGCACATCAACCTACCACAAACTGTCAAATTTCCTCAATAGAGTTTTCTTGAACTCTATGCCCTATGTATTTGGTTGAAAATGTCTTGAATAAATTTGACAGTTTTGGATAGGTCGATAGGTCGCCTTTAGGTATGTAGGTAGGTACATTAATAAAAATGTAAGAAATTAAAAAATATGACATAGGCTAACAAAGCAGAAACAAATGATTTGATTTAGTGTTATTAAAACATTATGTGATAATTGATTAGGTTTTAGTCAAATCCAAAAGAAAGTCCAAAGTTATCAAGGATGGGGTGCGATTTTGGAGCAGGTGACAATAATTCTCACGCTCCGATTATATTACGATTGCTCCTTCTCACTCGTTTTCTACAAAGTTACAGGTGACTATATTTACTGAAAAACCAATTTTTTTTAAAATGTGCCACAAGAATTATACTAAAATATATTTTTAGTCACTTTAAATTTCAATTGTAATTATTAATAAATCACGCTCCTGTTTGAGGTTAAATGACACGCAATAATAATGCTCTAAGTGCGCATGAAAAGCGCAGAGACACGTGTTGGATGCCAGATGGATTGGATGAAGAGGTCATTGATCTGAAAAGTAGTACTATTATTAATAAGCTTCCCCAAACAAATACAAGAAAGTCTATGTAAAATATAATTAATTCTTACTGAAATGTTGTTATTATAATGTAAAATATTGTTATTGGTTAACCAATAATTTATTTATCTAGATACAACTAGTATTTTATATTATTTCACCCATCGAATACTATCAGTTTATTAACTATTGTTATAGCTAGACGGTGCCATGCCAACTCACTCACACTAAGTAGGTACCTAACTAAGTGTTCCCTTTCGTGTGTGGCGCAGTTTTGAACTAACACGTTATGCTCTCTAATCTAATCACGTCTCTAGTTCATGTTATCCTGGTAGTAACTTAGTCGATGGTTAATATTTCCGTGGTAAAAAGAGCTAACTGCGATTAACTAACCGGCAGGCGGGAAATAAATTGTTGTCATTTTTCTTGCTTGTGCTGTTTAGAAAGAAAGCTAAGACTTTATTTATAACTAATCTCCGTTCTAATTAAAATCTCAAAAGAATATTTAAAATTTAGTTGCTGTAAATTAATAGCATATTTTCTTAAAATTATGAACTATCGGGATTCACGGTTGTAGACTATGGCATTGTCTATATTTAAGGGACATTCAGCCTATAATTAAGGGACCTACCAAAATCACAATGCTTTGAAAAGGTGAATTTGTAACTAACAAAACTTCGATTAACACACCAACATCTTGTTACAAATTCAAGTTGAATAATAAATATCAATAGTGAAACATATTTTTTTCCTAGCTGGCTTCTAAATTATGACTTCATATTTAGGCGAATTCTAAGGTTGAAAACAAGTGACGTTTATTAATGGCCCCATTTATTAATAAATATGCTTATAGCAATTTAGTAAATAAAGAAGAGAGGAAGAGAAATAAATAAACTTACTCATGTGGCTAAATGGGCAATCAGTGCACAGCTACTAAAAACGACGAGCTAGCGGTACGAATGTCTGTAAAGAATTTTATTGACTTATGTTGCCTTAGTAGTTTTCTTTGAGATGGTTCAACATTTTGTGCTAAAACGACACATCTCGAAAAGACGACCAACGAACGCGACGACTGCTAAACTGACGGAGTTTTAGATAGATGGATTATGAAATAAGTACATAATTGATCGCGAAATTATTATTATCGTTCAGCCATGGATGTATTTAATACCTAATATGAAAATATAAAATCTACAATTAATGAGAAAATTACTCGTTAATAATCGTCGTTAAAAGTCGTGTAATTTTTTCGTCTCATTCATAAGACACGTGACGCTCTTAAAGACCACTATATACTGTGTCTAAACCATACCATATTTTTTATATAAACACTACGTAATTTTTTACCGTCATAGTTTATGTTTGTTTTACATATAATTTTACGCAAATATTGTTGCGAACAAATTACAATTTGAAAAAAGACAAAGTGTTGAAACAATTCCACGAGCGGGATTTAAACCCGCACCCCATGACATGCAGGGTCAGGTGCATGCAATCGTGGCTCAAACAAAAATAGTGTCATAGTTTTCATAAACTAGTTTTGCATATCGTACATATCATATCGTAGTTTATTTACTTATTATTAAAAAGTGACTGATTTTTTAATGGAGAGAGTTTGCTGATTGCCGCAGACGGCATTTTCAGCGTTACCGGACCTTTTTTAGTCACTGCTATCCCGATCCCGCCTATTCGGTGTCCTCGTCGCTCCAAGTTGTCAAACAAAAGCTGGCAGCCGGTGTCTGGCTTGCCGCGCTCGAACGGCCCAGGGAACACGATCGTGACGGGTGCGACTAGGAAAACAGAAGTGTATAGGAAGCTTCTTTAAGTCCGGCACATTGAGGATTGTGTTGGTGTGGCGCGCCCGTGCGTGTGGCTGGTTATCTTTTTTATTGCTAGCATTACACTTATAACGATATCATTGAATAGTTGGACATAAATCATTATTTTATAATGGTTTTTGACTTGTTATTCAGTAAAATAGTGGCGAAACTTTTGTTTGCGTAAAAGCGATTTGATTGGAGTTTATTCTGTTTAATATAGGCAGAAAATATAATCTTTAATTTAATAGCTTCTAGCAAAACTAGAGCTTTTTAAGGACTTCGATAGTTTTCAGATCTTAGTTTTAAATTTCTTGGGAATGGGATACCATCTCAGATCATTAATCTGAGGATACCAGGATGCAAAAAATAGGCTATTCTGTTATTATAAATGAGTTTGTTGTTTCAGGATTCGCTTGGGACAAAGTAGATATTTATAGCGCTTCATGGGGCCCCAATGACGATGGGAAGACGGTGGAGGGACCTGGCCGACTGGCTATGGAAGCCTTCGAAAGAGGAGTTACCAAGGTAACATAATTAATAAGGGGCGTACGGACTAGGTTTCTATTCCGCATTGCGAAAAACTCGTTATTTTCTGTATAGCGCAAACCATTTTGTTTTGAGTTGCGTTGTAGTTGACCACAAACTAATCTTCAAACTTGTAAAGTACTTCTGTAGTATACTTCTTCTAATGAATGAGACATTTTATACGGATCTTTCGTATTTATATTTTACTTCTTAGGAAGGGCCATTTAATAAAACATGATAAACCCATGATTTCTCGCAAGTACCTACCAACAATTTATTCATTCCTGGGATGAGAATTTGGCGCTATTGGAGTTAAAAACTTCAATTTAAATGACTGCATTCAATCTTTTGTCATTATTTTGCACTCCACAAGTATCGTGGGTTGTTACAAAGTTGTAAATGTTACAATATTGGTTAGAACATTATGTGCCCGCAAAGGACAGAGGAATATTTTCCCCTCTGTGTATCTAACATTTAAGATGTAAAGATAACGTCGTTAGAAAGGTATATACATACCTATCTGATTAAAATATACTTAAATTGATGTAAAAAAAATTTTTACAAGATAATAATAGGTATATTGTTACGACCGACACTTCTGTCTCGCTGGCAATTACGAATGCAACTTTATCCGTACAAAAGTGTCATTATAAATACAAATAAAAATAAATATTGTTGTTTAGTTAAAATAACATATAAGTTTAAAGGTATAATAGTCGTAAAAAAAACACATATCCGACTTGACTTGTTTTTTTAACTACTCCGCAGGGTCGAGAAGGCAAAGGTACTATTTACGTGTGGGCCAATGGTAACGGTGGCGGGAACAAAGACAACTGCAACTGCGACGGGTAAGCTACAATGCCGACTGACAATTATTATTTAAAGTTTTTCGATGAAAACCATAACTAAACTATAAGTACGAAAAAAACGGAGAACATGTCAGGGAAGCGATCTTTGGCCAGTGAATAATTCTCAGTTTCTCATGCTATGATATCAATAATTACAGGTGCTCTTTTTCTCTTATTCAAAGTCACTGGTGTGATAACTTATTTTTGACACCGACTTGTGAATTTTTGGTGTTTGTTACCAGTGGCATTGGATATGAGTGAGAAGGAGCAAACCTTTAAAAAATCGCGCCCCTGTATTATCTAACGGCAGCGGCATTGAAAGGCCCTTTGTTTACATTAGACGCCAAAGCTTTACTTGTTGCGAATCATGCAGTCCTGGTAATCTGGGCAAAATGTGACGTAACAGAATACCCCATGCTGCCTGCCTACATTGATATGGGCTAACAACTCTTTTTGTTTGTTTTACGACTGAGAGCCCCGAAGGTTGGTTTTGTTTATTTTTGGTCGTTTTTCGTGTGTCCATCCGTCTGGTTCAGCCAACTTGTAGAAAATCAGTGTAAAATCTGGTTAAAAATCTCGCCATAGCTATAGCGCAAGCATAGCATAAATTGGGGTAATATTTCTTTATAGTCTTTAGTCTTTTTCTTTGTTTCTTTTTCTTTTCTTTAGACTTTTTAGGACGTCTTGGAGGAAAATTTTTTTTTGCAGTTTTTTTTGTTAAAAATCGTTAGTTAAAAAGTGTTATCTCAAATATTGATGAGAAATAATGGCGTCCACCGTTATTATCATGAGCGATGGAAAATGAAACGAAACAGTGACACATCACTTTTCAAATCCTCCCAAGAAGTCCTCATGGGATTTCCAAATTTAAAGCGTTCACTTTATTTCATCATCCATCTTTTATTAATTAGTCATCAATATCAGTAAATTTTTGCAAGTAAAAGATATTAAATAGCTCAATAATGTGAAGGTAGCTAAGCTAAGCTAACAATGTATATGACTAAAGGGCTTTAATATTATAAAAAATACTTGCAATGAGTTCTTGAGGTATTTTTTTCTAAATGTTAATTTAGATTTATTCCCAAAGTTGTGGGGACAAATATTCTGTACATTAAAGGCTCGTGCCTCAGCAGAGGGCACAAAGTGAGCTATGATGATTTTTCTCTCTTCTGCAAAGAAGTCGTTTTGACAGAATTAGTTAACGCAATCGAATGAAATTTATTAAAAATCTATAAAGATTATTTATTCGCTGTATAGTCGTTGTATAATCTATGGTGTAAATGTTTTTTTTACTACAGCTACTCGTCCAGTGTCTACACCATATCGATAGGTAGTGCGTCACAGCACGGCTTGTTTCCGTGGTACGGGGAAATTTGCCCTTCTACACTAGCAACAGCTTACTCCTCGGGGGCATACAAGGATCAGAAAATTGTAAGTACATCTTTTAAATAATATCTTTTGTTATTATTAATATATTTATCCGGAATACTTGTGAGCACTACTGTTCGAATAATATCAAATGTACCTAGTCCAGTTACAGCCTGCAGAGCACGTATAGTTGAGCCTCTTTACAATAAAAGTCATAAACTACAAACGTGTGTCCATACTCATGTAACGACTGCACGCAATGGCGCGAGGGATGTTGATGTTGGTATGTGACTGTGCAGTCGTAGTGTAGTGTAGTTAATATTCTATCGTTTGACCTTGTTACGTATTGGTTGTTGTTTGCTATCTCTGTCTGCGAGTGCCAATGTATACGTAAGAGTGAGACACGAACATATATCCGTTTCAGGCAACCACAGACACAGGCGATACGTGCACACTTTCACACACAGGCACGTCAGCCGCCGCACCATTGGCTGCTGGGATTATCGCTCTCGCTCTTCATGCCAAGTGAGTTCGTCTTCGGTACTCATTAATATTTTCTTGTGTTTATGGTCGCCTGGTATTCCAATCGGTACGGTCTGTTTGTCTCGACCCCGTGGGAGTGAGTGCGTTCATCGACTTGGCTTATTCGATTAATCTTGCACCGACTTACCTGTTTGAATATTAAAATGATGGGTAATAATGATAATAAAATAATGAATTATTTTTTCTAGCCCAAACTTAACTTGGCGAGATGTGCAGCACCTTATAGTTTGGACGTCGGAGTATGCACCGTTATCTGCTAACCCGGGATGGCAAAGAAATGGGTAATATGTATAAGTATAAGCTATCGAATAATTGTTCATGTTAATAAATAATATTATTTTTGTTTTATTACATATATTTTATTTCAACAAAGACTGGAATTTTCCAGGGCCGGTCTTCGCTTCGATGTTCGTTTCGGTTTCGGACTCATGAATGCTGGTTCCCTTGTGACGGCGGCCCTCAATTGGACAACTGTTCCTGAAAAGTTCACGTGTCAAATCGAAGTAGTGCCGTTAGTATGCTTTCCTGGTACCATGCTGCCACAACGTGGCAGTCCTGTGACAGTAGCGAAAACTGCAAGCAAACAAGAGTAGTTTTAGGCAGTGTATCCAAAGCCTCCGTCCATATTCATGTGCCCCTGATAAAATATTTTTCATTTTCATGTAGGTACTACTAAATTGCAACATTGGCATCCATGTATAAAAGTTAGATTTTACCATGAAGCTGTCTGTGACTGGAGAAGCAGCCTTTTTTTTTTTTCTTTAGTTTATGGCTTCGTGCGATTAGCACATTTAGCCAGTGTCAAAGTAATTTTTCTTACAAGTAATAAATAAATATACAATATTTCCTTCCAGTATGATGATGATGAATGATAATAGAAATGAGAAGTGAGAAATGATATACCCCCCAACCCCTCAAGTATCTCAGTAAAGATGTGGGGCTTTACTAATTCCTCAGGCGGACTTCTTGAGAGAATTTGAAAAGTTAAGTTGCACTGTTTTGTTACATTTGCCAACACTCATGCGCACTTACAAACACTTAACGGTTAATAATCCACCATTATTTCACATTAATATTCGATTTATCACAAATTTTAGAAAATGAAACAAAACCGCAGACATGACTCTTCACTTTCCCGCCAAGAAGTCGAAGCAGCCTTGTCATCACTTGTTTGGTGGCAGGTATTCATAGTCAATAAATCAAATCTGCCGATAAATGGGTAAACTAAAATAAAGTTACCACTATTAAGTAAACTAAAATAAGATAGCACACGCAATTTGAACTAATAAAACTAATATAATATAAAACTGAAATTTAAAAACTTTTAAAATTTTAAAACGTATTTTCATAACATTACCCTGTTCCGTGAACTGTATTAAATCTACAATATACCGACTTCTAGGAGGGACCTATTCATGTGGGCAATACTGGCCGCTATTAAATATTTAAATCTTGAATAAATTAAAAAAAAAAAAAAAATGTCATTTTGATGCCGCAATTCACAAAGTTTATAAAAAGATATATCTTCTACCGGCCAATATTTGTAACTTCTACTGGCCATTTTCCAAATTATAACGTGTCTCGTTAATCACTCGACATTGGCGAAATTATTGGTGTTGGAAAAACACAACAGAAGCCATTTAAAAAAAAAAAAAAGTTTTTATATTGATAATTTCACGTAATAGATTATTTTATTAAGTAAAATGATCCATAAATGTGTAATGCGTGGTTGTGGAAGGACATGGTATCCAGGATGTGAAATAAAATATCAATTCTTATATAAGCCACAATTTTATAAAACTATTAATTACCATACACAAAGAATATCAAACGGTTTTCAACAAATTATTGGACTGTATCCTCATAAAGTGTTGAGTTAAAGTGTTTTCCATACGTTAATTAGTCTTGGGTTTAAGTTTTACGCAACGATAAAAAGAAAATAGTGCTTGGCTCACTGATCAGAGTGCCTAATGCGAGTTTAAATTACTATTCAAAATTTGATCACGTTGATGAAACGAGAATTATTATGGCTAAAATTTAGCTCTCCTCGTTTGTCACCCGTATGCTTAGTGCGAGTTTTATAAAACTAGACTTTGGTCAACTATATGTTAACAAACAAAATTAATAAGTATTATACCTAACTTTTTTAATACGAATGGTTTCCAAATATCATAAAATCAATTGGTATTGAAATATTGAGATGTATAATTCTATTCAAACTAATATTTATTTAAATTTGTGAGATTTTCTAGGACAAAGCAAAGCAAAGCATGAATCGCAGGATTCGCAGTCACTTTACTATCTTGGATTATGATTCCGGCAAATATAAAACCAACCACTAAATAAAGTAATCAAAAAAAATTACCAAGTGATTCGAAGTACTATTAGTCTTGATTTTAATTAATTAGTAAGGGTTACATCACCAAAAGAGCTACATAATACTTGCTTTTTCAACTAACAGGCCTCTTCAGTAATATCTACAGCTTCATGGATTTTACTAAACTAGAGCTTTATTTACCATAGTTTCATATCCAATCTTAAATGGTGTTATTATTCTAAGAATCCAATATATACTTTGGCAGAACTATAATTAGGTACATGCCCCATTCACTTCTCCAAACAAAGCGTCGCGCGTCGCTGGTGTGCCAGGGTCGTCATAGATACTCGAAACACCTCCTTGCTTTTTATGCAGCTTTGGTAAATTATACGTTCAGTTTCGACCGTAGGTTGGTACTTCGTACCGCGCTCGCTCGTTAATGAAACGTAGCGCACGCAAACAACACTGACTGTGTCGTCCGTCTGTCGTCATTTTTTACTTTTTGTAATTACGTAGTTTTAATCATTATTTAAATTTATAGGTTGAAAGATGGCGAAGGACGAGTATCATCAGGCGAAATATTAGAAATACCTATAGTGGTGGATAACTGCGTTGTAAATTACATTGAACACGTCGAGTTGATTGTAAACGTTCGTTACAAACGACGAGGAGCTCTCGAGATCGGTCTTACATCGCCACAAGGTAAAAATATCAGCGCCGTTCTCTGCTATCCTAGTAGTTTGGTTGCGTTGTTACATCTGGGAGACGACTAAATTACAAAGAACAAGAAAAACTCTTTTGGCCCACTTATTTTTATTGTATTTTTTGTTGTTTCTTAGGTACAAAAGTGCCTCTTTTAAGCGCTCGTAATAAGGATAAATCTACCAACGGTTTTGTTAACTGGCCATTGACGTCTGTAGCAACTTGGGGAGAGAGTCCTAACGGAATCTGGAAGGTCACATTTCAAGATGAGGTAACTAAACCAGTAAGTGGGTAATCAACGAATAATAAAGGTTCATAATTTATGCAAATGTTAATCATACTTATTATGATTTAGACAGGTGAACGTAACGCAGGTGAAGTCGGGCCTCTGAACTTAGTCATTCATGGGACAAGCAAAATGCCAACTCATATGAAAACTGGCCCCAGGAATTACATTCATCATGATACCGATTATGAAGAAATAATCGATTATATCGAGAACAATGATGTAATCGAAAATGCAAGTTTGGATTCTGATGATACCAACGTACCAGAAGAGCATAGCACTGAGCAAGTAAATATAAACAATATCGATCCAACGATACTAGCTGAAGTTGAAAAAGAATTACAGAGAATTCACCATAGAATGGTTTTTAACCGGCCATCGAACAAAATGTAGGGTGTGTTGTGTTAATAAGCAATTCCATAATTCATACAAGACAAATATAGTGCATACGCTAACAAAAGTGAAATATTTATATGACAGATAATATTGTATATGTACTATACATTTAACCATCAAGTTTGTAATTGAGTGAAAGCAACAAGCACGCGCACATAGTAATAAAAATATTTATTTCAGTTATTACAACTATTCATTTATTTTTAATGTACCTTACCTAGGTACCAGACAAAACAATTAAACAAAATAGTGCAACGTCACTTTTCAAATTCTCTCAAGAAGTTTACTGAACTCAAGGGGTGGGATATCATTTATAACTACTAATTTCTATTGTCATCTATCTAAAAACTCTAAAACTTGTAATGCAAAATATTTTGACACTGGCGAAATGTGCTGATCGCATGAAACCATAATAGCATACGAAAAAAGGTCTCTCTAAATACATTACATGAATGTACCACTTTAAATTTATGAGGTCCTAGTTAAATGAAATCCAATTTGCAACACGCTGGTTACATGATCGGAGCCAGGGAACCGTGTTTCTTTAAGAGCTCTCTTGCTCGATTATGAAGGCCTGGTTGTTTCAGATGCGTTGCAAACGAAAGTCTGATCGGAATGCGTACTGCGCGAATTTTCGGTTTGTTGGTTTGGAAGCGAAAAAAGGTTCGGTTTTTTTACTAGAAAAATAATAAAAGTGAATCTGAGTGCTGATGCTAATATGATAACAGTAACTGTACTACAATTATTATAATTACTAGTAGAAGTGTGCCACAATGTCACACAACACAAGGCAAGAAAGAGTAGATAAAAAAATGTGTGTCCTATCGTCCTATCGGGGCCACAAGTAGGCCTCCACCACGACACGCTACGATACGAGTAATTACTGCTGCACTTGCCCAAACGCTTGGGAATGTGGTGGTTGAGTGTTGTAAATAAGATACGATAATAATTTAAGCCAAGTGAAACATTAGTAGAAGAAGGCATTCCTGGTGTAAGAACCTGCGGGAATGGCTCGGATGCAGACCGGCTCATTGTTCCGGACAGCTGTGAACAGGGTGAAAATTGCTATGATGTTGTCCAACCTTCGCTAAAAAGAGGAATACATAATAATTAAAAGTATTTACTCCGCCGATCGTGCAGTAATGTTTAAAAAAGCGCCAACACGGAATTTAATAATGTAAAAAAAATGTTAGGTCACAAAGAATAAATGGTTCAATGATACATGACCCGATGTCGGCGCCTTATTTGAGTTGGTGCCACAGTCGGCGCTAGTTTGTAATACGCACCATTTCGA
This sequence comes from Eudonia truncicolella, assembly GCA_949315975.1. Lineage (NCBI taxonomy): Eukaryota > Metazoa > Arthropoda > Insecta > Lepidoptera > Crambidae > Eudonia > Eudonia truncicolella. Next base: position 2,316,239 of record OX438839.1, read on the forward strand.
TATTATGAGTTCCTAGTATATTGTTTCATAACTTTTGATTTAACACAGTCGCAGGTGGCAGGGACAAGAAAATGTTTTTTAATAACTATGAGTTAGGTCAGTTATATCAAAGATTTGTCGAAATGATGATTTGGTTGATTTGTCCGTGCAAGTAAAACAGAACAGGTCTTTTCCAGGTTTTGATAAAGACAAATATTATTAACAAGCTATACCAGCTATAGACGCCATTTAGTAAGCAACCAATGTTATTATTTTTAGTAACCCTTTAATAGTACTTATACTTAGAGATTTTTTTTACCAGAGCACAAATTTTCTGGAGCCACTCAGAATCGGTAAAGTAAACAACTTTCTCATAGTAACATGAGTCGAAATAAAACAAACATTTTTGGACTTCCCATACTTTAGCGAACACTTGATTTGCCTGATTTGATATAACCCATGTTACTATGAGAAAGTTGTTTACTTACCGATTCTGAGTAGTTCCAGAAAAAAAAAATCCAGTATACCTACCTACTTCTTGCCGTAGAGGGCCCACAGAGCCCAGTACCAATGTGATGTGTTCTGTTCTGCACGCCCACCATAAAAACAGATCTCTCTCAATTTGTTCACAATCTGTTAGCTGACTATGCGTTCCTAGTAAAAAAGGCTCCACTTTAAACCAAGCTGGTTCTTGCGTCGCGGCCTTGTCCGCGGCAGTTGGATCTGCTAATATGGCCCGCGCTTATACTCCTTGTCTTGTTATGTGCTCCTAGTTACATCGGAACCGTGACAAACGAAAGTCTGACGGCGAACGTCCGATTTACATAGTTAGTGTTTCAACGGATAGAGGGCGCTGCGTTCTACACAAACGGAAAATTATTTTTAAAGCAAAAATTAACCTTATTAACTATACAATGTTTTAATTCATATTTTGTATTACTATGTTTTTATATTACTTTTGTTTCTGTTCGTTTTATGTTTACATTTTCCACGAATCCGCAAACAAAATAAATAGTAGGTATCACAAATTATTATTGCGCACGTAGCCTATAGTGTAGAAATTATAGCCATTCTAGTATTAACGGTCGGTGTTAATAACAATACGTAGACTGTGTCACTAAAGTTTTATGATAATCCTTAACAAACGTTATGGAAATAAATGAACGCTTTACAAATAGGGAACAGTAGGCCATGTAGGCCGAGCACGAACTTCTATTAAATCGTAACATAAAATTAATATTATGTCAGTCAAATTGATAGTTCAATTTACGGACGTTGTGGTTGTGGCGCTGTACCAATTTCTTATATACAATATTCTTCTTTTAAGTATCACATACGTATCGTACCTACTATTAAAAGTCGCATTGATGTCCCAACAAAAGTCCCCGGATCGAAATCCAGATAGGATAGATAGATAGATAGTACATAGTCAGTTAGATTTCAGTGGTTGATTTTTTGGTGCACTTGCAAGTAGGTAGGTACTTTTATCCGGTAAAATAGCCAGAATTCCGGTTCCGTGTGAAGACTGCTTTTATAATCGTTTCTTTCCTGCCATTTTGGGTTCGGATAAAATAAATAGCTTCTTTTGTTGTTATTTTCTGTACTGTATCTCTTCTGTGAATAGTACTCAATCAATAGTAACCATTCATCTATTAAAGTAAGATTTATTTTTTACTTTTAAAGATTCGAAGAAACAATCTTTGCCGCCGGCAATCTTTAAATAAAATCTTGTGGAACGAAAATGGGAATATATCATGCAATAAGGTTATCATCACTAATTAGTACTTGTATAAGAAATATTGAAAATATGCTTGTGCTTTTACCATTGCCATTGTATAGAAAATTACACTGGGCTGGCACTTGTTGTTAGCGTGTAGCGCCATCTAATTTAAACTTTTCACATTATTCATGTCCCTATAAAAGCAAAACCTCAAGTCGGCCACATTCTACACTTAACAATGCTATTTTTTATAGTTTAGGTTAAGGTTTAAGGTTGGGTGTGGGTTGGGTTGAGCAGCGCGTCCCTACAAACATGATCGCTCTCAACTTATAACAACTTCAAGTACCTACCTACCTACTCCTGATTTATGCTATCCTGGTGTTCGGTTGTTTAAATCTCGACTTAACAGACAGTTAGTTAACGCGTTTCACAATTTTAACTAAAGGTTACCTGAATAAGGTAAAGTAAGCCTTCTATTCTTGTATGTTTTCCTGGTACTTTACTTCTAGTTGAGGCGCTTGTTCAATCTTGCTTGTTCTCAAGCGGGCGCTTGGGCCGCCGCTCGCCGCCTCGCACATCTCCAGTGCCGACACCGACCTATGTAGGCAAGATGTATTTTTTATTTTTTTTTATTTGAAGTTGTACATGGCAGGGATTCGTGTCCATATGCCGAAATCTTACATAGTTTCTTAATTTCATTGTAATATATAAATAAACAATATTGATGATGATGAATGATAATAGAAATGAGAAATGATATTACCCCCCCAACCCCTCGAGTATCTCAGTAAAGATGTGGGGCTTTACTAAGTCCTCACGCAGACTTCTTGTGAGAATTTGAAAAGTAACATTGCACTGTTTTGTTTCATTTGCCAACACTCATGCACACTCACGAACACTTAACGGTTAATAATCCACCATTATTTCACATTAATATTCGACATAACACAATTTTAGAAAATAAAACAAAACCGCAGACATGACTCTTCACTTTCCCGCCAAGAAGTCCAGGCAAGATGTAGGTATTAAAATATTGCCCCTGTTCCACCTATCCTTACCAGGCTATCTCCACTGGTAGGGATAGGTGGTTTTTTTTCCCACCTGTCCCCCACTGGTAGAGATAGGTTTTTTAGTGGGGATACGTGGAAATATTATGGCTTATTATCTCCACTGTGAGTGTCAATCATTTTTGCACACTTGCTCGAAAAGGCTTACTTCCTCCTTCAAAATCAGGGTGAAAACGCGCTTTTTCCCCGCTTGGGTGGAAAACTTGTTAGTAGACCCCCTAACTTTTCTTTCTTAATAAATTATATGAATTCATAATAAAACTGTTCTATAATAAATAAAGCTCAACTGCTTTTCTTCCATCCACCATTTTCTCGCAGTAGTGACAGAGTTCACTCTGGTAGTGAAGAGAAAAGTTGTGTGTTTTGCTCGGCAGCAAAGTTGTTAGGCGTCTCGTGCCTTGAAACCCTCGCTACGCCACAGACTTTTAATCGATGGCCACAGATCGGTACTCGGCAAACTCGGTAAGTTTTATAGTACTCGTACTCGGGCGAGTACCTCGTCTAGGTACCTCGTTTTAAATGCCGAGTGTTTGGATAACCTAATTTATTGTTAAATTTTGTTTTTAATTCAGGGAGATTATTGAAAAAATGAAACAAATTTAATTAGGTAATTATAATTAACATTTATTATTTGAGTCATAAATGGGATATAGATTAAAATTGGGAACACCCAAAAATTCCGAATTATGTAATTCCGATTTTAAAAATCCGAATTTCACAATCCCTAAGAGACTAAATTCCGACTATTCAAAAACACGATTTTTATTTTATCGAAATTCATAAATACGAAATTTTAATTTTCCGACTTTCGTTAGTACGAAGAATTAAAAACCCGCTGTGTTACTAGTCCGAAATATGGTATTCCGAATTTTAATTTTCCGCAAATTCAAATTTTGTATCTAAAACGGGTATATATTAAAAATTATAATCTCAAAAGTTAAAAAAAACCTTTGTTGCGGAAAAATTTACATAACCGAAATGCGTAGGTTAGGTGTATGTCTGACGCGTATGTCTAACATGATAATAACAACGCCAGAACCGAATTGCACTTATTAGATGGGTATTGGGTACTTATTAGGTCGAAATAGGTAAGTACAGTAGTTCTAAGTTAGGTTAGGTTAGACATGATAACAACACTGTGCCAGCAATACAATGCCAGAACCGAATTGCACTTATTTCAGAGATTTTGAGAGGCACACATTTTTTAAGAAAAATGTTGGGTATTGAAACATAATATATAGAAACATTTTTTTATTCAAAAATAACAATTCGCGCTTATATTATTCGGATTTTTGAAATTCGGAAATTTGATATTTTGGGGATTCGTATTTATGATATTGCGGATTATTATTGATTCGGATTTTTTAAGGTTTGGTAGCTTCACATTCGGCATATTGATTTTTTTCGTAATTATTAACGTTCGGGATTTTGAAGTTGGGATTTATGAAACACGGAATTTTCATTATCGGAGTTTTGAACCATTCGGTGTTATAAAATTCGGAATTTTGAAATTCGTGTATCGGATTTAAGTTTTTCGTATTTATGTAGTGTACCCATTAAAATTAACAATAGGACACTGGAAAATCTTATAAAATGTGAAAAAAGACAGTGTTGAAAAATTTCTACGAGCTGGATTCGAACCCGCACCGCATGACATGCCGGGTCAGGTGCACTACCAACTATGCTCAATCGTGGCTCAATCCAACTTCGTCGTCTTCAATTTCTTCATAAAACTTTCAGATTCGTGATCTCTTTCGCCCACTCATCTTTTAAACTATGTAAGTAGTGTTTAAGTATACGACTTTGATATCAATTTCTTTTCGAAACCACCAAATGCATCACTTGTGGCTCGTGCACGATTGTAAACAAATCATTGAGTCTTCGGTTACTCGCTAAACTTTGAACTCGGCGCATCTCTACTCAATAATAACTACGTAACAGATAAATCACTCCCTACAAAAAATCGTATACCTACCTAGCCTACTTCATATCATTGCGCGCGACGCGTCGGCGACCGCTGCGTGCTAAATTGTGCCTAATAGGCTCGACTATAGAGTTTTGTTATTGATTAGCAGCCGCGCGGCCTCGCTGCCATCGTAGTAATGCCAGGGCTGTTGCTATGATAAAAATATTGATAAAAATATAATACACACAATAACTTGTACCTAAATGAACTATTAAGTAATCTGTGCCTAAATGGATTTCTGAGTGGTAGAGCCACGCTGCGTTGCAGCACGAAATGGGCCGGCTCGCCCGGCGTTATACCACCCTCTCACAGAATATCGGCGTGAAACAATGGCACTCGTTGCTGTTGTGTTTCGTCCGGTGAGTGAAAGTACCGAAGGCCCATCTCTCACCCCTCCTCCCTCTTAATTCCTACGCCCTCCTCAAGATCCAACTCCTCAAGGCCGGCAACGCATCTGCGATTACTTTGGTTTTGCGGGTGTCCATGGGCGGCGGTGATAACTTTCCATCAGGTGACCCGCCTGCTCGTTTGCCTCCTTTTAACATAAAAAATGGCTTGTTTAAGATTTGTAATATAATTAAAAATACACAAATATTGAAAAAATATATAAATATTTTTTTTATAGATTTATTTCTAACAGAAGATTTTTGTTAATGCAATCTTTTTCTTCTATTAATAAAGTTACTATTATATATTAGAGAGATACCTCCTGTGGCAAACAATTCGTGTAATGTAAATATTGATGTGCTTTGATTTGATATTTCTATTTAATATTTTTTGTTCTGAGAAGAATCTTAAAGAAGAAACTTGCAAAAAAGTTCACATTATCTCTTCTTTGTTTTTGCGTTTGCATTTTGTTACCTACTATAAAGACGCCACCTTCGACTGAACTCCGAAACAGTTTTTTATGAGCATTCCTTTGATTCCGCCGTAGGCATAAGTTGTAAATTCTAGAAAAAAAAATAGGTTTTCCCGCAGTATTATGCACTCATAGTCACAGGCCATCAAACTATCTCTACGCAACCATAACAAAGGCCTTTTATTATTTTAATTTTTGAATTCACAATGCTATCTGTAGATAAAAGATTTATTAGAAAAATCATACTGTCTCAGAAAGCACGAGTGGGAATCGACCCCACAAAAGTGTTCTTTTAACTATGAGGGCCACTTCACAGTGTCCCAATACCGCTGCCTTGCAGCGTAAATCACAAATTACTTGAGGAATTTAGAGTCTTCACCTTTCAGAGCACCTGACCCGGTATGTCAGAAGGGTGCAGGTTCAAATCCTGCACGTCAAAATTATTTCAACATTTGTGTTTTTGTAATTTGTTTCGCAACAAAATTTGCGTTAAAATTATATAAATAAAACAAAAACATTTTATAAATAGCTTGCCTACTTCTTAACTGATCTTTAGTATTTGTTAAAATATTATGATCGGGTGTTAATGACGGTAGTTGTTGACATTGAATGGGTGCCTTTGGCTTTCAAAGTAAAAAAGTAAATAGTGTTGAATAATTTCGGCGGACTGGTTAAAACCACGATAGCTCAATTAGAAGAGCACCTGACCTGGTATGTCAGAAGGGTGCAGGTTCAAATCCTGCTCGTGGAAATTTTTTCAACATTTGTATTTTTGTAAATATATAATAATTTCCGCGTTCCATTTTAATCAAAGTCTTTACAAATTAAAGGGATTAACGCAAAGTAAATAAAAAAAAAAGAAAAAAATGTCTATGATAGCTTGATTGATTGATTTGATTTGATTGATTTGATTGATTGATGATTACCTATACATATAGGTATCAAAAACATTATTTTTTCTTTTATACCTTGCTCGTCAAATGACGAGTCCAGACGCTAGGACAACTGGTGCAGCGTGAAAACAACGCAGCATCAGTCACCCTCACCCTGCCGGCCCACAAGGTGCCTTTTCACTGTACTCCTATGGAGAAAGGGAGAAGGTGAAATAAGGTCAAAGTCTTACCTTTATATTACTGGCTAACTGAGTCAGCCCGCGACCACGATCGGTGCAACTCGGTCGAAACGTCGGGTATAGCCTATACCGTATAGGGTATGTCCATGATACCAACCTATACATAGAAGTTAGCGTTAATCCCCGTTATAAAAACTTTGATATAATAATTTATTCACAAATGGCTCGCTGCCTCAATTGGTCTTGTTGTTTAAATAACAGTTTGCTATGAAAATGATTTAATTTTATAATTTGCAATATATTATATTTTATGGGTTGGATTGGGTGGCACTTATAGTGACTTTAAACACACATGCGTGACTAAAAATTGGTCTAGAAAAAATTGGCATACATTTTAAGAACGCAGACTGGACTGCACGTTTATCGCATCTAGGTATTCGATAATTACGCACATTCAAGTGAATTTGACTTTTCCTAATGGAATAATAGATAAAAAATATTTCTAAAGTTGTTTATTTAATAAAATATCAAGATTGTGGGCAACATACATTGCGTAAAATTACGAGTATATACTTTAATCCATAATTATTAAGATTACTTAGTTTTTCTAAAAATCACAATTTTGCTAAGTACACGCTTAATTATTAGGCGTCAATCTTTCACTGTAAATCCCAAATCCCTTAGCTCTCGAACTATAAAATCGTCTTTATATAGATCTATCTTGTTTATCCATTCCTCGGTAGTGATGACGTGGCGACAGGTACCCCCGTACTCCGGAGGTAGATACTGAGGGTCAATATGCCGGTGGAGGGAATTCATGTCGGTGCCGTGGAAATGCAGCATGTTCCACATGGCCTGGGGGATGCACTGCTTGAAGAGGTAGAAGAAGGTGTTCAGGAACCAGTTGTAGTTCACCATGTGGAGGCCGTGCATTTTCAGCGGGAACGACACCTGTAAGTTTATGATGCCCTGGTATTACTTTCTCTTTTGCTTTCACCACTTGAATTAATCATTAAATTTATTGATAGACTGATAAGTTGATCGAATAATGCGTATGCGACGACGACCTTGCTAATAAATTAATCAAAATTAAAGATACGATTCGGGTATTTTTTTATAGGTCGGTTAGTGACGGACATTTTTAGTAAAAAAGAGAGTTCTCTGGCGAATTATTGTTTTTAACTTTGTTAATGTGTTATGTTGTATTCGTGTGTTCTGTGGTGCCACTAGTGTGTTCAGCAGAACATCAGCAGCAGGCCCCGCTTGGTGCGTATACTGAGCTGGGCACGGTGTTGGCATCACATAATAAATAGTGCGCAATATTTATATCTATTTATTTTTGTTTTGTTACCTGTATGTAAATTGTGTGTGTTATGTGCAGCTATGAAGCTAGATGTAGTGTCGTCACTACATCAACAAAGAAAGAAAGAAAAACATTTATTGATATCACCATAACACCAGGTAAGTAATAGGTAACAAAAATAAAAATGATGCCAACACTGTGCCCAGCTCAGTGTATACGCAGCAATTTTTTTTTTTTTGAGAGAGGTTGCTGATTGCCTCAGACGGCATTTTCAGCTTCACCGGGCTTTTTTGGGGGCGGCGAGGAACGTAAAGGGTCCCTCAAGCCGTGTGAAACGAATCACCTCCGGAGGTTTTTTAGAGGGAACGGCATCGCGCACTAGTGCGCGTCCCCGTGCCCTACTAGATTCTCCGAAGGGTTCGGATCGGATCGGGGAGCGGAGCAACCCGAGGGCGCCTCTAAAGGCTCGGATCTCGGCTCGGGTTGACCAGGCCGGGGGAGAGAAGCGCCCAGGTTCTTTACCTGGTGTAGAGCGCGTGTGAACCGGTTCTTCGTACCCTTGTTCTACGAGTACGGTGTCTTGGGCCTAAACTAGTGTGCATGTTTAGTGTATTCTGTAAATGTGTAGTGGCATTTAGAGGATCGGGCGGAGAGTATACGCAGCAAGCGAGCGGAGCTGCTGCACTGATGTTCTGATGGACACAGTATTGTCACCATAGTACGGAAGCTATGAAGCTAGCAATTGCTAGCGTGCCGCGTAAAGGCACTCACCCCCATCAAGCTGACGATCTGGTGCGCTATGGTGGGCGTGAGATGGCGCACGTGCCGCAGGCTCAGCCCCTCCAGGTCCACGATTATGGTGACGCCCAGGATCTGCAGCTTCGGCTGCATCACCGCGATCTCGTCCATCAGCAGGGCGCAGCGGACCACGTCCGTTATTGGTATGGCGTCTACGTTCCATTTACCTGGGTAGTAAAAAAGTAGCACGTCGCAGAACCCGTTTTATGTACAGTAGACGCCTGCACATCAACCTATCCAAAACTTTAAAATTTCTTCAATACATTTTCAACCGTATACCGTAGTAATAAAATTCAAAGTCTATTGAGGAAATTTGACAGTTTGTGGTAGGTTGATGTGCAGGCGTGTGTACTTGTAAATTATACATACATATAGACATAGTGCTTAGATATAGTTTAAGTCAGTATAACTAATCCCGCTCGTATAGAATATTCTTATTCTGTTTGGATCAAAACAATTTGGTATTATAATTTGTTTGTTTGAGTAATTTGGTATTATTGTTTTCAACTTTAGTCACCTTCAGGATGCTTATAAATGCAATGGGCTAGGTGGGATAGGTGATAAACATTTAACTTAACTATTCTGGGTGACAAGTGCGAATTTCGTGTGGCAAAATATTAACTGTTCTCGTATGCCCGCCAAGAAGAGCTGCTTCGATGCCATACAAATTTTCGTTTTCATAAACGTAATCGAATGAATACGAATAGTAAACAAAACACACATGGCACCCTAAAGTATTAACGCGAATACTACACCTAATACAATTGACAACTGTAAACGGATCGCCTATATTTCTTAGGGTTCCGTAGTCAACAAGGAACCCTTATAGTTTGCCATATCCGTCTCTCTTTCTGTCTATCTGTCTGTCCCCAGCCTAGCTCATAGACTCTTAGTACTAGAAAGCTGTAATTTGGCATGGATATACATATTAATGACGCCGACAAAGTGGTGAAGTAAAATTTTGAAAAATATTTTTTTTTAGGTTACCTCCCCTACATGTGAAGTGGCAATGTAATTTTTTTTTCTTGTCTACCCCACAGTTCTTTGAGTACTCATTATTGTGATGGGCTACGGAACCCTACACTGCGCGTGGCCCCACACGCACTTGGCCGGTTTCTTAAATCTAAAATCATTTACAAAATAAACACGAGTAAAGGGTATTGACTAATTTAAAAGCGGTTGTTTTTATAAAATTACGACGTCACTTAATATTTTGATGGTATTCCAATTAAAATCGTAAATAAAAAAATACTTATTCATGTCATTGTATAATGTCGAATAACGAACGACCTGCTGCTCTCTGCCCATGGTATGCACGAAATTTAGATGGCCGCAAATTTAAACAAAAGAAAAAAATAAAAGTATTTTCTTACCAAACCTCATTAGTATAATCCGACCGTTTTTGGGACTCTCAGGCAGCGTTCCACCATACACGTATTTCACTTTCCGCAGCCCGAACGCGTCACAATCGTAGAGGTGTGCGTTGTTACGTCGAAAGTCTTCGTACCGCACCATCTGCAAACTCTATTGGTGCTATGCATTCCTGGTATAGCGTATGACTTACGTTTAAAACTCTGATTGTCAGATTTTAAATTGCACTTTATAACATGAGAGGTAATCGTGATGTTAGCGTCCTACGGCTTCTTTTCTTACTTAGGTATTACTAGACTGCGAATGTTCCGTAGAAGTAACGTAACACACTAGCGTGTAACTTCTTTAATTTAACACTTAATTATTTATTAACGAGAAAGCATTATGTATACTCAGTGTCTATTATTTGCTAATTAATTGAGACGATTTGAAAAAAGACAAAGTGTTGAAAAAAATCCACGAGCGAGATTCGAACCCGCACCCCATCCCATGTCATGCCAGGTCAGGTGCACTACCAATTATGAGATAAAATAAATAAATAAATAAGTTTCTTCAAGAAGCGTGTAAACAAGGTTTTAAAACGCATAGGCAACTCCCCGGATGCTGTAGATATCTCCTGGCTTTGGAGATGACCACTTGCATTGCATTTGCAGTCATTTTATAAAAATTAAAAAAAATATATTATACACTTCTTGATGAAAAACTTGCCAATATGCCAAGGTTACAAGAACTCTTTGTTGGTTTACGTTAATTTGATAAAGGATGTTTTTGGCTGATTTTCTTGGGCTAGCTTGACATTTTCTGCATTTTGTCTTTGGACAAGTGCAAAACATTTTTTTTACAATTAACTATGGCAACCGTCCGTGATTATAATAAATGACTTCCCTACGAGTTCTGTGGCCCAGGTATAAACATGTTGAAAAGAGAAGCAAACTCTTGGAAAAATACATTTTTGCTTTTTTTTCTAGAGACCACTTTTGAGAGGGGAATGCAGAATTTCAAATTAATAAAATCCATTCCTTTGATTACCAGTTTGTGAGCGAGCGCAGGTATGAACCGGCGGCATCGCAAGAACCTGAGACAATAGGCATCGTCGTTTCGCCGCGGTCTGCATTCTCCTCGCTCTGAAATTATTATTTTTTTTATATTGACTCGTCATAGTGACCACATCCTGTCTGCTGGTAAGCCGATGCAGTCCTAGATAATGAGAGCGCTCCTCACCATAGAACAAGCACGGTAACAAGCGCACCCATTCATGACGGCCTGCATAAATGCCGTTTCACGTCCCGCTTATAAGATCCAGAATGCACAATTCAATTCAAATAATCTCCATGTAACTAGGTATTTATGAAGGGACTGATAAATCAATTAAGTTACCAAATAAACTCCTAAATATTTTGTTATTGTTATTTTCGCTTAGATCCAAAATTAAATTCTTACCAATTAATAATATGTCAAGACTTATTTTTGAAAAGTGAAACAATAAAAATCGAGGTGAAAAAGTAAGAATTAAAATAAAAGAATGTATTGTAAACCTAATAAAATTGAAATACGTAGTAAGTAATTTATTTATAAAATTATATTTAGAAATAATTATAACATCTATAAAACCGTAACACACACATTGTAGGTGCAAAATACACGTTTGTAAAACACATACAACATACGCTACACGAACGAGTAGAAAGAAAATGAATAATAATCTCTCTCTACCCATCGCACATTTGGGGAAACAACGTCTCAATCTGCAATCCCCGTGCACATTTGGGGAAACAACGTCTCAACTCGAAATAAAGTACCAGGACAACATAAACATGTAGAGATAGTTAGTTAGTTAATCGGTGGTTAAATTATTTATTTGGTCGTGCAACGCAACGCGAATTTAACTGTCTGTTAAGTCGATATTTAAACAGCTGAATACCAGGGAACCATAGATAGAAGCAGGTAGTACCTTATTTATAATGTACGTTGTGCTTGTGCCACGTTGTGCTGTGCTCCTAAAATATGTTTTGGTTGGGTTCACTCTCCTTATTTTGTGACCGGCCGGTCAGTACAGGCAGGCAGCGATCGTTTGGCTTTTTATTATACGACGGCGGGCGCGATGAGTTGACAGAAAATTCTTTGCATTTAAAAAAAGTATATTAAAGTATATAAAGTATATTCTTTCTGTCTATGAAATAGAATACGTGTTTTTTTGTGGTAGCGTCTATTTTTATTGAACAATTAAGTATGTTCTGTATGATGATGAACCGAACGACTCCGGACAATAAACTTATTACTTTTAGTTATTAAGCTTAATAAACTTATTAGTTATTCAAGGTTTTAGTATGATCGGAAGTAAATATTTATTTGTTGTTTTACGTTTATTTAGCACGTAGCAATATCATTTGTGGTACCTACCGGATATTGTTTTTGATGTTGGACTTTGGTCAGTGCACAATTGGGACAAAGCGCCTCAACTAGAAATGAAGTACCAGGAGAACATACTTAACACAGAGAGACAGAACACGGACATACTTCACATGCCTTAATCGCGTTTAGGCAAAATTGTGTTTGAGTGTAAATCTGTTTGTGAAACGTAAATTGTCTTAAGTTGAGATTTAAGCGACTGAACACCAGGACATCATGAACTGATAATAATTTCGTAAAATGTACACAGACAAAGCCAACCCCGACCGCGCCGGCCTGCACAGCCGGTAGTTAATTAAGGCTACACTTGAAAAAAATACATCAACTTTCATCAAAAGTTGTAGGAGTATGACAAGACCAACGAATCTGAAATTTTTATATAGATAGCTTCATGCCTTTCTTTTTAAAAACCCTTGCTCAAAAACACGATTGTGCAATTTTGGCTGAACACTGTTCACCACACTAGGTGAACTTATTACTCGACTTCAAACATACTAAAATAAGTTATTCTCTGCTTCAAAGCACTCTGAACGAGTTTTTTTTTTGGTAAACTGGTTCGCATGAACCGTTGATACAAAAGTAGCCGTTCATCAGATGCACAAAAATAATAAGAATAGACTTAAAGGCTAGTTTGAAATCCTTTTGTAGATATATACATACATACAAACCTATTACGAACAGAAAATAAGTAATTACTAAAATAAATTAAATTATAAAAAAATATAATTAACAAATAACAAATTGGTAACAATTTATTAAATCCAAATTCAAGACTAGTCTTAAGACTATAAAAAAATATAATTAAATTAATATGTAAATATAATGATTAATCTATTGTAGCATCTTAGCACCATAATTTGTTTAGCAAAACATTTAAAAAAAAACAAAACATTAGATAAGTAAGTACCTATATTTAATTTCGACAACAGAAAGTAACGATAACGCCATAGATGGAAGTGTACTTTACCTGGAACCCTGAACTACTGAGAAATTGGTAATCTTTTTTAACTGTCAGTACTCAGAACACATTATTGTTATTGAGGTAACAAGATGGTGGTAGCGGCTCCACGTATTCTAATTATTTTGTTTTATTTTTATTAATTATGCCATATTGTTGTATAACGCCTCTGTGACCGAGTGGCAAAGCCCGATACCTGAAGGCCCCGGGTTCAATTCCCAGGTGTGTTTCGGAATTTTGGATGCATAGCCCGGGTTTGTGATCACAAACCCGCATTTGGCAAGCGTGGTGATTAAGCCAATACCCATCAATTGTAGCGATGACCTTATTTCAATGATGAAGAGGTCTTTGCCCAGCAGTGGGACAGTATATAATATAGGCTATTTACTTTCTTACTTAATTACTATGCTATTTACTAAAAGTTCACAAGCACCTTTGAGACTACTTAGTTTTTTTATAGATTTTGCTGATTTAGGGGCGGCGAGAAACTTAAAGGGTTCCTCAATGCGTGTCAAGTAAAGCACCTTCAGAGGTTTTCTAGAAGGAACGGCATCAAGCACTAGTGTGTGTCCCTGATCCCTACTAGATTTTACGAGGAGTTCGGATCGGATCGGAATTATTTAGTTGGTCTGACAAAGTGTTCAGCGATATTTGCGAGCGGAGTTAAAATGGTCTGGGTCATAGTAATATCAAATCAGTGAAAGTAGCTAAATTGCCTCTAGAATGCCATTACGAGATCCCGCATTCGATGCCCGTGGAAGCAGAACTTAGATGATTCAGATCATATTGTCTATTGAAATACAATTATTTTTATTTTACTTTATTAATTAATCATAAAATATTTCTAACCATCATGTCCAAAGTCCAAACTAATATCATAGTATATCTAACCTAATATTACATTCAGCTCAAAAAAGTCATTGAAAATTCGTTCACTTGTGAACGACACTTTAATTGATGTCTCGTAACTCCTCCTCTTCTTCTCCTTAAACTCATAATCATTGTTCCAAATCTTTTGTTGTGTATTTTATTAGTGTTTAAGTACTTAATAATTTTATATTTTTTTCAATCATGTGTACACTCTTTTGGATTATTGTCTAGCCCTCTCAACTTATTAGCTTTACTAACTAAAATTGTATTGATGGTAATCTGTCTGTGTACCTCTAAAAAAATAAATAAATAAATAAACTGCTAATTGTGCAGCGTAGTTTTTCAAATGACCGATTTAATTACCGTTAGCTAGACTAAACGATGGACCAGCATAACTAGATACTATGTCTACATAGTAACCATAGTAAAAATAACCTCGAACGTTATTAAGTATAGAACATTCACTGCGGACCTTACGACACAACAGTCATAAAATAAGGACACTGCAGAAGGTACGCTTTATACAAACGCGCTCGAGCAACGCACACGTAGACAACCTCTCACGGGCACGGAATCTCGCAACATCTGCGGTCAGAATGCTCCGAACTGTTCCGAGATCCGTGTCTGTCGAGCGTGGTATGTATGTATTAATTAAGTTTACCTTCTGTGGGTCTTCTTTATTCTGTGCAACAACGATCGAGCAACGCACACAGACCCTTTCACGAATATGGAATCTCTGAACAGCTCGGAACAACAAAATAAGGAGGACCCTGAAGGTAAGCTGTATACATATATACCGTGTTCGAGCAACTCAAACATGGTCTATGTTTTTTTTTCCTTTTCACGGACACGGATCTCGGAACAGTTCGGAACAGTCCGAGCGCTGCTGTTGCGAGATTCCGTGCCCGTGAGGTTGTCTAAGTGTGCTCGAAAGCGTTTTTTTTATTTTTTGAGAGAGTTAGCTGTTTGCCACTGGGCATTTTTCAGCTTCACCTGGCTTTTTTGGGGGCGGCGAGAAACTTAAAGGGTTCCGTTCAAGACGTGTGAAACGAAGGACTGTCAGAGGTTTTCTATAGGGAATAGCATCACGCACTAGTGCGTGTCCCCGTTTCCCCGTCCGAGGGGTTCGGATCGGATCGTGTAGCGGAACAACCCGAGGGCGCCTCTTAAGGCTCGGACTTCGGCTCAGGTTTACTGGGCCGCCGCCGGCGCCGTGGTGGTGGGGAGAAGCGCCCAGGTACATGCCATGCATGGTATGCGAGTGTGAACCAGCTCGTCGTACCCTTGTCTACTAGAACGGTGTCTTAGGCCTAAAACTAAACTATTGTTCACGTTTAGAGTATTCTGTAAATACACTGCGTTTGTATGAAGCTTACCTTCTGAAGTGTCCTTATTGTGACTTGGATAGCAGCCGGCTGCCGCCTCTGTTACAAATATCGAGTGACATTACCGGCCGGTTGCAGCACTAGCTGATAAGTATCAGGTAGGTAGCCCTAGCCTTTGTCTTATAACGAAATCGTGTGACAGAGACAAATGGTTGAGATGTTGGTTCAGACTATTCAGGCTGATTAGTACTAGTTCTATTTGCCAATCGAAGCCCAGGGAACTATTACTTAATCTAAGCCCTAGGTACCCTACCCTACCTACCTAGTGCGAGTTCTCGTTAACGAAAACGAGATTTAGCATATGTGAGGCATCGAATAAATCTATATAAATAAAAATGAATCGCGAAATGTGTCGCTAATCGCAAAACTCGAGAAAGGCTAAACCGATTTGGCTGATTTCTTTTTTGTTGTGTTTGATGAAGTCTGTCATCAGACCTATGCGTAGCGCGAGTACGAGCGAGTACGAGTAGCGTAGTACGAGTTAAACGTAGCGCCTGCGAAAATTGAGATCGCAAATTAAGCAGAATCTAAAAAAATATTTTTATAAAATGACTGGTTTTAGTTATCAAAATATGCAGCAACTAAATCACGAATATTGATGTATACCAATATATTTGAGTGATTTCAAAATATATAGATTATGTCATTGTAATTTTAGCATTAATGATTTTTTAGAGGTGTTTTCGTAAAGAATTACGATCGAGTCAAAATTGCACAATCGTGTTTTTCAGCAAGGTTTTCAAAGACAAAGGCAGGAAGTTATATCAAAATTTCAGATTCGTTGGTCTTGTCATACTCCTACAACTTTCGGTGAAAGTTGGTGTATTTTTTCAAAGTGTCGCCTTAAAGTGAGATTTACGGTTACCAAATGTGAAGTAAGTATACCAAAGGCAGTTAGTTTAAGTAAGTTTGACATACGACTTTTACCATATATCATACTCCTAAGCTCTTCAATCCTCTTGATGCGGGTGTCGGGATCCTCGCAGCAGTGCTGGCGGGCGTACTCCTCGAACTCAGGGTCCTCGAACCTGCTGACCTCCGCTTGGAACGCGATCTCGATGAACGGCATTCTCATATCTGCAAAACATAAAATTGTGGACACGCGTTTTAAGCCGCACTTACAAACTAGTACAGACGCCTGCACGTCAACCTATCCAAAACTGACAAATTTCTTCAATACAATATCAACCATATGACTAAGGGATAAATTTCAAAGTCTATTGAGGAAATTTTACAGTTTGTGGTAGGTTAATGTGCAGGCGTGTGTACAAAGACATGTACTTAATTGTCTATGGTGGTTGCTTTTATTATTAACTATTATTGGCTTCACGTTTAGCATTAAGCCAACTTCAAGAGGTATTATAATTTATAACTATTATAAAATAAGAATTGTATGGTAGATTGAGTTAAAAATGGAGTCACACAGGAAAAAGAGATGTTGTCGCCGTCTTGATCTTTTTTATTTTATGCCTTACGGGTAAGCACTTAAGCCTTTATCTCACCTGATGTTAAGTGATGATAGGGCCGAAGGTGGAAGCGCACTTCACCCGGAATCCGCAAGTACTGAGGCATTGGCTATCTTAACCCTATATAAATACCGGACATTTCAGCTCTTTGACTAGTTCACCCATCGAATACGTTCGTCATCATCATCATCTCAGCCAAAAGACGTCCACTGCTGGACATAGGCCTCCCCCAAGGTTCTACAAAACGACCGGTTTTGTGCTGCTCGCATCCAGCGGCTTCCCGCGACCTTCACCAGATCGTCGGTCCACCTTGTTGGAGGCCTGCCCACACTGCGCTTTCCGGTACTCGGTCGCCACTCAAGGACTATTCCGCCCCAGCGGCCATCAGTCCTGCGAGCAATGTGCCCTGCCCACTGCCACTTGAGCTTAGCAACTCTTCGGGCTATGTCGGTTACCTTTGTTCTTCTGTGGATCATTAATTTCTGATTTGATCACGCAGAGAAACCCCGAGCATAGCCCTCTCCATTGCTCTTTGAGTGACTTTGAGCCTTCTGATAAGGCCCATAGTGAGCGACCACGTCTCAGTCCCGTATGTCATCGTATGTTTGGGGCAGGTGGGAAGTAATCTCTTCGAACGAAGCAACTCGTATGATAGAACTTCACTTAAGGTAAGTTTGTTTAATCACTAATTATACTTAATTGCTTCGTTCTCGAGATTAGTTAAGGACAACTTGTAGACTTTGAAAGCTATAACGAACTATTGGTTACTGAGAGTAGAACAGCACTAAGAATACTTCTCTGAGAGGTAGCTTGATGTTAAAAATGAGGAACACTGTTGTAAACAATATAATATTTATATTATAATCAAACGACTAGGTGTCATAAATATAATTACATTAAATTATTATTATTTAGTACAGTTACAGCGAACTCTTAAGGATAATCACTTTTTATAATCTTTCTATGGTAATATTTAGCAAAAACATTACAATTTCCACTCCAACCAGCAGTGTTCCAGGACGAACTCTGGTTGACTTCTGAGTACTTCTTTCAACTAAATGACTGGTAGCGCCCCGTAGCGGTTGACGTGTTGTATTATCTACCCGCCATTTCAATCGTAACTTTTTAATTCTTAATTTGTTAGGTTAAAATTAAAAATAATTTTATTTATTTTTCAATTGATATTTATCATTTAAACTATAGTGGATGAATGGCGAGCTAGTACGCGGTACTACAAGTTGTTCTTAACTAATCTCTTCGAACGAAGCAACTCGTATAATTATGATAAGGTAAGCTCTTAAGCTCTTAAGCTCTTAAGCTCTTAAGGTAAGCTCGTTTAATCACTAATTACATATGAGGCTGTAAGTATTAAAATGGTGAAATTAGGGGCTGAGAGTGTATGCCACAGGTGGGCAAAATCCGGTTCAACGGCTTGAAGTGACCAGAATGTATCGGCTGCCGGGAAGGCAGTTGATACAGCGACGTGGGAGTTCAAGGGAGAGAACTTACCGGAAGTGGGACGGTGAGTCGGGCGGTGTCGTGGTTTCTCACTGGCGGTCCTGCTTTGAACTGCTGGAGCTAATGGAGAGTACGGTTTCACGCACTATGCTAATATGGCGGTTTGGTTGAATCGGGGTGTGTCGCTTCCCGTGTGCGCGCGCGCGTGTATATTCGTGCCGGCTGTTAGTAGCAGACAGAGTGCGCGCGCCGAAAATGCACACCGCACGTCCTTGGAGCTGAGTGAAGGACGCGCGGTCCAATCAACACACTAGCGCCGCCGTTGACTTGTGCGGCGTATCTTGTAGTTAATAAATGTGACCGTCGCGTTTCTAGCGCGAACACAACTCTTCGATCAATAATGTAGGTACTAGATAAAAGATTCGGAACAAAAATTCATCTCGAATTCTTGATAGTGGTCCTGTTTGCTCATACCAATACATTTAAATTTCGAATAACAAAATCTGGAAAAACATTGGACAGCATCAACAACTTCAGCTCACTGTGGACCTTAAATCATGTCTAAAGATTAAATTAAGTTTGCAAAATATTTGTACTTAATATTTACTATCATCGCCACAAACGCCATTGCGGCTCCGTGGCCCCAAAGTCGTTTTTCAAGCGCTCATCGGGAATCTAGTACATTATTGATCGAGGCATCAACTACAACGAAAGCAAAGCGACATTCATAAGAGCTATGTAGCCTAAACTAAATATATTATTTTCAATTTTGATCTTTATTAAAACATCCATGCTGTTCCAAGTACACACACAGAGCTGCCACAAACTGTCAAATTTCCTCAATAGAGTTTTCGTGATCTACATGCCTTAATTATTTGGTTGAAAATGTATTGAAGAAATTTGACAGTTTTAGATAGGTTGAAGTGCAGGCGACTGCGTATGCATGAACTTAACACACCATCCATATGTCAATTTGGTACAGTTAGGGCCTGTTTCACGACCTACAAGTAAGTTCCCATTAGCGTTTACTTGACAGATATTCCATACAAAACTGTCACTTTATCTGCCAAGTATCGCCTAATCATACATTGTGAAACAGGCCCTTAGTATAATCTTGTAAGTAGTTTTAACTGGACCGTTAATGTGTAGTTATGGCATGCATGTGCCAATCTTCTCCATGCTCTAGTGATAGTCGGGTGCTAGTCTCAAATTAAGGCCGGTTGCGACAAAAATAATGGCGATGTTAGCTAATTTGGAAACCTTTTATAATTGTAACAGTTTTAATGTTTGCTCATAATTATGTTAGTAGGATGATTGGGTTACCCTCCAGCCAGAGATAAATGGGGTGAGTAGGCCTTTGACATTTCTTTTTTATTATATAGCCTATATGTTACTCAGCGCTAATATAGCATTCTAATAGTGAAATAATTTTTTAAATCGGTCCAGTTGTGTTTGAGTTTATTCGTTGCAAACATACAAAAATACAAAGCTTTCCTCTTTATAATATTAGTATAGATAACAAAACTAATAAAAACTCATATTTGGGGTTCCTTCTGGAGCTAGCTTTTCTTAATCTTGAAGCATTTATAATATAGGTAAGCCACTCAACATAATTATTTCGATGCTCAATAAAGCACATTATATTTTTTCATCTATACCTACTGACGACGCGAAGAACCCTTGCCCACCAACGTCGCCTGTCGAGGCGTATGTACCCAGGTATTATTTCTTAGGTATCATTGATTTAGTAATAGCGCAGTAACAATTACTTTTTATATCATCATTTTATGTATAATATTAATCTTATTGCACATGGCTGTAAATACTTTTAAACTGAAAATATAGAAGTGTTACAAAAATAAATGCAAAACGACAATTTATAAGTACGAAATGAAAAAAGTGTTGAAAACATTGCCACGAGTGGCATTCGAACCGGGGCGATATTGATTAATTTCGGCGGGTTGGATAGAGCCACAATAGCATACTTGGTAGTGCTCCTGACCCCGCCATGTTACGGGGTGCGCGTTCGAATTCCGGTCGTAGAAACCTTTCTACACTTTTTTTAAATTTTTTTCAATCCTTAATTTAAAAAAAAATACATTAAGTATTTCTAGAATTGAATTAATCCATCTAGGTTGTTATCGAAACTTACCTGCATATCTATCGTTACTTTGCCGTTCATTTGTTTGGTTTTAGTTACAGTTACATCTGCAAAAAGTAGAAGCAATATTCATTTTAGGCAGATGACCTACTATTCCATGACAAACGTCTTCAGATCTTAATCAATAATATATTTTTTAAATCTGTCACAGTTTTTGTTGCAACCTTTCGATTTGTAATGAAACATGGTCATAATCCCGTTACTCATAATTATTCCAATATTGTTGACCGTGATAGCTTGATTTTTATTTACATTCATAAATAGAGTAATTTATCAGCGTAGCGTGGACTAAATTTCAATGATTAGAGGCCTTTGCCCACCAGTAGGAAATATATAATATTCTTTATTGCACAAAAAACACACATACAGAGAACAAATTACAAACAATGGTGAGCAAAGGTGGACTTATCTCTAAAAGAGATCTCTTCCAGCCAATTTTTTTGGAGCCATATCTGGCTCCAAAAAAATTGCTTCACAATGCGCGCGCGGACTTACTTTCTATACCGTAATTATTCTAAGGACATTTGTTTATTCGGTAAGTTTGTTACTTTGTAATTGCAACTAGCAAATTATTTTTCAATTTCTCTTTTGTTTTTCATTTTTCTACGGGTACGCAGTCGGCCTTCAAATAAGGCAGAAAGTTAAGCGAACTGCTTACTTCAATACTGTCGGAACAACAATACTAACATTGGTTGATGTTATTGTGACATAGGTACCTATTTAGATCAGAGGGTTTAAACAAGTCAGGCGGACATCGTACCTACAGTTTTTTTTAGTTTCACCTTTTGTTAAAAATGTAGACGTCCTGAATGGGTAGTAGGTAAAAAATGTATGGACGATTTAAAGATTTTTCGTAAGTTTATTTGAATAAAAAAAATTGACTTTGACTTTGACTTTGACTTCGACTTTGTCTGCTTAGTGCCAGATTCGTCCTACAACCAATTAAAATTCTATTGTGCCTGTATTCACAGTAGACGACAGACTAACACTACAGCACTGGGAATCGATCCCGAGACATCGTTGTCATACCAAGATGGTCTAACCACGGAGGCGGTAAAAAGAAGATGGCAAATAGGAAAGTAGGAAGGAATCACTGTTTTTATAACTCAAATATATATAAAATAGAAACAAACCACAACTCACCTAAATCCGAGAGAAAGATTCACTCAACAATTATGTTTTCACACACTTTTTAATTTATACCCATTATATAATTATTTAATACGGTATTTCATTTTTGTTTACTATTATTCCGATCAATAACACAAGCCGCGCAGATGCATGCCGGTCGTGCGAGCAGTACGAAAATGATCTCGCGAGTTGCGCGGGCGCACTAGGCATACCTAATTACGGCAAAGAGTGGATAAAACACGCAGAGGGGACACATTGATCAATCGTGGGAAATGCTATCTGGTAATCGAGTAAACAAATAAAAATAAACAAAAACGGTCGTTGTGGAGATCTTTGGGTTTGGGAGGCCTTTGTCCGGCAGAGGACGTCTTTTCGCTGAGATGATGATGATGATGATGAATCGAGTAGATTTGCCACTATTTAGTGCTGCTATGCGCGGCGAAACTGAGGTCCCGCGCAGGCGCGTTAACAGCCGGGACTACTCCGAAGCAAAGTGGAGACGGACACCTTCGTGGACCGAATCTGCCTAGCGGACGAGGCAGGAACCGTAGAGGGAAGGGCGTGGCGTCCGGTGCTCCGGCATCCATTGCCGGGTCCTATGCCAGGGTCAGGTGGGATTAAGAACCTCAGGGGACCAAACACCACCGGACCATCGGGGCTGCTGGTACTGGGTCCTGATGGGATCCTACTGGTTGGTCCTCGGACTGATGTAGAGAAGGTGAGCGAGGGCAAGGCGCCAGGTCACAGGACGGGCCACCGCAGGCGTAGGGCGAAGCTGACTAAGCAGCGAGCCGAAGATGAGCAGGCTGCGGTGGAACGCTCTAAAAGGCAGAGGGAGGTTAGCAATAAGAGCCAGGCGGCGGCGTTTGATGCTAAACGCGTTAAGACTCACGGGTCTTACGCGAGAGCAGTGAGTGCCTTTAAGATGGCCATCATATCTAACGACTACCCGGCAACCATGCTAGGGGAGAGTCACTATGTGGCCATCTAAGGAACCATTTGGGACCTGCTGGAGGCCACACCTGACCCTCTCCCAATAGTTAATATGGGAGGCATTTCGTCGGGAGCCAAACTCTTCACATGTGAGGGGAGTGGCTCGGTGAAACGGCTTCGAGCTCAGGACGGCCTAACCGTTGAAGGCGTGCTGCTCAGGGTGGTTGATGCCAAGGACCTTCCAAAGCCAGTAAAGATGGCATGGAAGTCCCGAAACATTAGCCGCCTTGACACTGGTAGGGTCTTGAGGATGATGCAGAGGTGTCATCCCGGTTTGAAGACCTCGGGCTGGAAGATCGTCGACACTAAGGTCGAGGGTCTGACAGTACGGAGGGTCATACTGATGGATGGTGCCTCTGCAGCATTAATCAAGGCGGAGGGCTATTGCCTTAACACGGGCGTCGACAGGAGCGTCTTTAAGCTTCTAGAGGAGAAGCTTAAGGGCGAGCCTGTTGATGTCCAAGGCGATGGTGAAGGAGTCGTGGCGGGCGTGACTGAGGGTGAGTGCTCCCAATGCGCAGGGGATCCCCGAGCATAGCCCTCTCCATTGCTCTTTGAGTGACCT
The DNA here is from genome assembly GCA_949315975.1 of Eudonia truncicolella. Lineage (NCBI taxonomy): Eukaryota > Metazoa > Arthropoda > Insecta > Lepidoptera > Crambidae > Eudonia > Eudonia truncicolella. Next base: position 2,339,770 of record OX438839.1, read on the forward strand.
TGAGCCTTCTGATAAGGCCCATAGTGAGCGACCACGTCTCAGTTCCGTATGTCACTGGCAACACACACTGGTCAAAGACTTTCGTCTTGAGACACTGCGGTATATCGGATGAAAAGATATTTCGTAGCTTACCGAACGCTGCCCAGCCTAATTGGATTCGACGATTGACCTCTTTGCTGAAGTTGGAACTACCTAGCTGGACCGTTTGTCCCAGGTAAACATGATCGTCCACAACTTCAAGGGCAGAGTCCCCAACCTTCAGAGGAGTGGGAACGACACGTGAGTTCGACATAACTTTCGTCTTCTCCATATTCATTTTAAGACCCACTTGTTGAGAGACTCTGTTGAGGTCACCGAGCATTGTGCCGAGGTCTTCCAGGGTCTCAACCATGACACTATATCGTCAGCAAATCGTAGGTGAGTGATGTATACGCCGTTGACGTTGATGCCGAGTCCTTTCCAGTCCAGAAGCTTGAAAACATCTTCCAGTGCAGCAGTAAACAGTTTCGGAGATATTACATCTCCCTGTCTCACTCCTCGCTGGCAACTGGATAGGTTTCGAGCTCTGATCCTGAAGACGGACTGACATAGTGGCGCTTTCATACAAACACTTCAACACTTCGATGTACCGGTAGTCAATTTGGCACCGCTGGAGAGACTGTACGGCCCATGTTTCGATCGAATCGAAGGCTTTTTCTTAGTCCACAAACAAATTGAAAACTTATTCTAGGTTATTAATGTTGACAACTTTATGAAGTTTTCTTAATAAGTGGGAGATCTGACGCGCCGCAGTCGCCGCATTCGATTCATATATGAAGTTCTGGGCAAGTGTGCAACTTCGGCGCGGGTGGTGTGCGAGAACTTCATAATATAAGAATTCGAATGCGACGACTGCGGCGCGTGCGGTGCGGCCAGGTGTGCGTTCACCTTTAACGTCATCACGTTACAGAGTGCCTCCTGTGACTGTGGCTTACTTTTATTCGATCACAAAAAGATTTTTTTATGGCAAATTTTTTTTTCGTTAACGTGATCGAATTTGAAATGACACTCACACTAGGCACCTAGTTCTTTAAATCATATAGGTATTTTTTGTTTATAGTTTAAGGGTCTTACAAATAAACAGAGAATAAGGTCGGAATAGTTATTCCATATTTTGTTCCCGTCATGGAAACGTCATTTCAAATTAGAGTAAAAGAGACAAAACACGGAATAACTATTCGGATCTTATTCTCTGTTTAAGTTTTTAATAAACACTCAATCGACGGTACGACGACGACGATGGTTTGCACATAAAAACACGACACGACGACGACGTCTCGCGTCGTACCACGATGCGGAGTCTGTCTAGTATTTGAGAGGCAATAAGGTTACTAGCCTGGCGGAACGCTTATTTTTGCGGTGCGACGTTCGTATCATGTTTGTGTTTCGGCCCTTAGGTACCATACTATTTACCTATACCTACCTATTTTAAAAAATCGTTTTGACAGTTGTTAAATAGTTGTTTTGTTTATCTAGTCCTCACAACAATAACTGAAGCTATATTCTGAGATCTAGTTAACTGCCCATTCTGATGTTTTAATACGTTGCGCTCATATTAATTGAGTCTTAGAGAGGCCTAACTCTGTATGACATTATCCACATGCCTTAATCATGCCACGAGACAAGATTATAAGTGGCGTAAAAGCCCGGTATTAAATGAAAATTAATAAATTTTCAGGAACACAAGACATGTACATAAACTGTATTAACTGTATGTAAATCCGAGATATATAAAAGAAATGCTTACCTTATGGCTATTCATGTTTATAATAAGCTACCAAATACATAAGACTTACCTCTTGTCACTTTTAAAATAAATTATCTAAATGGCTCCTTGAAAATTGTTTTTATAGTATGAATGAATTTAATAATTATAAACATATAACGGACTAATGGACATAAAACAAATTAATAATGTAATTCAATATTATACATGCGCTATGATTAAATTAATATAATTGTGTAATTTACTATTTCAAGATTATTGACTATGTTTTGTTTGAATTCGTTCTTTATTATTATTTTTTATTTTGTGACATTTGTATTTATAATTTTTACTTAGTAATCGCTATAAAGAGACGACTTCTTATTAATATTGAAATTAGATTTTTAAATATTTGCACACCAAGAAATTGGTAGAATGCAATGGCTCAAATATGATAAAAATAACAACTGTACCTGTACCTGTATTTTCGCAAATCAAGATATTATGATTATGATTATGATTAAAAACTTTGACGGTTAGCATGAATAGTTTAGTAGGTACATTCAAAGTAAAAGCCATTTTGTTAGAAAATATTTATTATTTAGTGTCTATATTGAAGTAGAAAAATTGTAATGTTGTTTTATTATGATCAATAAAACGCATATTGTACAGAAATATTTATTACAAACTCTCATCAAAAATAGGAAAATCTTACAAAATCTCGTCCAACTAATTATTACCGAAATCAATCTATTTAGTTTATTTTAATAACCTATACTATACTTATTTATGAAATAACCCTGTATTAACAATAACCCTAAAATGACAAATATGTCAAGTTGCTTACATTAAAATTTGATACAATTTTACTAGGAAAAGTGAACAGCCCACAACTATAACATTTTTTCTAGTAAAATTTTAAACTATATATAGCATTGTAAATGCAAAATTCAAAATAATAAAAATACGTTACGTACTTACGTTAAAATTAAATTAACATTTCAATTTACATGTCAACATCACCTTCAGTTTATTTTAATTAATCTTACATTACTACTTCGTCTGTTACAAGAACGCAGTCGATTACATTTATAAACTAGCTGACCCGGCGGACTTCGTACCACTTTGACAGTTTTTATGACAAAAAAACAAACAAATCGTGGAACATTTTGTATTGGAAAATTAAATTGTCGTTTTTAATATTTTCCGTTACTTATTATTTATGTTTCTCACCGCTTAAACCTTCCCTGAACTTCCACAAATATTTCAAAATCAAAATTAGCCAAATCGGTCCAGCCATTCTCGATTGATTTTTATATATAGATAGATGGAGATCTTAACCTTATAATTACTTATCTAACACGTAAATCTAACTGGGTGGCTAGTGCCTAGTGCGGCTTTTATTTACTATTCGATCAACGAGAATTTGTATGGCATCAATTAAACTCTTCTCGTTTGTCAATCGTGTTAATCTTGATCTAATGGCAAAAATACTCGCACTCGACTCTAGGAATACACTTAAAAACTAAATTTTCTACTTCTAAAAGAATAGGGTATTTGACAGGTTTTAGAAAAATATGTCTAATGGTTCACTAAAGCATAATATATTTGCAATTTGATTAATTCGTTGTGAATTTCTTTATTTTTTATGCAAATCGCCATTAAAATTCAAATGAATAAAATAGCCGCCAAAACGATGCAGGTCACGTGATGTCGTGACGTCACCTGCTTGTAAACAAATTTTAGCTGTCAAATCACACGATCGAAAAATTCGAGTGACATTTACGGTAACAAGCACAAGCAGTTGACGTCACTTCCTGATTCAGCCAATCAGATCAGATTTTGATAGTTAGTTACTTTAAAAATAACGATTTCCCTAAAAAAAACCTTTTTCCCTTTTTTACACATTTAAAGAAAAATAAACGAAATTCCTGAGACACGTCATTCTTTAATTCTTTTTAAGAACCCAAATACCAATTTTCATGTATTTAACTTCAAAACTGATGGACTTTCATACAAACTTTCACCCCTTATTTGACCCCCTTAGGGTGTGATTTCCGTAAAATCCTTTTTTAGTGGCTGGTTACGTCACTCAATTAATCTAGTCTAAATTTTATCTAATAAGCTTCAGCGGTTTAGGCTCGGCGATGATGATTCAGTCAGTCTGGACATTATTATATGTATATAGATGATTTTTTATAAAAATTATACTTATTTTAAAATTATGTGCTGGCTAAATTGGTTTAAAAAAATGTTTACTGTATGATGATATTTTCATTGTAGTCAAATACCCTATTGGCCAGGGTCCCATCATGTTGGTCCGGATGGTGGTGATGATGATGAGAAGGCTGGTGGATAGTAATGACAATGATGACCACAATTGTATTGGTGAAGATGCCAATGACACTAATAAATTGACGATTGTGATGTCATTTTTTATTAGAATAGTGATGGTGTAATTAACAATGGTGATTATGATCAAGGTAATAATAATAATAAAAATAATAAATTCGTTAATTATCAGGCAACAAAGTTACAAAATTACAGACCCATAGATACATACCTTATAAACTAACATATACTAACATTTAAAAAAAATAATCATAAATATACCTAAATACCAATTTAAACATGTTAATTCATGTAAACTATAACTCATTAACTATGTTAGCCTTTTATTGTAAGTAGTGGATGATATTCATGGTGAAGATGTTGATGATGATAATGACGGTAGGGGTGATGACGGTGTCCTACCACCTAGTCGGCGTAGTAGCCCAGGCTGCGCATGTCGCTGTCGAAGTCCTTGCTCTTGTATCTGCGGATCTTGGTGAGCCACTGCTCTAGCGACACGGAGTCGCGCGACCCGCCGTACCGCGGGGGCAGGCACTCCGGGGCCACGAATCTGGGACATTGCGTTCAAGTTTTTGATTTCTTATTTTATATTATAACGTAAATTATCAATTGAATCTTATTCTTATCTAAATCTCAACCTCCTATGTGGTCTAGTAGTTAAGACCACCGGTCTTAGACCCGCGGTCTTGGGTTCGATTCCCAGTATATAAACATATACCCCCCGGTATAATATGTTTATTTACTCGGTTTGGTTGGTGGTTGAGCTAGCTACCACCATCTTATCTAAACATGTCGTCTTAACATCAATGTTTGTAGCATTGTTGTGTTCCGGCAGCTAGAGATGAAATAGCCAGTGCCTCAATAGTTGAGGATTCCGGGTGAAATCAAAACTGCACCAAATCAACATCAAAAACAATCGCATCATTCAATCGCTGCTGCGACAACGCTTTGAGCCGTGGTCGCAGCAATTGAATGATGCGATTGTTTTTTTTTTCTTTTGGTTTTACAAAAATCAAGTGTAGAAAGTGTTTTTATGAGTATTTATTGCAAACAAATATTGTACATCCATATTTCACACTAGCATTAAATAGTCTGGTATTGTATATCTTTGAAAAGGCGAAATATCCGTAATAGGTTTAACACAGACCGTTTTTAACGTACTACTAGCGCCATCTTGTTCTGTTTTGCTAAATCTTAACTAGATGCGATGGTAGCGACATCTGTTGGAAGTAGACTAAACTTAGTAATAAGTTTAAAACCAATTTTAAGATTATACAGCACTAAAGGTGGTATATCATTAAATTGCGATATAAAAATAAAAAGCCAGGAAGCTACTCATAAATATTAACAAAACTTTCCATATAAATACTAAATAGGTTTCATGGAAGTTTTGAACATCGTTCATAGATGGCGCTGTAAGCTCATGTTTTAACAACATAACATCGAGTACCTATACATCCACCCTGATGTATACGTTATGGATAGTTTATGATTCGATGCTTTGTCCACCGTACCTGTGCAGCGAGGCGAGGTCCTGCCCGTGGAAGCGTACGCGGTCCCACAGCTGGTCGCTGGGCGCGAACCGCCGGAACACGTGGAACAGCGCCTCGAACACGCGCGAGCAGTGTACCACGTGCACGTCGCGCAGGTGCAGCGGGAACGCGTACTGCGGGACCGAGCCTTTATAGTCAACGCTACGTTGGATGTGATGCGATAGGATTCTTAAGAGGCCTATAACTTTGGTCTTTACCAAAGGATACAAGCTGTTTAAATTAACTTATGTGTAACTAATTATAAATAAAATTTAGAAAAAAGAATGTGTTGAAAAAATTTCACGAGTGGGATTCGAACCCGCACCCCATGACATGCCGGGTCAAACGCACTACTAACTAAGTATGCTATCGTGGCTCAATCCATCTCGCCGACATTAATCCACCCTTTTTTTTTTCAAATTGTAATTTGTTCGCAACAATATTTGCGTAAAATTATATGTAAATAACCATAAATATAGCTTGCCTAATTCTTACCTGATCTTTTATTATTTGTAAAAATATTAAGATCGGACGTTGATGACGTAGTTGTCGACATTGAAGGGGTTCCTCTGGCTTACAGAGTATAAGAGTATATAGTGTTGATTAATTTCGGCGAGTTGGATAGAGCCACAATAGCATAGTTGGTAGTGCACCGGACCCATGCCATGGGTAATTTTTCTACACTTTGTTTTTTCTAAATATTTGCTTAAGTTTATATGTAAATAATCATATATAATAATCATATATACCTTTGTAAAATGAGACTATACAGTACCCCCACAAACCTGACGAGGCTCATGGGTGCCGAGAACTCTAGAAAATGTACGATTCTAATATATGAATAAATTAAAAAAAGATAAAAGTTCAGATATTAAGAAAATGAAACTGTCATATTATGTTTCGTTTTTATCGTTTTTACAAAACACGTACTAGGTTAGGCCCTCAGAGTGGCCAGCTGGGTATGCTCGTTTCCCGAGCCAGTATCATGGAGCCCTCACCCCCATGACGTTCATGGCCTGCAGCGCGACGGCGGGCGAGAAGTGCCGCATGTGCGTCATGCTGAGGCCGCGGCAGTCCAGCAGCGCGCAGCCGCCCAGCACCTGCAGTTTGGGCTGCATGATGCCCACCTCCAGCAGCAGCAGGCAGCCGCGCACCAGCTCCTCCACGGGGAACACCTCAGGGTCCCATTCGCCTGGAAGGAAGTTCAATTCAATGAAAATATACATTATTATACACCATACTAAAACGTAAAGAGGACAATACGAGAAGTAATACAAATGGCGGCTTTATCTCTAAAAATTCTTCTTGGTAAAGATATTATGAGCTTATGTTCTTGTTTGTTCGTACAAGCAATCCTCACATTTTCACTATTTTAATGTGTTAAGAATGTTGTAAGAAACTATCACAAAGAGATAATTAATAAAGAGATAGAGAGAGAATAGAGATGTTGGTGTATATCAAAGCGTTACAACTACGTTACGTTGGCTATTTAATCTGTGGCGTTACAATCAAATCCTACGTCCAATAAAGCTTTGTTGATCGACAAATTCGCAGCTGTAAGCTTGAGGTCCTTGCTTTAAATGTTTTTGTGTTTTTTTTATTACAGTCACGATGGGACTGGCTTGTAAAATGTTATAAAAGCCAAGTAATAATAAGAAAACAATCAAAACCACAGATTTGAAAAACTCCCTGCAGAAGATACATGATTGTACTCGGTTTGGTAGTTGGTACCGATGCTAGGGCTTGTTTTTGGTTTGCTACATAACATTATGAATAACATTCCCGATGCATTATCAGTAGAAATAGTCGATCATTACATCTACCTGGGTCACAAAATAACTTTAGGCGTCGATAATCACACAGCAGAAGTCGATCGCAGAATTGAACAGGCATGGGCAGCGTTTGGTGCAAATGGCAGCAGAACTTGAAAAAGCAGAGTTTTCGAGCAGAATGTCTCGCTATTTTCACCTATGGAATGGAGTCTACTACACTAACGAAGAGGTCAGCTGAAAAACTTTGCGCAGAGAGCAATGGAAAGAGCGATGCTGGGTGTAACTCTGCAAGATCGAAGACGCAACGAATACCAAGTGATTTGATCAGAAAAAAGACAAAGTTGAGGAGACGTTGTAGACCTGATAGAGTCCCGACATATTGCGAGGATGGATTACCACCGATGGCCCAGAAGGACAAACACACAAGGCGCGGCCACCACTCAGATGGGTGGACGATATTAAACATGTAGCCACAACTGCCACGACTAGATGAGAGTAGCTGGCGATAGAAAGAAGTGGAGGCGTTTGGCGGAGGCCTATGTCTGAAGGCGGACAGAGTGAATGATGATGAGTTATGATGACATACGTCAGGCGAGGAATGAGGGCCAAGTGCCCCGCAAGGAAAACAAAGACCCAAATGTACTTACTGTGAAACGTGGTAGCTTTGAAATAAGGTGTAAACTTAATTCCCTTACCCAATCTACAAATGATAACTCTGCCAACATCCGGTCTATCAAACAGCACACCCTCGAACACGGAGCCGAGCCGGGTCAGCCCGAACCAGTCCACGTCGCGCCACAGGTGCGGGTTCTGCTCCCGGAAGTTGCAGTAGCGCACTAGCTGCAAAGACAAACATCGGTTGAAATGAAACAACTTTTACAGATCTGCTCGCGTATATTTTACACATTACTTTTAATTAATTTTTATTCTGACGTTTCGAACCCTTTGCAGGGTCCGTGGTCACAGGGAGACTGAGGTGTGGGTTGTATCATAATTAGTTAGTAGTTTGTATACCCTCATTTAAATTTAATCAGGTGCGTCCCGTTATACGCAGAAAGAGCCTACAGTATCTTTTGGTCTGGCAGTATGGTGTTGGAGCTGGGATTTAATATTTTGTATGATGGAATCCCAGGCTGGTGGTAGATTCCAACCATCTTCTCTATTGAAATTAGTATGTTTTTTACTAATTTCAATAGCCTCGCGTATCATCCTAGGGATGAATCGTTGTTCTCTAGCGAGTATTTGTGGTTTATCAAATTTGAAGTAATGGTTGGTTAACGCGGGTTCCTACACTTTTCTTTGTTTGTCCGATGTAAGAGAGCCCACAGTCGCAGTCCAGTTTGAACACGCCTGCATCTTGAGGGGGTATGTTGCGCTTGACAGGTCGTAAAAATTGGTTGATCTTCTTCGGCGGCTTGAAGTAAGTGTTGATTGAAGCTCGCTTTAAGATATGTCCAATTTTACAGTGACACCTTTGATATATGGAATTACAGCAGGTTGGCGCTCGACTGTGGTTGGTTTATTGCGTCTTCTGTGGCGAAGCGTGGTACATTTAGTTTTTTATCCTGTACGTGCTTGACATGCTGAAGCTCAGCAGCCAGGTGTTGGGCGTCACAGAAGCCGCGTGCTCTCTGAAACAAAGATTTCCCTACAGTAGCCAACTGTCTACGATGGTGGTGAAAATCATTATTGAGGTACCTATCTGCCTATCTATCCTGCAAAGGGTTCGAAACGTCAGTATAAACATTAATTAAAAGTAATGTGTATAATAAACGCGAGTAGATCCGTTAAAGTTGTTTCATTTCAATGTGTGGTGTTCGCGTAGAAAACATCGGTTGTTAGAATACATGTTTGTTTACACCAGTCCTACTGAGGGCCTGAGTTATTGACAAATGATACAATACAAATGATAATTAGTATGGCATTGAAGCAGCGCCTCCTGGCGACATACGAGAAGAGTTAAAATTTTGCCATACTAATTTTCCTTTTCGTAAACGTAATCGAATGCATACGGTTAGTAAACAAAACTGACAGTAGGTACTCGGTACAGTGCCACGGTGAAAGTAATGTGTGTTCTTTATTTACATATCCCACTGTACGCGATGGTGTTAAAAGGTAGTCAATTCGAATAGCTTTATCATCATAGTCCTAAGATAATTATGAGTGATAGAACGAAAAGCTCGATGGCGCAGTGGTCAACGCGCCTGATCTACGATTGTTAAGGTTAAGCAACTATTGCAAAGGCCGGTCACCGGATGGGTGACCAAAAATGTATTATCTCAAGCTCCTCCGTGTTTCGGAAGGCATGTAAAGCCGTTGGTGCCTGCTGCATTAGCAGTCGATACAACCACCAATCCGCACCGGGCCCGCGTGGTGGTTTATAGCCCGTTCTTTGTATCTATCGTAGGAAAGACTCGTGCCCCAGCAGTGGGGACATTAAATGAGCTGATAGTGATGAAACGTGTAGCGACTGTATTATACATATAATTAACATTGATTTGTTATTTATTATGTTTAACGTATATCCGAAAGTTTAACGGAAAGCTGTCAAGTTGAAGCATTCAACAATTAGTTCAATTCTCAATATGATTGAGATCCGACATGAATATTACATTTTCCTACTTTGAGAGAAATAACTCGTAAATGTTTTTGAATATAACTTTTGAATATTTACATTGAGAAGCGCGTTTTATTTATTACTTTATGATATATAACGGGAAAAGCTGTACGTGTAGCATCACCAGCTCAATGCGTCCCAACTGGGGCACCAGAACTTTTTATTTTCATTTTTCCCTATGGATGGAAACACCATTTCACGTGTGAACCACATAAATCATGAAGCACCTCGTCTGTGTAGTTATTTCTAATACTCGTAATATATACCTAGTGCATTTGACATTCGATCACGAAAACGAACAAAAAATAGTATGGCATTGAAGCAGCAGCGCCCCCTGGCGACATACGATATTTTGAGGGTTAAAGTTGTAGGAAGCCTGTGGTAGGGTGGATCACGTCGGGTTCACCACTGTAGGATGGTAGTAGTAGGATGGTGCGCCACAATGAGGAAAGATAAAGGGAAGATCTTCCTCCGGGCTGGGTGGTATAGCTCGGGGACCGAGGTCCAACGGATGTTAGTTGGAGGTGCTATATATAGCGAAGGAAATGGTGAAACTTCGCTATCGCGATGCAGGCTTCCCATGCTATTTATCGTCGTAGTATGGCGACGTCGTTGGTATGAGTTTGTGGCGCCAGTTTTGCTTCGTGACGATTAATGTGCGGCGTACGCGGTAGGTGACGCCACCACATATATACCAAACATTAACAATGCCCTGTATCACAAGAGTGCCTATGGAACCGGTATCCAAATATTTAATCATCTGCCCACTGATCAAAAAGCCTCAGTAAATTTAAGCTGTTTTAAAATTAAATTAAAGAGATGGCTTACAGATAAGGCTTTCTACAGTTTGACTGAATATTTCGGTACAAAAACAGCATAGTGGCTGTTTCTATGTAACATGTACCTATCCACTAAAAATTGCATGCCCGACTAGGGTAAATTGTTTGTTCCCAATTATGCTTAACACCTGCTATGTATTTATACAATTTTATGGCAATAAAAATTTATCTTATCTTATCTTATCTTATCGTTTCCGTAGGTTTACCCTTGAGACCCTACATACAAGTGACTGCACTACCCCCCGGGTGGTGCTTAATGAGTGTATTGTGAGATTGTGAGTGTAAATTGTCTGCGCGGTAGAGCCACGCTGCGTTGCAGCACGAAATGGACCGACTCGCCCGGCGTAATACCACCCTCTCATGTGAGAAGGTGGTATATCACGCCGATATTCTGTAATGTCGGCGTGAAACAATGGCACTCGTTGCTGTTGTTTTTCGTCCGGTGAGTGAAAGTACCGAAGGCCCATCTCTCATTTCGTAAACGTAATTGTTTGAATACGGATATTAATCAAAACTTACACTAAGCACTCAGGTCACAGCTCAGGGTGCCTAACGAATACGAAAATTAGTATGGCATTGAAGCAACGCCTCTTGGTAAGTTAAAATTTATCATATACGAGTATGTACTAGTTTTCGAGCGAACGGCAAAGAAAACTCGCCTATCTACGTTTTCTGGGTGCCTGGCTACCTGGCTATATTTATTTTTCATAAACTGACCAGTCTGTGCGCCCGCGCAGGTATAGAGCGGCGCGCGCGCAGGAAACGTATCAGGAAAGCGTCGTCCATGCGCGGTGGCTTGCATTGTCCTCGCTCTGTAATTGAAAAAACAAATTGTTTAACTTTCTTCCAATTTGTATATGTATATGTATATATGTATATTTGTATATGTGTACACAAAATTAGTTAACTGTCAGTAATTCTGTGCCACTTTCGTTGGGTAATTATTTAGTTGATAGCGGTGTTGGTTTACTTCTGTTTATTTAAGTTCCGTTTGTATTTTCACTAGGCTAGACTAACTTTGTTGTTTTGAATAAATAAAAATAAAACTTTAACGTCCATTTTGCAATTTATATTGCCGTCGTAAATTTCTACCACGCAACTAGTAAGAATAACTGCGTTATAACGAACAGGTCAGTCTCCCTATTACCATGGACCCCGCAGAGGGTTCGAAACGTCAGTATAAATAAAATAGTTTCATTTCAATGCGTAGTATTTGCGTAAACCTTAAAGACGATAATTGAAAAATCTGATAACAATTGATATTGTAAAACTTAAGCTCAATAGCTCAATCCTTGTTATTATTATGGGTGTGTGGCAGAAATGACGTATTTGTTTTTTCCTATTTATATTCTGTTCCGGGCACTAAACCTGGTGAAATTATAGGACACTATCGGCCCGCTCGCGACTTCGTCCGCTTGAAAACACCCGTACCCCATGATGGACCCCTATTGCAACGCCACCTACCGGGTCCAAATGTAAATCTAAACCATTCTCGAATCCACTTGAACGTACACAAAAATTTTCATCCAAATCGGTCCAGCCGTTTAGAAGGAGTACAATTACAAACACACGCACTGAAGATTTATATATATATACTAGCGGCCCGTCCCTGCTTCGCACGGGTGGACATTTTTTTTTATATGTAGCCTATTGAAATGAAACAACTTTTACGGATCTACTCGCGTTTATTTTACACATTAGTTTTAATTAATGTTTATCCTGACGTTTCGAACCCTTTGCAGGGCCCGTGGTCACAGGGAGACACTAATGTGTAAAATAAACGCGAGTAGATCCGTAAAAGTTGTTTCATTTCAATGTGTAGTGTTCGCGTAAACTTTAGAAAACAATATATATAGCCTATGTTACTCAGCGCTAATGTAGTATTCTAATGGTGAAAGAATTTTTTAAATCGGTCCAGTAGAGAGTGGTTTGTATGGGAAAAGAAAATTGTTGTTTTTACTATTTTTCTCGTATTTATTTTTAGGTTTTTTCTCTCCATAAGAACCTTTCTCAGACTACATCAAACTCAACAAAAAATAAATCAGCCAAATCGGTTCACCCGTTCTCGAGTTTTGCGATTAGCAACATATTTAGCAATTTATTTTTATTTATATAGATAAAGATAGAAACATAAAAACTATAATAAAAGCTAACAGAAAACTTTCGTTCAATAGAACGCAATTTTTAAGTAAATATTTTTGGGGGGAATCAGAAACGGGGGAATCAGGAGTAACCCTGATTTCTTCTTCTCTTTAACACCTTTGTAGAACATGTTAATTGGCGCGGAAGGACTGGCCTGGCGGTCAGACAGACCGCTACACGATCATGACCTCCATTAGGACTAGGTTTGTAACTCTATAGCTATGAGCGGTCTAAACCCCACGCATACAACTAGCGAAGCGACATCACACCACAGGTTTTTTTAAACAAATCAGAATCATAAAAAAAAACATGATTAAGTAATTAAACAAAGAAGTGCACTTAGCATGTTTTTAAACAATTGTTAATTAACAACAAAACATAATGCAACTAAAATTATTTAAAATAATAGTTTTAAATAGTAAGTTTTTAGATAAGCAAGTGATGATTTTTTTAAATTCCCTAAATTGGATGGGACACTTTTTAACACCATTTTGAAATTTTATGTCATATAATTATGTAGAAACATAACATAATAATAATGAAAAAGAAACAAAAATCAAATTTATACAAAATAAATAATATGTGTGAATGACGCGTTCGTTATGCAGCACGTTTTCCGAGTTGCAATGTTATGCTAAGGGACACAGCTGTAGGAATTCCTTCTGCAAATATGTGCAGACGCGGTCATGTTGAATCACTGTAAATATTTGTATTTTTAGTACCTACGCGGCCCATTGCGCTTTTGTTATGTGACTCCGTGATTGTGTCTGGGACAAGATTGTAGCTAGACGTCTTGATTCTTGATAACAACTTGAAACTAGCCGAAGTTAATATTTTTCTACACAAGTGTTTTAGCTTTATATGTTAATTATGAATAAACCACTGATAAGATAAGACAAGATAAGATAATTATTTATATGCACTTCGACATGGTATAAAGATGTTATAATATAATTAAATAGATCACATATCAAGCTTATTTTATAATAGAATGCAAACATACATTTCACAGCTGTATACTATAATACTTACAATAATTAATATCCATTAAATTGAAATCTCTTAATCCATATTATGTGAGATAATTCAATTTAAATTTATAAAATGTACCATTATTTAACAAAACAAAAAAAACTCATTTATGTAATAAAAAGTATTAACTAACCAATCATACAATTTCCTTTGAAAAGATTGTTGTTCAATAATTTGAGATTTTTAGGGATTTTATTAAAAATGCGCACACACATTGCCAAGCAGCTTTTATTGTTCCAAACAACTCCAAACGGCCGCCAACACCCTCGGCGTTTGGTTTCGCAAATGGCGGATCGAAGTTAACCCCGAGAACAGCGCCGCAGTGTTCTTTTCTCGGGGTTGCGACGATCGTCGCCCTCCTATACGTCTATTTGACCGTGCTATCCCTTGGGTAAAGCAGGTGAAATATCTCGGTGTCACCCTCGATAGAAGACTGTCGTTTGCGCCTCATCTTAAAATCGTCCGTAACAGGGCGGCGTTCATATTAGGTCGGTTATTCCACCTTATAGCCAGGCGGAGTAAAATTTCTCTTAGATATAAGACGACAATTTACAAAGCTTGCATTCGCCCCGTCATGACTTACGCTAGTGTAGTTTTCGCGCATACCGCGCCCTCCTATTTGCATCCCCCACAAACCCTCCAAAACCGTTTCATGCGTGGTGCCACGGGTTCGCAATGTAGACCTCCACCGTAATCTTGATCTTCCCACTATCCAAGATTTTATCAAGGACGTTTCCAGACGTTACTTTGATAATGCCCCCCACCACCCTAACCCGCTTGTTGTGGCGGCCGCCAACTATAATGTTGGAAGCCTTCCACCAACGAGATGGTTCACATCTAGCCGTCCTAAACACGTCCTAGACGACCCCGACGATCCCATAACTGTTGCGAACGCCCCCCCGCACGATCCTCTAAATGCCACTACACATTTACAGAATACACTAAACATGCACACTAGTTTGCCCAAGACACCGTAATCGTAGAACAAGGGTACGAAGAACCGGTTCACACGAGCTCTACACCAGGTACAGACATGTACCTGGGCGTTTCTCTCCTCCTCCACAGCCCGGTCAACCGGAGCCGAAGTCCGAGCCTTTAGAGGCGCCCTCGGGTTGTTCCGCTCCCCGATCCGATCCGAACCCTTCGGAGAATCTAGTAGGGCACGGGGACGCGCATTAGTGCGCGATGCCGTTCCCTCTAGAAAACCTACGAAGGTGATTCGTTTCACACGGCTTGAGGGACCCTTTACGTTCCTCGCCGCCCCCAAACAAACCCGGTGAAGCTGAAAACGCCTCAGAGGCAATCAGCAATCTCTCTCAAAAAAAAAAAAGCTTTTATTGTATCTGGCAGATTTTGATGTATCTTTTAAGACAAGTTTAAAGGGGTCTTCTCTTAAGATTTAAATTTATATTATAAAATTGATAACATACGTAGCAAAAAAGTGCTATAATTTCATACGTACTCTTAGTATATTGTATAAACATAATGTTATAAGTCTGTCGTAGGCCGGCACTCGACAAGACTAAAGACTCACTTCAAAACTGGACACTGGCTAAATCATAGCGAGAGCCATCAAACAAGAAATTGAGCTTACTCACTATACTGAAACCTCGACAGAAAAGTTCCTAAGAAGTCATCTTCTGCATTAGTTACTTCAAAACATGTTTATCTAACGGTGATTCGCTTCAACGCTTTAAGTACGCTACTGCCATTACACATACGTTTGTCACACTTACAATTAATTACTCTGTAGATATAATGTTACCGTTTCTATTGTGGCGACGTCGTCGTCTTCCAATGTTGTTCAATAAGGCCAAGGAAAAGCGGCGGGCGTTTAGAAATCGACGCATGCGCAGCGAACGCAGCGGCTGAGACGTTTAATGGTGGCGACACGAGACAAATGCTACTTCACTTACACATCACATAGTCGTGCACGGTGATGTACTCCGATTTCTTATGGCTGTCGCGGATCATCCTGATGGCATGTGAGGGGAAATACTGAAGATTTATGTGGCTATGCCTTAATTCCCCCTTAAGAAATTGATTTCCCGCCTTAATTACATACAATGGGAGGGTCCCACAAAAGCATCTGCGTATCCTCGGGCGCAGCGGTAGGCCCAATGCAGTATAAACCATCCGCACCTCCCTAGCCGTGGTGGTGTTCAGATGACGAGTTTGCCACTGTCCAAAAAAAAGCTTAATGCATTTTCTCCGGTATAAAAACGCTAATATAAAGTATTAGCTATAGGCTATAGGCTAAGTCGAGGCCTCCTCCGGCCTCAAGGGCCTCGCCGGATATCAAGCTGATCGCTGCCAATTATCGGCCATCGAAGCTTCTGTATTGAAAGAAAAAGAAAAAGGTGCACGTTGATCGTGGTGATTGGTGCCGCTGTTCCTGTGGCCCTGAGCCACCATATCAAGTACTGTACTGAGTTGTTTAATGGGTTGTTAAACGCCCCTGCGCTCCGGCGAACTCCTCGGAGTAGGCAGGCTGCTCCCATATTGTTATGGGAATCCAACTCAGGACCTCTGGCTCTGAGAGTGGTGGTCTTAACCAGTAGACCACAGAGGCAGTAGAACCGAGCATTACCACATATTTAGTGTAATAAATAATTGCGAAATCTAAATGTTGCCGGCCGCAAAATATTTTTTCTACATTATGATTGGAACGGAGCGTGAATTTCAAATCAATTAGCTTGTGCAGTTCACGTAGCTAGAAGTAAAGTCAGGTTTAAGTGATTTAAAGCGTTTTAAAATCTTTATGACTGAAAGGCAAGAGAGAGACATTAAATGCAAGAGTCGATTATTTGGAAAGTTGAAATTGATGAAAAGAATGGTTTACTCCTCAAACGAAAGTGCTTGGCTTTCATCTCGCCTGATGTCAAGCGTTTTAAAGCTGAAGGTGGCAGCGCACTTCACTAGGAGACCTCAACTTTAAATGGACCCAGTGGGTATAGAAGAACAATAGAGTCGTGGACCTTTGGGAATAAGCCCTACTAAGAAACTGGCGAAAAATTAATATTGTTGTCTAATAGTGACAGACTTCCATAAGATGTAGCTAACCTTGCGGACTCATCTCTCCCTCCTTAATCCTATGTATTAAATTGCACTTCTTTACATAAAGTAGATGATTCTTCGAAAAATCGTTTCTTTATTTATCTGAGTTCCGTATTTGTTACTATATCTTCCTTCATCCGATTACGTTAAAATTTTGGTAAGTTTCTTATGAGCATGCTCGCAAAGGGTTTTTCAGTTGCTAAGAGCATCACGGCACGGGTTACGTGACGTGTTTACGCGGAAAAAATTGCCTATTGCATTTTAATAACGCAATATGCGTATAGCATTTAAAATGCTTTCTCATTTCCCATCAATATGCATCTGGTAACAGCCGCGCTCGTGGTAGCTCAACTTTTGCGATTGTTGCAAAAGTGCATATGGCAGCGTCGCGCAAAAATGACAGTCATTACCCGGTAAACGGTGATTGCGAATTGCAAAATTCACGGACTAGTAATTGACAGTCGCGAACTAACTAATTGGCCGGCAGCATTTCGCAATACTAGTAAAAAAATGCAGCTTCATTTAGATTGCTTACGACCATTTTAACGATTTATGACTTATAACAGCTTACGAAACTAATGAAACTTCATTCTAAATCCATTGAAGACCATGCCGTGGTGGCGCTAACCCATCGAGTAGGGCCATTTCCTGAAGTTCATAATATTGTTGATGTACCATATTTGTACTGTGTGTGGCGATGAATAATAGTAGATTGTACACCAAGGGGATAAAGCACTGTATTATGTCACGGGCGCGATATTGAATCCTGAGCGTAACGAAGGACTTCAGATTTAACTTCCGAGCGTAGCGAGGGGGTTTTGAGTTGATTCCCGAGCGAAGCGAGGGAATTAAAATGGAGTCCTGAGAGCAGTGAAGGATTTAAGCGCGCCCAAGGCAAAATCAGTTTTATCCCTGAGGAGTATACTCTACTTTTCTCACCTTTTGCGAGACAATAAAAACCAAGGCTACTAGAAAATCACTTTCGTCACTCGACATTTTCTTAATGTTTTATTCTATCTTCTTTTGCAGTTTTGTCTGATACTGATTGCACCGTATTGAAATACTCGCGGCTTTTGTTTTAAGTATTGATTTTTTTTCGTTCGGCTTGCCGTGGCGTGGCCAGCTCGATTTTCGAATAAGTTCGATTTTCAAATAAATGAGGCGCGGCGCGCGCCGCCGTCCACCTCCTCGCCGTCGGCCACCAGCAGCTGCAGCAGCCGCGCGCCGCGCGATTTTGACGAAATTAGACTTTAAATGCATAACAATAAGAACTAAGAGAAGTGAGAATCACATTACTGCCCGGCGGGTTATAATGAAATTCAGTACAACATTACACCCCGGCAAAAGACAAGGGCTATAATGATTTACTTTGAGTAAGGTTTGCATGATATATAATGAGGCATTGTCGTGCAGGTCGTGTGAAAATGCTATTTATACTTGAAACGAAATTGAAAATGTAATCAATATATATATGTCTATTTACAGTGATGAGGTGTGTTACTACAAAGGTGGGGAACGTACATTTTTTATACTTTACCAGTAACAGTAGTTGTAGTAACACTTATACCCTCCGCAATAGTACTGAGATGCGGCTGACCAAATCACAATAATACCCACTATACTCTGGGATTTCGGCTGCGCATCCACGGGTTGTTATTTTAAGTTTTGCATTCACAATGTTATACTCGTATGTCGTTAGAAGATCAAATTTTACAAGAAAAAATCGAATCGGACCCACGACCCTTGGACCCGGTCAAATCCTCTGACCGCAGGGCTCTGCTGAGCTCTCTGACGCTGCAAGCCAGCAGCGTAAATCACAAAGTTCTAGAAAAATTCAACGAGTCTTCTGGGGTTTTGGTAGCTCAGCGGTCAGAGCATTGGACCTAATCTAATCCGAGGGATTCGATTCCCTCGAGCTTTCTGAGACTGGTTGATTCTTTCTAATTAAGTTTTATTACATGGTGTTTGATCAGAAAGTCCCACGTAGCTTTCACTATTGAATCTCTAACGCTGCAACTTCTATGTGCAGCCGGTCAATTCTATTGTTTAATTAAGGAAATGAGTCAACTGGCTTATTTCCTTGTGCGACTGTCTAGCATTATACAGAAAAAGACTTTCACCTAAAATTGACATGAACATACTAAACAAAATACTGTTTGTTTTAACATATTCACACATTTGTGAAAGCAAATAACTATCAGTTATGATTCCACGTTAGGAATGATTTTAACTAATTAGACTTGTTCCGCTCGCCATCAGCAGGAAATGTTTTCTCCCACCTTGGAACCGTAATGTTCGCGAACTTTGATGTTTCAGAGGGAATTCGTCCCGCGTACGATCAGAAACCTTACCATGAATTCTAAAAGCCGTAGTACTGCAATGTTATTGCAGATATGAAAACGAGGTGTATATATATATATATATATACATACGCCTGTGCTCTCTGCTCGTGTTTAATTTTTACAACCGAACCGCAACAACACTGCGCCAGTTCCTGCTCTAAGAACCCGCAAAGGTCAAGAGAGGTGAGCGAAGATCGCCACTGACTGAGTTCCGTAATGGACACCGGAGACGTGTCAGGCCAAAACGGTGATGGGAGGACGACTTGACCACCTTTTGCCGCCGGGTTGATGGGGTGGCCCGGGATAGACGAGTGGAGACGCAGAGGGGAGGCTTTTGCCCAGCAGTGGTATAGACCAGGGCCCTCCTGGTGACAAAAGGGGGGCACCTACAATTCTGCTAAACCAATTCTCGTTATCATTAATGTGATCGAATGGCATAAACTCGCACACGCACCCCGATCCGAGCAGTAGTAGATTAAAAGGCTGATGATAATGAGTAGGTACTGACCATAAATCAAGTTCCTCAGCTCCTCAAGGTTCTTGGCTCTGGTTTCCTTCTTCTCGCCGCAGAGTACTAAAGCCTGCTCCTCTAAATCAGGGTCTTCGTGCCGGTCTAGCTCCGCTTTGTAAGCTATCTCCTTAAACCACTCTGAAAGCATCTGTAACCAAAGAAACAAGATTATTTTAGTGATTTAGTATGACGAATCTCGATATTTTATTTAGAAGCAGAATTACATTTTAATAGCACTAATATACAGCATGTATTGGACTCAGGTTGACGCTGATACCGACATATATATCTAGGAAGAACTGGGATGCTGTCTTTGAATCTCACCGGTGACCACGAAATTAAAAGTGACATATGACGTCTCAGCCAAAAGTCCACTGCTGGACAAAGGCCTCCCCCAAGGATCTCCACAACGACTGGTTTTGTGCAGCTAGCATGCAGCGGCTTCCCACGCCCTTCACCAGATCGTCGGTCCACCTAGCTGGAGGCGGCTACACTGCTGAAGTAACGTAGGTACACTATAAAATATAATACTTTTGCATTATTTACTGTTTGATTATTAAGATACATACCACTAGAGAATTTTCGGTGTCAAATAAGAGAATAAGGAGCTAACTTATAACTGATAACTAGCGTGATAATTAGTCCCCGGTTCAAATCGCCTCCTTTGGCCTTAAATAGGTACCCCTATTCAAAAAAATGTATACCAGTGATATTAAAATTATGTGGGGAAATCTTAGTTTTGTACAGAACACTTAAAAACGTCTTAATTACTTCTTTTTTCTTTTATAGCGATTGCGAGTGACACACAATAGACCGGTAATTACATATCATAAAACTTTCATTTCGGAGCACAACAATCTCGAGAAGGGCCATTGCAAGGTCCCGTCGTCGTTACCCATTATACTGCACTACCAATTAAGCAGCCATCATCATTAGTGTCTACTTCGTTAAAATAGTATAAAGCTATGTTACCGGAACGGGCTATCTGATACTTACAACTGGCCATAATATTTTTTTTAATATCTGTTACATGGTTACGACATGTAGGAAATTCTTACCTAAGAAACAGTTAAGTCGACATACAATAATTGTTGTATTTGTTACGCCACAGAAGCCACAAAGTCGATATAATCAACTTTACTCCCTTTGGCTAACAAAGTAAGAGTAGACAAACTAAAAACACATTTCCTCAACAACCTGTACATGTCTCAACAAACACTCACACACAGATGTTTTTGCGGAGCAAACAGAGCTACAAACAGACTGCAGCAGATGCGATCGCTCGCTGCAGGTAATGTTGCAGCCTTTTCATTTATTTATAGTAGTACCGATGTCGTCAAAGGAATATAATTTTTAATTTTATGTTGATTTCTAGCATTCCGGACAAACCTCAGTGGTTTTTGCCTCTGCTATGATGCAAAAGTATTGTATGTTTTAGTGTAAATAAATTCAGGTGCACTACCAACTATGCTATAGTGGTATTCGAATCCCGCTCGTGAAAATTTTTCAAAACTTTGTCATTTTTTAAAATGTATTTTATGTAGTGATGCAACGAATACGAATACGAATATTCATATTCGCCGAATATAATGATGCCATTCATAAAAAATATTGAGTGAAACGGAACGCACCCGAGCTACGATTCATGTATCCGAACATATTATTTTCTTGACGTTTTATTTGGGAATTACCCTCAAACCAATTAACATTTCGGTTGGTTGGTATTATTTGTGTTGTTACTTTTGGTGTGTGTCTGATGTGCTGTATGATATTTTTGATTGTAAATTTTGTGCTAAGATGATTTAAATTATTAAAATGTCATTCCAAAAACCCAAGAAAAGTGATATTTGGAAAGAACAAAGAACAAGTACAAAGAACGACTCGAAGTCAATTTTGATTATTAAAGTATATTTATACTAATTAGCGTGTTTTGGCTTTGACTACTAAGGTTTTTCATATTAGCCGAATAGTAAAATCATTGTTCGTAGAAGTAGAAATAGTATTCTATGAATCACTAATTTTATGTTACTTTTAATTTTGAGATCACCGGTGGGTGAGATTCAAAATCCCCCCGCCCCCCGACCGCCTAACCGATTGCTTTGGCTACGTGTATAGGTTATGACGTCATTTTGTCATCGCCTTGTCGAAAATGGTACGAAATGACAAGATGACGTCACGATCAATCGTCGACGACGATACACGTAGCCAATCGGTTAGGCAGTTGGGCCCCTGGACGTCTTTTAGCCGTGGAGAAGAACGAAGTAACGAAGCTAAACTGTTGCTAGCTGAGCTCGGCCATTATATAAGAAGGACCCAGAAGGTAAGCTTAATATATACCGCGCTCGAGCAACTCACACATAGCACGGACCCGAATCTCGGAACAGCCCGAGCGCAGCTGTTGCGAGATTCCGTGTCTTAAGGCGACACTTTGAAAAAATACATCAACTTTCATCGAAGGTTGTAGGAGTATGACAAGACCAACGAATCTGAAATTTTGATATAGATAACTTCATGCTTTGTCTTTAAAAAACCTTGCTCAAAAACACGATTGTGCTTAATTTGCGGTGTCAATTTTCGCAGGCGCTGCGTATGACAGAATCTAAAAAAATATCTAAAATAATATACCTTCACAAAAACACAAATGTTGAAAAAATTTCCACAAGCAGGATTTTTCAACATTTGTGTTTTTGTAATTTGTTTCGCAACATAATTTGCGTTAAAATTATATAAACAAAACAAAAACATTTAATATACCTTCGATGAAAGTTGATGTATTTTTTCAAAGTGTCGCCTTAATAAAGCTTACCTTTTGCAGTGTCCTTACTTTGTGGCACGACATAATCGTTTGAAGGCGTTTGTACGAGCTTCCTGGCCACTAGTCAATATGGGTCAACGACTCGCGTTGACTTGCGGCGGAACGTAACCGTAGGGGTTACGCAGCGCTGTCATTACACGTAATAACTGTGGTTAGAAGCAACCGAGAAAGAACCTTACTATAAACACCCTAATAATTCATTTTGCGTCAATGAATTTATTATTATTATTTATCTATACTAGTCTATACTAATATTATAAAGAGGAAAGTTTATTGTAGTTTTGTATGTTTGCAACGAATAAACTCAAAAACTACCAAACCGATTTAAAAACTCCTATTTAAAATGTACTTTCGGTAATTTGTTTACAATAATTATGCTTAAAAATATGGCGTTTTGATCTTTATTTAAAATCATCATCATAATCAGCCTGTATTCCACTGCTGGGCGGTCACAGCCCTCTCCTAATTTATGTTGCAATGTTGGTGATTCAGAGCAAGGAAATGATAATGCACGTTATACGTTTAATGTTCTCTCTAGCTAGACAAAGGTGTGAAGTGTGATACTTATATAGGTACAAAGACTGCAATCCAATGAACTCGATCTTCGGCTCTTTGTTTTTAATTCCTGATGCTAAGTGATGATAAGGCCGAAGGTCGAAGCGCACTAGTAGCATTTCGTGGATCGTTGCGCGGATCGTTTTATTGTTTGTACCACAAACCCCGAACTATGAAACGAAAAATACGTATCACACTTTGTCCGACTTGGGAATTGAACCCAGGACCGAGTGTTTTGCTACTCGGCCACCAAGGCGTTAAATTTTGTCTACATACGAGTATTATATTACCTACTAAATTGTATTCAAACGTGGAGACATCTTACTAAATTGGTTACTATATAATACAAATCCTTTCAAATATTTCATAACATGCTAATGGTATTCCTATTTAATAATAAAAGTATATGTTTCATTATGAAACATGTAAACAATCGCAGCATGACGCGTCAAGTCTCATAATAAACTCATGGTAGCCCGAGGTAATCCTCTGGCTGACCCGCAAAAGTAGTCATCACCTACTTATTTTGACTAACTCATTTACGCTACTGTGTCGGTGCCGTACCATAATCGTTATAAATTCGTGTCTATTATTTAATCTACTTTAATAAAAACTCTTACAACTGTGACAGAGCGCTCGGTCCGATACCCGAAGGTCCCGGTCAATTCCCCGGTCGGGCAAAGTGTGTTTCGATTTTTTCCGATGCATAGCCCGGGCTTGTGATCACCAACCCGCATTTGGCACGCGTGGTGATTATGCCAATACCCATCAGTTGTAGTGGTGACACCCAGCAGTGGGACAGTTATAAGCAATTTACTTTACTTTTCTTATAACTGATAGCACCAGACTCTTAATATCTTTTGTGAAAGTTTCCATCATTGCAAATTTTGGATTACACACTTTGGATTATAAAGTAGATTTTCCTTTTTTATTTTTTTATATCTACTAGTTGTTCCGAAATGATTTGTTTAAGTATATTGTTATGTATAAAACTCATTACTTTTTTACATTTTTCTTTGTAAATACTGTGCACATATAATAATTGTCGTAAACTCTAGCCATGTTTTCTTTAATAACATATTATAAATGTACTGTGTTTTTGAATAACTGTCAAATTGTTTTGTACATTTGTTTTAAAATTTAATTTTTCATCAAAGCAATATTTAAGAGCCATCTCATATTTCAGTATCCTATACAAACTTCTAGACTCTTATTCTTTAATTAAAATCTTATTGGTATAGCATGCATGAGATACCAAAACGTGTAATAGCTAAATTATATGATAGATCGATGTTGCATACAGTTTTTTTATCATACGTATGCGAAAACGTTTCTTTTTCTGTTTTGTACACTCATGTCAATTACAAATTTTAACGAGTGTTTCATACGGTATATACGGTACATACCACTCGAATTGTACCAATAGAAAGTGTCAAAGTAAATATGAAATGTGGGTACTCAGTGTCAGATTCGCTATGGGAAATTCGGTAAAAGAGGTTGCGTATCTCTATGCGGTCACCGCAAAACGCAGTGTGGGGAGGCCTCCAGCAAGGTGGACCGACGATCTGGTGAAGGTGGCGGGAAACCGCTGGATGCGAGCAACATAAAACCCGCCGTTGTGGAGATCCTTCAGGGAGGCCTTTGTCTAGCAGTAGGCGTCTTTTGGCTGATATTATGATGATGATGATGATGATGATGATGATGATGATGATGATGATGATGAAGATGATGATGATGATGATGATTTACTCTATACAGCAGCCTTTTAAATTATCTTTTTATATTTCTTTTGTTAATTTTGCATTTCAGATCGGTCCTCTTTCTACATTTTCGTGCGTGCATAGTTGTTTTTTTCAGTACAACACGATTGCCAACCGACATAGCAGTTTTTTTCAAGTGACCATTGATATTATAGAGACATAAATGTTCTTTTAAGAGAAATAAATAAAACGTTTCTCTATTCACTGGTAGCAGTTCGAAATGGTTTTAAAAATGGGAGAAAATGTCTAAATAAATAAATGTTTCGAATGCGAATTTGAAACGTCATCGGTGCAATATGTATAATGTGGCCTGTGTTTGCCTGCCAACTGCCAACACAGGACAGAGGCGAGCTACAGTGTGAGCTTACGAAGCGTTCTTTGGTGCATGGATGGGTAGGGAGAGCGGGCCGTAAACCGACACGCGGGCCCAGTGCGGTGCGGTGGTTGTTAATGTTGCTAATGCAGCCGAGACCGACCCCGCCCGATCCTCTAAATGACAGCACACATTTACAGAATACACTAAACATGCACACCAGTTTAGGCCCAAGACACCGTACTCGTAGAACAAGGGTACGAAGAACCGGTTCACACTCGCTCTACACCAGGTACAGACATGTACCTGGGCGGTTCTCTCCTCCTCCACGGCCCGGTCAACCCGAGCCGAGGTCCGTGCCTTTAGAGGCGCCCTCGGGTTGCTCCGCTCCCCGATCCGATCCGAACCCTTCGGAGAATCTAGTAGGGCACGGGGACGCGCACTAGTGCGCGATGCCGTTCCCTCTAGATAACCTCTGAAGGTGATTCGTTTCACACGGCTTGAGGGACCCTTTACGTTCCTCGCCGCCCCCAAAAAAGCCCGGTGAAACTGAAAACGCAGCGGCAATCAGCAATCTCTCTCAAAAAAAAAAAAAAAAGCCGAGACCGAGACGGCTTTACGTGCCTTCTGAAGCAAGGAGGAGCTCGAGATGATACATTTTTGGTCACCTATCCAACAACAACAACTATGAACAAGCCTTACCACCAAACAAAACGATATGTAATAAATATATATATATATGTAATCTCCGTTGGGATTCGAAACCCTTTCTGAGTTTTAGATCGGTGGCTAAACCATTAGACCAAGGCGGCTAAACAAACTCAATGAAAGGTGTGAAAAGAGAGCGGTACCTATTAATAATTCCGGAACCAGTTACACAGTCACGGCCGAATCTCGATTTTGACCTTAAAGTAGGGTCGAGATTAGATACCACTGATCGATGCGGAGAAAGCAGTCGGCCTAATGTCCATAACTGTACTTTCAAAAAAACTCTTTTGGATTACGAATTAGAATACATTAGCGGGCCGTAAAAACATCATACTTTAACTATCACATCATCTTAGCTGGTTGAAAAATCAATCGCATATTTGCTTTTATAATGTGTTAAAAAGTTTTTGTGTGCGAGCTACAATGGCGCTTAAAAGCTTCTTAACAAACAAAGAATACAAAACATGTAAAAAAACCGAAAATATTTTTAATATTTTAAGTTTACTTTTTTATTTAAATGAAACCACTTTTACGGATCTACTCGCGTTTACTTTACACATTAGTTTTAATTAATGTTTGTCCTGACGTTTCGAACCCTTTGCAGGGTCCGTGGTCACAGGACCGGATTACTTCTTTATTTGAACTACGAAAATCAGGTCACCGAGACACGACTGTGAACTTTTTAAACTTTAATGGCCACTTACGTTAGAATAATAATCAATAACGGGATTATTGCCATGTCATACCTAGATGTCGGCATAGTTAAGGCACAGTTGCATGCGCCATGATCACGGATGTACGGATGTTCCTACGGATATATCAGATATTTAAAAAAAAAACAACAAATAATAAAGGTAATAATAAAGGTTTATTTGTAATAATGGCGGTTGGTAATAATCGCGTTAATAATAAAAATTCTAAGATTGCAAAGTTTTCATGGTTTTTCAAAGTCACGATTTTATATTTTACGTGTTGAGCTACGTCCTAATATCCCCAAGTGTTAGGTAAAATAAAAACTAATATAACTGTCGCTTACTTAAAGCGCACTAAAATCCAAAATTTCTTCATGTCGCTTCTAGTTACGCTTATTCAATGGACGAAGAATTCTTTAAATTTTTTGCCGACTATTACTGACTCACTCTTTACAAAACGTGCCGCGGCAAGGATTGTAACTATTACGCGATAGTTTATAGAAAAAAGCTATTTAAGATACGGTTGAGGTAGCGCATGCGCCGCTTGTAGCTTTAACAAAAACTGTATGGCTGAACACTTTCGCCTACCATCAGGTTTATTGGAAACGTATCGTGATAATGCCGAACAACTGTTTAGTTAATAGAACTATTGACAAATAAAACAATACAACATTCTATTAACCAAATATAACTAACAGTTATTAAAATTGTGTCAGTGAATTAATTGTGTTGTTTCTCGTTTAAAGTAATTTTCTATTTCGGTACCGTATGTAGAATAAACTCAAAGTTTACAAACTTTATTATGTTTTAATGTGATCTATTAACTGTCAACACCTTTGTATTTTTCTTCAACCTAGAAGGTTTTACTAAAATCGACTTAAGGGTTTGAATTAATTCGATTTTTTAAATTTGTATGGAATGGGGTTAGCGACCGCTTACGACTTCGTCCGCGTCAACATGATCCCGACGAAATTAACCTTCTTTTGATTATATTGTACACCGAAAATAAAAACACTTGACCAATAAAAAAGTACACGTGCAAAAGGCAGTTTTATCACTAAGAGTAGGTAATCTCTTTAAGACATTCTATCTATCTATTTATTAATTAATTATATTTTTCGTGATTAATATTTTTCTACACAAATTCTTCAAGGTAATTGAAATGCGTTACATATGAGATTTACGTAAGTTATATAATGCGAACATTGCTAGTAAACACAACGCGTCATTATCACTTTTAGCTTATTTAATTTTCAAATGAGTAATTGTTATTATATTATTTATATGTTAATACTCATATGTCTGTATCACATTGCCTGTATATGTACTAAATATGCAGTAAAGTTAATAAGCGTGCAAATAATCGACTTTAAATGATAACTTGCGATAAAAATACATGTAAGTACTAAATAAGTGCTAGTGGAAAGGCCGTTCTTAAAATGACAACTGAACGAAATAATCAATTGTCTCAATGACGTAGTGCTTCGAAATCAAGTTAAGTCAACAGACAGCAAATTAGAACGCAAACACATATTTTCTAAAGTAAATGAACGTCTTACTTTCACGATTATTATTTTGTACACCCATCAATTGTAGCTGTAAATGGATTTTAATGTTGGAGACCTTTGTACCAGTAGTGAGACAGGATATAGGCTGTCATTTGCTACTATTATATTGGGTAGAAGGAAAATCTAAACAAACTGTTAATTTTGTAGGAATTTACAGTTCGAATCGAATCGTGACAAGGTATGCTATTATACTAAATTGTGTCACCAACAAAACTTATAGCCACAAATAGTTATTTTAGCGTAAAAACCTGTAACGTGCGTATAACAAATAATATATAAAATAATGATTACAATCACATTTTAAGCTGTCGTACCCTTGGTTTCTAACGCAAATACAAAACCATTCACTTTTAAAGTTGATTTTTTTTACTGTTCACATACACATACAAGCGTTGTTTTAAAATCATCCAGATGACAACACTTGTTTACTCTGTGTCGAGGTTACTTGCTGGTAAGTGCGAATGCAAACAAACTTCTCGCTAAAACTATCCTAAGCTAACTTGGAAGGTACTTGGCCAATGTTTGGTATTTATCATCACTAATGTAAATTACCGGATCCCTACATCATAAACATCACCTACAAAACCATATTAATATTATTTTTTGTGTTGAGAAGATGGCAAACGATCAAGTAAGGTCCTAAACCAGGGTGCCTAGTTCCGATAAGGCGGAATATGACAACGCACTTCACCCGGAATCCACAACTACTGAGGCACTGGCTATCTTATCTGGTTTATAATAATTAAAGCTTTATTTGTTCAATACCCAATAGTGTTCGATAATGGGGGTTATTGTACATTTTGCCACAAAGTAGATTCGTTACATAAAAAAGTATGTGTGAATTTGCTACACTGCTATTTTTAGTTAAGTTTTGTCTTATTGTAATTTGGACCTGTGCCGAACTTACACATATTTTTAATGTATGTAACAAATTACCTGTGGGTACAAAAATGTGACAGACTTACTTTGTGGCAAATGTACAGACGCCAGCACATCAACCTATCCAAAACTGTCAAATTTCTTCAATACATTTTCACCCATATGATGAAGGCATAAAGTTCAAAGTCTATTGAAGAAATTTGTCAGTTTGTGGTAGGTTGATGCGCAGGCGTGTGTACAATAACACCATCATTGCTGCATCCGTTTACAAAACAACTGTGTTGCAGTATGTAGCGTCCATATTTTCAGAAACAGCAAACAAATTGTGCTTTAATAACTTATCCATAAATTTGTGTTTGTGTGTATTTTTATGATTTATTATCATAACTTATCTTCCCTTAATTGCTCTTGAGTTGTTTCGAAGCATTTTAGCTAGCGTTGTTTCTTCAATGTTACATTAAAATCCAAAAGAAGTGCAATGCGGAACATAATATTAAATATTAAAAGAACAGAATATAAAATAGAAACAGCTGTTTTAGTTAGATGATTATGTTAACAAATTAGTATTAGGTGCACGGTGAGGCCGTCTCTGATTAGAGTTATATGTATCTAATAAATTCGTATTAATAGTTAGCAATTTTTCATATAACTCTGTTGATGGTCCATAAATAAATGAAACGAAACAGTTTATAAAGGCTGGCTTCAATCTACTCGCGTTTGTTCGCTCGGCCCGTCATCATTACCCCCGACGCATTTTAATTGGCCATTTTATTTGGTTATATCACATCTGAGACAACACAGAAGTTATTATGCATAGTAGTTCATAACAATTAAGAAAACTAGAATACAATCTAATTAGCATTTTGTTTGTTAAATATAAAGCGTGATTATTTAAGAACACACGAACTAGAGTTATTTATGGACTTTAACTAGACTAAGATGTTTGTTGAAAATGTATGTCGTATCGTGTCGCCAATGTCTTGTTTAATAAAACAGACTATAAATTGATTTATATGAATGTTAGCTAAAACGAGTTATTGATAAAATGTTTTTGTTTTGTTTATATAATTTTAACGCAAATTTTGTTTACAAAAACACAAAAACAAAAATGTTAAAAAAAAATCCACGAGCAGGATTTGAAACTGCACCCTTCAGACATACCGGATCAGTTGCGCTTCCAATTGAGCTATCGTGGTTCTAACCAGCCCGCCGAAATTATTCAACACTATTTACCTTTTTAATTTGAAAGCCAAAGGCGCCAATTCAATGTCAACAACTACCGTAATTAACATCTTATCATAATATTTTTACATAAATACTAAAGATCAGTTAAGAAGTAGGCTAGCTATTTATGTTATGTTATATAAATGTTTTCGTTTTGTTTATATAATTTTAACGCAAATTTTGTTGCGAAACAAATAACAAAAACACAAATGTTGATAAAATTTCTACGAGCAGGATTTGAACCTGCACTCTTCTGACATACCGGGTCAGGTGCTCTTCCAATTACATACACTCGTACAATTTTTATACGAGTTACTTATGTTTTTTTTACACCTTACATAGGTAAATACTTAAATACTTTAAATACTTAATACGAAACAAAATTAGTTAAATCACTCGCTTTACACATTCCAAGACTTTTCCTAACAATTCTTGTGTAGGTAAATAAAATGTAATTACGGCTTATCTACTATCGATGAACACATGCCAAAGGTCAAGTTGGCATTTATCACAGTTTGTGTAAATAATGTGCTCTACAATATACAAAGTGTCGGGATTCGCCGCAGTCGCCGCAGGACCGGGATGGTTGGCGCTTTTTAGGGGAGGCTTACATTCAGCAGTGGACGGCAATAGGCTGAAGAGAGTACAGAATAGTACCATTTTTGTATCCTTGTTGTCCTAGTATGGAAACCGCTGTTGGTAACTGCTAATTTTGGCATGTACTTGTTTTTTGTAAATATTAATCATCATCTAATCTAGACTATCACTCATTTTATGTCCCCACTTCCCTACGAATGAATAGGGAGAAGGGGCCATAAACGGCCCAGTGCTGATTGGTGTTTGTTTGACTGCTAACGCAGCCGGGACCAACGGCTTTACGTGCCTTCCGAAGCATGGAAGAAGGAAGTCCTTCGCAGACCTTCCTTATAGCAATATGCAGCGGTTTGCGAAGGTGTCATAAAACTGTTTTATGTTTTTATTTCACACATGTTTTTAAGTCGACCGTTTAAATTATCTAGCTATAACTGTCCATAGACCATAACTGTCCTAGTTGCAATTGTTAGTCATGTGAGAAACTGTCAAGCAATTTAGTTCGTCATGACTATTTATATTCTTGTTTCTGAAGGCACGTAAAATTCAAATTCAAATTCAAATTATTTATTCACTAAAATACACTAACTAAAGTAAACTAACAACCACCGATTCGCGCCGGTGGTTGTAATGGTTTATGGCCGGTTCTCCATGTCTCCATAAATAACATGAACGGGTGGTCAATATTTATTATACGAATCTAAAGAAGATAATAATATATATATTTTTTTAGAGGCTTTTACCCGGTGTTTTCGGGTATGTCAGCCCCATCGCACCCTAACCTTACAATATACAAACTTTAGGTTAAAAAAAGAGGAAGGGATCATGGTTGTAAAAAGATACTAATGAATTTTTTAAACACCGCCGATTGCGGGTCTGCGTCTGCGAGTATAGACATGAACTTTCCTACATCACATCGATTTATGTTATATTTCTGCAACAACGATTCCCTCGCTCTTGGTGTTTGATACATTCTAGAAACATGTGCTGGACCTCGTCAGCAGTGCCACAAGTTTCGCAATTAGGAGATTCTAATTTTCTCATAAGGCAACCGTGATAATGTCCTGAACGGAGTCACATTACATTTTATTTTAAATTTCTGAGTTAGAGAGGGCATTTTAATCTGCTGATTACAATTTTCTGAGTTAGAGGGCAATCATTTCTGATTCCGAACCTCCAAAAATTGCCGATTAATGACGGAAATACAACGTTGACGTAACGTTATGGTACAGACGCGTGCGATCATAACATTTGTGTCATAAAAGATAAGCTAGAAAAATTAAAGGATGAAAAACTAGTCATAAAAACACTTGCCTAGCTACATCTATCAAGCCAGTCTTTCATATACACACATACAAAAAAAAAGCGTTGATTATGGCTTTTTTGCTGTGTCTCGGTTTCATATTATAAGTCACTTAGCTAATATTCAATAGGTCTATGAAGTCATTAGTCAATATAAAAAGAACCAATCAGAGAACATAATAAAAAACATTTAAGTATACCAAATTGTATGGCTGTAACTTTTTGCGGTTAGCTAATGAAACAATTGGGAGCTCGATAGCGAAGCGGTGCTCGTGCGGGATCGTATTGCGATCTTGTAAGTGAATTAACTTTCGTGTCAGGTCTCCGGATGGGCCGTATAGATGATTGGGGGGAAGGAAGCGGTGGTTTGCCCGCCTCATTCCTCCTTAGGTGAGGAAGCGTGAACCCTTAACCGATTGCCTCAGACGTTTGAAGCACACCCAGACTTCCTCGGGTGTGCTTACTCTGGCGGGCTGTTGCTGAAGTGAACGCCGGGAAGAACGCCTGACGGTGGTCACGGTTAACCCTTGCAACAATATTTAGAAATAGTACAGTGATTTTTAATGGGTATGCCCTCCTTCCTCCCGAATCTCTGTCGAGGCGAGAGCCGACGGGGAGAGCCCCACATTACCATCCGTGTTTCCGAGGCGTGGTGGTACGGGCCAGTGTTTTCTACTGGTTTATTATTTATTTTATTGTTTGTTTAAAAAAGAGTCTCCGGATAGGTGGCCAAATTTAATACTTCATGCTTATTGAGCCGGTTGCTGTCGTAAATTAGCAGAAGTTAAAACCACCAATCAACAATTAAAATTATATTTATGTGCTAATACACATTGATCGCTGTTATAAATTATTGTTGAATATAACATTGTTAATAAGTGTTGAGAACTTAATTTGTTTGTTTGAACATTTAAGTTGTTTGTTTGCTATTTTCGTAATGCTGGTGATACCTGCGATAAAAAAGTTTTTAAGAAATTATAAGATGCCTTGAACTTTATCTTTTCTCAGTTAGCTGTTTGCCATTACTTCCTAGAATTTGATCCTTATTTAGAGACACTCATTATTTTTCCAATCGATGCTTTCAATTACGTGTAGTGAAAAGTGTGGCAAATATTTTTACATAATTTTCTGACAGGCGTGACAGACATCATTCAATTGAATATGAAAATGCTAATACTGCGATTCTAAAAGGTGCCAATATCCTCAACCCTCAGAATAATAAATATTGTTCTGAGGTAAGACCAGACAATAATAGAATATTAAACGTAAATTGAAGAATAATCTTAATAAACCCATTTTAAAATTTCATACTGGTAAATACATGTTTAAAAAAATTAAATTATGAATGCGTTATTGACACATTAATAATAGTCCTGTTGACCCATCGAAAAAGGCTATACACATTAGTTAATGGTTTGTAATTGGTTCACAAAAGAGAAAATAATTGCTGCAAACTCTTACTTTTATTTGCAAACTAAGTCGTACATAGATCGTGTTTACAATGTTAATTATAGTGTCCTTATTACTCTCCAAGCTGTCTCATTCAATCCACATTAATTAATTCACAGTCCACATTAAGTCAAGCATTAAATTATAATATTTTATTATTTAGATCACCAAACGTGTAAATCGCTAGGTATGGTAGCTATGATTTAACAACGGTATGTTGCATTCATCTCGAGCATCTATCCGTTCGGCTTATGACGCTTTCACAATCTTATATTTGAAAAAAAGAAAGAAAGAAAAACATTTATAAGCAACACACACACATACACACAAGGGAAAACCAATAAAAACAAAAAAATAATAAAAAAGAAAATAAAAATTGTAAAGTTAATGGCCCTGTCTCAGCATTAGCTTCTGTGTCATTCGTGGATGTTCAGAATGACACAGCAGCGCTGTTATTCTGCTATATTTATCCCTAAACTAAAATTAGCACTTGTAAAAAGACGACTAGACTTACTCCACCTGTCGAGACCCCTGCCTCGACTCCCCCACTCTTGCCTGACGCTAGCCATCTTGTTCAGTGCTATTTTACATAATATATCTCGTTGGGTAGTGGCATTAGTGGTCGACATTTTTTACCTTGAGCTACTGATTTTTGAATTTTGCAACACTTGAACATACCAACTGCTGTCTTTCAAATTTCAATTAAATTTTACGCAACTTTTGGCAACGATATATATATATATATATATATATATATATATATATATATATATATATATATATATATATATACTCGTACTACTCGTATTTATTAAAGATGAATTCCTATATTTTATTTAGATAACGAAGAGTTCGGTAGTTAGCTACCGAACTGTTCTCCAATGTACTTTTTACGTACCGAATTTGGACCTTATTGACGGCATATATTGCATTTTTCTTTGCCTTCTAAAGTGTTTCTTTAATATATCTCGTACCTATATGCTTGCTAACTCGTACTATTACAGGAGGGTTCCAAAAACGTAACTTTGTTTTTTTAACTGTTTAAATAAAAAAAACTTTTGAATTATTATTTAGTACTTCTTTGTTAGTCATTTTGAGTGCCATCTTTATATATATATAAATCTTCTGTGCGTGTGTATGTCACTGAACTCCTTCTAAACCGCTGGACACCGATTTGGATGAAATATTTTGTGTGTGTTCAAGTGGATTCGAGAATAGTTCAGATTTACAATTGGTAGGTGGCGCTGCTATAGGGGTCCATCATGGGATACGGGTGTTCTAAGGCGGACGAATGATTTGTTTGGTTTGGTGTCATGGAAACTGTCAAAGTGGTACAAAGTCCGCCGGTCAGCTAGTTTTCCATAATATATTGCGTGCCTACCTGTGCGTATGCTTGCTAACTCGAGGTAATTTTAAAGGTAAATGTCAAATACGCAACTTCGATTTTCAAATTGAAACTTGAACATTTTTGGCGGTTTCGTTCGAACTTCCTTATTAGTGACGTCCACAAAACAGGTTTAACTACAATAAGAAGTAATCACCCCATCACCTTGAACCTGGCTGGTTTATTAAATAACTGGTTGGACTTGTATTGGCTTTTACACATGTTTCACTTCCAATAAGGGAAATGAAAGTCTGTTCATAAAAAAGGCACTTACGCGAAGAAGAAGCAACTGAACATTTGTTTGTTTTATTAATTAATTGAAACTAACATTTTTTATTAAAATGAACACTTAATATACTGTAATTATTTTAAATAAAGCGAAAACAATGTTTTTTTCTGATATACTCGTATATATAGAAAACGTATTAAGTATTAGTAACCATAAATAGCTAGCCTACTTCTTAACTGATCTTTAGTATTTGTAAAAATATTATGATCAGATGTTAATGACGGTAGTTGTTGACATTGAATTGGCGCCTTTGGCTTTCAAAGTAAAAAAGTAAATAGTGTTGAATAATTTCGGCGGGCTGGTTAGAACCACGATAGCTCAGTTGGAAGAGCACCTGATCCGGTATGTCAGAAAGGTGCAGGTTCAAATCCTGCTCGTGGAAATTTTTTCAACATTTGTGTTTTTGTAATTTGTTTCGCAACAAAATTTGCGTTAAAATTATAAAAACAAAACAAAACATTTTATAAATAGCTTGCCTACTTCTTAACTGATCTTTAGTATTTGTAAAAATATTATGATCGGGTGTTAATGACGGTAATTATTGACATTGAATTGGCGCCTTTGGCTTTCAAAGTAAAAAGTAAATAGTGTTGAATAATTTCGGCGGGCTGGTTAGAACCACGATAGCTCAATTGGAAGAGCACCTGACCCGGTATGTCAGAAGGGTGCAGGTTCAAATCCTGCTCGTGGAAATTTTTTCAACATTGTATTATTTTTTAACTAGAACCTTTCTAGAGAATTTAGTAAAAAAGAAAAGAAAACACCGCCCTAACTTTCGTCTCGGAATTTTTAAAAGTTACGAGTATAACACACACCGTATAATTATTAAATCTTATATACTTACTTACTATAGTTTATATTATAATATTATTTAAAATTAACCTAATTATAATTTATTACAAATTCAAACCTTTCAACAAGACGTGTCAAACGGCGATCTTCATAATAAGAAAGTTCTTCTTCTAAAGATATTAATAAATTATGTCCATATTTATCATCATCACCCTCATTTTGTGTCCCCACAGCTGGGGCACGAGCCTTCCCCTATTGATGGAAGCACCACGCAGGCCCAGTGCGGATTGGCGTCTTATATATTTAAATATAAATTAATGTTTGTTATAAACGTAACAGACCGCGGTGAAGATGACGTGACTAACTGAATTACTGATGAAAGAGACTCAGTCTTTTAAGGCTTTTAATAAAGACTCACCTTATTTTTACGACGCCTCACGACTGACTCAGGTTTTTAGTCCCCAACCTTTAGTCATAAGTCTAGTCTTTTTAGTCGAAGTCTTTTAACGTAAAAGGCTGAGCAGTTACTTCGCCACACCTTGAACAGCCACCGCCTGTGGAATCGATAGGCGTAGGCGTGTGTGGATGCAACTAGTGCTTTGCTTGCCTGGAGAATAAGTATTCTCCAGGCAAGCAAAAGTAAACCTTCAATTATTAATATACAATGTAATTTTTTACTTTTTTCGTCACTGTGTGCAGATTTACTAAGAGTTTTAAGAGCATTTTAATATTTTTTTGTGACTATATAAAGCAATTTCAACCTAAAGAGTTTTTAATTACAATTATCACGCTTTGCTTAACTAAATATTTTCCCTTTACTTTGTTTAAAGCGACGAGACCGCCAAATAGTAGGAATGGTCTAAGTTATTCTTAATTGTATAGCAATACAATAAATAATTATTGTATTGCTATACCATTAAGGTACATTTAAGAATCTTATTATAAACTGTATAACAACTAAAGTTACCGTGTTAAACACGTATAATTATTTTTTAAATAACTATACGAGTATATTTTATGAGTTGTGTTTCTCCTTACCTTCTTTGAATTTATAAATCCGAATATGTCACTGCACTCCAACTTATCTAGGACAACTTCCAGCCGTGCCCTTCTGTTCAAACCTAGGACACAATCGCCTTTCAAATCTATAGTTTTTTATACGATTGCACAAAATACCGAAACTATTCGATTTTTAGATCAAGATGTACGATACACATCGAGCACAAGATAAAGAGTTTTCTTTCATGTTATCACCCGCCAAAATCACTGTCGCTATAAATCAATACAATAAAAGAAAGAAACAGACTAAAATTTAAAAAAAATCATTTGGTGTTCCTTTTTTATTTGAAAAGAGTTCGACTCACTATTATTTTACTTTTTACTTTAAGACACGCGCAGCCTTTAAAGGAAGATTTATTTTTTGTTTTAAAGATATTTTTTATCGGTAGATTTAAATCCAGCGAAGTTTATATTGTGTCGCGTAACAACACCGTTTGCGCGCGATGTGCGTGCGCA
Source organism: Eudonia truncicolella (assembly GCA_949315975.1). Classification (NCBI taxonomy): domain Eukaryota; kingdom Metazoa; phylum Arthropoda; class Insecta; order Lepidoptera; family Crambidae; genus Eudonia; species Eudonia truncicolella. Next base: position 2,377,546 of record OX438839.1, read on the forward strand.
GAGCGAGTAGCCGCGGCATACGATGCATTGTCGGTATGCCTCAGCCCGGCCGATGACTCAGTGGTCTGGTCCAAGGCGAGAGCGCGAGCGGTGTACAAATATGCATATTTCTATAATAACAATATTATGATCTATCTACAACTTTGATATGTTTATATAAGGTTTATATAGACTGTAATCTTCGTGATTATACTTAGGTGTATTCGACATACGAAATATATTACAAACAAAGCTAAAAATAACTAAAAGTAAAAAAAACGAATCAGACAGATCAAAAACATAAACTTATAATCTCGCAAGTATTGCCCATACTGTATGATTGTTTCACTCGATATTTAATAGTTTTTACTGTTAGCAGATCATGTTAGTATTTAATTTAGTAATTTAGATCAGACGGAAATATTTATCATCACAACCGTAACACATAGTGCCAGATTGCAATTGTAACTTTATATTCTTCATCATCATCATCATCATAATCTCAGCCCGTAAGCACCCACTGCTGGGTATTTTTTAAGTAACTATAGTACTTATTACGTTTATTCATAGTTAAATAGAAAATTAATTTTTTCCTTAAAATTACGAAAACATGTGCTCTGTACCAATTCTGTTACAACTTTATACCGTGTTTTAACCTAACCAATGACTATTGTATTAAAAAAAGTTCCATCAAGACCTGACTTTGTCTAATTCGTTTTTTTTCTTTTCCAATGGTTTCTTCTTTCTCTTACGTGTACTTACTGACTGTAAATCGTATGATGCTGCGTTGTCTTTAAGCTGCACTAGTTGGGTCTCCTCGCGTCTGGACTTCATGCGCCAACTATAAAAAATATTTCGTTATTTTTTCCAAAAATTAATGCTATTGCAACTTAAAAAGAAGGGCATGAATAAATTTCATAAAAGTCAACCATGAGGAGCTCGATGGCGCAGTGGTTAACGCGCCCGGTCTGCGATTGCTAAGGTTAAGCAACTTTCGCATAGGCTGGTCATCGGATGGGTGACCAAAAATTTATCATCTACTTCGTCTTCTTCTTCGTTTATTTATCAGCTTCTCCGTGCTTCGGAAGGCACTTAAAGCCGTTGGTCCCGGCTGCATTAGCAGTCGTTAACAACCACCAATCCGCACTGGGCCCGCGTGATGGTTTATGGCCTGTTCTCTTTATCCATCCATAAGTAAGGCTCGTGCCCCAGCTGTGGGGATATAAAATGAGCTGATGATGATGATGAATCATGAAAAAATTGCGTTAAATACTTTAACACATAGTGACGTCACTTTCTATGACTTGTACCACCGCCCCCATTCGAATCGATCAAAGAATATCTTGGGCGGTGTAAAAAATAACTTGCTTCACAACACCGAGCGCCATAAGCTAATATCTAAACTGAACTGACTTCAAAACAACGTTTTCGGGAAATAAAAATGTAAACAAATAAAGCTACACGTTTGGTAAATTATTTCCCTCTACCAGTACCTAGATAAGACTTAACAATGAAATAATGAAAACCTCATAGAAATGAATCGAAATGCTGATCAAAAATCGAATGTGAATTAGGCAGACGCCAGCACATATACCTATCCAAAACTGTCAAATTCTTCAATAGATTTCAACCATATCGTTAAATCATAAAGTTCAAAGTCTATTGAGGAAATTTTACAGTTTGTGGTAGGTTGATGTGCAGGCGTGTGTACATTACATAGTTGTAGTTACCGATATCTTAAATAACCGGATTACTGTATGTTATATTTTGCAAAGACAAACTACTATGGTACTTACGTCTAATTTGTCACGCATTAATTCGCAGTAGAATTAAGTTTTAGTATCGCCATAATTTTCGCCATATTTTTAAAAATATGTTTGATAAATTCATTGCTTTCTTCCAACTATTAGAGATAAGATAGTCCGTTTCATAGTAGTTGTGGTAATACCAGCGGCCTTATCATCAGTGAAATATCAAGACCAAGCCATACGCCGTTTGTTTTACCAAAAACTAACCAGTTAGTGTTGACCAGTAGGCATTAAAATTTGAATCCGTCTTACCCGGCTAGAGTAGCATTTAATCTATGTATTTTTTTATCAAATTATGTTATAACTTATGAGTATTAAAATAACTCATGTGAAAAAAGTGTTGCTTTGGTATACAACTTATATAAGTAGTATACATACATACTCTCACATCCTTCTCGAATAAATAATCAGCAATTTTGAGTAAACTCGCCGTTAGTGACCTCGACGCCACATTTAGCATATCAAAGTAATGAACGTTTGAAATATTATCTTCCTATAAATATTATAGGAAGGTAATTATTTCAAAATGTTAGTGTGTCTCTGGCTTTGACTAACATATTGTTTGTTATGTGTCGATGAACATATGCGCACTTTATTGTGTAGATGTATTTTATGATGTATATTAATGAGTATTTTGTGCCTTTGTTCACATTTCTTAGGGTTCCGAAGTTAAACCAAGAACCCTTAAAGTTCCCCTCAAGTTGTAATTGAGAATAAAATATGTTTGTAGGCTAATTAAGTTTGAATGATATTTGAAATTATTTAAAAATCTCATCATCTCAATGGTAAAAAGCGGAAAGATAAATGGATTTATTATTTATTAATGGTAATGCTAATATAATAACAAGTTTGCCTTAAACTAATAATGAAATAAATTTATCAGCCAAGTCACGAAATCTAGCTATAATCTATAATCTAGCTCTAATCTAATCTAACTCTTCAAGTAATTAGAAAACAAAAAAACGAAACTAACAAATTATTAGAGTTTGTAATAATTCGACATTGTGTATTTCAAAAAAGAGAAAAAGTTTCAATAATAACAGTTTTTCTTTCGGTGCCTATAGAAACTACTTACATAATAATGTTGTGTACGGTAGAATAATAACAATTAAGTATTAAATTTGTCTATGGATCTGCTCACTGCGCAAGTCCCGCGCACTTGGCCGGTATTGTGGTAATCACGAGCTGACCGACTTACCCGCACGCATCCGTCAGCCATTCAACATTCGTATTGTTGGAAACCTAAATCGTGCCATTGTCTCGCTCACTACAGTATTTTACTGGCTAATAATGAGTCCCATTATCAACGTGACTTCGGAGTCATCAGCCTCAGGGCATGGGAGAGTTGACAAGTTTGAAAGCAATAGAATACGACAGAGTCTGTCATCTAATATTATATTATGTAGTTAGGTCTACACATTATTGTCATTAGCTTGTAAATGTCCCACGGCTGGGCTCAGGATTTACAGCTAGTGGGGAGACCAGGCCATAGCCCACAATACCACGCTGCACGCTGGCCCAATGCGGGTTCATTATCATCATCAGCTCCATTTTATGTCCCCACTGCTGGGGCACGTGCCTTCTCTATAGATGGATAGGGAGAATTGGCTATTAACCACTACGCAGCCCCATTGCGTGTTAGTGGTTGTTAACGACTGCTAGTGCAGCCAACGGCATTACGTGCCTTCCAAAGCACAGAGGAGCTCGATGCGACAAATTTTTGGTCACTTATCCGATGACCGGCCTTTGCGAAAGTTTAACCTCAGCACTATCAACTAACAACGGCTTTACGTGCCTTCCAAATCACAGAGGAGCTAGATGCGAAAAATTTTTGGTCACTTATCCGATGACCGGCCTTTGCGAAAGTTTAACCTCAGCACTATCAACTAACAACGGCATTACGTGCCTTCCAAAGCACAGAGGAGCTCGATGCGACAAATTTTTGGTCACTTATCCGATGACCGGCCTTTGCGAAAGTTTAACCTCAGCACTATCAACTAACAACGGCTTTACGTGCCTTCCAAATCACAGAGGAGCTAGATGCGAAAAATTTTTGGTCACTTATCCGATGACCGGCCTTTGCGAAAGTTTAACCTCAGCACTATCAACTAACAACGGCTTTACGTGCCTTCCAAATCACAGAGGAGCTAGATGCGAAAAATTTTTGGTCACTTATCCGATGACCGGCCTTTGCGAAAGTTTAACCTCAGCACTCGCAGACTGAGCGCGTTAACCAATGCGCCATCGAGCTCCTCAAGGGTTGGTGAGCTTGAACTATCATTAATTTGATCCCTTCGAACGACAGATACGTGCCTTACCAAGCACGATGGAGGGTAGTGGCTCCAAAGTTCGACACGGTTTTCGTCGCCAAAAAATAACACATATTTTCATTGAATTTTTACGGGAAGACCACTAGGAAGCAGGTGGACTGTATTCAGTTGTCGCTAAAGATTAAAATCAGTCGCTGACTCCGGTCACTCGTTACTCAGCATTGCTCAAGTTGCCGATTCTAGACCTACTCTTTGGCCCTTGGTGTCGCAAGGGCCCATGGGCCATGGTGGCCGTGGCGGCCGCATCAGGCGGGCGGTGTAATCGATTGCCGGCGAAAAATAATAAAAAAAGTGTACAGTTATTGTCATTAAATATCTGTTGTATCGTCACTACATAGTATAAAACAAAGTTGTCTGTCTGTCCCTATGTACGTATACTTAGATCTTTAAAACTACGAAACGGATTTTGATGCGGTTTTTTTTAATAGATAGAGTGATTCAAGAGGAAGGTTTATATGTATAAACACATGTATAATATAGTGGAGAAATACTGATAATCTTAGAGGTTTACACCCGTGCGAAGCCGAGGCGCTATTTTTGTGAGTGTCCCAGTGGATTCGAGAATGGTTTAGATTTACAATTAGACCCGGTAGGTGGCGCTGCTATCGGTTTTTCATGCCCAAATGTTCATGTATAATACTATGGATATTTCCTATCAAAATGTTTAGTTCTTCTGAATGAAAACATTTTTTTTAACTTTTTTTTATCATTTGTTCGGCAACTACCGTCGTAGGGCGTCCCGAGTGCGGGTCGTCTTTAGTTGAAGTTCTTCCTCTCTTATACTCGGCACACCACCGCGCAACCGTAGAATACGGAGGAGCATCAACCCCTAATGTTCCTTGCAAGTCTAGATTTACTTGCTCAGTAATTTTTTTCAGGCAAATATATTTCATTACGGCGCAATCTTCAATTTACCTTTTTGCGTACCACGCTCCGACACGACGAAAACAAATGACTTCTATTTTTAAAAATTAAGAAAAGTAAATCATTAATTTTTATTTTTTTATTTTATCAAATGCTTTATGCTTTACCAGGCAGTATTAACTTTTTTGTTGTTCAAGGAGTTTATGTGCCATTATTATTTTTTATTGAATACCCCTCGTAACATTACACTTTTTATTGTAACTTTCTGTGCCTGATAAGTTCCTAGCAGCACGGTAATGGTAAGATAAGCTCTAGTAGGCACCTCACCTTTAGCATTCACCTTCAGTGGATCACACAACTCCTTCATACTGTCCCACTGCTGGGCAAAGGTCTCCATCATTGAAATCAAGTCATCACTACAATTGATGGGTATTGGCTTACTCACCACGCTTGCCAAGTGCAGGTTGGTGATCACAAACCCGGGCTATGCATTCGAAACTTCCGAAACACACTTTGCCCGACCTGGGAATTGAACCCGGCACCTTCGGGTATCGGGCCAAGCGCTTTGCCACTCGGCCACCGAGGCGAGAACTCCTTCATAATTCACATTAATTCATCTTCGTTGATTATGTCTATTACAATCACATTTTGTCGGCTGTCAGTCTACAAACACGGTAAACGTTATGTATGACGTTACTGCTACGATACCCGAAAACACTAGCAGTTAATTAAGTTTACTTGTTAGAAAATCTTAAAAAAACTTGCGAATAACAGTCCAACCCACGCCCTTTGAAATTGGGGCGCCTTCTCTCCGAATTGAGTCTCAATAGCTCTTTAGCTTTTCAAAGTGTTATAAAATTTACGATTTAATTGCAGTATTATAAAAAAAATATAAATTTTATTGAGCTTGTGAGGTTCCCGCCTTCGTTAGTTTTTAATAGCTTTTACAGTTTAACAAAATGTGTGAAGAGGTTAATTGCGGATCGGCAAGGTGTGGACGGCTGGTGAGCCACAGTAGCCTTCGCATCTGGACTCCACTTCTACTTATCAAGACCTCAATTTCTTTTATTTTAAATTGTGGACGTTTCCCATAACTCTAATGTCAAAATCAGGCTACCGAAACTATCAACATTACAAAAACACAAATGTTGAAAAAATTTCCACGGGCAGGATTTGAACCTGCACACTTCTGACATACCGGGTCAGGTGCTCTTCCAATTGAGCTATCGTGGTTCTAACCAGCCCGCCGAAATTATTCAACACTATTTACTTTTTTTACTTTGAAAGTCAAAGACGCCAATTCAATGTCATGTCGTGGAAATTTTTTCAACATTTGTGTTTTTGTAATTGGTTTCGCAACAAAATTTGCGTTAAAAATTATATAAACAAAACAAATACATTTTGTAAATAGCTTGCCTACTACTTCTTAACTGATCTTTAGTATTTGTAACATATTCATATTCATCATAATATTTTTATGATCAAATGTTAATGACGGTAGTTGTTGACATAATTGATAATTAAATATTCATAAAATTTTATTTTTACAAGTTAAAAGTTCGTTGATTCAATTACTTGTTTTATATGAAACATAACATAACTACATTAAAGAAAAAAAAAATTAAGATAACTAAAGACATAAAATTTTATAAAATACAGTGAAAAAATTAAACGCCCACCCGACCCAGCCAGGAATCGAACCTGGGTCTTCCGCAATCCGGGCGGCTGCACTGACCGCTATGCTACCGGGAAGGCTGACGTAAGCGCTGAATTTTGTCACTGCTATTTTAATAATTTTGAGTGCTTTTAAGCGGCACTAGCGCCATCTATCCAAACGGTTGTTGCAACCGATGGCCATGCAGATTCATCTTTGCAGATGAAATACCACAAATTTGATAACACAACGCTATAGTAAATTTTTACTTTTTTTTTTTTTTTTTCCGCCCGGATTGCTGACGACCCAGGTTCGATTCCTGGCTGGGTCGGGTGGGCGTTTAATTTTTTCACTGTATTTTATAAAATTTTATGTATATTTAATTTAGCTTCAGTGCAGAATTAGCACTTGAAAATGTAATAATTGATAATATGTATGGCTTCATACAAATTTCTGCCGCTAAACGTCATCTTTTTTACACTTTTTGTGCGGCTTGCGCTCTTTGTTATCCTGGTTCGGCGTGTGCCTGTTTGAAGAGTATGAGATCCGGTAAACTTACGGGCATCGTGACATAATAACTAGGGCCTCACGCTCGGCAACGCGCAAGCAATATCGATCACTTCGGGCGAAAGCGGATTTTATAGTTTATTTTAAAAGATATTCTTGAACTGTGGGCTCATTTGAACGGTCCTAAGAATGCTGGCAACATTACCTTATTACATTGTTAAGTTAATACGCTGCTGGCTTGTAGAGCACTTAATTGTTTAAGCCTTGCCTCCGGCTCCCATGGACCTATGTCTTCACTCCACAGCAAATTTATATATAATGGTGGTAGCTAGCCAGGCGAACTTAGAACTATAACACAACAAGCCCTACAATCAATTAGCGATTCCCCAACTATGTGTACGTGTTTTAACTCTAAACAGTGCACGCTCTAAAATAGTAGGTAGGTAAGTTTTTTCAATTTTCTTTTTCTCTACAAATTTCATTTATTTATTCGTGTAGCACGTCACGTTATATTTAACACACAGATCGTGGTCATCGGCCTCTCAGTGGACGAGATCACAAAACAAGTAGACACAGTAGGTGAGCTTATTAAATACCGCGCTCGAGCACACATGGAACTTCTCACGGATACGGATCTCGGAACAGCTCGGAACAGTCCGTGCGCAGTTGTCGCGAGATTCCGCGTCCGTGGGAGGTTGTCTATGTGTGCGTTGCTCGAGCGCGTTTGTGTGAAGCGTACCTTCTGCAGTCCTTATTTTGTGCTGAGAGCTTTCCGATCGCAACCGGTAATCTAATGACATCTTCCGAAAAGAGTTTAATTTTTAAATTAAGCGGCCATGTGACATTCTAAAAGCCTACTAGATATATTTTCTAAAAAAAGTATAACTTATTGTAGAAAGTTGGTGATGCGGACTATATGTTTTTTTAGCTTGTTGTGGCTTGTTAATAGAAACTTCTTTATAAGGTCTTGTCAGTTTATTAACTTGTCACAGTATAAAACAATTTTATGAATACTAAATCAACCGGTATGGCGATATCTGGCGATCCGGACCAATATACGGACCATAAATCCCAAGTCAGGCAAAGTGTGTTAGAAATTTACCTAACTGAATTTTTGATGAATATTCCGGATTTGTGATCACCCACACACATTGACTTCAAGGCTGGAGGCCTTTGCTCAACAGCAAGCAATACTTAGTTTTAAGCAGCAGTGAGTACGTATAGTTTTTTAATGTATAACGTCTTTCCGCTCGCCTTCTATATATACAATTTGTGGGAGTGATTTCGTAGAAATGTGACGGAAGTAGGTCGTAACAATGCGATAGAAGTAGGTAAGCGCGCCATTTTAAAAATTTAAAATCGATATTATGAGCAAGACATATTATTATTATATGTGACATATTGTGTCATCATTTCTTTCTTTCTTTTAGTTGATGGCTTCGTGCGATTAGCACATTTAGCCAGTGTCAAAGTATTATTTCTTACAAGTAATACATAAATATACAATATTTCCTTCCAGTCAGTATGATGATGATTGATGAATGATAATAAAAATGAGAAGTGAGAAATGATATACCCCCCAACCCCTCGAGTATCTCAGTAAAGATGTGGGGCTTTACTAATTCCTCGGGCGGACTTCTTGAGAGAATTTGAAAAGTAAAGTTGCACTGTTTTGTTTCATTTCCCAACACTTATGCACACTTACGAACACTTAACGGTTAATAATCCACCATTATTTCACATTAATATTCGACATAACACAAATTTTTGAAAATAAAACAAAACCGCAGACATGACTCTTCACTTTCCCGCCAAGAACCTCCTGTCATCATTTTGATATGTCAAATGTGTTCTAATGAGTATTTACTGCATTCTCTTTATGATTTGTAAAAAAATATACGTCATTGTTAATTCTATGTTCTATTTTCTATTGTAATATTGATTTCAACCATTTCGTGTGTAATAGACTTTTAAACTATATTAATAAATATTTACTGTTGATAATAAGTCTCAATAAAGTGCAGATCATTGATAACAAATCCAAGTAGTATTTACTGCATTCTCTTTATGATTTGTAATTTGTAAAAATATACGTCATTGTTAATTCTATATTCCATTTTTTTTTTTTAAGTTTAGTTTGTTCCTTAAGGAACCGGCTAAGGTCATAGACCATGCTGCCATGTCATTAGTTTCTTAATTTCATTGTAATACATATATAAACAATATTGATGATGATGAATGATAATAGAAATGGGAAGTGAGAAATGATATTACCCCCCAACCCCTCGAGTATCTCAGTAAAGATGTGGGGCTTTACTAAGTCCTCACGCAGACTTCTTGTGAGAATTTGAAAAGTAACATTGCACTGTTTTGTTTCATTTCCCAACACTCATGCACACTCACAAACACTTAACGATTAATAATCCACCATTATTTCACATTAATATTCGACATAACACAAATTTTAGAAAATAAAACAAAACCGCAGACATGACTCTTTACTTTCCCGCCAAGAAGTCTATTCCATTTTCTATTAAAATATTGATTTCAAAAGGTGAGGTGTCAAACGTTACACATCACATGCGACCACTGTAAGGCTCGTTCGTTTTTTTAACTATAACAACGGGGTTGCGCTTGACCTTTATTTTGCCTGATGGTAATAATATTGAGTTACAAGATAAAATTCATAGCATTGTGAATGCAAAATTCAAAAAATAATAAAGATAATTAAAAATGGTATACTTACCTTTGTATTGAAGGGAATAATACTATAAGGGTTGAAAATGAAACCGCTAGTAGCTTCTTTGTTCGTAATAGGTGACAACTTTATTGTCAAAGCATATGGCCTATATATGCTATTTATTGATACACTTCGATAGCGCGATTCAGACAAATTACGAACCGCGCCATCCAGTAATATATATTAAAACTAACATAACGTTCGTCTTTAACAATAATCATCATCATCATCATCATCATCATCAGCTCATTTATGTCCCCACTGCTGGGGCACGAGCCTTCCCTATGGAAGCATAGGGAGAACGGGCCATAAACCACCGCGCGGGCCCAGTGCGGTGCGGTGGTTGTTAACGACTGCTAATGCAGCCGGGACCAAAGACTTAACGTGCCTTTTGAAGCACGGAGGAGCACGAGATAATACATTTTTGGTCACCCATCCGATGACCGGCCTTTGCGAAAGTTGCTTAATCTCAGCACTCGCAGATCGGGTGCGTTAACCACTGCGCCATCGAGCTCCTAACAATAATACTATATCTAAAACGATTTTAACGTTTTGTTTTACGTAGTTTTGTTTTTACTTACATGTGAAAGATAATGTTAATTTTATTTTATGAGTAAAAATCAGTAGATGTTCCCTCTAATTCCGTAGATAAATTAAACCTGTCGATTGGTAGTACTACCACTTACTCAAGTGTTATACTACAGCAAAATACTTTAATGTCAAGGTTCTAAGGTTGCTGCTGCTGAACCATGAAGACCTTGGTTTGCAAATTGACAGCAAACTCAGTTGGTCTTCTCAAGTCACCGAAGTAAGCCGGAAAGTCACCGCTGCGCTACGTTCTCTCTACAGGCTTAAGAACTTCCTGCCTCACAAAACCAAAGTTTCGCTCGTACAATCCCTTATTCTCCCAATTATTGATTATGCTGATGTTTGCTATCCCGATTTAAATAAGGACCTTCTTAATAAATTGGATTGTCTTCTCAATAACTCAATACGCTTTATTTTTGGTTACGCAAATACGACCATATATCTTCCTATCGTCTTCAGCTTAAAGCTTAAATCCCGTAACGTTGTAAGTCCAGAACTCTAACAACTCTATTTTCTATTCTAAATGATTCTAATTCTCCTTCTTACTTAAAATGTAGTTTCAGTTTCCTTAGCTCTACTCATGCCCGCCAACTTCGCTCATCAAATAATCACCTTCTCGCCACTCCTTTGCATCATTCAGGATTCGTTGCAAATTCTTTCACGGTTCAGGCCATTCAATTATGGAACGCTCTCCCCGAAAAAGTTAGACAAGCTCCAAGTAAAATGGTCTTTAAAACAATGGTAAACTGTTTCTACAGGAATCAACACCCACGTAAGAGATTCCCATCATCTTTTCTTCTGTTATGTTTAAGTATGTTCATGTAGTCTATTTTTATTTAAGTTTTTTTTTATGGTATGTATATTATATTATTATCACTTAAACACAAATGTTGAAAAAAATTCCACGAGCAGGATTTGAACCTGCACCCTTCTGACATACCGGGTCAGGTGCTCTTCCAATTGAGCTATCGTGGTTCTAACCAGCCCGCCGAAATTATTCAACACTATTTACTTTTTACTTTGAAAGCCAAAGGCACCCATTCAATGTCAACAACTACCGTCATTAACACCCGATCATAATATTTTTACAAATACTAAAGATCAGTTAAGAAGTAGGCAAGCTATTTATAAAATGTTTTGTTTTGTTTATATAATTTTAACGCAAATTTTATTGCGAAACAACAATTACAAAAACACAAATGTTGAAAAAATTTAAATTTAAGAGAAAGAATTAAGAGAGTTTGGCTGGGAGGTGTTAATGCATCCGCCGTATAGCACCAGACCATGCACCTTCAGATTTCCACCTGTTTCAGTCTCTTCAGAATTCTTTAGGCGTGTCAGGTTAACATCACGAGAGAACTACCAAAACCACTTGTCGCGGTATTTTGATGCCCCAAAATTTTTATAGCAATGGGATCATGTCCCTACCTACAAGATGGCAAAAAGTTATCGAACAAAATGGCACCTACACTACCTACCTACTTTAGTTGAATGTAAATTAACTATATTAAACCAACCTTTCCCACATGAACACTTGTTATGCTACCTCCCCACAGCACATGGGTAGATCAGGCCATAAGTCGCCACCAGCGACTGCAAGTTGGTAGATAGAGATAGATATCTTTAATTTCATGATGCCTTGGTATATTGTTATAGCAATTTTATAGCTATGTTAAAATGCCTACAAAATATCTTCACCGTGATTATCGCGCCTATCTTAAACCTTCCGCTCTAGATGTGTAACAGTGTATTTGCTTATCGAAACAAGACATGTATTCAAATATAAATTCCATGAAAGATAATGACATAGGGAGTGGCACCAGTCTTCGACAAGGGCCAGTGATCGCCATTTGTTTCTTTTAATAATTAAAAAACCGGCCCAAGTGCGAGTCGGACTCGCGCACGAAGAGTTTCATGTCTGTTGTATGGGAGCCCCTTTAAATATTTATTTTATTCTGTTTTTTAGTATTTGTTGTTATGGCGGCAACAGAAACGCATCATCTGTGAATATTTCAACTGTCTAACTATGACGGGACATGCCATACAGCTTGGTGACAGACGGACAGACGGACAGCGGAGTCTTAGTAATAGGGTCCCGTTTTACCCTTTGGGTACGGAACCCTAGAAAAGGGGTCAGCAACTGGTTTTATTCTTTATCAACAATTAAATACAGTCCACCTACTGTCATTTGCTCCTAGCTGTCATGCCGTAAAATTTCAAACGAAATCTATGTCATTTTTGGTGACGAAAAATTATGCATAACGCTGCTGCCATTACGATACTTTTCGCTCTGAAGCTGCCTCTTCCGGACAATGGAGTAGAGTCATTTGCCGTATAATCTATAAAAGTAAATTATCTTTGAATATTTGAACATGAGCAACACAAAACACAATTCCTTCGTAACTCCGTAAATAAAAAGTGAAACCAGATTAAAAACTGATGCTTTCTCATTTTATACTACAAACTTCTGTGTCTCAAACCCTGATGCTTCTAAGACCTTCTAGGGCTAGTCTGAATACCCGCTAGACCTCGACCGAGCTCCTTAATTGCATAAGCGGTGCATAACCCGGCTAAGTCATTATATAATCGCATTTATAAACCGCTTTGAACGTTTATAGGCATCGGCTGGCAAGGACTGCAGGTTCATTCTCCTAACTTATGGCACCTTGACATTCTAATGATAGGTGCTAGCTTGGCAGTGACTAGAACCACTAAATAAAGAGACCCAGAAGGCTAGCTTAATATACTGCGCATGAGCAACGCACACATAGACAACCTCCCACGGACACGGAATCTCGCAACAGCTGCGAGATTCCGTTCCGTTCCGAGCTGTTCCGAGATCCGTGTCCGTGCAAGGGGTCTATGTGTAATCGAGCGCGTTTGTATGAAGCTTACCTTCTTCAATCTCCTTATTATGTGTAGAGCGTTTATCGAAGGCCTATTCATAACATTTTTGAGTTCCTCCGTACTTCGAAAGGCACGTGAATTATAGGTCCCAGTTTTTTTTAACTGATTGCCTTTGTGCATTTTCAGCGTCACCTGACTTTTTTGGGAACTTCAACGGTTCCTCAAGTAGTGTGTAACGAAACACTGTCAGATTCTCCGAGGGGTTCGGATCGGATCGGGGGCGGAACAACTTTTGTCTCTAATAAGGTCGGTAATTCATTTGTTGGGAAATGTATAAAAATATACAATAAAGTGACTTTCACTCTAACGGAATTGCCACTACACAAGTTTAAGACAGAAATAAAACAAGGGTACTATAAAATTGATGACCATTTTAATGATAAGAATGTGTGGTCATCTTAGTCTGCTCGCCTGCACATGTTATTTCACATTGTAAGTAGTTACACTTTTATATTATAAAAGGTTATTTATTATACAGTCAAAGAATATTAATTTATATATTATAGTTAACAAACAGCATTGGGTTAAATAGATCTTTAGGTTTTTATTTAGAGTATCTCGAGTGTGTCATGCTCTCTTTATTGTCTCTGCGGTGGTGGCGTGTGCATCGGGTCGTTAGGTTCCCTAAAATATGGTTGAGCGAAGCGATGGCTGATTCATATGTCATACTCGTGAACGGGTGCCGCCTGTGGAGGCTGGTCAGCTCTTTCATACTTATCTTATTTTTAGTATTATTCACTATAGTTTGAGTTTGTTTTTCTTAAACAATTTTTGACTTTTATTAGAGTACTGTAGTGGTACTGTATGACATTGTGGAAATAGAAACTTTTTACGCAGGTAAATTTGTTTATTTAGATTTTTTTATTTTGTTTTTTTACATGTGGTTATCTTCTATATTTTTTTGTGTTTATTTGTGATGGAATGTGTCCTGCAGGGCATTTTCCGATATTTTTGACGCTGTAAAGGAGGAAAGGGCTGGACACTTGCTGAGTTTCTTGCCGGTTCTTCTCAGTACAAGATCTCCCGCCCAGAGTAGACTTACGAACCGAAGGCGTAGTGACATTCACAAGAGCTACTTGTAGCCTAAACTGAATAAATGATTTTTGAATTTGAATTTGAATGTTTTGAATTTTGAGGTAGCCGAGCATTTGTGCCGAGGTCTGCAGGGTCTTCAGTGTCTTTCAATAAAATTGACAATCACATTTATTTAAATGAACTGTCACCATTTTGCATAATTTTTAAAATCTGAATGTAATAATTTATGGTTGTTCTTTGAACATCCATCTAAATCTATGTCACAGATTAAATAATAGTTATCTATATATTCACCAGACAAGGAAGCGCAGCCGGCTATTGTTGGAGACCTTAACCTTCGTCCACTATCAATTGCCGTCTTGTTGCGTGTTTGCGGCCGTGAGGCGCGCGGCCAGTATGAACACGTGGTCACGTGGCTAACGCGAATAATATAGTACCTGGATGACCGAGCTTTGCTCCATATTTTTTTTGGTATTTTCTAAAAATGAAACCTAGCTAGATCGATTTATCGCCCCCGAAACCCCCTGCCTACTAAATGTCATGAAAATCGTTGGAGCCGTTTCGGAGATTCAGATTATATATATGTTTCGACTAATAGCCGAAGTGCGGCTACACCTAGTTTCAGCCGGCTAAAACTGATTTCGAGGTTATTTTTTTTTATTAGACAACAGAAATCTAGCTCTATACAACAAAGATAAGTGCGGCTACACCTAGTTTTAGCCGGCTGCACCTAGCTGTAGCCGGCTAAAACTAGTTGGAATAAAGTTTAGACATAAGTTTTATGTTTTAAGAAACTTAACATGTTTACATGATGGAATAATCGGACAAGACTTTTTACAACTATATACACAGTCAGGTCAGAAGTATTGTCACACAGTAAAATCTTCTCTTTTAGAATGCTGGCCACAAAAAAGTTTATTGAATTCGAATTTCGAATTGTTCATGAAAATAAAAATGTATACTTTTTAGAATTTTACTCATTTTTAAATATGGAGTGAACGCTTAAAGAAGACCGTGTTGCAGTTATTGCGTTGCATCGTTGCGGATACGCGCCAATTAAAATTTTTGACATACTGAAAAATTTTAATTTAACCAAAAGATTCGTTTATCGTACCATCAAACGATACAATGAAGACTCTAGTGTAGATGACAGGTCAAGAAGTGGTCGCCCTCGGTCTGTTAGGACTCCAGCAGTGATAAAAGCTGTGAAGGTGCGAATTCAAAGAAATCCCAAACGTAAGCAGAAACTGTTGGCCCTTCAGATGGGGTTAAGCAGAACCACGGTGAAAAGGGTGTTAAATGAAGACTTAGGGCTTCGGGCATATCGAAGAAAAACAGGACATCAATGCTCGTCTAATGGACCTGACACTGAAGAGATGCCGCGCTTTGTTGAAGCGGTACGCGGGAAAAAAATATCGGGAAATTCCTTTTTCGGATGAAAAAATTTTTACCGTAGAAGAGAGCTACAACAAACAAAATGATAAGGTGTATGCACACAGTAGTAAAGAAGCGAGCAACCGTATTCTGCGTGTCCAACGAGGTCATTTTCCATCCTCGCTCATGGTATGGTTGGGAGTTTCTTATTGGGGCTTAACAGAGGTACATTTTTGTGAGAAAGGTATAAAAACGAATGCAGTTGTGTATCAAAATACAGTCCTGACGAACCTTGTGGAACCTGTTTCTCATACCATGTTCAATAACAGGCACTGGGTATTCCAACAAGATTCGGCGCAGCTCATAGAGCGAAGAGCACACAAGACTGGCTGGCGGCGCGTGAAATCGACTTCATCCGGCACGAACACTGGCCTTTCTCCAGTCCAGATTTGAGTCCGTTAGATTACAAGATATGGCAACACTTGGAGGAAAAGGCGTGCTCAAAGCCTCGTCCTAATTTGGAGTCACTCAAGACATCCTTGATTAAGGCAACCGCCGATATTGACATGGACCTCGTTCGTGCTGCGATAGACGACTGGCCGCGCAGATTGAAGGCCTGTATTCAAAATCACGGAGGTCATTTTGAATAAACTTTATTGTCATAAGAATCTATGTTTTGTTAAGTTCATTTTGGTATATAAATGGTTACATAATTAATAAACTTGTCTCAATTATTTTATATTAAACATGTACAGAATTTATGACCTGACTGTGTAAATATTGTTATGATAATTTTGTCTCTTTACTTCTGGAAAACCCCAGTATTCTAATATTTTTGGATGAGGAGTGCATAATACGATCGAAAGAGTTATGTAATGACGTTTATTTGGCATATGGAATCTGTAAGTCGTTTGGTGGTAAAATACCGATCCAAATTTTTAATACTCGCGAGGAAGAAGTGTGTTTGAGTTATTTTACTCCTGAGTATGAAAGTTTGAATAACTATGACGTATGGTACGTATGATACAAATGAACATATTGATAGCGAAAGGGTGCGTAAAATGTTCTCTTTATTGGATTTTTCACATTTAAATCTAGAAGAAAGACGTTCAATACAAAGTATATGTGAAAAAATTGGTTGCCTGTAAAGTCGATATACGGGCGAAAGTTTTACGTGACAACGACTTTGAGTGGTAAAATAATTTTAATGTGAATATTCATTCGTATAGTAGGAAGAAGGATGAAATAATAGTAACAAATTAAAACATTTATTTATACAAAGAATTATATTTAAAACATTAATTTATACAAAGAATCTCGCACTGAATTTCATATTAACAAAATTTTATTTTTACCTTTACACATACATACGTATTTACCTTTCACTTTTTATGTCTGTCTCTCTCGCTCTTAGGCGGGCTAACCATGCCCGAGTGGAAGGGACGCGTGCCTCTCACTCGCTCTCATTGTGAGCGCATAACGTGAGCGGAGCGTAACGCAGTTTCTTGAAGTGTCACCCGGCAAACCAATTTATAAGACGTTGTCACGTCAAAATTTTGTGATATATTTTATTTGCTCGGAGATAAGTTATCTGTCAGTAATATTTATGAAACAGAAATTAAAACAAAACCTAACGTCTCACCGTCCTATATTAAAACCTTATCGATAACCACGTTCACAAAGACAGGAAATTACTGATCAGGTAAACATATTATTTTCTGAAAATATCAGTGAACCATCGCGTAGTGCATGGTCCAGCCCAGTCTTGCTAGTTTCGAAAAATCAGATGATTACCGCAAATTAAATGATAGAGTGATAGATGACTTTCCCTTACCTAACATAGCAGATATTTTAGCTCTTTCTACAATATACTTCACTCACCTTGTAGAAATGAAATGAATGAAATGAAATATTTTTATTGGTATTGCTTATGTGGGAAGGGTCAACCTTTAATGGAAGGACCAGCAGGACCCAGCAGTGGGTCGCACAGATGATGATAACGTAAATTGAATACTCTTACAGAATACTTGTTTTTGCAATGGGATAAAATTATCCTTTACCGTATCTTATCTTATCTTAGTGGGGCCTGCCGAGGTTTCCCTCTCGCAGTAACACCTCGACCCATCGGGATCTTTTGTGCAACCCCATCCTTTCACTCTTCCTCCTCCGCAAAGATAGAGGCCATGAGTTTGGCAACGTCTTTAAGAGCGAAGAGCCTGAAGTCCTCCGGTTTCGGATAGGCCGACCCCAGGAGTCCCATTCTTTTCCTAGCCAGAGAGTCGCAGTCACATAGTAGGTGCTGCATCGACTCCGTTTTCTCTCCACACGCCCTACACAAACTATTTGTTGAAAGGTGCATTCTATGAAGCATTTGTTTTGTGGCATAGTGCCCTGTCAAGGCACCGATGGTTAGTCGGGCCTGCCGTCTACCGCCTCCTGGCGTCCGCCTCTGGCGTTTTCGCCAAGGAAGGATTTGGAGTGTTTCATACCCGGCTGCCATTCGATGCCGTGCCTGTTTTCGATGTAATCTTTAAAGGCCTTGTTAATGGTACTTGGTGCAAGTGCCACGAACGGCTCAGGACCAATGAGCTGGGTCTCCGAGCCTTCCCTGGCAAGCGCATCCGCCATCTCGTTACCGTGGATTCCCATATGGCCTGGGACCCAGATCAATCGCACCTTGTTATGTCTACCTAGCTTGTTTAGAGCTTTTGTGGTTTCTAGAACAAGGCCAGAATCGATTCTGGGCGATATGAGTGACTTGAGCGCAGCCTGGCTGTCACTCAGGATGAATATATTTCGCTTTTCCATAGCTAACTCTATATTCTGCTTTGCGCATAGGAGAATTGCGAAAGTTTCTGCTTGGTAAACAGTAGCAAATTTTCCCATGCTTTGACTATGCTTGAAGTCATTATTATAGACGCCTGCCCCTGTGCCCAACTTCATTTTTGATCCGTCAGTATACCAGATTAGGCTGTCTTTCTCCGGAGATGGTGGCCCTCGTTTCCATTCGTCCCTGGTTGGAACATAAACTTTGAATTTCTTTTCGAACATGAATATGGGGGATATTTCCACCCCATTTCCATGACCCTGTCAGGAATATCACTTGGATCCCATTTTGTGTGTCTGGTCAGAGGTTTAGATGCGTCCCATAGTCCGGCCACCTTTAGTCTATGTAACGCTTTCTTTGCCTCTGTTTCTATCACAATGTGCAGGGGTGAAAGGTCTGTGAGGACTTCCAGCGCTGCCGTTGGAGTGGTTCGAAAGGCACCAGTGATTGCCAGACAAGCTGTTCTCTGAAGTTTGCTAAGAGCATTCTTACAGATCTTCAGCCTGGTTTTGGGCCACCAGACGATGCTGCCATATGTGAGGATCGGTCTCACCATCGTCATGTAGATCCACCTAATGATCTTGGGGTTGAGTCCCTTTACCGTTTCCGTCCCTTTTTCCTTTACCGTAAGCTATGAATGTGTTGTTTTAAAGTTGTTAAATTATTGAGTTTATAATTATTTAGTAATTTTTGAGATTGAAGAAGCTCTTTGTCAAATCCCTTTTTTTTTGGGGCTTTTTCATTTCACATAAGTTGTAGTTTTTGTGATATGCGTTTTCTAAAACTTTGTGTCCATATTTATTTTTTACAGAATATTCAGGTAGGTTAATAATATTTTATGTTTCATTATCATCATCCTATACTAGTCCACTGCTGGACATATTGCAATGTTATTTGATGAATAATCACGATACCTTGCAATCGAATACATAACCTCGTTGCTAGACACATCAAGTCAATACCTAAAAAATAAAATTATCGATCTCACATAGAAAAAAATGTATGTACAATAAAGACATAGACAACTAAAGGCCGTTACGTATAAGGAGAACATGAGTGTTGAAGAGTGTGATGTCCTATATTGATGTTTATGCTCGCGGAGTGAGTGGATTTCTGGAAACAAGTCAATTTATAAACTCATCAGAATAAAATTATCAATAAAAATAAATCTAGAAAAAAATAGCATCAACGATTTGTTAAGTATACAATAATTATACCATTTACAACACATATTTCATTGCCATAAATATTTTTACTTATGTCACAATATACGTATTCGGACAAAGAATGCAAGAATGAACAAACGTAGACAATAAAAAAATTCTGTTTGTTTTATTTATTTAATTGTAGTGATAAACATAACGTTAAATGGCGTACAGTACCAGGCGATCATAATGTAACAAGTGTAATTAAACGCTATAGACGGCCAAGCAAAGCATGTTAGTGTGCGGTGCTAGCTGATAGTGTTCATAACGACCAATGATTGCTGTTTGCTATACATGTTTTATGACATTTAGGTACACCACTACATTAGTTGAAGTGATTGTTATATTATATTATTATTGGTTATATTTTAAAGCTATTTCATGTGTTTTATTATTTATTTATAATAAATAAATAGTCTGCTAAATGCCGTAGCGTACTAGGCGAGCATAGCGTAGTGCAAGTGTTGCTATTGACTGGTTGCAGAGGTCCCGAGTCAAGGTAAGACGCGGCAATAGGGTCGGCAAATAAGTGGTAATAAAAAGCAAACTAACAAAAATATAAGTTCCATGCTAATTCATAGTACTTTATTAAGATATGCAAAAGGTAAAAAAATCAAGCCAGAGCAGAGTTTTAGGGTTTTAATTTCGAAGATGAAAACATTACGCCATTTACGTCAAGTTTTAATTAATTATAAATTTATTTTATATTATTATTAATTCATTCATACTCCTTTGGCTTACAAAATAAGAATTGATATTGTTGATAAATTTGCACGTGTCAGACAGAGCAACGAGAGCATAAATTGGAAGTGCACCTTGAAACCGGACGTTGATATGTTTTCAAAACTTTTTATAAATAGATATATAGAATAAAATAGACAACAATAAAGAACTATACACCAAGTTAAAGTGCTCATAATACAAGCAGACTTATTTTGCGCTATTAGCATTACATTGTGTGTGCTTGCTTGCACGTTCGAAAATAAAACGTGAATATGAACATTTTCAGAAATATTAGATCAGACAACCTTCATCCTGAAAATTAAATAATTTGGACATTGTTTTTATCCCGCCTTTTTTTAAAATGTTTTCGTTTTGTTGTTGACAGCCCTAGCAGCCTCGAGTGGCTCGTTGCTCAACCGGTGCGCCCGCGCCGCGCGCCGGCTGCCGCGGTGCACCGGTCGCGGCGCCATCAAGGTCGCGAGACGTGAGATAACAGCTGTTTAGATCACGATACGAACTCACTGATGGAGTGGCCGACCATAGTGTTTTTTTAAAAGTTCATTATTATATTTACAAGCGGTTTTAGAAAATTAATTAATATAAGGCTATATTTATTTGTAACCTAGTGCTAACTTTAAGTCTTCTTGATATGATGTTCGTCTTTTTTAAAATAAGTTCTGCTTAGTCTTCCCCATACTTTCTTTCCTTTTATCTTCCCTTTAATTATGTTTTAATAATGTCACAATAATAATAAATATTTTAATCAAGACCTTTAAAATGTTTTTGTTTTGTTTATATAATTTTAACGCAAATTTTGTTGCAAGACCAAGACCTTTAAGTTTTTAGTTAACATAAATTATTTATGTAAACTATTTATTGCCTGCAAATTTTATTTTATTTTATTTAAAAATGGCTGCTGGAGAAACTCTTTTAGTTACTCCTCGCCGCCCCTGAAAAAGTACGATGACGTCGAAAATGTCGGTAATCAGGAAACTACAAAAAACCATAACTTTAAGTGCTAAAAACGAATTGGATACTGCAGTCAAATGAGCATTAGCAGGCAAACCAGATTAGACCCAGCCACTAATGCAATTAGTGTAGCATTAAGTCGAAATCGGTCAAGGGTATCATCATAAACTTTTAGAGATTAATGATTAATGTTATTTAAGAGAGGAGCTCGATAGCTTTTTGCTTGAGCGTATCTTATCTTGCAAGGTAAGCAACTATGTTAGTGATGAAATTAAAATATCTGGAGCTGCTCCGTGCTTCGGAAGAGATTGTGGCTTAATCTACTGTAGCGGTTGTAGTGGGTATGTCCCTCCCTTTCGCTCCCTGAATGATGAATTTTCTTAGGCTCTAGCTGTGAAAGAGGGATGGAGAGAACTCTCTCGTATCACAGTAAGAGGCTTCACAGGGTTAATAAAAGGTTCAAAATCATTTATTCAGTTAACAGCTACAAATTAGCACTTATCTATATATTATTATGCCATCGGATCGTAAGTCTACACAAAGCTGGAGGACCTTGTACTGAGAACAATATTTAAGTAACTTTTGCAATGCTACAATAGTTTATTGTTCATCGTATGTATGACTAGGTGTTGCAAAATATATTTGTTAACATAACATAAGTATACCCTGAGGGGTACAACACTATGAAACGAAAGACAGATCTAGAATGTTGTTAAACTGAAACTATGACGAGTATAATTTCCATCGGAGGTCAGCTAGTTCTTGTTAGAGTTCTTTAGAGTCTTAGTTCTTAAAAGAAGATCATATTTTACTACCTATCTGGTAGAGCAAAACTTTATTCTAAACATTTTCTTCTTCAATTCATATGGTTTGTACCCAAGTGTTCGCACAATTTATATTCAACAAAGCGTGTTTGTATATTGACACGATGATCTGCTATTTCTATATCTACCTAATAACTAAACACACTTCTCATACGAGACCCGAGAAACCTTTGAGGAAATAACCATTAATTGCATGTTACCTAATTACCACTGCTGACTAAAGTGTAGCCATTTGACTAATTATACTGCGACACGAAAGCGCGTACGTGATGATGGCCAGGAAATGCTACCAGTACCAGTACCAGTACAGTACTACCAGTACCAGTAGTAAAAATATAAAAAAAACGAGCGAGCCTTATGATGTGTAACATTTGACATCTCACCTTAGCAATAAGCAATTTTAACATTATATTTTGTAAAAAACTATAAAATAAATGCAGTAAATACTTATTACAAGACATTTGACATATCAAAATGACCTGTGATAGTCACATTAATAATAATAATATGTCATGTTCATAATATCGATTTTAAATATACAAAATGGCGCGCGCTTGCACGCTTCCCCGACTTCCTGTCACACTGTTACACCTACTTCCGTCACATTTCACGAAATCACTCCCACAAATTGTACATATAGAAAGCGAGCGGAAAGATGTTACGCATCAAAAAAATCACATGCGAGGATCTTAGGTCACAAGAGTCTTATTACAAACTGGTGATGAACTATCATAGGTTCCGTGGTCACAGGAGGGTGAATGCAGTATTGTTCGTCACATATAAGTATTTTCTATATATTTTTATCCTTTGCACGCAAAATGAGCTTACAGTATCTTTTGGTTTTGATCTTCATCTATATCTTCATCGTGACATCGTGAGGTGTTGAGGATGGATTTACAGGAAACGCTAATAAATTCAGATAAAAAAGGAGATGAGCATAAAAATTGAAAGATATGGAAAAGAAAGCCCGTTTAAAAGATGGATAGACTCTGAAAGATGATATGGCTAGGAAATGAGTAGTGGTTAGAAGAATGGACGAAAAAATCATGTTGCGCCATCCCTTAAATAAAATGACTTATAAATTCACATGCGGAAGGTCGCAAGCGAATGCTGAACTGTACTTAGTTTCTTAGTTTATAGGTAGGACCCACACGTGGTGACGTCATCGTTCATTATCGCACCTTCATTGCCAATGCATTTATCATTCTACTTATTTATAGTAACGTTGCCCGGTCACGGACACATAACAAAAGACAAATAATGACAACGTTATTTTTAAAAGGGTGTCTTTTAAACGGTTAGCAAAGTATTCTTATTTTTGTTAGCAAGAAAATGCTAGTTGGGCAGCAGAAAAGCTAGTTGGGCAGCAACTTATGGTCACCAAATATTTCTAAATCAGCCTGCAACTTATATTATTCTGACAGGCTTATGCCCTTCGCCGCGCCTACGCTGCGCTTCACTCGGAAAAAAAAAACTTAACCTAACCAACAGTAAGGATTTCTTATGCTGACCGATTGTATAATTCTGCTGACCAAATAATAATTTTGCTGACCAAATATTTATTTTGTAATACAAATAAATTATTTCCTTTTTAAAAGGACAAAAGACTGCGTTTTAAAAGTTTACAACAAAAGACGATGCGTTAAAACGTTCCCCCCAAACCAACAGATTTTAATGTATCTAAGTCAGTCAAAACACTTTAGTAACATGATAACATTTTACTAATACCTTTCAAAAGGGTTTTCCAGGAAAAACCGTGTAGGTATTTGTTAAGTTTATTTTGCAAAAACACATCTTGATAGGGATATAACTTTGAATATAAAAAAGTTTTGCTTAACTTAAGTTACTTCAAATGTTATGCTATCTATCGTTCTTTAAGTTACTTCAAAAGTCCTAAACTGGGATAAAATCACTTCCACTCAAAAGTAAAGCTTGTCAGCTTCAAAATAAGATTTAAATTGAATTGCAATTAAGTCGTGATAAGGGAAAGAGGTCAATAGTTACATAAATAGATTTATATGAACACTAGTGGTCACCCGCCCGCTTCGCTGTGCGAATATAATGGGTCAATGACTGCTAATCAAAATAATTATTAGGTTTACTAACATCATTAATATAGCCTATCATTTGCACAATTTCATGTTACTACATACAAATTTTCATCAAGATCGGTCAAGCCGTTTTTAAGTTAAAAGTGGCCACACAGACAAAAATTTCAAAAATCGTAGATTTGGTGTCAGTGAGTCATAAAATGAATATTTATTCCAAAATTTGTCAGAAAAATTGCAAGTACACACAGAGCCTACAGATTTATATAGTACCTAGTATTATAATAGTAGTAGATATAAACCTTAAGTTTTATCATAAATTACAACCAAGTAGCTATAAAAATTTGATTGCTAAGTCATGGTACACTATGTCGTTCTCTTGAAAATAGGCTATGTGTTGCACAGAAAACCTCTGATAACAACGTTTTCTTTAAAAAAATTACCTTTTACAAAAGCAATGTCAATGTTTCTTTGTGAATAACGTCGTTGGTTACAAAATTAGAAAGGTTCTATTTTTTAAGCTGTAGTAAAAGACACGTTTGTGATTGTTTGATAAACCAAATACATAAAAAGAATGTTAAAATGTTTTTGTTTTGTTTATATAATTTTAACGCAAATTTTTGTTGCGATACAAATTACAAAAACACAATGTTGAAAATTGACGCCTTTGGCTTTCAAAGTAAAAAAGTAAATAGTGTTGAGTAATTTCGGCGGGCTGGTTAGAACCACGATAGCTCAATTGGAAGAGCACCTGACCCGGTATGTCAGAAGGGTGCAGGTTCAATTCCTGCTCGTGGAAATTTTTTCAACATTGTGTTTTTGTAAAAAGAATGTTGTTTAATAGTCGCGTTTAAAACCACTTTAGTTGCTGACGACGCGACCTGCATCAATTTATTAATATATTCTTATTTTTCTTTTCTTTATCAGTTTGTTATTTATTCACTTTAAGATAATTATATATTTCGGTTTCCATTCGATATACTAACTTCAAACTTCAATATTTTTTTAAATAGTAATTAAGCAACTCGCCTAACGAAACGTTTAACGTGAGTTAGTACAAAACATTACATTATATTTATTTAACGGCTCTTATGCGACTTTCTTCTAAATTGATTAGGACATCGATATATATAAATCTTAATTCGTGGTTAGTCAGACATCAGTAACACACACACGCACCGTAATTAACGAGGTTAACTACAAAAAAGTAAAAGCTTAACGAATGTAGAAAACAAGAGTAAAAAAACCACAAACTCAAAAGTAAAGAACCTTGTCTATGCAAGAACAAAATTACTCGCATAGTTGCATCCGACCGACCAATGAAATTTCGACAGAGTGCCGTGCGTGACGAATAAAACTTTTTTTTATAATATACATTAACGACCAGAGTGACGTTCGGACCAGTCTGACTAGTCCTCGCCTAGTGAATAGTTCATATTAGATATAGTTTTTGTTGTGTGTATCTGTTGCGCCCGCGCACTGTGATCAACAAACAGTTATGTTATCGTGATTGTGGGAGCAGCTAGTGTGGCGACTCATTTGTTTGTGTTATTATTAAATAGATCTCGCATTTAAGTGGCCATAAATGTGTAGTGGAATTTTCCTGTGAGCAGTGCGGCTGATGCGACCAATGTAAGAAAACACTTTCTGTTTTGAATAATTGATTGATCAAGTATTATTGAGTTTCTTGCCTCACATCACAAGTTTGATAACGTTTTGTTGATATGTACATTTAGTAGTAGGTTAGGCTTGGTTAGTTAGTACGTTAACACGAAAATTTTATGATTTAAAAAATAGATACCTATGTTTCAGTACATTAATTATACGTTATCAAAACAGTTAAATTGATAACGTGTAAATTAAATATAAGATTTTTATATCTATAGAATACAAAAGAATAGAATAAAATTTTATTGACCACAAACAGATTGTACATAACATTAGTTAATAAAAAATAAATTTAGTACACATTTAGTGTGGCCAACTAGGCCCCAGCCTCAGCATAGGCTACAGCGACAGTAACCGCTGCAGCGCTGGTATTCTGGCGGGACCTAGAGGTCGAGACGACACGGAACAAAAACATAAATAAAAACTATTAAAACACAACATTACAAACATTAACATATGTATACATTTGACGAAAATGTTACTTAAAAATGGCGGGCAAAGCGATATCTGTAAAATGTGTAAAAAAAGTGTTAATCATGGATCACATATTTTACTTGTTAATAATAATATTTTATGTAAATACTAGTACTTTAGATTAAACATATAAGAAGTATGTTATTCATCTAGCAAATATTCCATAAAGTTACACAAACGAACAATTAAGTTCCAAATTAATTATCTAATAACAAACATTATAGTTAAAAGACATTTACTAGTATGGACTACTTTCACTTAAAAGCATTAAACCATTAAGCCATAACTTTCCGATCCCATAAAAGTTTGGACTTAAAGCTTTTGTTTGTTATTATAATTATGCTGTTTTGTCAAATAAGGCTTTATTTATTATCCCTAATAATCCTTATAACTATATAAAAGTCAAACTTTTAACGAAATATTTTATACTTCCCCCTGAATCTATACTTTAATTATTTTCAATGTTGGAAAGACCGAGATTGATTTAAGTGATATTTAATTTTCTTTGCTACGGTTTCTACTTGATTACTTTTTTTTATCTATTGATTGTTTATTATGCTTAGTTGTTTGTCTCTACATAACACATTTGGACTTTGAGTCTATGATTGATAACGGTGGGCCTTGCTCCCATTGAAATAAATTATGAGATTATTTGCATTCAAACACCAATTTATGTGAGAACCTATTTTTTGTTACCCATTTATACCTGCGGGTTGCTTACTTACTTAAAACTTTATAAACCATCACCGAAAAATAACCAAACTTTTAGAAAACAAAGTATAAACAAACTATTTAAACTGGCAAAACACTTAAATCCAAAAAGCAAATATCATTAAAATGTATTTGCACTGGTGCAGGTGTGACGCTACGCTACCAGGACATCACAAGGTTAGAACAGTCTCTTGATATGAGGATAAAGACGCGACATTGATCTGTGGTTGTGAGTTTGTGAGTAAAGCAAAATAATATGAGAGTGTAGGACTGCCCTTACGTTATGATACCCTAGTAGCACTACGCATAAGGAAGTGCAAAATTAGATTTCTCTTTTTCTTCATTAATTTTCGTGGCAACCTTATTCGAAAAAATCCGTAAAAACAAGACAAAACCGTACTTAAAACATATATCTGATTTACGTAATATTATCATAAAACAAAAAATCTATTCCAATTTTTGAAAACAAAGGTAGGTTACGCCGACGGACGTTACCTACGCTGTCAATTATTTAAATAACATTGACTGATGGTTGGTTGAGGAGTTTGATGGCGCAGTAGTTAACGAGGCCGGTCTGCGATTGCTGACAGCAATGTCTCATCTCGAGCTTCTCCGTGCCTTGGAAGGCACGTAAAGCCGTTGGTCCCGGCTGCATTAGCAGTCGTTGACAACCACCAATCCGCACCGGGCCCGCGTGGTGGCTTATGGCCCGTTCTTCCTATCCATCCATAGGGTAGGCTCGTGCCCCAGCTGTGGGGGACATTATGAGCTGGTGATGATGATAAACTTAGGGTTACAATAGAACCCAAAAACATGAAATAATAGGATACAATTTAAAATTACGAATGTCTAAGGTTCACACGACAAGTAGTATCATGATCTTATTCTGTGACGAATGGCAGCAAATTAAAATACAAAATACTTTTTAAGGCCAGTTCATATAAAACAAATAACTTACTGGTGATTTTCCCATCCTTAATGAAAAATTATCTTGTAACATCCATTTTACCATTTTCCGAAGTGCTTGGCTTTTATTAGTTGTGTTGTTCAAATATTTGTTAAAGCAAAATAAATTATTACCGATGTACTGATCTAGGCGTGCCGCTACCAGGACATCATAATGTTCGAGCGATTCCTCGAGATTGCTTACGAGGCGGAGCTGAATACCGTGGAAGACACCGAGCTGCCGGAGCTAGCGTACGAGCAGTGCAACGAGGACCCAGCTACCAGGGATGCAGCGATTGCGGAGTTACGCTCTATGATATACGGTACGCAAAACATTATGGCAGCGGAACTAGAGCAGGGTTTGCGAATTAGATTATTTATATCGATATATTGGAGACCGGTTTCAGTGGGCACTGTCAATATTGTTGAACAGCAGCGTTTAGTAATTAATGTAACTCCACATGGCACATCCACGAATTACATACCTATTTGCCAAAATTCATTCAATAACCACAGTCGGCTCACTTTGACCGTATTATAATGCAATGACGTCAAAGTTCATTGTATGAACATTAATTTGTTGTCAGCTCTAGACAGTTAATTAATTATATAGAGAAAAACAAAAACATCCTTAAAGTTAATAACCAAAGAGATAAAACATGCGCGATAAAAAAAACTGTTTTTATTGACGTATGTACTATACCTGCAGCGGCAGGCAAAACAGCCTTTCTCGGCCCACTGCTGGGCATACTCTTACTCAAAGATATTAACCCCCTGAAGGTAGTCGATACCATGACTGTTATCTTAATATATACATTTTTTGTGCGTGTGTATGTCACGTAAATCCTCCTAAACGGCTGGACCGATTTAGATAAAATTTTGTGTGTATATTTTAATGGGTTCCTGGATGGTTTGAAAACACAATTGGACCCTATAGGTGGCGCTGCAATAGGGGTCCATCATGGGATACGGGTGTTCTCAAGCGGACGAAGTCGCGAGCGGGCTAGTTTTGTGTAAATAAAGCGGCCGCGATTTATTCTACCATCTTTAATGTATGCTATCTATGTATCGGGCATGTGGCCTGATTAAAATTTGGATTTTGAGTGTTGTATCAGCGGAATCGAAGCCTTCTTATTGTGCAAATTTCGGAAATGCAACGTCGAGACTCGAGCAGAACTTATTTAGATTCACAGATACAGCCAAAAAATTTTACAAGTAATTTAAAAGTTTTCTATGCATTGCTTCGAAGTTTTAATAAAAAATACAACATTAAATGAAATGTTAGTAAAATGTCTAGTACAAAGTCAATATAAGTCCGCTGGACAGTACAACACTGAATCATTTATAGTGTATTTTTTATAGTACTAGCGGCCCGCTCGCGACTTCGTCCGCTTGAGTGAATACCCGTATCCTATAGAACCCTAAAGCAGCGCCACCTACCTAAAAAAAACCTAAAAAAAAAAACCTAATCAAAATCTGTTTCGTAGTTTTAAAGAGCATACATAGGGACAGACAGACAGCAGGAAGCGACTTTGTTTTATACTATGTAATGATAAGTAAAGTTAGTAAAAGTGGGTTTTTATACTCGGTGTGATTATAACCGTCATAAAACCGAAGTATGTGTTCGGTGTATCTGTTTATAATTTTAACGTTATCCTTTGTGAAGGCCACGTGCCTCTTACTTGACTCGTTACTATTCTTTCACCGTGCGCGTTACAGAATGTTATTAGAATTTATACCCATCAATTATTTTCTACTTTTTAGTAATTGTAATCTTAATTTAACAATTTTTATTTAACTAATGACGCGTTAAATGGAAATAGCACCGTGTATAAGTAATGGATGAAGTTGAAAAAGACCTACAAAGGCTCCAGATCGATCAGTAGTCTGAGTGGGTTAAAATTAGAGAAGATTGCCGTCATGTTGTGTCGGAGGCCAAGATCCACTACGGGTCACTGAGCCAGCGGAGTAAGGAACTAAGTAAAGTCACTATATAAGCATTTCAAATAGTCGTGATACCGTGCTCAAAGTCTGTAACGTCTCAACCAGAACCGACCGGTCCCCGGTGCAGAGTGCAGAGTTTTTTTTTACTAGCTGATAGCCTCAGGCGGGCTTTTCAGCATCTTTCACCCCACAGAAAACTCCGGTGAAGAAATCGCTGAAAAATGAGAGCGTTTTCTTTTCACCATTCGATATGACATTATGATATTTAAACAGTGCCGGCTCGTTACGAGGAGAGTTAATATTTTGCCTTACTGGCGCTATGGTTTTATAATGTTTTACTCGCGTGGGGTTAAAATTAAGACCATTTTCATTTACCCGTTTCGAGATATTATTTTAACATTATGAAGTAAAATACATTTGAAAATAGTTATTTAAATATTTATAAAATTTATGAAATACAGTGAAAAAATTAAATGCCCACCCGACCCAGCCAGGAATCGAACTTGGGTCTTCCGCAATCCGGGCGGCTGCACTGACCGCTATGCTACCGGGAAGGCTGACGTAAGCGTTGAATTTTGTCATTGCTTTTTAATTTTTGAGTGCTAATAGCGGCACAGTGCGCCATCTATCCAAGAACTCCTATCCAAGGCCCCCAGAACTCTAGTGAGTCAGTGGTCACGGTGTGGCGGCATAGTTAATTGAACTTTAAAAAAAGTTACGTCTGTATTACGCTGTTGCGTTATATTTATTACGCTCGGGTACAGATTGCAGGTTGTTGAACCCAAACAAGATGAGTTGTCATTGTGTATGGGTGTATTTTTAAATGCGTTTACGCAGCTTGAGCACGTTTTCGTATGGTTGTGATAAATATTCGTGTTGTTCTAGAGGATGGATATGGTTTGTGACGCCGAAGAAATAAGTAAGGGAGGAAAAATTTGCTTATTTTTGTAAGAGTGTGACTAAATCTCATTTATACTAGTGTCTCCCAAATTTTAGGTGAATCCTAAGCCGTAGAGGTGACGTTTTACAGCTCAACCAGCTTCATGAAGCTTGAGTGGGAATCGAACCCACGACCTATAGATAACCGGTCTAATGCTCTAAATACACCAATTTTCGTTCTTTCTTTCTTTAGTAGGTATTTTAACAAATAATCTAAATATTCTAAGCCGCTCAAGTTGATTCAAAGTAATTTATTTTATGTTGTTATTTCCAGAGCGTGGGCAATGCCAGCCGTTAAGGATCGACGACACGTTTCTACTCCGATACCTGCGTGCGACTAAGTTCGTTATACCGAAAGCACATAAATTGGTGAGTTTCTTTTTATTTCTACAAATAAAAGAGATATCGTCAAATATGAATTGTATTTAAGAAACAACTGCTAGTACGGTTGGCAATCTCGTGTAATACAAAAAAAAACATAATATATGACGCAAATCCTTGTAATGAAAATCCTTTAATCAATTTAGGCATATAAATTGCACTTATGAACGTCAAGTAGTTACATAAAAAAAACACAAAAATATATAAAAAAATAATATAAGTACTTACACACAATAATACTTAAAATATATAATCTAATAAACAATACATTGTATGTAATACGATTCTACTGCTGGTTTGGTTCTGCTAAGAAGACTAGCAAGAAACACAGCAGCTACTCTTGTAAACTAAGGGGCCTATTCATAAACAAAGTGTAAGCTTGGAGTAGTTACTCCACGTTTTGTCTCTTTTACTCTAATAAGAAATGAAGTTTACATAACGGGAACAAAATTCGGAGTAACTACTCCAAGCTTACACTTTGTTTATTAATACGGGGGTAAGAGTTGTATACAAAAGTGTAACTACTGACAATGTGAAATAACATGTGCAGGCGACCAGACTAAGATGACCTCACATTCTTATCATTCAAATCATCATCAACTTTATATAACCTCTTTTCATTAGACCTTGTTTTATTTCTGTCTTAAACTTGTGTAGTGGCAATTCCGTTAGAGTGAAAGGCACATTATTGTATATTTTTATACATTTCCCAACAAATGAATTACCGACCTTATTGAGTCTTAAGTTTTGGAACGGCAAGTTTGTTTTTATTTCTTGTGTTTTCAATTACGGGTATTACTTTTTTTTTCGAATTTATCCTATAATTTTATAATTTGTATTTTCTCTATAAGTGATTATTGTAATCTTTTGAGAAATTAATGTCTTAAACCTTAATAAATCTATAAAGGCCTCCAAGGTCTTCCCAGACTCTTAGAAATTAGCACATATAACACCTATACATAAGGGTGGTGACTCTAGCGACTGTGCTAAATACAGACCCATCAGTATACTTTCATGTTTCGCCAAGGTGTACGAGCTGTTGATTTATGATCGCTTATACCATCACCTAAGTCCTTATATCCGCCAACAGCAGCATGGTTTTCCATGAAATAAGTCAACGTTCAGTAACCTTTTGGAGTATTCCAACTTATTAGTAAGGTTCTTGACAAACGTGGCCAAGTGGACGCGATATACAGAGAAAAAAAAATGCCTACCCGACCCAGCCTACCCTACCCGATTCAGCTTCGATGCAGCAATTAGCACTAAAAAATAAAAACTAAAATAACGTAGGTAGATGGTTTTATTCTTGAAAGAAGGCAAGTAGTGAGAGATTTGGGAGTTATGTTCGACGGTAAGCTCAGTTTCGTACACCATTATGACACAACCAAAGGCAGACAACAGCTGGGTTTTGTTTGCCGCATGTCTCGCGAGTTTAAATCCAACGAGAGTGTGCTACTATTATAGCCGTTTGTTGATTCTTAGTCGGCTGGAGTATGCTTCCGTCGTTTGGTAACCTTACTATCAAAATCACATCGATAGGCTGCAATCAATCCAGAGGCGTGCCCTTAAGGTTTTGACTGTCAAGCGTGGTCTTAAGCGTGAGCTTCAGTCTAACAGCGAGCGTCTGAGTGTCTTTGATCTGCAAAGTCTGTATGGTCGCCGTCTGATGCATGGTATTTTACATTTATATATAATACTGAACGGGCTGCTATCGACATCTCTGTTATCTGAAATTTATTTAAGAGTTCCCAACTAGTCATTGGAGCGTCCGTTTAGAGTCCCGCTTCTTGCCAACAATGATTCATTCAACAACCCTATACATATAATATGCCGTGATTTAATGAATTACTCAACGAAAAGGGAACCTTCATTGTGCCTGACATCTATAGTTCGTCGCTGAACAGTTATAAATTTAATCTAGGTAAATTAATAGAGTAAAAAAATGTTTATTGTTTGAATTGTAATAACTTTATTTTTTTTTATTTGAAGATGTAAGCTTATGGTGTGAGTGTTATTCTATTTTAGTGTTATCTTAATTAAATGTAAATACATTTCTATACCAAAATAAAATTAATAAATAAATTAAAATTAAATAAATAATCGATATTCGAATACAATACATTTGTATTATAATTTGTATATAATTATAATATTTCAATAATTCAATTTAATTCAAAATTCAATTCAAAATCATTTATTCAGTTTAGGCTACTAGTAGCTCTTGTGAATGTCACTATGCCATCGGTTCGTAAGTCTACTCTAGGCAGATCTTGTACTGAGAAGAACCGGCAAGAAACTCAGCAAGTGTCCAGCTCTTTTCTCCCCTACAGCGTCAAAAATATTGGAAAAAGCCCTATCATAGCAGGACACTTTCCATCACAAATAAACACAAAAATATATAAAAGACAACCACAACATGTAAAAAAACAAAATTTAAAATCTTAGTTAACAAATTTACATCAGGTAAAAGTTTCAACTTCCATAATGTCATACAGTACCACTACAGTACTCTAATAAAAATTAAAAATTGTTTAAGAAAAAGAAAGTCAAACTATAGTGAATAATACTAAAAATAAGATAAGTATGCAAGAGCAGACCAGCCTCCACAGGCGGCACCCGTTCACGAGTATGACATATGAATCAGCCATCGCTTCGCTCAACCATATTTTAGGGAACGTAACGATCTAGGTAAATTAATAGAGCAAGAAAATGTTTATTGTTGGAATTTGTTTTTTTTTTGTTTATTGTTTTACGGCTCCAGATGAAATCCATCAAGCCTATTCGTTCGTTTTATCTTCTTAGGTAATACATATATAAAGAATATTGATGATGATGAATGATAATGGAAATGGGAAGTGAGAAATAATATACCCCCCCCAACCCCTCGAGTATCTCAGTAAAGATGTGGGGCTTTACTAAGTCCTCACGCAGACTTCTTGTGAGAAATTGAAAAGTGACGTTGCACTGTTTTGTTTCATTTGCCAACACTCATGCACACTCACGAACACTTAACGGTTAATAATCCACCATTATTTCACATTAATATTGGACATAACACAAATTTTAGAAAATAAAACAAAACCGCAGACATGACTCTTTACTTTCCCGTCAAGAAGTCCCGTTTGAATTTGTAATATCTGTTTAACTTTATTTTTTTTAATTTTAAGGTGTAAGCTCATACCGTGTGAGCTTATGGTGTGAGTTTTATTATATTTTAGTATTATCTTAATGTATATCAAAATCTATTTTATTTTATTTTTATTTTTACACCCATACAATGACCGACATTAGCGGAACTTGCTTATCTTGAGGTAATGAGGTACATAACATCGAAACAAAAATCTCAGTCAACATGCCACTTAATTTGTAGCTCTACTTTTCTCTACAAACGATACAAATATATTCTCTGTGGTAACTATTCTCGTGTTACAGTTGCATAACCGACTCGCCAAGATGAGGATTTTGATGGATTACGCAAGCAAACTGATTTTCGTCCGACTTTTTCGGCAACGCAACGATTCGCTCATGGTTGGATAATAACTTGATAGAGTGGAGGCAGAAACTTTCTGATTGTTTATAGTACACGACGCCTGCACTGATCACACAACCACAAACTGTCAAATTTCCTCAAAAGACTTTGAACTTTATGCCTTTGGAATATGGTTGAACGTTTATTGAAGAAATTTGACAGTTTTGGATAGTCTGATGTGCACGCGTCTGTCATACACTTTCACCATAAATTACGAGATTTGATAACTGTTATTATGATGCGTAAACCACGCACAGTGTTCCATACATGTATTTAAACATAACATGTAGGTATAAATATATTTTTGGTTTGATTATATTTTCAATACAGACTATTATTATTCTATTTAAACCAGGTTTATTCTATTTAAACCAGAGGGGTTAAATCGTGTCTAGGATACCACGCACCTATATCTAGACTCGTTAGGCAGTACAATGCTCTCTCTAAGTCGGAAATGATAGACGTGTTTGCAGACAATGTCATGAAGCTCAAAGCCTGTTTCATTGATGATAAATTGTTTTAAAATGCTTCTTGATCTAGGTTTCTATTAATTCAATCTTAATTTTATGTTTTTTATTTTAACTTTGTTCCCGTTTTTGGTTTTAATGTAAAATTTGGTTTTGTATTTAATTTATTTTTTTAAATTGATTTTAATTTAAATTTAAATTTGTTTATAAATTGATTAATTGTTATTGCTTTTTCTCAATTTTGTATAATATTGTGGTCTGTCCTGTTACTCGCTATTTTATTTTTATTTTTTATTGCATGCTGTCCACACCTATAATTGTAGTGGCATTTGGTTATTTAAAATTGTAATGGTGTACACTATGTTGGTGCTCGTTTAAATAAATAAATAAATTAATACGCTATTAACACAACAATAATATAATATATTGTTTTCTAAAGTTTACGCGAACACTACACATTGAAATGAAACAACTTTTACGGATCTACTCGCGTTTATTTTACACATTAGGTTTAATTAATGTTTATCCTGACGTTTCGAACCCTTTGCAGGGTCCGTCACGGACGCAGGGCTTGAAACCGGTTCAAAACTAACCGGTTTCATTAGGGTAAAACCTGTACTATCGTAAAGTACCGTTCCGGTAATATAAACCGGTTTATACCTAGCGATCGCTGGGATTGTGAGATGCATAGACACGCTGCGACTTGTTGTAACTTTTTTTTTTTGAGAGAGATTGCTGATTGCCGCTGCGGCATTTTCAGCTTCACCGGGCTTTTTTGGGGGCGGCGAGGAACGTAAAGGGTCCCTCAAGCCGTGTGAAACGAATCACCTTCAGAGGTTATCTAGAGGGAACGGCATCGCGCACAAGTGCGCGTCCCCGTGCCCTACTAGATTCTCCGAAGGGTTCGGATCGGATCGGCGTGTTGTAACTTGTTGAACTTGTTGAGCGCAGTCTCATTTTGATAGTTGCGCGCATCCTATCAACATGGGTCGAAAACGTAAATCAAATATTTATCATTACTTTGAACATAATTTTAACCGGTCAATAAGAAAAACCCATTTTTTTGTAAACCGTTTCAAAAACCGGTATAATGGAACGTAACCGTTTATAATAAAGTTCCATGAACAGTTTAGTCAAACCGGTTCAAAAAATTAACCGGTTTTGGTCTGGCAGTATGGTGTTGGGGCTGGGATTTAATATATTTACTTACTAAAAACTAAATAAATAAATAAGTACTCGACGTGTCGACTGATCGACTAACATGTTTGATGCCTGAGAAAGTTGCGTTAAAATTTTTAATTATTTTATGGACAGTGGCAGACTTGTCCTCCCCGGCCCCTCCCCGGGCGCGAATGGTTACGAGTAGCTTTTCCCCTCCAGCTCCCGCCTCCCTGACCAGGCCCGAGGGTCTTGACTGAGATTCGGGAGAAGGAGGGGCCGGGGTGGAACCTACCCTCTAAAACCACTGTACATCCCCTTCACGTGCCCCTAGGATGACGGGGATTACCGGTTTGGCAATCACCAGCATTTAAAAATTATACCTACCGAAAGTGCTGTGTCTAATGTCGCCAATTTCTCCCAGCTAGTACGATACTGCACGTTCAGGGAGCAGTACCCGTCGCTGTACCAGGATGTGGACCTGTGGGGGCTGGCGAGGGTCCGCGGTGCCTACGAGGGCACCATGTTCGACCGCCCGGACGTGGGGCGCCTCTCCATCTTCAGATTTGGTAATACATACATACAATTAGTCCCCCTAGACGAGCAAAAAACGGCCTGAACAAAGCCCTTCCCAAGGAATAACGCTAATAGAATAGAAATGGGATATAATTATTTATCATAGGATGGTGTTTAACACTTTAGACCAGTAGGTAAGTATTATACACATTTCTCATCTCCAAAAAATAACATTAATCGTCATAAAAAAATACTTTTTATTTTCAAGTGCTAATTGCTGCACTGTAGCTAAATTACATATTTATAAAATTTTATAAAATATAGTGAAAAAATTAAACGCC